>OX451739.1:73339115-74539115 GCA_948472305.1 Vicia faba
GACTTCCTTCTCAGTACGGGGAGCTTCCATTTCTTAAATGGCTTTAACCTTGGCATGATCAACTTTAATACCTTTACCAATGACGATGAAACCTAGGAGTTTACCGAATCCTACCCCAAAGGTGCACTTGTTTTAATTCAACCTCAACTTGTATTTCTTCAACCTATCAAACAGCTTGTGCAGGTGGTCGAGATGTTCTTCTTCAGCCTGAGACCTGTCTATCATGTCATCAATGTAAACCTCTATCTCATGATGGATCATGTCATGGAACAAAGCTACCATAGCACGCCGATATGTTGTGCCGGTGTTCTTCAAACCAAAAGGCATAACTTTGTAATAAAAATTGCCCCACTGTGTGACAAAGGTACTCTTCAGGTGCCATCTTTATTTGATTATAACCAGAGAAACCATCCATGAAGGATAATATTTTATGGTGAGCGTCATTGTCAACCAGAACATCAATATGCGGAAGCGTAAAGTCATCTTTGGGGCTTACCTTGTTCAAATCCATGTAGTCTATACACATACGCACCTTGCCATCCTTCTTAGGTACTGGCACAACATTTGCAACCCACTGAGGATAGTCGTAACAGTTGAGAAACCTGCATTGAACAACTTCATAACCTCATCTTTGATCTTTTCAGACATCTCGGGACACATACCACAAAACTTCTATTTTATAGGAGGACAACCTTCCTTCATCGGTAGACGATGAACCACAATGTCAGTATCAAGCCCTAGCATGTCTTCGTACAACCAAGCAAAGATCTCAACATAGTCACGCAACATCTGGATTAATCTCTTTTTGACAATGCCTTCTAGGTTGGCACCTATCTTGACTTCTTTCTTGTCCTTTTCAGTACCCAAGTTCATAACCTTGACTGGCTCTTCATGCGGTTGTATGGCTCTTTCTTCCTACATTAACAGCCTAGCAAGCTCTCTAGGTACTTCACAATCTTCCTCACCTTCGTCCTCGGCTTGGTAGATTGGATTTTCGAAGTCATAATTGGCAATAGCATAATTGTAATCAATGGGATCCATGATGGATATGGATCTGTAATTTGTTGTATGGGTTTTTGTAAGAACACATATTTATTTTGAAAGCAATAAAGTAAAAGAAAGACAAATATTGTAAAATTTGAATGCAAACGTCCAACGATTTATTAAATGAAAATATGTGGATGAAAAATGACAACCCTAACAAATTGACCATTGTGCCCTGGGTAAGGCACAAGGTTTAAAGTTATTATTTAAATTACATAACCAAAAAATTGAAAGCGAGAAACCAGAAAATAGCATTTACTCCTGACTAAAGGAGACTCATATAAAGTCTTCAGCCTTCTAGTTATTGAGCCCATTGCTGGTAGTAGGGAAAATCCAACTGTCTGTCACAGTCGTTATCAATGTCTTCTAGTGTTGACTTGATTTTTGTGAACTCCATTATTGATGCGGAATGGCGGTCACCCAGAATTAGCACGGGCACGACAGACAACCCTCTGAGCTTCTGAGGTTAAATCTAAACCAAATTTATTCGACTTGTTAGGGGTGTTGGGAAGCTGACCCCAAACAGTGCCACCACCTTCTTCTACCACAGCCTTAGCATCTTTCAAAGAAGCCATTCTTGGTGGAATCTTGGTAACCTTATGAATGATAGGAGTAGCTTTGTCAACATGGGTCATCTGAGGAATAACTTCAAAGGTCTAGCAAGGAGTCTTGAATAATTCACCATCCATCTCAACATACTTGAATGAATTCAAATGGCTCACCATGTATTCTTCTTCGCCGCAAACTGTAACGATTTTTCCTTTTATCGGATACTCCAACTTTTGGTGTAAAGTAGAAGTAACATCGCCTGCCCCATGAATCCAAGGGCATCCAAGAAAACAGGAATAGGCTGGACGAATGTCCATCACATAGAAAGTAGAGTCGAAGACCTGGGAACCCACTTTGATTGGAAGATCAACATCTCCATGCACCATTCTCTTTGAACCATCAAAAGCTCTTACCACAATGTCATTAGGTTTTAGCTTAATCCCTTCACGGTCAAGTTTGTCTAAAGCAGCTTTTGACAATACATTCAATGAGGGAACTTGTGTCCACCAATACATGGGATAAGGTAGTGCTCCTACACTCAATAGAGACATGCAGTGCCTTATTATGGTTCCTTCCTGTGGGAGTTAAGTCGGGTCAGAAAAGCCTAGCCCATTATCGGTTTTTAGGCTAGCAACACAATTTCCAAATTGATCAACAGATTTCCTACAATACATGAGCAGATTTCAGGAATTTTACCAGATCCTGAGCATGGGCTTTAGAGCACAACAACAAAGATAACATAGATATTTTGGAGGGGGTCTACCCCAACTGTTCAACGATCTTATAGTCACTCTTTCGAATAATTTTCATTACTTCTTCCATCTCTTGCTTGGAGGTATCTTCAATAGTAACCTCTTTCGGTGCCTCAGTGTGGGCAGACTCAGTCATATGTTCTTTGCCTCGAGTTTCAATAGTTGACTTAGTGGTAGTGATACAAACTAATGTAGTAACGACTTTAGGAGAGATCTCTAGAGAGAAAACCCTTCCACTTCTGGTAACTTTACCAGGCTCAGTAATAATGCCAATATTGGGATCAGTAAATTCAGTATTTTTATCTTTGATAGTCAACAGTTCTTGCTTGACACCATGGTAGTAGACATCAACTCCATAATCCCAAGGGATAGCCTTGTTAGAGGAATATGGAATTGGCCTAGGCGCGGTAATGATCAGAGGAATAACCCTGGGTTTAGCAGTAATCTTCACAAAACCCTTAGAAGTGAACCTTACAGGAGTACCGAAAATTTCAGACACGTCTTCAAGCTTCAGGTCTTTAGACATACTCTCCACAGAAGGAGTATTCTCAAATAGAATTACACCGTCATCCATCAAATGATGAACACCTTCTTTCAGCAGTGCACAACCATTGGATTGGGACACGCAGTAGTAACACCTTTGAATGCAATCCGGAAATAAACCAGCTTGCATCAGCTTCTTCTTAACAATCATCAGAGGAGTAGACAAGTCGTTCACATCAGACACATAAGAAACATCATCAATAGCATTAATGCCCTTGTCGTGATTAAGCATAGGTGTAGTGATCACATTAGAAGTCTCATAAGGATCAAATTTAATCTCCTTAGCATTAATCATGTCTTGGATCTTATTATTCAAAGCCCAACAGTTGTTAGTGTCATGTTCGGGACTGTTTGAGTGATATGCACACCTTGCATTGGGATTGTAATGGGGAGAGGAAGTATTAGGATACTGAGGAGGATCCTTCAATGTGATCAGTTCTGCCTTCAACATGTGTTGTAATTCTTGAGACAATGGCATCTTGATTCTTTTGAATTGTCTCATGGATGCATCTTGCCTATACAGATTACTCTGTTATTGTTGTTGTTGTACTGGCGCGGGATTATAGATCAGAACTGCCCCCACATATTGGTTGTCGTTACTCTTACTACGACCCTTCTGGCCATACACAACATTGGATTCTTTCTTACCATTATAAGACTTCTTCACAGTATTCGAAGATGTAGCCACCTGAATTTTACCATTTCTGATTCCATTCTCAACATGTTCTCCTGTTAATATCAGTTCAATGAAACCAGCTGAAGAACTTCCAAGTAGGTGATTATAGAAAGGACTTGTTAGAATGCTCATGAAAATGTCAACCGATTCCATATTGTTCATCCAAATAATCCTCTTCCTCTTCATCAGGAAACTTGTCAGAACCAAGGTTTTTTTCTTTTTCAGTTTTAACACGTTTGCCATCTTCATCCTGGTTGTCATCTTCGTCCAATGGGATATCAAGATCTTGAGCTCGCTTGACTGGCCCTCTGAACCTCCTCCCCATGTTAAGGACGCCGATTGGTTTCTTTGTCTTCTTCTTCTTCCCATTGGCGATGAGCGTCTCCAGTTCTTCTTGCCCCTTGGCTAAGTTTAGGAACATCTTTTGGAACTAGGCATTTTGAGCCTGGAGATCTTTGAATCTCTGTTCAAGAGCCATTTTCTACTGAAATAAACAGCAAGAAGATGAGAAAACCTGTCTTGGAAACCTGTTATGTAATGATGTGTATGATATGTAGATGCATATGCAATGTTTTCAAGGATCTCGTGGGATTTAAATTTGTTAATAAAAAGGAAACAACAACAAAGATTCTTGTTAGTAAGTTCATATTATAAACGCCTTTTAGACTTACAATAAAAACAAAAATAAGGGTTACAAAGGAATAAATTATGACTCAAATCTCCCATGGACGCTTCCTATTTGTGTTGACATATGCATTAAGGCTCTACTCTTTGTGAAGGCATTTGGCCAGCTCCAAGACTTTCTTCTCACTAGCATAGAACTGAGTCTCAAAGGTGTCCCTTTATCCTTTCAGTTGAATATAAGACTTTTGTAGCTCTTCAAGGTCAGTAGGCATATCTGGATGAAGAACGGTGTGAGGAATATCTCCTTCAGCAACAGGCTTCACAATTACTGGTAGGATATCAGGATATGGAATTATAAGATTTTGAGCACGAGATCCCACTCATCTAAGGTAGGGCTCTAGAGGGATGGAGTTTTTATGTCCCAAAATCTTGCTATCTATCTTATTCACCAGGCCTCAAGCACGTATAAACCTTTGATGGTAACCTTGAGGATCATTCTCGTAATCAAATACAATATCCTAGATGAGCATATCATGAGGACCGTCTCTTTGATCATAACCAAATAGACGTAAAGCTAGGGAAGGTTTGTAACTAATACCCCCCCTTATGCCAAGGAGTGGAACATTAGGGAATTCCCCACAACAGTCAATAATAGTGATATTCTCTTGAGATCAAGAACACCAATAGATATCTGAATGAGAGAGTGACATCATCCTTTGAGACCACCTCAAACCTTGTTCATTCTTCATCATTGATCACGGAAGGTGTGAAATAAACCACCTGGATAGTAAAGTATGCAACACATAAGAGTCCCTCGCTTCCTTATAGTACGAGTGTGAAGAGAATGTAAAATATCTCCAAGAAAAGTAGGAACAAGATTTTGAGTAAGAAATATTTGTATGGTGTTAACATCTCTGAGTTGGTATGGATTAGGGAATAGTACCAAACCATAGATCAACAGGGCCAAGATCTCCTCGAAAGCGTAAAAACTCATAGCATTCGGAAACAATTGAGCCTTCTCTATCAGAAATTTAGCAAGAAGGCCCTTGACTCCACTTCTTATTTCCCAATTAGATACAATGTTGAACCGCTTCAGATGTAAGGCTCCTACAATATCTTCAGTTTTTGGAACTTTCTCTAAACCGGTGAAGGGTGTCTGATCCAGAATAGGTACTCCGAGTAGCTTAGAGAACTCTTCCATTATGGGTACCAACTGATAATCTTGAAAGGTAAAATAGTGATGCTTAGGATCAAAGAACTAGAACAGATCACTCATCATCTCTTCTTCAAAACCCGAGGTAACCAAACTGAGTAGGTAACCATGCCTTTTGGTGAATTCAGAGTTTTCGGGAACCTTTGAGACTAACTCCTTAAGATGGGAAGACACCCTTACAAAGTTGATTCAGATAGTGTTTTGCGAGCGGAGGCCATAACCTACAACAAAGAACAAAGATAAATCCCTAGGTCCTTGAAATGGTTAGTGAAAATGTTATGTTATAATGATATGATGTTATGATGTTATGTTCATGTTAGATAAGTAGAAAACACACACAAGTCACAAAGAGCCTTAGGTTTAAAGGAATTCCATAGGTAAGTACTCTTCCCTATTGAAGTTAAGTTGGCTCAACCTGTCTTAAAATAGTAATCGGGTTCTAGGAATTTCATATCACCGATCTTTCTCATAGGCTTTATTTTAGCACGACAACTGACTTGCCACTAAAACATCCTGAAAGTCAAATCTCAATGAGCGTAGTTTCGAGTATCAACCAACCTTGGACTGCACCAAAGCCGACTATCTAACTACCTTCTAATGTCCAATATGGGTTAATTAAGGTTCTAAAAGTAAGTTAGTGTTAACGAAACCACGCAGAAGCCTAATGTTATCCTTGACTGACTCAAGGAACATCAGTACAAACCAAAGTGTCACACTAACTGTAGCTATCATGTTAACCATATCGGTCTATGTTGTACAACATTTATGATCTATTGCTACTTACCTAAGGCATCCCTAGATCCGAGTGTAGGATCTTACAAGCAATTAAACCCAAACAAACCCTTAAAGTAAAGCAAGAAAAGCATGAAATTGAAAGCAAGTAAAGTGATCTTAAACTCTAAGGCAACCCCTCTTTTTTAAGTAGTAATTCTCAGCAGAGACGCTAGTTCTGTTACACGGTGGGAGAACTGACTTTTTAGTTTTATCCAAATATGAGGATAGTTAAAGTCACCACTGACTTTTCTTTTATCTAATATTTAGGAAAGCTGAAAAGAATGGGAAAGACCTTTGATAGATTTGGAGTTCAGGGGGTAAGTTATGAAAAGGGAAGGTGTTAGCATCCTTTTCATCCAAGTTATCTACGGGCTCTTAATCGCTTAGCTCACTTTTGAAAATCATGCTTTGTGTGTGTGATTTGATTGAAAATATTTTAAAATCCCCAATGTAAGGCTCACTTTATAATGATTCTTGTATCAGTTCTCAAGAATGTATACAAAGTGTTATTTTTGAAAATATTTGTTCAAAAGTGTAGTGTGAAAAAAAGTTTTGAGAAAAGTTGTGAGCAAGCAATTAAGAGTTTCTTACCCACTAAAGTCTTTCTTATTCTTTTCCTTCTCCTTTAGAGATAGTAATATCCATACCATTAGTTGGTAGGTAGCCCTATCTATTGGATGTGAAGGGACAGGCATAGGGTCATCGTATGGTCATCAAAGGTAACAAGTAAGGATACTTTAGCAATCGTATTGAAGGGACTATCATCATTTTATAGGAAACTTGAAGGGACTAGATTATTTTGTAGGCAGCTCGAAGGGTCATCAATGGAATATGATCTTTATTCGAAAGGTACATGAAGATTTGATCGAGGGTCTTTCGCTAAAGTATCCCCACTTTTGAGGGACGTGACCAACATCATAAGGCAACAAGAGAGGTTATCCTAGAGGTGCAGGAGACAAAAAAACTTTGAAATTCATTGCTAAATCCATCGCTAATTGGACAAAAAGGACTAAAATGAAATGTTTTGAAAGTTAAGGGACCAAAGTGACAGGAAAAAAAAATTAAGGGACCAATCTGAACCTAAGGGTATAGTTAAGGGACCAAAATGAATATTTTGCCATATATATATATATATATATATATATATATATATATATATATATATATATATATATATATATATATATATATATATATATATATATATATATATATATATATATATATATATATATATATATATATATATATATAGAGAGAGAGAGAGAGAGAGAGAGAGAGAGAGAGAGAGAGAGAGAGAGAGAGAGAGATAGAGAGAGAGAGAGAGAGAGAGAGAGAGAAAAGATTTGATGCAGAGAATTGAAACAATACAACAATGAATGATAATTAATTATATACATATTGACAAATTCCAAGAAGATGATAGGGCGCATAAACAATTATAAGATACATCTATTTTCAAACTTTATTTTTGAAAAGATATTTTCCCAATTTTTTTATTATATACAATCCTTTTGATATGTAATCTTTAGCATGTTGATGAATACTATGTTCAATATATAGGAGTTTATTTTTCAGAAGAAGATACTAGAGTAAACAAAATGTTACTTTACAGAGATCTGATGATACTTTTCGAAAGAACTTGTTGGTTCTTTTCCATAATTAGTTGGATGAGCAGATGACTTCATTTTAGGTGATCAAACTTACTTTCCTTAGAAGTCCTCCTGAGTATCCTTTTTGATGAGTGAGCACAACTTCTGGTTATGGTTTTTCTGATCTTCTCTTCTTATTTTTTCACAACCCTCTGATGATTTATTCTTCTAATTTTGTCAACTGATTGTTGAAAGAATATCTTCAGTTCTATCTTGTAAATTATAATTCTAATTTTTTTTACCAGAATCATAATTCCTTTTATGATGAAGTTGAATGTTTGAAAGGATATCTCTTTTATTTATTTCAATCTATAGCATTCATAGTTTTTCTCTTGCTGGATCTATCTACACGGTTAAGTGTTTGATTCAAAAATCCATAATAGAGTCAAGCTGTGATACCAATTGAAGATAGAGAAAACACAAGAAAGGGGGGTTTGAATTGGATTTATAGAAAACATTCCCCTTTAGAAAATATTTGATTTAACTGTGAAAGAATATAGAAAGCACTAATTATAAAGAGACAAATTCGGTTATCCAGGTTCAGCATTAACTAGGCTACTCATGTCCACCCTCCTTAGATGATTTTTCCTTCAACACAAACTTAATCCACTATAACCAAACTAATTATGATTTCACGGGAAACCACTGATGACTAATAAACAATGACACGTTCAGGGATCTCAACGGATATAATGTTCATTGACCTAATAAAATATGGTCACTTAAGATCTACTATCAGGATTTTCTACATTTATCATAGCCACTGTCTGCTTGAGATTAGACCTTCACTCAGTCACTCAAGGCACCTTTCAATGATATGTTCAGTGATCCTATTTAACGAATATAACAACCATTGACCCAACAGAATCTGATCACTTAAGATCTCCTATCAGGATTTCCCATAATGACCACAACCATTATCTTCTTGAGATCAGACCTTCACAAAGTCACTCAAGGAATATTTCAATGATTTGTCTAGTCATCTGATTTAACGAATATAATAACCATTGACCCAACAGAATCAGATCACTAAAGATAACCCATCAGGATTTTCCACAATGATCGCATCCATTGTCTTCTTGATATCAGACCTTCACTCAATCACTCAAGGCACCTTTCAATGATATGTTCAGTGATCCGATTTAATGAATATAACAACCATTGACCCAATAGAGTCTGATCACTTAAGATCTCATATTAGGATTTCCCATAATGACCGCAACCATTATCTTCTTGAGATCTGACCTTCATAAAGTTACTCAAGGAATCTTTTAATGATCTATTCAGTGATCCAATTTAACGAATATAACAACCATTGACCCAACAGAATCTGATTACTTAAGATCTCCTATCAGGATTTTCCATAATGACCAAAACCATTATCTTCTTGAGATTAGACCTTCACAAAGTTACTCAAGGGACATTTCAATGATTTGTTCAGTGATCCAATTTAACGAATATAACAACCATTGACCCAACAGAATCTAATCACTTAAGATCTCATGTTAGGATTTCCCACAATGATCGCATCCACTATCTTCTTGAGATCAGACTTTCACTTGGTCACTCAAGGAGTCAATCAACAACATTTGATAAGGTTTATGTGTTTACATGATTACTTCTTTTAAGTAGATTACACAAGTAACTTAAGCATATATTGTTTAACATAATTTCGAGAAACAACTCTTAAGTTAAAAAAATTTACAAGAAGAGATCAGAACTAGCACAATACGAGCAACAACTCTTGTGTACATTACAATGTTCTATCAAGTTGTATTTGATCAGATGTTGAGTATCATCTTTTAGTGTTCTTCTTTTTCATCTTCCTATTGAGCAAGTTACGAGCAAAACTTCTTGCTTTTTCTGATATCTACCAAGATGTATGTGATGATAGTTTGTATAGCATATTATAGTCTTCTTCTTCTACTTTCTTTCTTTTCTCTCATTTCTATGTAGTGGTCTTCAGCATGTTTAACATTGCAGCTTTGACAGATTTCGCATCCACGACTTTTCAACTTGATGGCCAAAGGAACTTTACTTCAAGTCTTTAATCTTCTTTTATAGCCTTGAGAGAGATAGAGAGAGAGACATTGTAAGGATAGATAAGTCTTTACCTGTATCAACGGTTAATTCTTAACGAATAAAATAAGGTGTAAGAGTTTAGATAGTATAAAATAATATTTCCCATAGCTTGTCTTTTCTCAGTGCTAGCTTTCCACCCTTTCTCTAAATAATGTTTTTATAATAAGCTTGTAAATATAGATACATTAGGGAAAGAAAGTAATTGTAAATCCAGCTGTTTATTCCCAACGGTCACAATGAGAGTGGTTGAAAATACAGTATGAAAGGACTTTTCTTACGCCACCCTAGAGGATAGAGGTCACAAAGCATTTTTTGTACCTTTTGTACACCATCACACGTTAACCATTTAGAACTTCTTCTTATCTTCAGAGGCTTCATATAATTTGAATGTTTGAAGCTTGTTGTCAAAGAATCACTCTTATGTCTTAAAACCTAAGTCTTGGAGTCTTCAGAACTTGTCCTATCAGAATCTCGTCTTCAGAGTCTTCTGCACTTGGTTGTAAGAACTTGATTTTCTTCAGATCATCAGAACTTATTCAGCAGAACCTCATCTTCGTAATCTTCAAAAATTGTAACACACAAAAGCAAAGATTTAGAAGGCCTTTGCCTCTGAATCTTAACCATAAATTCACGATCAAAACCTCTTGTACTAACGTTCCTAAGACCCGTTGCATAAGATGAATTCCAGAATCTTGACTTCAACTCTAACACGTAACCATGTGTTTTCATCCAATATTGTTTATGTTCAGATCCTGATGACATCACACACCTTGATACCCGATCTAGAACATTACAACAGTAACTACACAATCTTCTGATGGAATACTTCTAATGTTAAGTGAAAGTATGTTTTCTATGAAGTCTCAGAGTCTTCAGAATCTTGACTTTTGATCTTGGAATAGAATCTTTCTTCTCATATGTTCAGAGTCTTGACTTCGTCTTTAGAAATCAAGCAGCAACACTTCTAATGACCGAATCTTAACTACTTATCTTCTCCGTTGTACTCTTGTTTCTTGTATACACTTGATATCTGATCTTGTAGCAGTAGCTTATTAGAAACTATTTCTTCTTGGTAACTATTTGAGATTCTTTTCTTGTTGAACATTTAGCATTCCATAGAACTACTGATGTTTCATTTAGAAACAAAAAACTCTATGGTTCTTCTTCTGAGAGGTAATGCGATCTTGATGATATCTTGATTAAGACTATCCATAATTCTTATCATGTATCTGCACACTCAATGAAACCATTAGAACTAAAATTGTTCTTTATAAAACATATGTTTGTTATTATCAAAACTTAGATATTTAAACATAGATCCAAATCTTGTTCTTACTTTAAGTTGACAGCTCATTTGAATCAAACAAAGACAAGAGAGAAGGAAGGAGAATGGAAAATTAAAAAAATCATAACCGTACCTACAAACTTGTTAACCAAGTTTTGATTTTAATCTTATCCAAAAGTTGCTCAATTTCCATTATTCCCTCACTATCCTCTTCCTATATATATAAACTTCTTTTCTCATTCAGATTCATGCTGGAACTCTTGAAGAATCACCTCCACTCATATTCATCTTCCCTAACAAACAGACCCTCATCTTCAACCTTCACATAACAACTTCATCAACAACTTGTAATAACACCAACTTCATTCATCTTCCTCGCGACAATGAAAAAATGCATTACAACACAAAGTTCAACACACCAAAACAGAAAACACTCAAACAGAAAACTCAATAGAAAAAGACGAAAAAGTTTCAGGCATTACCCTTTAGTTTTCTCGTTGCTTGAGTCACTTTCAAAGACGCGCCAGACGCTTCTCCATTTGGTAAACTCCCTTCACTCATAATTGCATTTGTTTGTTTGTTAGATTGAATCAACAAATATTTCCATGGAATGATTAGAGATGAAGATAAAAAGGGATTGAATCGGTGAGAAAGAGAGACGAAGATTTGAAATAAGATGTTGAAAGGTCGTTCGTGATCAGTGTTTGAGGTTAACGAAAATGGTTTTGAGAACAAGAGGAGTGGAAGAGATTGAATCGATGAAACAGATGAGAAGAGGAATCGCAGTGGATGAGAGAGAGAGAGGGAAGAGGATTTGTTTGAAATAAGCCGAGAAGTCCCAATTCCTTAACCCTAGTCCATACACAACGCATCTTTCTTTTGTTTTTTCTTTTTCTTTTAAATTTTATTTTATTTTATTTTGTTTATTAAATAATAAATCTGAACTAATAATAAAATTTAGGTTGGGATGGTGATTTTATTTGTTGTAGGACAAAACTAATTTTTCTTAGTCCTTTTCGCTACACCCCTCCTGAACCCGTTAAACCACCTTTTTTGGACATACTTGCAATCTATAACAAAAAAGCTTCCTGGACCTAATTAGGTGGGCCTTACGTCACTCTTATTTCCTGAGCACCTTAAACTCTGATCCACACCCCCCTTTGGCTGCATTTTTTAATTTCTTATTTGTTTGTTTTGATTTTCAATACTTGAAAAATGACAAAAAAAAATATGTGTGTGATGTTTTAGGACTTATATTTTGAATTTTGGTATTTTATTTCAATTGTTTTATGTTAAAAAATAAAATAAAAAAAATATGCAAACCATGATATAATTATTTGTCTTGTTCTTGATCTTTTGTCTTGGTTATTTTTGCAATTTCTTGGTGATTTCCTTGATGACTAATGCTACATCTTACCATTCCTCGACTCTATTCTTCATTAATGCATTTAATGACTTTTTGGTATGATAAAAATTACAAAGAACTTGATTTAATGTTTGATCTTGATTGTGTATGTTGACTTCTTGTCAAGTGTTTCTCTCTTGTGTGTTTGTTATATCTTTTGCTCATCTTTTCTTTGTTTTCACATTTGGTCCCTAAACCCTAGTTTTCAAACTTACACCTCTTTCAATAAAAAAAACTTTGACTTAGATCATTGCATTTTCAAACTTCCTTTATTAATAAATGCTACGATACCTTAAGCATATGAAACTGTTTTTCATAAGATTAAAAAACACAAAACTCATTCAAAACATTTGTCACTTCGACTTTTCTTTTAAAACATTTTCTCTCAGGGATTAGACATGAGTCATCTCATAGTTAAGATGTAAATCTCATATCTCTATTACATTGATTGAAATGATGTTGATTCTTTTCCACTCTAGAAAGTTAGTGGCATAGTTGTTGATTTTATATCTAAGTTGAAGCCCTTCTTTCATTGTGATGCAAAGATCCATCTTTCTCATGTGTGTGGTAGATTAGTTGAGTAATATCCTTAAGATGACGGCTTGTCTCTTCTTCTAAAATCAATCAAGAAACAAACTTTCAAACTTTTTTTAGAAGAACTATGTGGTTTTGATTTCACCATTTCACATTGGTGGTACGTAGGCACGAAGCTTATTGAAGTTTTGCCGAATCAAAAACAATAAAAAAAATCTCCTCTCATCCCCCTACTCTTTTGAAAACAACTATTTTTAGCCAAATATATAGATTTTCAAAGAGGTTACATGGAGTGCCACATATGTTTAGGGTGATTACACCTTCCCTAGTGACATTCTACTTAGGTATGCCCCTAAGTATGAGAACTCCTCTCACTTTCTCTCAATAACTAATCACAAGTGGTCCGTTTCAATAACAGCTCTATTGAATGTTAAATATTACAACTCAACTAAGACAAACCAACACTTATGCCAAGTTACTGAAACATAGAGTGGTGTAAACAAAGATTCTACTCTAACCCTTATTATGCCATTAGAGTGGAATAAAAGTTACAAAGACTCAAACCCTATCATAAATATTCTAAACCTTGCGCATAAAATCCATGTCTCAAACGTGAAACAGACTCTCCTTAAATAACAATGTCTTCTGGTTTTTCTTCCTTTGGATATATGATTTGATTTAGTCCAGAAAATAACTGAATCAATTGGATATGATCTTCTCCATGATTGTCTCCAACAATAAGATATGATTTGTTATATTTCAAATTCATATTTAAATCTTCTTTTAAATTTGATTTGAACATCTCTAGTTGTCAAACAAATCAAACAAACAATGCTAAATTAACTGCAACAAATATTATTCAATATGAATAAGAACTTACACACCACGAAACATCCATATGGCATGTTGTCAAGGCCATATGTTACATTTCACACATGTTGAAGCATCATGTTCAACATGTTGCACCAGTACGTCCAAATTAAATCTTCAGATTAAATCTTTAGCTCTTCTTTGTTTAGTGAATCTTGGATAGACTAACTCATAATCATAATTGCAGTAACATCTATCTATTATAAGAGACCAAATGTTACAACACACATGTTAGAACATTAGGTTCCACTTGTGTCTCTTCTGCACCAGAACTATCTTGAATGAACTCCATGTTATCTTACATAATGGAGTTAATCCAAAAGGAACTTCAATCCCCCTCTGTTAAATTTTTTGGAAAAACAACTCTTCAAGTAGTGAACACACTGAGTATCAGAGATACCATACTCAGAACAATCATCATCAGTAGTAGAAGTAAAACCATAAGAGTATATATTAACAACAATAGAAGTTAGAGCATCAACAACAACAATTTGTAGCACAAACATAAAATCATAAGGTAGTTACTGCCCCTGTTCAATCTTCTTGAACCTGAAGAGTTAGATTGGCAAGTTTTGTCGTTCGTGACTCGAAGGTAAAAGATGATTGGACACTAGAGTGCCCATAAATTTGCACTCAACAAAGTGTAGTTGAGGGAATGGGCTTAAAGAGGCCATTTGGATAGGTGATAGAATCTTGTTGGAGATGGGCTTGTAGATGCCATCCAGGAATGTTTGTTGAATTGTACGTTGTAAGTCAGAAGAATAAGTATCAGAGTAGTGTCCGTATCTGGAACGTATCTGAACTGTATCTGGAGACTGAACTTGTATGAGCAACAGAATAGCATCTGTGTCTGGAGCGTATCCGTACTGTATCTGAACTTGAATCTGAATGAGTAACAGAATGGCTTACGTGGAGGAGCATATCTGAACTGTATTAGGTAGGTTGAACCTTAACGAGTCTCAGAATGGCTTCCGTGTCTAGAGCGTATTTGAACTGTATCAAGAGTGTGAAATCTGAATGAGTATCAGAATGGCTTCCGTGTCTGGAGCGTATCTGTATTGTATTTGAAAGCTGAATCTGAATAAGTATCAGAATGGCATCCATATCTGGAGCGTATCTGAACTGTATCTGATAGTTGAAATCTGAATGAGTATCAGAATGGCATCTGTATCTACAGCGCATCTGTATTGTATCTGAAAGCTGAATCTGAATAAGTATCAGAATGGCATTCGTATCTGGAGCGTATCTGAACTGTATCTGATAGTTAAAATCTGAATGAGTATCAGAATGGCATCTGTATCTGCAGCGCATCTGTATTTTATCTGAAAGCTGAATCTGAATAAGTATCAGAATGGCCTCCGTATCTGGAGTGTATCTGAACTGTATCTGATAGTTGAAATCTGAATGAGTATCAGAATGGCATCCGTATCTGGAGCATATCTGAACTGTATCTGAAAGCTGAATTTGTCTGAGCAACAGAATAGCTTCCTTGTCTGGAGTGTATTTGTATTGTATCATGATTGTATATCGTTAATGGTAGCTCATTAATCTTATCCTGAAAAGGGTAAAATGTTAGCTGAAACATAAAGTTATGTTGCATGAAATGTATGATGAAATATATGAGTTTTATCAATGTTTATGATATGTGGATGTAATGTATGCGCATGTAAGCTGATTTATTGTATTTCTGAGGAAAATAAATCCTTGATTGCTGAGGATATGTGGATTCTTCATGTCTTGAAGTTGGAGTATTGACAAAAATTTCGTTGTGAGAGTAATGACATGTACTGCTTGAGGAATCTTCTTGGGGAATCCATAGAATTTTGATGACTTCTACTGGGAATTAATAATGGGAGTCTTTGTTCTGTTGGGGAATATTGAAAACTCTGTGGGGAAAAAGCTTATTCCTGTTTGGAAAAAGGTTCAGGAGTTTCGGTCGTCTGTCACCCTACCGGGGAGTTATCCTAGGTTGGGGAGAAACAAAAGTTAATTGTTATCTGGTTGCTTTTCAGGCTTCAAGACAAATAGCTGGGGAACCTGGAGAATCTGGATGGTTTCCACCGGGGATTAATAGTTTTGAAGTTTCAGCTCCACTGGGGATCTTGATGATGTACTGTAGGGATTGTTCATGGAATAGCCTAAAGACGTTCTCCTATTCTTTCAACCTGTCAGTAATTGTTCTTTTTTCATTTTTCTTATTTATAAATAGTAATTATGTTCAAATGCATATGTTCATTAATGAATCATTGGACGTTTTTTGCAAATAAAAACACAAGTGTAAAGGCAAATAGTTTTTTGTACTTTGAAAGAGATATCTTTGTATTCACTTTGAATAAGTATTTTGTACAAAAGAGACAGACATCCTAGTAAGAGGATGGTGTCATAAAAGTAAGCAAAAATCTATACAAAGAAAGATAGCTATGTGTGATAATCCCATGGGGTTCCCATTCTGCTATAGCCTCCGTATCTCTGAACATCTTGTCTATTTGTTGCTTTGTCCGAAGATGATTGAATCGATCAGAACTCCGAGTTTGTCAGTGAAGGGGTTGAAGTTGTCCTCAAAGTGATCCGACGAGACATAGTCATATGCTTTAATTCCCTAAATTTTTCCTGGACCGCCCTTTCGGGTTTTCAGTCCACCGGGAAACCCTTTTTTGCCCAAGTCGCCCTTTCGAGTTTTCAACTTTCCGGGTGTACAGATTTTTTTGTTTTATCCCTAATTTTTGCCCGAACCTTTTGGTTCGCCGGGATGCCCTTGTTTTTCCTAGGTGTGTCAACCTAGCGGGTCTCTTATGCGTAGTATCTTTTGACTATGTCTGCGTTCGCAGGGTGTGGCAGGTCGTCGCCGTCCATGGTGGTTAAGATCATTGCCCCACCGGAAAAGATGTTCTTGATTACAAACGGTCCTTCATAAGTAGGAGTCCATTTGCCCCTGGGATCACTTTGTGGCAAGATGATGCGCTTGATCACTAGATCTCCAACTTGATATTCTTGGCGTCTGACTTTCTTGTTGAAAGCCTTGATCATTCTTTTTTGATACATCTGACCATGGAAAACAGCAGTAAGTCTCTTTTCATCAATTAAGTTCAGTTGATCAAGTCGGGTCTGGATCCAATCGTCTTCACTCAAACCTGCATCTTTCAGGATTCTCAAAGAGGGAATCTGAACATCAATAGGTAAAACAGCCTCCATGCCATAAACCAAAGAATATGGTGTTGCCCCAGTTGACGTGCGAGTCGTGGTACGGTACCCGTGGAGAGCAAACGGTAATATTTCATGCCAGTCCTTGTAGGTGACTGTCATCTTCTGTATGATCTTTTTAATGTTTTTATTAGCAGCTTCAACTACACCATTCATCTTTGGCCGATAGGGGGATGAATTGTGATGTTGAATCTTGAACTGCTCGCACAAGGCGATGATCATAGTATTGTTAAGGTTCGTACTGTTATTAGTGATGATCCTTTCTGGGATACCGTATCGGCAAATAAGATTCTGCTTGATGAAGCGGGCAACAACATTCTTAGTAATGAATGCGAAGGAAGCTTCCTCGACCCACTTGGTGAAATAGTCAATGGCCACTAGAATGAAACGGTGTCCATTGGAGGCTGTCGACTTGATCTCCCCAATCATATCGATTCCCCACATAGTGAAGGGCCAAGGAGCTGTTAAGACATTTAGAGGAACAGGAGGCACGTGCACCTTGTCTGCATAGATTTGACACTTATGACGGGTCCGGGAGTGCTGATAGAAATCTTCTTCCATGGTAGACCAATAATAGCCTGCCCGTAGGATTTTCTTCGCCATCGTATTCCCACTAGAGTGAGTGCCAAAGGTACCTTCATACAATTCATCCATAATATTTTCAGCTTCAATCTTATCCACACAACGGAGTAGAATAGAATCATGATTACGTTTGTACAAGATGCCATTACTTAGGAAGAACTTATCGGAGAATCTCCTTAGGAACTTTTTATCATTGATTGAAGCTCCTTATGGATATTCTTAAGCCTCGAGATACCTTTTGACTTCATGAAACCAAGGCTGGTCCACTACTTCTTCAGTATTAATCTCGTGACAGTGTGCTGGTTCGTCCATTCGTTCAATGGTGATCTGGGGAGCCTCGTTATCCCAATTAAGTTTAAACATAGATGACATTGTGGCTAGAGCATCCGCTAGCTGATTTTCTTCTCGTGGGAAATGCTCGAAGGTAATTTGCTCGAAATGTGGTAACAATGTCAAAACATGTTCTTTGTAAGGGATAAGGTTTGGGTGCTTAGTGTCCCACTCTCCTTTGATCTGACTGATGACCAAAGCTGAATCCCCAAACACATCTAAAGATTTCATTCCCAAGTATATGGCATCCTTGAGACCAAAGATGCATGCTTCATATTCTGCCATGTTATTCGTACAGTTGAAGCAAAGTCTGGCAGTAAAAGGAGTATGGCATCCTTCCGGAGATATGAGTACAACGCTGATACCGTTACCAAGTGCATTGGATGCCCCATCAAAGAACAGGGTCCATCGGGATCCTTATTCAGGTCCTTCATATGGCCTGATTTCTTCACTGTTGTCTAATGTCATGATGTCTGCGTCAGGGAATTCAAACTTCATGGACTGATAATCCTCTACAGCTTGATGGGCCAGATGATCAGCTAGCACACTTCCCTTTATAGCATTTTGGGTCGTGTATTGTATGTCATATTCTGTTAGGATCATCTGCCATCTAGCTATCCTCCTAGACAAAGAAGGCTTCTCAAAGATGTACTTTATCGGATCCATCTTAGATATCAGCAAAGTGGTATGAGTCAACATATACTGTCTTAGCCGGCGAGCAGCCCATACCAGAGCACATCAAGTTTTCTCAAGCAGTGAATATCTGGTTTCACAGTCGGTAAACTTTTTGCTCAGGTAGTAAATAGCGTGCTCTTTTCGGCCAGACTCGTCATGCTGCCCCAATACACACCCCATTGAGTTCTCTAAAACGGTCAGATACATGATCAGTGGTCTTCCTTCGACTGGTGGCATCAATACAGGAGGCTCTTGTAAATATTCTTTTATTTTATCAAAAGCAATCTGACATTCATCATTCCATCTGACTACTCGATCTTTCTTCAACAACTTGAAGATTGGTTCACAGGTAGATGTTAGGTGAGAAATGAATCTGGAAATATAGTTCAGGTGTCCCAAGAATCCTCTGACTTCCTTCTCAGTCTGAGGAGTAGGAATTTCTTGTATTGCTTTAACCTTGGCAGGATCAACCTCGATGCCTTTGTTGCTGACAATGAAACCTAAGAGTTTATCGGGCCGGACTCTGAATGTGCACTTGTTCGGGTTCAATCTTAACTTGTACTCCTTCAAACTCACAAACAGCTTTTGCAAGTGATTAAGGTGTTCTTCTTCAGTTTGTGATCGGGCTATCATGTCATCTATGTAGACCTCTATCTCATGATGTATCATATCATGAAATAAAGCTACCATAGCGCGTTGATAGGTTGCCCCGACATTCTTCATTCCGAATGGCATCACTTTGTAGCAGAACGTACCCCACTATGTGACAAATGTAGTTTTCTCCATTTCCTCAGGTGCCATTTTGATCTGGTTATAGCGTGAGAATCCATCCATGAAAGAAAATACTTTGTGCTGGGCTGTATTGTCAACCAGGATGTCGATGTGTGGAAGTGGAAAATAATCTTTAGGGCTGGCCCTGTTTAAATCTCTATAATCCACGCACATTCTCACCTTGCCATCCTTTTTAGGCACGGGAAAAATGTTGGCAACCCATTGAGGATAAGAAGTAACAGCCAGAAATCCAGCATTGAACTGTTTCATGACTTCTTCTTTGATCTTCTCTGACATGTCAGGTCTCATGCGGCAGACTTTTTGCTTCACTGGTGGAAAGTCTTCTCTTGTGGGTAGACGGTGTACCACAATGTCTGTATCGAGTCCCGGCATGTCTTCGTATGACCAGGCAAAGATCTCAACATAATCACGCAACAACTGAATTAGGCGCTCCTTGACACTCGGCTCTAGATTGACACCTACTTTGATTTCCTTTTTATCTTCCTCGGTACCCAAATTAATTGTATCCAACAGCTCCTCATGAGGCTAAATAGCTCTTTCCTCTTGTTGTAGTAGTCTGGCCAATTCCCCTGGCACTTCACAATCTTCCTCACCTTCTTATTCGGCTTGGTAGATCAGATCTTCAGAGTCACTGAAGGCCATAGTAGTATCGTTACCCATGGGATCTAGAATGGAAGGGTACTTGCATTTGTGAGTGTGATGTGTGTAAGGGCATAGCCATCTTAAAGCAATAAAATGTAAAAGAATGACAATGATCACAAAAGGTTTATATATGAAAAAGCGTCCATGATTCATTGAATGTCATATGAAGATGAAATAAAAACCCTTACAAATGGACCAATGTGCCTCGGGTAAGACACAAGGTTTTTAAAGTGCGAATTGTTCGTGAATATTACAAGTCCAACAGAAATGAAAAAGATAAATTATTGAGAGATGAAAGTTATTGGGACAAAGTCTCTGGCTTCCTAGTTGCGAAGTCCTCCGCTGACAGTAGGAAATATCTAATCTTCCAAGCTGCCATCCTCTTCATTGTCTTCTACTGCATTGACCCCTTGGTTGCTAATCTTCACAGGTGGCCCCCCAACACGGGCATGGCGCACAGCCTTCTGAGCAGTTGAAGTAAATCCCAAGCCAAACTTGTTTGATTTGTACGGAATGTCTGGAAGCTTCCCCCAGATGGTGCATCCACCCTCTTCCACTACTGCCTTTGCATCCTTTAGAGATGACATCCGAAGTGGAGGTCTTGTGATCTTAGGAATCGAGGATACCTCCTTAGTCGCTGCTACTTATTGAGAGACTTCTTCAAAATGTTGGAAAGGGGCTTCAATGAACTCGCCATCCAACTCCACACATCGAAAATAATTTAGATGACTAATCATATACTCCTCCTCCCCATGGACAGTTATGATCTTTCCTTGTACCGGGTACTTTAGCATCTGATGCAATATGGAGGTGATAGCACCGGCATTGTGGATCCAGGGGCGTCCTAACAGACAGGAATAAGAAGGACGGATGTCCATCACATAGAAGGCTGAGTTGAAAATCTGAGTTCCCACCTTTATTGGGATGTCCACCTCCCCGTGGACCATCCTCTTTGAACCATCAAATGCTCTCACCACTATGTTATTGGGTTTTAAAGTCAACCCCTCGCAATCCAATCTGTCAAGGGCTTTTTTCGGTAAGACGTTCAAAGATGATCCCGTGTCCACCAAGACATGGGCTAGGGTTGTTCCTCTACACTCCACTGAGACATGTAATGCCTCATTGTGTTTTCTCCCTCTGGGTGTCAAATCAGCATCGGAAAAGCCCAAGCCATTATCAGCTGTCAAACTGGCCACACAGTCTTGGAACTGGTCAGCAGACGTCTCTTGTGGCACATGAGCTATCTTCGGAAATTTTACCAGAGCTTTTGCATGTGCTTCCGAGCACAGCAGCAGAGCTAGCATAGAGATCTTGGAAGGGGTTTGCCCCAACTGTTCAACCACATCATAATCACTCTTTTTTATTATCCTCAGGATTTCTTCCATTTCCTTCTTGGATGTTTCGGGGATAGTTATTGATTGAGCCTTCGTCCGGACAGGCTCCTCTTGAACGTTTTTTTCCTTTATTCTCAGCAGTGGAAGTATTGGCAGGGATATGGATTGTGTTGTCTTTGTCGTTAAGTACACTTGCAGGTATAATCACTGGTGTAGAGGTAATCTTCGGGACGGCCACAGGTCTAAAGACTGCCTTTGGAGGGGCAATCTCTGGAGAGAAGATTCTACCACTGCGGGTAATCTTGCTAGTTCCGAAAATATTGCTAATGTCGGAATTGTACTCTTCGGAGCTTTCTTCTTTGGAAGTCAGTTCATCCTGTTTAATACCATGGTAATAGATTTCTCCACCGTAATTCCATAGTACTGTTTTATCTGATTTGTACTGGACCGGCCCGGGCATTGTAATCTTAAGTGGAGTAGTCTTTGGAGCAGGTGTAATCCTAACGGCTCTTTTAGGAGCCCTGGAAGTATTGGCGTAGATGGTTATAATTGAAACTTATTTAACTGGAATGGGTGAAATAGGAGCATTCTCAAACAGATTTTCTTGGTTATCAATCAGTCGTTGGATACCTTTTTTCAACAGAGGGCAGTCAAATGATAAGGATAGGCAAACATGGCAGTCTTTGTCACAACCTGGGAATATACCAGCTTTCAACAAATTCAACTTAATAATCGTGATCACAGTCAACAGTTCATCCACGGTAGCAACAAACAAATCTTCTTCGATAGCGTTGGCATTGTGACCATGCCTAGGCATCGGAGCGGAAATAACATTCGATTTCGCAGGCGCTTCAAACTCAACTTCCTTCACATCTATCAGGTCTTGAATTTTGTTCTTCAAAGCCCAACAGTTGTTAGTGTCGTGCCCTAGACTTTCAGAATGGTATGCGCATCTGACATTCGGATGGTAATGAGGAGACGTAGTATTGGGATTCTTTGGCGCCTCTTTTAAAGTCGCCAAATTCAATTTCAGAAGATGTGGTAGAACCTGGGCTGGAGTCATGTTAATCTTTGTGAATTGCCGGACTGGCCTTTCCACCCTTGGCTGGTTGTTTCTTGGCTGGTCTGATGCAGGCTTTGGAATCATAACAGCCCCCACCGTTGGTCGTCATTCAGTTCTTCCTTGATTCCTATGAGAATAAATAGCAGATACTTCCTTCCTTCCAGTGAAGGGATTTTTCACAGCTGTAGAGGCAGACGCGTCCTTCTGAATCTTCCCACTTCTTATACCAGCTTCCACCCTCTCGCCGGTTAAAATCAAATTAGTAAACCCTGCAGAGGAACTCCCAATCAAATGATTGAAGAAAGGGCCTGATAGAGTTCCCAAGAACATGTCCACTAACCCTCTTTCGGACAGAGGGGGTTGCACTCTTCCGGCTAGATCTCTCCACTTTTGCGTGTAATCTTTGAAGCCCTCATTGGAAACCATACCCATACTCTAAAGTTGAGTACGGGTAGGCGCCAAATTGGCGTTGTACTGATATTGTTTATAGAAAGTTGCTGCCAAGTCTTCCCAATTATGGACGTCGGCCCTCTCCAACTGGTAGAACCAATCAAGTTGTGTTCCTGATAAACTGTCTTGGAAAAAGTGGACCCACAAGTCTTTGTCAGCAGAATGCGGCTGAATCTTCCTGACATATGATCGGAGGTGCATTTTAGGACAAGACACCCCATCATACTTGGCAAATAGTGGCACTTTAATCTTTGGCGGGATTACAATTCCTGACACCAGCCCTAACTCCTCAAAATTTAGCCCTGGTACTCTCTGGATTTCCATAGCGCTTAATCTCTCTTCAAGGTGTTTATATTTGTCATCAGCCGAAGGGTATTGTTGTTCAGAGTAGTCCTCCTCTTCCTCTTCTTCTTCAGAATCTGATGGTACTGCCGTTTCTTTTCTTTTTCTTTCCCCTTCATCAAATGTTCTTGGAAAATCTAAGGTCCTTATAGCTTGTCCCTGAAACCTTATGCCCATGATTACCACACTACCTGGTTTCTTCTTCTTTTTCTCTTTTTATTTTTCTAGCAGAGTCTTCAACTCCTCTTGCCCGTTGGATAAGGTCATGAGTAACTATTGAAATTGCGTGTTCTGAGCTTGAAGATCTTTGACCGTTTGTTCGAGATCCATCTTACTGAAATAAACAGTAGAGAGATGAGGAAACTTGTTGCAAAAACCTGTTTATGTTTATGATGAATGATATGTATTCATGCAATGCTTTCAAGGATTTAAAAATTAAAATTTGTTTTAAACAAAAAATAAACACTCATATTAATAAGATAGAATTTGAGTACATCAATGCCCCTTGGGAAAAATAATACAAAATTCTAAGGTAAAAAGACATTGCACATCCTCTTTGGTGCAATGTAGGTATTTAGAGTCTTCTCTTCATGAAGTAGCCGAGTGAGTTCCAAAACCTTCTTCCCGCTTGCGTAGAATTGGGCTTCGAAAGTATCACACTCTCCTGTGAGCTGTATCCAATCCCTTTGTAGGTCTTCGAGTGATGTAGGCATGTCAGGATGTAGGATAGTGTATGGAACTTCTCCTTCCTTAACAGGCTCAATAATCACTGGGAGAATGGAGGGATAAGGCATCATAAGACTTTGAGCGTGGGTTCGTACCCACTTGAGGTAAGGCTCAAGAGGGGTGGAATTCTTGTGTCCCAAAGTCTTGCTATCTACCTTGTTTAACATCCTCCAAGCTCGGATGAATTTCTGGCGAAATCCTTGATCGTCGTTGTCGTAGTCGAATACCAGGCCTTGAATCAGCATATCATGTGGGCCATCCCTTCGGGCATAACCAAATTGTCTTAGAGCTAAGCACGGGTTGCAGGTGATGCCTCCCCTAATGCCAAGTAGAGGGAAATTAGGGAATTCCCCACAATGGTCAACAATGATAATATTCTCCTTGGATCGAGAGCACCAATGAATATCTGAATGTTTAAGTGTCATTAACCTTTGTGACCACCTCAAACCTTGCTCATTCTTCAAGATTGATTGGGGAAGATGAGAAATAAACCATCTTGCCAAAAGAGGAGTACAACACATAAGAACACCTCTTTTCCTCATTGTACGAGTGTGAAAAGAGTGTAGGATATCCCCAAGCAATGTAGGCACCGGGTTGCGAGACATGAAGATTTTGACAGCACTTACATTTATGAGTTGGTCAGGATTAGGGAACAAGACCATCCCATAGATGAGAAGAGCTACAATCTCCTCAAAAGCTTGCAAGTCTAAGGAATTCCAACAGCTTTGGGCCTTCTCAAACAGAAACTTTGCCAAGAAGCCTTTGACACCACTTCTAGTTTCCCAATGAGTTGTGACATCAGATGAGTGCAAGTGCAGGGCTTGAGTAATCTCTTTTGGCTTTGGATCTCTTTCCGTACCATTGAAGGGTAGTTGATTGAGAATAGGAATCCTCAGAAGTTGAGAGAATTCTTCCAAAGTGGGCACAAGTTGATAGACAAGAAATATGAAGCAATGGTGCAAATGGTTAAAGAACTGGAAGAGAACCTTCATCATATCCTCCTCTGTGTTGGAAGTGACCAAGTTGAGTAGACGACCATGTCTCTCGGTGAATGGAGAGTTCTCAGGGATCCTTGAAGCTAGCTCCTTGAGTTGTGGAGGAATTCTTACAAGGTTGAATTGGATAGTTTTCCTGCAAAGTGAATCCATAACCTACAAAACAAGAACAAAGATGAATCTCCAAAATCCTTGAAATGGTTAGTGAATGCATATGATGTTCATAATGTCCATGATGTTTATGTACAAGCATGCATATACAAACAAATCAAGAAAATTCTTAGTTTAAGCTTGCATGGGGTTTCATAGGTAAGTACCCTCTTGAAGTTTAGTTGGCTCAACCTGTCCTAGTAATAGTAACCGGGTTCTAAGGAGCTCAATATCACTGGATTGTTTCCTTGGTCATTGTTTCAGCTCAAGCCTCTTTAATGGCGACCGAAATATCCCAAGAAACCAACCCTCAATGAGTGTAGTATCGAGTATCTACCAACTTTGGACTGCACCAAAGCCGGTCATCTCACTACATCCTAAAAAGGCCAAGTTGGTCAACTAAAAGGTTCTAGAAGTTCATTAGTGCTTCATGACATCACTCAGCAGCCCCGTATTCTCTTTGATTGACTCAAAGGCTACCGGTACCCACAAATATGTCACACTAACATAGCTATTGCTTATACCGTGTTGGTATACCCCGCACAGTTTCCACAACGTATTGTTATTTGCCTATAATGTTTCCCAAATCCGGGTGGAGGATTCAAACCCAAACAATAGAACCGAAATGTAAAGCAAACAAGTCAAACAAGGTAAGCAAATAAATATGATCTAAACCCTAAGGTAACCCCACTTTTAAATAAGTCCCCAGCAGAGTCTCCAGTTCTGTGATACGGTGGAAGAACTGACTTGAGGGTTTTGTGTTTTATCGCAAATTTCGCGGTTAGCAAGAGTCGTCATCGACTTTTATTTTATCCAAAAGAAAAGGTGAAAAAGCAAAGGAAAGACCTTTGAGATGTTTTCTTGAGTTCGGGGGGTAGATTATGAAAAGGGAAGGTGCTAGCACCCTTTTCATCCATGGTTTACCATGGGCTCTTAGTTACTTGCTTAGATCACTTGCTTTGTTTTATTTGAAATGGTGTTTGGTGTGATTTTGAAAGTATTTTGTAAAAGAGGCCGTTTGTTTAGGCAATCTTTGTAATGATTCTCGTTCGTAAGAATGTATACAAAGATGTTTGTCTTTTGAAAATGTCTTCAATGTTTTGTAAGATGTTTTGAAATGTGTGTGTGTTTGTTTTTGAAAATAGCAAGGATTGTTTGAAATGGAGCAAGTAACTTAGAAGCTATCTACCTACTCAAATGTCTTTCCTATGTATTTTCTATTCCTTTGATATTGTTGACTTACCATTGATTTGGTAAGCAACCCTATCTTTGGATGTAAACGGGACGGGTGTGGGTCATCGTATAATCATGATAGCAATGTTGCCAAGTATCTTAGCATTTTTTAGGGACCAAGATCATTTTGTAAGGCAACTTTTGAATAGAGTCATCGAGGGACTATGATCTTATACTTGTTTTGTTTTTCCAAGATACTTCGCATGCGTAACATGGCCATTTTATTTTAGGCAGTCAAGTGGGAGAATCCCTAAGGGTGCTTGTGTGCAAAGTGTATCATTTTCATGCTTTTGATTTTGTCTTGTATTAAGGGTTTTCTATTTTTCTTTGTTTTGTTCTTGTCATGCAAACCCTAATTACTAATCATGGTATATAAAACAATAAATTGCATAATGTAAATATACTAAGCTATTACAACAATTTTTATGGGAGGGGAGAATACAAATTTGAATGGGGATTTGCACAAATATAAAGCTAAATATATTATTACAACCAAATCGAATTTGCGCGAATTAAATAAATATAATACAAATATTTAAAATGCAATGTAATATGTATGTAAAGAAAAGGTTTTTTTTATGTCTTGTTTTTGTGTAAAAGAATATTTAACTTAAACCTAAAAATAAGGAAAAATAATTAATTCTTTTTGAAAGGGATGAAACCCTAATTTTTTTATTCAAAAGAAAATAATGTTCTATATTATTATTTTGTGCATTTTTGTATAAGAAATAATAAATAATATTATATATAAATATTAAAAATTAAATATGTGCAAAAATGAGTATTTGTAAGAATAAAAAATGTAAAATGAGAAATATTAAGTATATTTAATTATTTATAAGTTTATTAAGAAAATCAATTATATTTATCAAAATAAAGTATTTTTTCATGTGAGAAATAATAATAAAAATAAAATAAAAGTGTGAAAATAAATAAATCATTTTTTAGGATTTTTTATCATTCAGAAAAATAAACAAAAGTATTAAATAAAAAAATATGAAGAAAAATATAAAAATATAAAAAGTTAGTCAGGGGGGTGCAATAGCAAGTCAGGGGGTGTGTTTAGCAAAAACAAAAAGGCCACGCTGCCAAAAAGCCCACAGACTTCATCCCTGTCCTTCGTCCATCTTCCTCGCGCCATTCCAGTTCAAACCTGTATCTTCCTTATGCTTGCATAAAAATAAAAACTCATAACATGAAAAATGTTGCATTTGAGCTCACGATTCCAACCATATAAATTATGTAACCTAACTATCAAAGATCAAAGAGAATTTTGGAATCCCTAAATCGTGACCTAAAAATTTCAGAGATTTCAAGCTTCAAATTCTCTTAGCACAAGTAATATAAATGCAAAGTAATGATATGTACAGCTTCGTTATGATGAGAACTACATTTTTCTTCACAAATCATGGCTTGAGGTTGCCTGTATAAAGAGATAGAGTTTAAGAAAATACCTCCTTTAGCTGGAATCGTGTATGGCAATGTAGGGACTTTAATGGAGGCTTGATGATTGTTTAAGCTTCCTTGAGCTTCCCTGAACCTATTTCAATCCTTATCTTGCTCTGAGGATGGCTGGAACTCTCTGACCAAGTCCAACTACAAGCTTCCAAGTTGAAAATGGCAGATGGTGAAACAGAGGTTACAGAACCAGGGTGGTGGCTTGGATTGACTAGGTATCAAGTGTATAAGGTGTTTGAATCAGTTAAACACAAAACGCACGAGCCAAATGAGAGTTGGCTGAGTTTTTGCAGAAACTATATGCTTAGGTAGATTTTTGGTGTTTTTCAGTTTGAGAGAGTTCTAGGTTCAAGCCAAGCGTGTGATGCCTTGTACAATGTTTGCATATTAGTATAGAAGTGATACCAAGTCAGCTCTCCACTAGCTGTGCAAGCCTTAGCCCTTTTGCAACTTTTCTTGTACTTGAAGTAAAGTTGACAAGACCAATCCCCAATGCTTGTACCCGCTTGCTTTAGGGATGATATGAATTTGTACAAATTGCTTGAGAGCTGTGTAGTTTTCTTGTATCAAGGGGACAGGTCCAATGCTCCAAGTTGACAAAGTTGCAAAAGTGCATCTTTATGAAAATGGCAATGAAGCCTTTTTGCCCAAAATGGAATTACAACTTGTGTAAAGTTTCAAAAGCAAGGATAAAGGCTTTGTCAACTGAGTATGCATTTAATTAAGGAGTGTATAGCAAGCTTAGGACCTGTAAAGCAAGAAACAATCAGCATAGTTTTTGTTTGCAACTTGATTCTATGTGAAAATGACTTGAACAAAAAGTGAGAAAATGCCAACTTCCTCTCTTCGATTCTCCCTACTAAAAAATGACCTTGGAGAGTTCTTGGACATTTTGGAAAGCTTGAAATGTTCTCTATAATCCATATTTGAAATGAAATTTGAGATACCTCTTTGAACTAGGTGAAAAGTTGCCATGAAGTTGGGTCCAAAATCTGCCTAAATTAGGGTAAAATTTCACTAAGTTATTTAGTTCATGGCCCTATATTCACAAATTCATAACTTGAGATCCAAGCATATTTAGGGAAAAGTTTGTGAAGAAAAGTTGTATATTTCATGGGGATCTAAAACTTTCATGTTGGTAGTTTTCTTTGAATCAAAATGCATCATGGTGAAAAAGTAGTGCAAAGTTGAGAAAAAATAAGAAAATTTTTATACTTAGAAAAATTCTAAGTTATGAAAAATTTCAAATTCAAACCCTAATTTTCAAATTTGGTTTTCTTGGTCAACAAGTTTCACATTTTTACATATCTTGATGGATTATGACTCTTGGTACTTGATTTTGACCAAAAAGTCAAAGTTTGACTTTTCAGTATACAATTGACGTTTGATCAGTTGACTGCAAATTTCATATGTCAATCTAATGAACTTGAGATCTTTTGAACCATGTAATTAGGTCAATATGATGCCATTGAACCCTTGAAATCATGCTTGAACTCAATTGGCCATTGGCTAGGTTAAAAATTAGAAATTTCCCTTTCTCAATCAAAACCCTAATTTTGACCATTTTGCCCTTTTGATGATTTGATCAAATTTCTTGAGGAGTTGTGATCCAAACTTGATAAAATGGTACATATGAATCTAGAATGTTAATGTGGATCAAAAATTATGAAGTTGGACTGTAAATTGGTCATGGTTGACTTTTTTCCCCAATACAGCTGATTTTTAGGTCAACTGTCCAACTAACTGATCAAAAATGTGGTCCAAGGCTTGAAACTTAACATGAGAAATCTTAGGGGTCCAAAATGATGTATGAAATTCACATGAAGCATTAGTGATCCAAAAGTCCTTGTGCAAACTCAAACCCTAATTTTTGGTTATCAGTGCAAGATGAGATGTCTTGAGCTAACCAAACCCTAATCTTGTCTTGAGTCAAAGAAGTCTTGTAAGAAAAATCTTGATAAATGAGAGGGAAAATTTTGGGTTACAACAGTTACACACACATGATTTTTCATGTTAGAGGTCATGACATATTTAGACACATGTGAGTCATAAGGTAGTTAGACACACACACGTGAGAATACTACAATATCATACATTAGAATACTCCAAAATAGTCAATCTTGCAATCATTCAAGATGAGTTACTCATGCATGAACACACATCAGTTAGTAGTCCGTAGTCAAAGATCAAAGACTACTATTAACACACAACAAGAACAATAAACACATACTAGGACCAGATGTTAGGCCAGATGTTGTAGCATGTGTGCTTTCCATAGAAAACTAGAGATCTGGTTTGTAACAGTTAGTACATCTAAGAACAACATAAATCAACTCCCCCAAAATCAGTAGTTAGTAGTTAGAAAAATTACCCCCTACACCATTACTCCCCCTTTTTGCCACAATTTGGAAAATGTATTCCTCAGTAATTTTGGTTAGTCATCATAGTGTTTAGTATGTTAGCACATACGAACATCAGATCAGGAGTAGACAAACCTCAACCAATAGTGCAAATGTAGAACACAATGCTAGAATATCATGACAATTATGTTAGACTACAACGACTTATCTAGAGGGGGTGAATAGATCCCCAAATTAAAAATCACCTTTTAAAATTTTTTATTTAAAAACTTATTTGAAAAACAATATTGAGCGAAAAGTTTTTGGCCTAGATCAAAATAGTACTCTAAAAGAACCTAGTTATTGGAAATTCGGATATGCACAAGCCGTATGGAATTAAGATAATGATAAAATCAATCAACATAATAATATGTCAATTAATAATTCAATACCAAACACAATGGTTTCCTATTTCCAATGAAATTAAACAAAACATAAAACAATACAATTTGTTAAAAACTTGGTGTGCGTTCGACTTTTCAAAAAATTTCCTTTGAGTTATGTTGATATGAAAACCACTTATAATCAAAAGTGATTATAAGCAAATCAACACCCAAGTCAAAACAAAAACAGTCCCGTAAAATTCCTACGAGTCGATAGATTACTCAATGCTATTTAACAAATTAATATATGAAAATTAAAGGAAGTAAAATGATAAAGGAAAAGATACACAAGGATTTGTCTACACCATTCCCCATGTTCGTCCTCGTGTGTGAGTACATCTGTGCCAAATTCCAATGTGGAATTAGGATACTTTCTTACTTTACAAAAACTATGATTACAAGAGAAGTGTTCAAGAGCAATCCTACAAACCATAACTATTTAATGTTGATTCAACCCCTTCTCTTATTTTGATCTTCAACAAGATCAAGACACAATTGTTTCCAATTAGTTATCTAGATCTTGCTACTCTTTTGCATACTTTATCTCCAAAGCTTTTGCGCACCACCAATTTCAACTATTAAAACACAAGGCTTCAATTTGATTCGTCGTTCTATCTCTACTTCCTTTCTGTTCTTTATCTCCAAAGGACTTCACTAGGCCGCAATCCTCTATTGAATGTCTTGCACGAAAAATCCCCCAAATCACTCAATGATCTTGGAGGATAAACCTGTGGTTTTTCCGGATGAAGACCCCTACAAATCTCAACTCAATATTATCGGCTACACAAGAACCTAATTGGACGTTATCAAATCTCTCCTAGATGACACCTCAACAAAATATTGTTACAATGGTTTGTTAGTGTGTATGCATAGGTTGGAGGTTGAAGGTGAAGAGCAAATGCTAGAAATTTTTATGGTATCATCAAGTTGGAATGATGCATGAATGATATATTTCTAGTTTTGGAAGTTTAGAGAAAAAGGACTTTTTAGGAATTAAAAATATTTAAAAAATTGACCAAAATAATTAGTATGTGTCAAACTATAAATTGTATGTGTTAACACACACGTTAAGTTTAAGTTGTATGTGTCGACCTGAAGGAATATATGTGTCGACCGAAGCAAGTCAAAGGCTACAGGCTTTAAAACAACAGTAAATGTGTCGACTTGAAATTTGTATGTGTCGACACATAAAATAATAATTTATACAATTTCATAAAAGCTTCAGTATGTGTCGACTTATGCAATGCATGTGTCGACTTGAACCTTCCAAAAGCTACAGGTTTTAAAATTGTGTTGCATGTGTCAACACATGCAGTTAAAATTTATGCAGAAACTGTTTTTTCATGATTGGGACCAATTTCAAACTTGTTTTAAATTATTCCTATGACCTCTAATGCAAGGGAGTTCCACATTATATAGTGATATCCTCCAATATATAGAAATGTTAAGTTTTCCTAGTTTTGACATCATGTAAAATATCTAATGGTGAAGTTGTACTCACATACTCCCCCTTTTTGATGATGGAAAAACTTGTGACGATGTATTTCATATAGTTATAGAAGGATCCCCTAACTTTGTGCTTCCAAACTTCATCTCTCATATGCTTCTCCCCCTTTGACAAAATCAAAAAGAAAGAAGGCAAATCGTGAGAAGTATCATATTCTACTATCAATACTAATATATCACTCAAAGGCATTTTTTCAAAGAAGTGCATGCAATTACATATCCCCATATATATATACATGTGTGTGTGTGTGTAATTATGTAAAATTAACAGCTAACAAGCATAAAACATTACCAAATATGTAATGAAATTTCATTAATAATAATGAATATGATGCAAGAGCAAGCTAGTCAAGTTGCTTCTATAGCGTCAGAATTACGTAACATAACACAATGGAACTCTCGATGTCGCACATGTATGTGCCTAGTATAGCGATAACAACATGTCACTACTCAATCCAAAATGAAAATATTGTCATAAAATGTGACTCAACTACAACAAGAACCATACATGTAATTAACATGCTTGCATTCAACTTATGCACGGGTGCAAGAAATAATAATAGAAACACATGCTTGTACACACACGAACAAACTTATAAAAATGTGAAATAATTAATACATTAAGTCATTATAATCATATACATTGAGAACACACAATGGTTATCAATCAAAAATTTTAGAAATAAAAATTCATGATTTTCATCATTTGAGAACATAGCAAGCATTTTTCATCAACTAAAATATGTACTAAGAAAGGTCTTACTTTCAAGAAGAAATTTTGAATAATATTACCTCACTCTTGATAGAATGGAAGTTGCACTCACATGATTTAAAACACTCAAAAAAAGTATTAGAGAAAAAGTATAAAAGTGCAAGCATCATAATAAATAAATCATTATTGGATACATTAATAATCCTCAATTTCTCATATTTATTGAAAAACAGTTTAGCTGCAAACGTTTTGGAAAAACGTCGGCAAGTTGATTTTCACTATCAAAATACTCTAACACAACATCCTATTTTTCAATATGATCACGAAGGTAATTTCCCATGCATGTGGTCCTTCCTTGAGTTACTTTATTTGGAGTCCGAGAAAGTAATTTAATTCCCCATAAGACTCATTTCAAACACTCCATGCATAAGCTTAAAGAACTCTTTGACAAGTCTCATGTTTGTAGAATCAAATATGATATAATGTCAAATGTTTTATGCTTGATATTTAATGAAGCTAAACATGCTTGTGTATACATGTGTTTATAAAATAAAAATCATAAAAATATAGTATGATGAGATCATTATAAGTATATAAATCGATAAGTCACCATAATTATCAATTAAGAATTATTTTTCAAATGAATACTCATAATATATATATATATATATATATATATATATATATATATATATATATATATATATATATATATATATATATATATATATATATATATATATATATATATATATATATATATATATATATATATATATATATATATATATATATATATATATATATATATATATATATATATATATATATTATGCACCAAGTATGTCATGTAATTAGAAAACAAGTAAAAGAGAGAATTTACTAACAAAGCAAAAATTGAATCGATACTACCTCACCGTACAATATGATGAATGATGCACTTGCATTTCATAAGGAACTCTTGAAAGAAAGTTGAACCAAATGAAAAGTGGGTAATAAAGACTTTAGAAAACTAAGATCTAACCAATTTTCACTTTGACAAAGTACCCAAAAGTATAAATTGTGATAAAGCCAAGAAGGTCATTGATTTGATGATCATTCATTTTGATTGAACTTTCATTTTTATCCTTTTCATGTTAGTTATATTTCTCCTCCTCATGTTTCATCGATTCGGGTTGATCAATTTCTTCTTCAGCTTCATTGAGTATTTCTCTTGAAGATACACCTACATCATGAAATGAAATACCTTTTTTGAGCATTCTCGGATACAACATCAAAATTAATTTATACATCTTTTACCAATAAAACAAAACTTGTTGTTGCTTTCTAGATCACATAATCCATCTTCTTGCCCTATATACAATAGTATTAGAATATGTTCATATGCCTTGAGCTACAATAAATGAGAACCCATATTCTCCTCATAGAGTTAAGACAGTGTTCCTACAAAAATAACAAGACAAGCTAGGTATCCAATCTTCGTTGGGTCCTTGAGGGTTAGTGAAAAATTGGTTGCATTTGGGAAAGTATTTCATATAACTACAGTGACAATTTAAATCATAACCATCACTAAAACCACTATTGTACATGTGATCATTTTTTGAGGACCTTGAACTTGAATACCTAAGAGCTTTAGACTTCATTCTTTCCTCATTTTCCGTGTCTTTCTCCTTTTTCTTCTTTTTCTCAAGTTTCCTTTAATGTTTGTATAAGCAAGAAGTTCTTGCTCATGTTCTTCAAGCTTAACAACCAATGTAGTGATATCAAGTTTTATAAGATTGTTATCTTCCTTGATCACAATGACCTTTGGTAGCCAATTCCTAGTAAGACATCTCAAAACTTTTTTAGTAGCTTACATTGGAAATATGCTTACCAAGTGCGTTCATATAATTAATGAGATTTAATGAATTTTTCTTATCATCATTATTCCATGGTGCTTCTGGCTTAGGTATAACAACGCCATTAGCATCGAATTGAGTAATAGTGTCACACATACCCTTGTCATATGAATTAACATGAATGTGCATACAAGCCTTCCAATAACTATAGTTTTCTCCCGGGGCTTTTGTAATCCCCTTTAGATCATATGCCATTTTATAATAAGAGTTTCGAAGCACGGAATTAAACAGAGCTCGAATACCAATTGTTAGACTATGGCAACTTATCTAGAGGGATGATAAATAGATCCCCAAATTAAAAATCACCTTTCAAAATGTTTATTTAAAAACTTATTTAAAAAACAATGTTGAGCGGAAGGTTTTTGGCCTAGATCAAAATAGTAGTCTAAACGAATCTAGTTATTGGAAACTCAGATATGCACAAGCCATATGGAATTAAGATAATGATAAAATCAATCAACATAATAATATTTTAATTAATATTTTAATACCAAACACAAAGGATTCCTATTTCCAATGAAATTAAACAAAACATAGAACAATACAATTTGTAAAACACTTGGTGTGCATTCTACTTTTCAAATTTTATATTTTGAGTTGTGTTGATATGAAAACCACTTGAAATCAAAAGTGATTATAAGCAAATCAACACCCAATTCAAAACAAAAGTAGTCCCAGAAAATTCCTACGAGTCGATAGATTACTCAATGCTATTTGACAAATGATATATGAAAATTAAAGCAAGTAAAATGATAAAGGAAAAGAGACGCAAGGATTTGTCTACACAGTTCCCCACTTTCATCCTCACGTGAAAAATCAGAAACATGAAAAATATATAATTTATTCAATTAACAAGTGGATACTCTTGAAACTACAAAGTAGTTAGTGTGTGATGAGGTGTAAAGGGGAACAGTAGTGCTACCTTCAAGTTCTTATTGAAAATTCAAAATAAAAAATTACCTTACATGATTGATCCATGATGAGTACTTGCAAAATAATAGCAAACTCTGTCAATACATATTTGAATGAGAAATATTTTTTTCAGAAAGAGATATATATCTTAAAGGTTACCCTATGAAACCAAAAAAAAAAGTGTTTACGAACCTGTAAGGCGCCAGCAAAAGAAGCAGCCAAAAGTAAGGGATAAATGTGTTAGAACAATGTTTGAATCTACTACCCTATATTTAAGTTTTGATGATAACAAAGTGAAAAGATATAGTATTTATAAGTTTCATGTATGAACTATCTGCTGCCTAAAATTATTATGTTCTGACTTGCAGATACTCTGATTGATATAAGCAAGATCACATCTATTCAGCATCAGAACTTGATTTCAGACACCAGCATCAGAAGTTGCCATATCAGAATGTCAAAATCAGATGATCAACTCGCGTACATGCTGAAGCCTGATGAACAAGACTGCGCTCAACACTCTGATAAAGAAACACAACAGTTCATCAGCAGTGAAGCAGAGTCAGAATGAGCCAAGCCAGAACTTGCATTAAGTAAGCAACGGTACTGTGCATTGAAAGCAAATTAATTCCAACGGCCTCATTCCAGACAAGATCTGCTCAATAAGGAAAGCTTGTTATTAGCATTGAATCAAGAATATTGCATCCAACGTTCATCATCTCAGTGCTATATAAACAAGGCTTTGAAGATTGAAATGGCTAATGCTCTCCAAATCTCTACACGCACAAAAGCTTATTATAATCTTCTTTCTCTCAGTTCTGCTAAACCACACACTCTGATATTCTATCATTGTTTAGCAATCTAGTTTCTAAGCTTCAATTTGTGTATACATCACAGTTGTGATAAAGTTTTGTAGAAAACATCCACACACTTAGTTTTATTTCTTTGTAAGAAAGTGTTACCTTGACAAACCGGGTTGTGGTTTGGATCAAGAAGGCTTTAGCAGTTGTTAAAGCAGTCTGTAATATTCAGTTGAATATAGTGGATTAAGACCTCGTTGGAGAGAGGCGAAATCACCTTGACGGGTGGACTGGAGTAGTTTGAGATCAAACGAACCATGATAAAAATATCTTGTTCATTGCATTAGATTTCAGTTTTACAATTCAACCCCCCTCTTCTTGTGTTTTTCACCACTTCAATTGGCATCAGAGCGCCTGGTTCTGAGCTAAAACACTTAACCGTGTCAGTACAAGATCCAGCGTCAGAAAAACACAATGGCAGGAAACAATTCTCACATCAGCAATGACAACAATGAGGACAGAGACAGATTCAGTGGCAAACCTCCAGTCTTTGATGGAGAAAACTTTGATTACTGGAAAGACAGAATTGAAAGCTTCTTTCTGGCACATGATGCTGATCTGTGGGATATGGTGACAGATGGATACACGCACCCTGTGAATGCAAGTGGTCAGAAGATTGATAGAAAAACAATGTCTGATCAACAAAAGCGTGACTTCAAGAATCACCACAAGGCCAGAACCATCCTCCTCAGCGCCATCTCCTATACTGAGTATGAAAAGATCTCCAACAGAGACACAACAAAGAATATTTTTGACTCACTCAGAATGACGCATGAGGGCAACATTCAGGTCAAAGAAACAAAAGCTCTGGCGCTCATTCAGAAGTATGAGGCGTTCAAAATGGAAGAATCTGAATCCATTGAAACCATGTTCTCTAGATTCCAGATTCTGGTAGCTGGTCTCAAAGTTCTGGACAAAGGATACTCTACTGCTGACCATGTCAAGAAAATCATCAGAAGTTTACCCAAGCAGTGGAGACCTATGGTTACAGCTCTGAAGCTAGCTAAAGATCTCAACAAAATCACTCTGGAGGAACTTATCAGCTCCCTCAGAAGTCATGAGATAGAGCTAGAAGTTGATGAGCCTCAGAAGCAAGGTAAGCCTTTAGCATTAAAATCTAACAGAAAATTTGAGTCTAAAGTTTTGCAGGTAGTTGAAGAAACATCTGATGGATCCTCATCAGAAGAAGACGAACTCTCCCTTCTCTCCAGAAGAGTAAATCAACTGTGGAAGCAAAGACAAAGGAAGTTCGGGAATCCCAGAAGATCTGATCAGAACGAGTCTTCTTCCAGATACAGAAGGACAGATTCTTCCTCTGGATACAGAAGATCTGAAGGCTCCTCCAGTAGCAAAAAGCCAAACACCAAAGACATCATCTGCTATGAGTGCAACGAGCAAGGACACTATAAGAGTGACTGCCCAAAGCTTCAGAGGGAAAAGCCGAAAAAGAAGTTTGGAAGAGAGAAGAAGAAAAGTCTCATGGCTACATGGGATGACTCTGACTCGTCTGAAGCTGACTCAGAATCAGATGATGAAAGGGCAAACATAGCTCTCATGGCTAACATTTCAGAAGATAGTGAAGCTTCTGAATCAGACTCAGAATCAGACACTGAAGAGGTATTTCCTAACTTTGCTGTTAACTTTACAAAGGCTGAACTTGCTGAAAGCCTTAATGAGATTCTGGAACATTATCAGCAAATTAGAGCTAAATTCAGAGACCTGAAAAGGAATCTTGAATCTGACTCTAATAAGACTGAGAGTCTCAAATTGGAAAATTCTGAGCTGAGAAATAAGATTTCAAAATTAGAAAACACTTTACAAAACTCTCAGAAGGAACCAATTTCTGAAACTCCCAGCAACGCTGATGAGATCATCAAGGAGTATGATCACAATTTCCAGAAGTTCCTAGCTAAAAGCATAGATAGAAGCAGAATGGCTTCAATGATCTATGGAGTTAGCAGAAACGGCAGGAAAGGAATAGGATACCAAGGTAAGGTTCCTACACCAAAGAATGTCATGGACTTAACCATTAAACACACTCCTCTGAGTTCACATTTTGTATATGGTCACACACATGATATCAAATACACTAGCAGTAAGCACTCTGTGAAACCAAAATTCAACCAGAGTTTTGGTAAAACTAACAAATCAGGACCCAAGAAAATCTGGGTACCTAAGGATAAAATAATACATGTTGCAGATATCTTTAGCAGCAAGTCAGAAACACCAGTCATGGTACCTGGACTCTGGCTGCTCACGACACATGACGGGAAGAAGGCATATGTTCCAAAGCCTGGAACTTAATCCTGGAGGCCACGTTGGCTTTGGAGGCAATCAGAGGGGAAAGATAATTGGCTCTGGAACTGTAGGTAATGGAAATCTTCCCTCTATCAATAATGTTCTGCTAGTAGATGGATTGATGCATAATCTGTTATCCATAAGTCAATTAAGTGATAACGGTTATGATATAATCTTTAATCAAAAATCATGTAAAGCTGTTAGTCAGAAAGATGGGACTATCCTGTTTAATGGTAAGAGGAAAAACAACATTTACAAAATCAAACTTTCTGAACTAAAGAGTCAGAATGTAAAATGTCTTCTGTCTGTTAACAACGAGCAGTGGATCTGGCACAGAAGATTGGGACATGTTAGTATGAGAAGAATATCTCAGATTAACAAACTCAATATGGTCAGAGGACTTCCTAATTTGAAGTTCAATTCAGATGCTCTGTGTGAAGCATGTCAGAAAGGCAAATTTGCAAAACCTTCTTTTAAATCCAAAAATGTTGTTTCTACCTCTAAGCCATTAGAACTTCTGCACATTGACTTATTTGGACCAGTTAAAACTGCTTCAGTCAGTGGTAAGAAGTATGGGTTAGTAATCGTAGATGACTATAGCAGATGGACATGGGTAAAGTTCTTAAGACACAAGGACGAGTCACACTCTGTGTTTGTTACCTTCTGTAACCAAGTTCAGAATGAAAAGGATCTTAGAATCGTTAAAGTCAGAAGTGATCATGGTGGAGAATTTGAAAACAAAGATTTTGAGTCATTCTTTAATGACAGAGGCATTCTGCATGATTTCTCTTGTCCTAGAACTCCCCAACAAAATGGAGTTGTAGAACGAAAGAACAGAACATTGCAAGAAATGGCCAGAACCATGATCAATGAGACAAACGTTGCTAAGACCTTCTGGGCAGAGGCAATAAACACAGCGTGCTACATTCAGAATAGAATCTCAATAAGACCTATTCTGGAAAAGACTCCATATGAATTGTGGAAGAACAGAAAGCCCAACATTTCATATTTTCATCCATTTGGATGTACTTGCTTTATATTAAATACAAAAAATTATTTGAACAAGTTTGACTCTAAAGCATAGAAGTGTATTATGTTAGGATACTCTGAACGCTCAAGAGGGTACAGAGTATACAATACAGAAACACAGATTGTGGAAGAATCAATCAGTGTTTGTTTTGATGATAAGCTTGACTCTGAAAAGTCAAAGCAGAATGAAGTTTTTGCAGGTATAGAAATTGAATTTGCAGGTTCTGAAGACAAGTCATCAGAAGCTCTCAACACAGACATTCCTTCAACGTCTGAAAGGAGCACTGCTAGCAATCCTACAACAGCTGCTGATCAACCTCAGAAGAGATTACCCAGAAGCAGCTTGGATCACCCAGAAGAGACTATCCTAGGAAGAAAGGAAGATCCAATCAGAACAAGAGCAAGCTTCAGAAACTATGAAGAAACACTTATGGGACTTGTGTCTCTGATTGAACATTCTTCTATTGATGAAGCACTTCTGGATAATGATTGGATTCTAACAATGCAAGAAGAGCTGAATCAATTCACCAGAAACGACGTATGGGATCTCGTTCCCAGACCAAAAGGATTCAACGTCATTGGAACAAGATGGGTGTTCAGAAACAAGCTAAATGAACAAGGTGAAGTCATCAGAAACAAGGCACGACTGGTTGCACAAGGTTATAGTCAGCAAGAGGGGATAGACTATACAGAAACCTTTGCCCCAGTCGCCAGGTTAGAATCTATCAGACTTTTAATTTCATTTGCTGTTAATAGAGGCATCACTCTGTATCAGATGGATGTCAAAAGTGCATTCTTAAATGGTTATATAGAAGAAGAAGTTTATGTACACCAACCCCCAGGTTTTGAAAATACAAAACATCCAGAACATGTTTTCAAACTAAAGAAGTCACTGTATGGTCTGAAACAAGCTCCCAGAGCTTGGTATGAAAGGCTAAGTAACTTTCTGCTGGAAAATGAATTCACCAGAGGGAAGGTAGACACTACTCTCTTCTGTAAATCAGTTAAGAGTGACATCTTAGTTTTTCAAATTTATGTTGATGATATTATTTTTGGTTCTACTAATCCTTCTCTTGGAAGAAAATTTGCTAAGTGTATACAGGCAGAATTTGAGATGAGCCTCATGGGGGAACTGAAATTATTTCTAGGAATTCAGATCAATCAAACTCCAGAAGGAACTTACATTCATCAGAGCAAATACATCAGAGATCTTCTGAAGAAATTTGACCTCTCAGAATGTAAGCCATCAAAGATTCCAATGCATCCCACGTGCATTCTGGAAAGAGAAGAGGTGAGCAAAAATGTAGAACAGAAAGTCTACAGAGGTATGATTGGTTCTCTCCTCTATCTGACTGCTTCAAGACCTGACATATTATTCAGTGTTTGTATCTGTGCTAGATTCCAATCAGATCCTAGAGAATCTCACTTAACAGCTGTTAAGCGAATTTTCAAGTATCTGAAAGGTACTACTAATCTGGGTTTGTTTTATAGAAAATCTAGTGATTACAGCTTAGTAGGCTACTGTGATGCTGATTTTGCTGGAGACAGAGTGGAGCGTAAAAGTACTTCTGGAAGCTGCCAGTTTTTGGGAGAAAATCTGATCTCTTGGTCCAGCAAAAGGCAATCAACAATTGCTCTGTCAACAGCAGAAGCTGAGTACATAGCAGCAGCAGGATGTAGCACACAAATGCTCTGGATGAAAAGTCAGCTTGAAGACTTCCAGATTTTTGAGAGTAACATTCCTATACTTTGTGATAATACTTCTGCTATTTGCTTAAGTAAGAATCCCATTTTACATTCTAGAGCTAAGCATATAGAAATAAAACATCACTTCATTAGGGACTATATTCAGAAAGGTATTTCGAACTTAAAATTTATAGATACAAACCATCAATGGGCTGATATCTTTACTAAACCCCTTTCAGAAGATAGGTTTAATTTCATTCTGAAACATCTCGGCATGAAAGTGTGTCCAGAGTGAAAATGTTTTAATTCCATATATTTACCTTCAGAATGTAATTGTTTTACTGTGAACTTCTAATCAATCTCCTTTCAGAAAGATAGAACATGCAGATTGTATCAGATGCAAGTCTAAAGATCTGAGAGTCTAAGCTCAAAGACAGACGTGCTGATCACTACATCAAACAAGTGTCATCCAATCATCAGCATATCTCTGAAGCAGAACGCGTGCACGCTTTTGAGAAGGCAAAGCGTTGATTGGGTGCATTGAGACACATGTCTGGTAACCGTTTTTAAGTATCTTTCTCAAATCCCCCAAAATCAGCAAGCATTTAATGAAAAGTAATCATGCTTTTAAAATGCAATCATGATTTTTCTCTCTCTTAAAAAACGTTTATCTTTTCAAAACAGTTTTGAAAACTCTATTTAAGCACATTAATCTCTCATTCTCATTCTTTACGCTTTCTCACTAATACTCAAGCATTTTCTGCATATTTCTGTGTTCATCTCTTGCAACCTATTTTCCTCAGTTCATTCTCAAAACCCTTTTAGTGTGAACATGGCAACCTCCAGCAGCGCTTCTGCAGGTCCTCAGAAGAAAGCATCATCTGAGCAATATCAAGTGCCATTCAGAACTCTCCTCACTCCTGTGAAGAATCTTGAAGTGCTTTCTGAATTAATCATTGATTTTGAAAGCTTGAAGGAGAACGGTTTTGACCTAACTGAAGAAGTTAGGGCTCAGAAGTGGGAAAGGTACTTTGATAGGTTGGTTGGACCAACATTCCCAATGCTAGTCAAGGAATTCTGGATTCACGCCAAGGCTTCAACACATCTAGTCACCTCCTTTGTTTTGGGGAAGAAGATTGTGATCACTGAGGATCACATTGCAAGGCTAATTGGTCACAGTGGCGGTGGCGTCCGTTGTGTGGACATGGCTGAAAGATGTGCTGATGTAGGTGTGATAGCTGCAAGGATTTTCACTCTTGGGGTGCCCAGCAGCAAGATTAAAGATCTGAAGGATCATTACAGAGTGTGGGCTAAGATAATTCTGGGGTGCTTCAACCACAGGAAACCAACCAGTTCTCCTGATTACATAAATGTGGATCAGCAGTTTTTGATCTACTTTATTGATCAGAAGGTAAAGATCAATTTGGCTCACTTCCTGTTCAACCACCTCAGAACAAGTGTGAAGGAAACAAGGGAAGAAGAAAGAACCAAGAGGGATTGGATACCTTTTGGAAGGTTGATATCAGATATTCTGACAGAGAATAGGCTGATTGAGCATCTGATAGAAGCTCAAGAGCTAAGCACTATTGAACCAACAATTGGGAAACCTCTGAACGCAAAGAACTTGAAAAAGATGAAGCTGATAGAGAATATTCAGAAGGAACCCAGAGCTACTCCTATTGCTGATATCTCCAGCAGAAGGGTGCCTCTGAGTGACTTTCCGTTATTTTCTGAAATTGAATCCAAACCAGAGGTGATTCTCAGGTACTTGGATGCGTGCAAGGCAGATGGTACAGATCCAAATCTGAATATCAAAGATCTGCATCAACCTCAACCAGAAGTGACTCTGAAGAAGACGAAAAAGAGGAAGGCACCATCAGAAGGATCATCCCAACAGACACCCAGGAAAAGAGGTAATTCATCTGCTGCTCCTGTTTTAAAATCTTCTACTATTCCAGCATTTATTCCTCCTCAAACCTCTCATAGAATCTCAATCCCCATCCCTACCATAGATGAAACTGTACAAGAAGAGGACCCTTCTGAGGCATTAAAACTCAGAAGACCCAGAACCAAACATCCCAAACAACCAACAATCTCAACAACATCAGCAATTGACCAAGTGCTGTCTGACATTGATCAACACACCTCTGATCAACCAATCTCTGAACCACAAACTGTTCCTCCTCCACAACCAGAACAACAGCAATCTGCTGAAGAACCAGAACAACAACAACCACTCTCATCAATTCCAGAAGAACCCCTTATCCCTGAACAATCAGAAATTTCGTCTCCCTCTCCCCAACCAGAAATTAATCCACCATCACCTCAAACAGAGTTTCATCACTCTGAAACTCCTTCTCCTCAACCATCTGAACCTCATTCACCTCAACCATCACCTCTGGCAATCCAGCTGCCATGTGGAACAACTATTATCATGCCCCAGTTACCATCCTCACCAGAATCTACACCACCAAATACTCCCAAAACACCACCCAGTCCAATCATAATCTCTGATACTGATACTCCATCTCCAAAACAAACAGCTGCTCAGAAAACCTCCGAAAACCCCAGCAGGACTTTCATAGACTTAACCAGTCTTGACCGTCTTGCTGATCTGAAACACAAAATTGTCGTCCCAAAACCAAAACAACCAGATGTTGGCTCTGGTATTATGAATTTTGAAACAGGTGTGCTGCAATGGATTGCTTCTTTGAAGCAAGTCTGTCCTGGAATGATTGACCCAGCTGCTTCTGATCAGCTCTGGTCATAATTCAGACTTTGGGTACGTGCTGAAGCCCTCAAGTTGCAGGATATCAACTATGAGCAGGCACAACAAAATTTCAGCAAGCTTCTGAATGAAGTTGGAAGTCAGCTTCTGAAAGAGGACGTGCTCCCTCTGGACAGTGAACCTTGGTCTGAGAAACAACAAGCTGCAAAGGTGCAATCAGAAGAAGACAAGACCATTCAAGCTGAAGAAAGTCAAGCAGAGGATGTTGCTGAAAGTTCTCAGAAGCCTCCTGCTTCTGATGCTTCTCAAGCTGCCTTGGACAGGCAGACTCTGGAAGAACTAAGGTTGAATGACATGCGTCTGCAGCAGCAGATGGATGAAAGCGATCAGAAGATGAAAGAGAGAATGGATGTGCAGGATAGCAAGATTGACACTGTTGTCAGCATGGTGCACAAGCAGAATGAGACTGCTGAAAAGATCCAAGCCATGCTGGAGAACCTGTTCACACGCTTGCCTCCTCAACCTTAGTCTCTTTTTTCATTCATGACCTTTTTCATGTTTTTCTTGATTTTCTGATGTACCGTTTGAATATGTTTTGTAATATTTTCTTGTTTTGATTCTGAACTCTCTCAAAATGATTAGTGTTTCTGATCTTAATTGTTTTAGCACATCACCTACACTTTTTGATTGCTGACAAAAAGGGGGAGAACAAGAATGATATTTTAATCAATAACGGCTAACTAGACAGAAATTCTCAAACATTCTAACTCTATTACTTGAAAATGTTTTTTCTGTTTTGCTTAAAGTCTACAGGTACAAGGAAGCTCCTGGACACTCTGAAGACTAGAAGCTCTGAAGCTCTGATCACTATGAAGTTCTGATCCGCTCTGATATTCTGATCCAAAGCAAAGCTCTGACAAGAAAAACTCTGAAGCTCTGCTCTGACATAAAGCTTCTGATAAGTCAAAGACTCTGATACTCTGATGTTCAAAGAAAGGCAAAAAGATCTGATCCTGAAGAACACGTGTAATCAAAGGGAAGCAATAAACTCAGGGGGAGTATCTCTCAACTATGATATCTCTTTACTCCTTATCCTTTTACTTCTTATTCTGATACATATTCCAGATACCTTTTCACGTTATTTTCATTTAAAATATCTAGTTTTTGTCATCATCAAAAAGGGGGAGATTGTTAGAACAAAGTTTGAATCTACTACCCTATATTTAAGTTTAGATGATAACAAAGTGAAAATATATAGTATTTATAAGTTTCATGTATGAACTATCTGCTGCCTAAAATTATTATGTTCTGACTTGCAGATACTCTGATTGATATAAGCAAGATCACATCTATTCAGCATCAGAACTTGATTTCAGACACCAGCATCAGAAGTTGCCATATCAGAATGTCAAAATCAGATGATCAACTCGCGTACATGCTGAAGCCTGATGAACAAGACTGCGCTCAACAGTCTGATAAAGAAACACAACAGTTCATCAGCAGCGAAGCAGAGTCAGAATGAGCCAAGCCAGAACTTGCATTAAGTAAGCAACGATACTGTGCATTGAAAGCAAATTAATTCCAACGGCCTCATTCCAGACAAGATCTGCTCAATAAGGAAAGCTTGTTATTAGCATTGAATCAAGAATATTTCATCCGACGTTCATCATCTCAGTGCTATATAAACAAGGCTTTGAAGATTGAAATGGCTAATGCTCTCCAAATCTCTACACGCACAAAAGCTTATTATAATCTTCTTTCTCTCAGTTCTGCTAAACCACACACTCTGATATTCTATCATTGTTTAGCAATCTAGTTTCTAAGCTTCAATTTGTGTATACATCACAGTTGTGATAAAGTTTTGTAGAAAACATCCACACACTTAGTTTTATTTCTTTGTAAGAAAGTGTTACCTTGACAAACCGGGTTGTGGTTTGGATCAAGAAGGCTTTAGCAGTTGTTAAAGCAGTCTGTAATATTCAGTTGAATATAGTGGATTAAGACCTCGTTGGAGAGAGGCGAAATCACCTTGACGGGTGGACTGGAGTAGTTTGAGATCAAACGAACCAGGATAAAAATATCTTGTTCATTGCATTAGATTTCAGTTTTACAATTCAACCCCCCCTTCTTGTGTTTTTCACCACTTCAAAATGTATCCTGTTGTGTATGTCAAAAGCAAGCTGCCTCCAATCACTGGATTCTGTAAAGAAATATTCACTGGAGGCAAAGTGAATTAGGATACTTTCTTACTTTGAAAAAAAGTATGATTACAAGATAAGTGTTCAAGACCAATCCTACAAACCATAACTGTTTGATGTTGATTCAACCCCTTATCTTCTTTTGATCTTTAAAAAGATCAAGACACAATAGTTGTCATTTGGTTATCTGGATCTTGCTACTCCTTTGTGTACTTTATCTCCAAAAACCTTTCGTGCACCACCAATTTCAACTATTACAACCCAAGACTTCAATTTGATTCGCCTTTCTCTCGCTACTTCCTTTGCGTTCTTTATTTCCAAAGGATCCTTTACATTATTTATCTCCAAAGGACTTTACTAGGCCGCAATCCTCTATTGAATGTCTTCCATGAAAAATCCCTCAAATCAATTAATGATCTTGGAGGATAACCTCGCGGTTTTTCTGGATGAAGACCCCTGCAAATCTTAACCCAATATTCCCGGCTACACAAGAACCTAATTGGACATTATCAAATCTTTCCTAAATAGCATCCCAACAAAAGATCGTTATAATGGTTTGTTAGTGTGTATGCATAGGTTAGAGGTTGAAGGTGAAGAGAAAATGCAGGAAATTTTTATGGTATCACCAACTTGGAATGATGCATGAATGATGTATTTATAGTTTTGGAAGTTTAGGGAAAAAAGGACTTTTTCGGAAATAAAAATATTTGAAAAATTGGCCAAAATAATCAGTATGTGTTGAACTATAAATCGTATGTGTTGACACATGCGTTAAGTTTAAGTTATATGTGTCGACCTGAAGGAATGTATGTGTCGATCGAAGCAAGTCAGAGGCTACGGGTTTTAAAACAACAGTAAATGTACCAACTTGAAATTCGTGTGTGTCGACACATAAAATAAGAATTTCTGCAATTTCAGAAAAGCTTCAGTTTGTGTCGACCTGTTCAATGCATGTGTCGACTTGAGCCTTCCAGAGGCTATAGGATTCAAAATTGAGTTGCATGTGTCGACCTGAACATCGTATGTGTCGACACATGCAGTGAAAATTTATGCAGAAACTGTTTTTTCATGATTGGGATCAATTTCAAACTTGTTTTAAATGATTCCTAAGACCTCCAATACAAGGGGGTTCCACATGACATAGAGATATCATCCAATATACATAAATTCTTAGTTTTCCTATTTTTGACATCATGAAAAACATCTAATGGTGAGGTTGCACTCATAAGTTATTGGTACAAAAAGCATAAATAATGTCAATACAATATCAAAACAAGCCTAGATACAATGGCCAAAATAAGCAAGAACACTTGAAATTACCAGCCTTTAATATTCACATGGAAAGCTCCAACTACAACTTCTTAGGTCAAGAGACAAACCAATAAATCTATATGTGACTCAGAATCACTTGAGTCACTTGATTCAATTAGTTTTACAACTGCAACTTCTATCTTTCTTATCTTATCAGGATTCCTTTTTTTTTATCATTATCTTCTAAGAAGTAGATATTCCCCCAAAAGGTTCAACACTAGTGATGTTACTCTTAACATTTCTAACGTCACTGGTATTATACACCAAGGACACCATAAGTTCACCCACATCCTTAGGTACATCGATTTCTTTGACTTGGAAATTTCCAGTTGATTTCCTAGATGTATCTTTGGAATTCTGATTCATTTTTTAGAGATGAGAATGAACTTGGAGGATCAAAGAGGGTTCAGTTATTTGAGAGTAGAATAAAGTAAAGTGTATGTTTTTCGTGCTTGTAATGACAACCCGGTTGTAACTCAAGTTAAATAAGAAAATGATTTGCCTTATTTCACGTGCCATAGAGGTCTTAGGGGAGAGAAACACTTTTTCTATCTTGTCACAACTCATAAGCATTGATTTCTACAAGGTTTCACAGATGTATATACCAAGAGTATCCTTGACTTTTCAACTTGAATTACATCTCAGACTTCGGTGGCAATGTCTCCAAACTATTTCTCATTGACAATCTTGTTAACCTTATATTTCCTAATAAAGTGATGAGTAATGTATGTATTTCTCAATTTGACACATAACGATGTCATGACATCCTGTCTCACATTGTACTCCTTCACCATTTGGTGTATCCACTTCAGTTGAGTACTAATGCATACTTCAACAATATAGTCCACCTCACTTATAGATAATGAGATATAATTTTTCTTATTACAGAACTAAGATATTAAGTTGTTGCCAATGATACATTCACCATATGCGCTTTCTCCATCTTCTACACTTCCAGCCTAATCATCATTACAATACTCAACTAACATTGGGTTTGTGTCAAAAGAGTAAAGTGTACCTTATTCACATGTCACGTTGACATCAATCTTCTACTGACTTGAGCAAGTTAATTGGCCTTAGATTTTAGTTGAATTCTTGCACACATCCTTTGAGATATAAAACTATTATCTTACATTTGCTTATTTAAAAGACCAAGAACATAATTGACTTCCCTTAAATAGCTCATCTCAATCTAAAATTTCATTTGTTGGAAAACATGCTCCACCATCGAATATGACATCCCTCCAACATGATTGGGGATTATTATAAGATTTTCAGTCTTTCATAGTGATATTCTCTAGCAGCTGAACACTCCATTCAAATGTTAGAGCTTCTCTTGAAATCTTCCTTCTAGTGGCTATCCATTTCAAATACTTTCTATTTAATACAATTTTACAAAGATCAACATCTTTAGTAACCCTTTCATTGACAGGTTCAGACCTATCATGAACTTCATTGTTCAAAGGGATAAAACCATCATCAACATTATCAAAATTATTAACAACATTATCACTTTTGTCATTCATATTATTCATAACACGATCCTTTTCATGAGTCTTCTTGTCATGATTCTTAGTTAATTTCTCCATGAATCTCTTTATTATGTTGGCACAAAGACGGTTTTTAACTTCCATGTTCAAGTACCTGTTGAGAGAGGAACATTTCACATCCATCTGATAAAGATTTAACTTTATAATACATGATAGTCTTGATATCAATCTAATGGGTAATAGTACCAAGAATATCATCATCATACAACCCTTCATCTTTTGTAGTACGTAACATATCTTCACACAATGTCTCCTCATCTTCTACTGCACGATCATGGCTATTATCAATAACCTTATTGGTTATGACAGGGTCAGCCTCAACATCTTAATTGACATGATCATCATTTTCCTTATGCATTTGAGACTCTATCAATATGTTAGAGGAGATGTATGGCACATCTTTATTATCATCTTGACTTCCCATAGTGGATTCCTAGGTTTCCTCACCAAATCCTTTTGACTGAGATGATGATATCCTATAGGCTCATCGAGAATTAGGACATCCATCACAACTTCACCAATATTTAGACCAGTCTTATCAAAATACGGAATATTATGGGGAACAATATTTGCAGCACACATCTCATTCAAAAGATTCAACTGACTCAGATGAACATCAATATCAAGCACACTATTATATTTTTAGTTGATCAATCCACATGTGATATGAGGAGAAACTCCAATTTTCCATAATTATCACTCTTATTTAGCTTCTTCTTCTTAACCAATGTTGGTTGTTCAATGTTGGTTGTTCAATGTTGGGAGGACCTTCATCCTGACCATCAACCTTCCCTTTAATGATAACGCCTTGCTTGAATCTCATACAATTCATATGTGGTAATTCAGAATCATGGGTAAGATGTTGAAACATATTTTAAGATATATTGGCTTACTTCTAACTTTGACACTCTTTGTTAATACTCCTATTTAGATCTTGATCCCACAATTGAATTTTGTAGGTCAAACTATTAGATGATCTTTTTACCACCAACACATCATGATACCAAAGAAAACCTAGATTCACCAGTTTTCTTATGCCATTGATTCCTCCTCCATTTTCATCATAATTATTGTTGTACCCCAAAATTTTCCCTCTCAAAGGATCACCCTGGACCCTCAGGTTTGCTTCCATCCAATTCCAAGCCTTGAATTACAAATTTTTCAAGAAAGTCATTCACAAGGGCAAAATGGTCATTTGCACATTGAAAAGTCAGACTTTGACTTTTGGATCAAAATCAAGTGTCAAGAGTCATATTTCATCAAGACATGTTGAGATATCAAATTTGTTTCATCTAGAAATTCAAAAGTCAAAGTTACTTTGGAAAAGTCAAAATTCTATATACTTAGAATTTTTTCTAAGTTTTTAAGAAATATGATAAGCTCAGAACTTCTAATCAGATTATCAGCATGATGCAAGCTGATTCTGGATTAACTTATAACACCAGAGTTATGGACTCAAAGAAGTCTGAAACACAGCAGAAAAGAACATCAACTAAGAATGTTGGGATTTCAAGTTATAACTCCTCAAAGACATGTCCTTGAAACTGAAACACTCAGCAAATTCTAGATACTTCTAAGAAAGAGTTTGGTCAGAACATCTGGGCCAGTTTTCACAAAGATTCAGTCAGAGTTTGAAATAGAAATTCAAAGAAGGTTTAAAAGGCGTGTTGTAAGCTTCCTGGAAAGTCTGAGAGCCCCTTCAGAACATGCTGGAGCAAGGAGATACAAAGATCAGAAGTTGGATGTCTATTCTAAGTTACGCTGAAGCTGAACTTCTGATCCAGAATTAAGCAATGATGAAGAATCTCACGTTGCAGGATTTCTGGTTTGATCAATCTCATCATCATTTAATGCTCACAACCACTTTTGGGTCTTTGTTCAAAGGATTTCCCCACGTATGGCATAGAGGTACCATCACTGTCTTGGAAAAGCAAACTTTTGTACAAGAGTGTGTTGGGCCCATGCGTTTCTTTTGCTTTTGAGGTTACCTTTCCTTAATTCCTGCTTACAAATCCAGCTTAGGCGCTGCTAAAGCTGTTAACCACCATACATGCTTCAAGAACAAGGCAACAACCTAGCATGTGATGGTTGTACTCTCCAAGCTACAAGATCTTTGCCTATGAATGGAAAGCCATTGCCAGCTGTAAGCAGGTCGAAAATTGGAGAAAGAAAAAGCCTTGAACCCCTGCTAAAATTCCAAGAGTCCAAAACTGCAAACACAAAATACAAAACCTGTTAGCTTTTGATTCTTGTATTCAAACTTCATTTTTCCTCAAGTGTTTCTTGACCAAAAACAGCCATACAGTTTCTGATATACATTTAGAAACCATCCTAATTTCAGTGTTCATACTATGACATACCCTCCATCGATATCCACTTCAAAGAAGTCAGAACTTTGCTCTTTGGCTGTTCCAGAATTTTCCAGCCATTCAAAGGTTTCTAGCCTACTAGGCACGTGAGGAAGCTGCTCAGAACATCACAAGCGGTCAGAGCTAGACTCCAGCTCACAGAACATTTTCCAACTGCAAGGTAAGCTTCTACTGACTCTCGTCAAATTACTTAGGCATTGTTAGACTTGCATGTTCAAAATATAATGTAGACATTCTGATTCTGATGCTGTACATATTCTGAGGTTTCATGTATTTGTCTGCCTAAGTAGGGAGAATTTCAGTTCAGAACTTTTTTTTTGAAGAAGTTAGGACTCAGAATTAGGATTAGCAAATTCATGCTTTCTTCTGATTTATAGTTCTGATATCTCTTGTTTATGAAACATTAAGAAATTTGCCATAACTGCTATGTGCGCCTCTTCTGTTTTGTTGAGAAATGATTAAGTTGCAGATGTTCTGACCAACATGGAGAGGGAGACGAAGTTCTACCAGTGGCATCAGAACTTCTGAAATCTTCTTTGTTCCCAACGGACCCAGAACTTCTGACTTTACCTATTTCTACTAATATAATTTCTATTTTTGCAGCACGCCAGAGTCAGAACTTCTGATCTCTTTTAGTTCAGCAATACGTTGATTCTATTTTCTTTTTCCTTACTATTTTTGCTATCACTTCTATTTTCATTAATCAAAAACACCAAAAACATTTTACATTTTACATGCTTTATTTTATTTCTTAAAACAAAAAGATCAAAAATATTTTCTTAAACAAAACTTATTTCTTTTCTTAAGCAAAACAAGTCCATTTCACATTTTCTTGTACATTCTTATCCATTCAATATGGTTGTAATAGTAACTTTGGATTTAATTTTATTTGCAATCCCCATTTGTAAATCTGTACACCCCATCCCCCTAATGATTGTAATAGCGTAGGATATTTACTTTCCGCACTTTTTATTGCTTTCATATATTGCTAGTAATTAGGGTGTGTATGACAAGACATGAAATCAACAATTAGCAAACCCTAATCAAAACAAAAATGCATGCAATCAGACACACCTTGCACATATGCACACCTTAGGGTAATCTCACTTGTTGCCTATCGGAAAAATAGTCATGTCCCTCGAACATGGGTGTTTTAGAAAAGACCCTCGATAAAAGATCGTAGTCCCTCGATGACCCTCTATGTTGCCTTCGGTAAACAATCTAGTCCCTAAAAAACGTTGCTAAAACATCCATAGGTTTCCTTCTATAACTATACGATGACCCACGCCCATCCCTTCACATCCAGCGATTGGGCATCTCACCAAATCAATGGTAAGATAGCAACACCTAAAGGAGGAGGAAAATAATATCTAAGACCTTTTGAGTAGGTAGATTTGCTCCTAGTTGCTTGCTTGCTCACAACAAAAACATTCTATACATCGACACTCTCACTTTGAAACATTTTCAAAAGACAACACTTTGTATGCGTTCTTATAGAGAAGAGAATCATTACAAAGACACCTTTTCAAAATCACTTTCAAAAACACATCTCACAAACATTTTTTTGAATCATTTTTTAAACAAACACTTTTCTATGCGTTCTTATAGAAACGAGAATCATTACGAAGTTACATTTTCAAAATACTTTCAAAACCCACACCACAAAGCACAATTTCAAACAAAATCAAGTGATCTAGAAAGTAACTAAGATCCCATGGAAAACCATGGATGAAAAGGGTGTTAATACCTTTCCTTTTCATAATCTACCCCCTGAAGTCAAGAAATAATATCAAAGGTCTTTCCTATGCTTTTTCACCTTTCCTTTTGGATAAAAGAAAAGTCAGTGGCGACTCTTGCTAACCACAACATTTGTGATCAAATGCAAAACCTTCAAGTCAGTTCTCCCACCGTACCACAGAACTGGCGACTCTGCTGGGGAGAATTAAAAAAGTGGGGTTACCTTAGGGATATATCACATTTACTTGCTTACATTGTTTGACTTGTATGCTTTACATTATGGTTCTTTCTTTGGGTTTGAATCCTCTACCCGGATTTGGGATACATTATAGGTAAGTAGCAATACGTTGTGGAAACTGTGTGGGGTATACAACATGCTCTAAGCAATAGCTAAGTTAGTGCAACATATTTGTGGGTATCGGTAGCCTTTGAGTTAATCAAAGAGAATACGGGGCCGCTGAGTGATGTCATGAAGCACTAATGAATTTTTAAAACCTTTACTTGACCAGCTTGGCCTTTAGGATGTAGTGAGATGATCGGCTTTGGTGCAGTCCGAAGTTGGTAGATACTCGATACTAAACTCATTGAGGTTTGGTTTCTTGGGATATTTCGGTCGCCATTAAAGAGGCTTGTGCTGAAACAATGACCAAGGAAAAAATCCAGTTATATTGAGCTCCTTAGAACCCGGTTACTATTACTAGGACAGGTTGAGCCAACCAAACTTCAAGAGGGTACTTACCTATAAAACTCCATGCAAGCCTAAACCTAGGAACTTGTTTGTTTTGTTTGTATATACATACTTGTACATAACATCATGAACATCATAACATCATACACATTCACTAACCATTTCAAGGATTTTGGGATTCATCTTTGTTCTTGTTTTGTAGGATATGGATTCTCTTCGTAGAAAAACTATTCAAGTCAACCTTGTGAGGATCCCTCCACAACTTAAGGAGCTAGCTTCAAGGATTCCTGAAAACTCTCCATTCACCGAGAGACATGGTCGCCTACTCAACTTGGTTACCTCCGACATAGATGAGGACATGATAAACGTGCTCTTTCAGTTCTTTGATCCTTTGCACCATTGCTTCACATTTCCCGACTATCAACTTGTGCCTACTTTGGAAGAATTCTCCTGACTCTTGAGGATTCCCATTCTCATCAACTACCTTTCAACGGTACGGAAATAGATCCAAATCCAGAAGAGATTTCTCAAGCTCTATACTTGCACTCATCTGATGTCATAACTCATTGGAAAACAAGGATTGGTGTCAAGGGTTTCCTAGTAAAGTTCTTGTTTGAGAAAGCCCAAAACTGTTGGAATTCCTTGGATTTGTAAGCCTTTGAGTAAATTGTGACTCTCCTCATCTATGGGATGGTTTTGTTTCCAAATCCTGACCAACTCATAGATGTGAACACCGTCAAAATGTTCATATCCCACAACCTGGTGCCTACATTGCTAGGGGATATCCTACACTCTTTTCACACTCGCACAATGAGGAAAGAAGGTTTCCTTATGTGTTTCACTCCTCTCTTGGAAAGATGGTTTATTTTGCATCTTCCCCAATCTGTATTAAAGAATGATCAAGGTTCAAGGTGGTCACAAAGGTTGATGACGCTCAAACATTCAGACATTGATTGGTGCTCCTGATCCATAGAGAATGTTACTATTGTCGACCGTTATGGAGAATTTCCTAATGTCCCTTTACTTGGGATTAGGGGAGGTGTCACCTACAACCCCTGCTTAGCCTTAAGACAGTTTGGTTATGCCCGAAGGGATGGCCCACACGAGATGCTGATTCAAGGTTTGGTATTTGACTATGAAAACAACGATCAAGGTCTTCGCCAGAGATTTATCCGAGCTTGGAGGATGTTAAACAAGGTAGATAGAAAGACTTTTGGGCACAATAATTCCATCCCTCTTGAGCCTTACCTCAAATGGGTACGAACTCGTGCTCAGAGTCTTATGATGCCTTACCCCTCCATTCTCCCGATAATCATAGAGCCTGTCATGGAAGGAGATGTTCCATACATTATCCTACATCCATACATGCCCACCTCTCTTGAAAACCTACAAAGGGATTGGATACAACTCAAGGGGGAGAGAGCTACTTTCGAAGCCCAATTCTACGCAAGCGAGAAGAAGGTTTTGGAACTCACTAGGATGCTTCATAAGGAGAAGACTCTGAATGCTTACATTGCACCAAAGAGGATGCAGACTACCTTTCTATCTTAGAGTTTCTTGTATTTGTTTTTCCCAAGAAGGCATTGATGTACTCGAGCTTTAATATATTAATATAACGTGTGTTTCCTTTTTGTCTAAAACAAATTTGAATCTTAATATCCTTGAAATCATTGCATATGCATTTATCATTTATCATAACATAAGCAGGTTTCTTGCAACAAGTCTCCTCATCTCTCTACTATTTATTTCAGTAAGATGGATCTCGAGCAAATGGTGAAAGACCTCCAAGCTCAGAATGCATAGTTTCAATAGTTGTTCTTAACTCTGGCCAAAGGACAAGAAGAGTTGAAGACCTTGCTGGTTGAAGAGAAGAAAAATAAGACGAAGAAGATAACTGGAATTCTGAACATGGGAAGAAGATTCCAAGGGCAGACAAGAAGGGCCTTAGACTTTGCTACGACATCTGGTGAGAAAGACATTAAAGATGGGAAGGGAAAAGAAACAGTTGTTCAGTCTAATTCAGAAGAGGAAGTGGAAGAAGAAGACTATTCTGAAGAACAATACCCTCCAGTCGAAGACAAGTATAAGCATCTAGAAGAGCGGTTGAATGCAATGGAAATTCAAAAAGTGTCTGGCTTGGACTTTGAGGAATTGAGGTTAGTATCGGGGATTGTCATTCCTCCCAAATTCAAATAACTTGTGTTCTCCAAATATGATGGAGTCTCATGCCCTAAAATGCATCTCTGGTCCTATGTGAGGAAAATCCAGCCCCATACCACTGACAAAGATTTATGGGTACACTTCTTCTAAGACAATCTGTCTGGAACTCAACTTGATTGGTTTTATCAGTTAGAAAGAGCCAATGTTTATAACTGGGAAGATCTTGCTATAGCCTTTTACAAACAATACCAATACAATGCTGAGCTTGTGCCTACCCGTACTCAACTCCAAAGTATGGCCATGGTTTCAAATGAAAGCTTCAAGGACTATGAACAAAAATGGAGAGATTTGGTTGGAAGAGTTCAACCTCCTCTATCTGAAAGAGAATTAGTAGACATGTTTTGGGGAACCTTGTCTGGTCCCTTCTTCAATAACTTAATTGGGAGTTCATCGGCGGGTTTTACTGAATTGGTATTGACCGGAGAAAGGGTAGAAGCTGGGATAAAAAGTGGAAAGATTCAAAAAGATGCATCATATGCCGCTGTAAGGAAGCCATTCATCGAAAATGAAGAAGTGGTTGTTGTGTATCCTCAAAGAAATCATGATAGGATTAACGTCGTCCAATGGTGGTGGTCGTTATAATTCCTAAACCTGCACCTGATCAACAAAGAAACAATCAGCCAAGAATGGAAAGACCAGTCAGACAATTCACCAAAATTAACATGACCCTATCTTAAGTATTGCCATATATGTTAAGATCCAACCTAGTGACCTTGAAAGAAGCTCCAAAGAACCCTAACACAACCTCTCCTCACTATCATCCTAATGCCCGCTGTGCATACCACTCTAAGAATCCCGACCATGACACTAACAACTGTTGGGCTCTAAAGAACAAAGTACAAGACCTCATTGGAGCCAAAGAGATTGAATTCGATGCGCCAGAAAAACCCAATGTCATTTCCTCCCCCATGCCCAAACATGGCCATAATGCCAATTCCATTGAAGAAGATATGTTTGTTACTTCAGTTGATGAACTTATGACCCCACTCCTGACTATCAAAAAGAACTTATTAAATGCCAGTGTATTCCCAGTCTGTGATGAAAGCTTCCATTTATGTTTATCCTCACTAACCAGCTATCCTTTGTTGAAAGCAGGCGTTCAATGCCTAATAGATAACAAGGAAATTTTGTTTAAAAAGACTTTTGTTCCACCTGTTCCTCTTAATGATGTGTCTATCATTACCATTTCCGCCAATTCTTCCAGGGTCTCCACCAAAAGGCCCGTTAGAATTACATCCATTCCAAAAGTAACCCCTTTGATAATTACAATGCCTGGACCAGTCCCGTATTTGTCAGACAAAACTGTACCATGGAATTATGGAGGGGATGTCTACTACCACGGTATCAAGCAAGATTGGTCAGCTGTCGAAGATTCAAGTTCTGAGAAGGATTACTCCAATATCAGTAACATTGCCGGGACTAGCAAGTTTACTCGAAGCGGAAGGATATTCTCTCCAGAAATTGCTCCCCCAAAAGCAGTTTCTAGACCCGTAATCATTCTTGTTGTTGTTGCTCCTCCGAAGGCTATTCCCAGTACCATAATCATCTCCACCAATACTCCAACTGACAAAGTTGTTACAACCCCTGTTATCACTCCTACTGACACTAATGCTGCCAAGTTAACCGAGACTCGAGGAAAAGGTGTTCTAGTTGAGTATGTCAAGATGAAGACACAATCATTGTCTATCCCTGAAACCTCCCGGAAAGATATGGAGGAAATTCTCAAGATCATAAAAAGAAGCGACTACGATGTAGCTGAGCAACTGGGGCAAACTCCATCTAAAATTTCCATGTTGGCTTTACTACTATGTTCTGAGGCGCATGCAAAAGCCTTGGTAAAATTCCTGAAAACTGCCCATGTAGCCCAAGAAACATATGCCGATCAGTTCCAAGATTGCGTAGCCAACTTGACCGCAGATAATGGTCTAGGTTTTTCGGATGCTGATTTAACGCCAAGAGGAAGAAAACATAATGAGGCATTTCATGTCTCAGTGGAATACAGGGGCACAACCTTGGCTCATGTTTTGGTGGACACTGGTTCATCTCTGAATGTATTGCCTAAAAAGGCTGTTGATAGGCTTGACTGTAAGGGATTGACATTGAAGCCAAGTAACATAGTAGTGAGGGCCTTTGAAGGCTCAAAAAGGATGGTGCATGGGGAAGTGGATATCCCCATAAAGGTTGGAACCCAAACATTTGACTCAACTTTTTATGTAATGGATGACCGCCCTTCATATTCCTGCTTGCTAGGCCTACCGTGGATTCACTGTGCCGGCGTTGTTACTTCTACGTTGCACTAAATGTTGAAGTATCCAATTCAAGGGAAAATTATCACCGTTCATGGAGAAGAAGAGTATATAATTAGGCATCTCAATTCCTTCAGATATGTGGAATTAGATGAATTTATTGAAACTCCATTCCAGCACTTTGAAGAAGTCCCGCAAGATGTGGAAGTGACCAAGGTTGTTCCCAAGATCACAAGGCCTCCATTCAGAATGTCATCTTTGAAGGATGCAAAGGCAGTGATAGAAGAAGGTGGGTGCACTATCTGGGAATAACTCTCAGATATCCCATACAAATCTGACAAGTTTGGTCTGGGTTTCACTTCAGGTGCTCAGAAGACTATACGCTGTGCTCGTGCTGGGGGGCCACCCCTGAAGATCAGCAACCGTGAAGTCAACGCAGTAGAGAATGATGAAGATGGCTGCAACCTGGAGGATTGGATCTTCCCAACTTTCAGTGGAGGGCTCAGCAACTGGGAGGCTAGAGATTTTGTCCCGATCACTTTTATCCCACAGTAATTTGTTTTTACATTTTGTTGGATCTGTAATATTAAAACAATTCAGACTCTCAAAACCTTGTGTCTTACCCGAGCCACAATGGTCCATTTGTAAGGGTTATTATCTCATTCCCATATGACATTAATGAATCATGGACGTTTTTGCATACAAACTTTGTGCTCATTGTTTTTTTCTTTTTTACATTTTCATTTCTTTTAAAGATAGCTATACTCTTACACACACTCACACTCATAATGCAGGTCTACATCCAGTCGAGATCCCATGGGTAACAGTTCTGCTATGGATTTTTGTGACTATGAAAATCTAATCTACCAAGCCGAAGACGAAGGTGAGGAAGATTGTGAAGTACCAGGGGAACTCGCCAGGTTACTACAACAAGAAGAGAGGACCATTCAGCCCCACGAGGAACCAGTGGACACAATTAACCTAGGTACCGAAGAAGACAAAAGAGAAGTCAAGGTGAGTGCCAATATGAAATCCAGTGTCAAAGAGCGTCTGATTCAGTTTCTACATGATCATGTAGAAGTCTTTGCTTGGTCATATGAAGACATGCTAGGACTTGATGCAGATATCGTGGTACATCATCTACCAACAAAAGAAGGTTGTCCACTGGTAAAACAAAAGGTTTGTCGCATACAACCAAACATGTCGGAGAAGATTAAAGCTGAAGTCATGAAACAATTCAACGTTGGATTCTTGGCCGTCACCTCTTATCCGCAATGGGTTACCAATGTTGTTCTCGTGCCCAAAAAAGACGGCAAGGTACGAATGTGTATGGACTATAGAGATTTGAATAGGGAAATCCCTAAGGATGATTTCCAACTTCCCCACATTGATATTCTAGTTGACAATACGGCACGACAAAAAGTGTTTTCCTTCATGGATGGTTTCTCAGGCTACAACCAAATCAAAATGGCGCCTGAGGACATGGAGAAAACAACCTTTGTCACCCAGTGGGGCATATTCTGCTACAAGGTTATACCATTCGGACTGAAGAATGCTGGGGTAACCTATCAGTGTGCCATGGTAGCTCTATTTCACGACATAATACATCACGAAATAGAGGTCTATATGGACGACATGATAGCTAGATCTCAAACAGAAGAAGAGAATATTGATCATTTACAGAAACTGTTTAAGAGACTAAAGAAATACAAGCTGAGGTTGAACCCAAATAAATTCACCTTTGGAGTAAGGTCTGGTAAACTCCTAGGCTTTATCGTTAGTAATAAAGGTATCGAGGTGGATCCTGCCAAGGTGAAAGTGATACAAGAGACGCCTGCTCCTCGTACTGAGAAGGAAGTCAGAGGATTCTTGGGACGTTTGAACTACATTGCCAGATTCATTTCTCACCTGACAGCTACTTGTGAACCAATCTTCAAACTACTGAAGAAAGATCAGGTAGTCAAGTGGAATGATGAGTGCCAAACTGCTTTTGACCAGATCAAAGAGTACCTACAAGAGCCTCCTGTGTTGATGCCACCAGTTGAGGGAAGACCATTGATCATGTATCTGACTGTTTTAGAAACCTCAATGGGGTGTGTGTTGGGGCAGCATGACGAGTCTGGCCAAAAAGAGCACGCCATTTATTACCTGAGCAAAAGGTTTACCGACTGTGAAACACGATATTCACTGCTCGAGAAAACTTGTTGCGCTCTGGCATGGGCTGCTCGCCGGCTAAGACAATATATGTTGACCCATACTACCTTGTTTATATCTAAAATGGATCCAATAAAGTACATCTTGAGAAACCTGCCCTCTCTGGGAGAATAGCAAGATGGCAGATGATCATGACAGAATATGACATACAGTATACTACCCATAAAGCATTAAAGGGGAGTGTACTAGCTGATCACCTTGCTCACCAAGATGTGGAAGACTACCAGTCCATGAAGTTCGAATTCCCAGATGAAGACATCATAATGGTAAACAACTGTGAAGAATTCAAGTCATATGACGGACCTGAACAAGGATCCTGATGGACCCTGGTTTTTGATGGGGCATCTAACACACTCGGCGATGGTATTGGTGTAGTACTCATATCTCCTGAAGGGTGTCATACTCCATTTACTGCAAGACTCTGCTTCAATTGTACAAATAACATGGCGGAATACGAAGCGTGCATCTTTGGTCTCAAAGTTACCATAGACTTGGCGATCAAATCTTTGAATGTATTCGGAGGTTTAGCTTTGGTCATTAGCCAAATCAAAGGGGAATGGGACACCAAACACCCTAACCTTATCCCTTACAAAGAACATGTTTTAACATTGCTCCCACATTTTGAGAAGATTACCTTCGAGCACTTCCAGCGAGAAGAAAATCAGCTAGCAGACGCACTAGCCACATTGTCATCTATGTTTAAAATTAAATGGGATAATGAAGTTCCCCAAATCACCTTTGAAGGAATGGATGAACCAGTACACTGTCACGAGATTAATACTGAAGAAGTAGTGGACCATCCTTGGTTTCACGAAGTCAAGAGGTATCTAGAAACCCAATAATTTCCAAAAGGAGCTTCAGTGAACGATAAGAAGTTCTTAAGGAGATTCTCTACTAAATTCTTCCTTATTAATGGCATTCTTTACAAACGCAACCATGACTCTGTGTTACTTCAGTGCGTTGACAAGATTGAAGCTGAAAGGATCATGGCTGAGTTACATGAAGGCACTTTTGGCACCCATTCCAGTGGGCATACGATGGCAAAGAAAATTCTACGGGAAGGTTATTACTGGTCTACCATGGAAGCAGATTTCTATCAACACTCTCGAACCTGTCACAAGTGTCAGATCTATGCTGACAAGGTGCACGTACCTCCGGTTCCTCTGAATGTCTTAACGGCTCCTTGGCCCTTTGCTGTGTGGGGAATTGATATGATTGGGGAAATAAAGCCAACAACCTCTAATGGATACCGCTTCATCTTGGTGGCCATTGACTATTTTACCAAGTGGGTGGAGGCAGCTTATTTCGCTTCCGTCACTAAGAATGTTATAGCCTGGTTCATTAAGAAAAATCTCATCTGTCTGTACGGCATCCCAGAGAGGATCATTACAGACAATGGTACGAACCTGAATAATACTATGATCACCACCTTGTGCGAGCAATTCAAGATCCAACATCACAATTCTTCCCCTTACCGGCCAAAGAGACACTACCATTCACTCTCCACGGATATCGTGCCACAACTCGCACATCAACCGAGGCAACACCCTGCTCTCTGGTATATGACATGGAAGTTGTCTTGCCTATTAAGGTCCAGATCCCCTCCCTGAGAATTATGAAGGATGCAAGGCTGAATGAAGATGATTGGATCCAGACTCGACTTGATCAACTAAACTTGATTGATGAGAAAAGGCTTACTAATGTCTGTCATGGTCAAATGTATCAAAAACGGATGATCAAGGCTTTCAACAAAAAGGTCAGACGCCAAGTGTATCAAGTTGGGGATCTGGTGATCAAACGTATCATACTGCCGCAAGGTGATCCCAGGGGAAAATGGACTCCTACATACGAAGGACCATTTGTAATCAAAAACATATTCTCTGGTGGAGCAATGATCTTGACCACCATGGATGGTGATGACCTGCCACACCCTGCAAACGTAGACATAGTCAAAAGATACTACGCATAAGAGACCCACTAGGTTGACAAACCTAAGAAAAACAAGGGCATCCCGGCGAACCAAAAAGGTTTGAGAAAAAATTAGGGATAAAACAAAAAATGTACACCCGACAATCTGAAAACCCGAAAGGGCGGCTTGGGCAAAAAGGGGTATCCCGGTGGACTGAAAACCCGAAAGGACGGTCCAGGAAAAAGTTAGGGAATGTAAAGTATATGACTATGTCCAGTTGGATCACCTTACAAATAACCTACAAACTTAGAGGTTCCGATCAATTCAATCATCTGCAGACGAGGAAACAAATAGACAAGATGCTCAGAGATACGAAGGTTATAGCAGAATGTCAACCCCATGGGATTATGGCACATAGCTATGTTTTCTTTGTATCAAAATTTTCATTTTTTACGATGACATTCTCTTACTAGAATGTTTGTCTCATTGTAAAAAAATACTTACTCAAATTCAATACTAAGATATCTCTTTGAAAGTGCAAAATTATTTGTTTTTCTTTACTCTTGTTTTGTTTACAAAAACGTCCAATGATTTATTTTTGAACATATGCATTTGAACATAATTACTGTTTACAAATAAACAAAATAGAAAGGCAGTCACTGATGGATTTAAGATATAGGGAAATCTCTCTAAGTTATTTCCATAAAATCCCCTGCGGTGTGTAGTTTAATCCCTAGAGGAACAGAGCTTCCAGTTATCAATCCCCAGTAGAAGTCGTCAAATTTCTCAGGATTCCTTGACAGGATTCTTCAAGCAGTACACGTAATTTCCCTTACAACAAAGTTTATTTCTCCAAGAAGAAATTCATCAAAACTTAGACTTCACAACATGAAGACTTATACTCCATATCCTCAGCAGCATTCAAGGATTTATTTTCCCCAATCCAACAATAGTGCAGCAGACTAGCTCACATACGCATACATCGCATCCATATATCATAAACATTGATAGCACGAATACATCAAAAATATGCATTTCATACAACACGAATTTGCATTTTAGCTAACATTTTACCCTTTTCAGGATAAGGTTAACCACTACCATTAACAATGTTCAAAGTTTTCAGATAAATTTCAGATACGCTCCAGACACGGATGCCATTCTGATACTCATACAGTTTCGACTTCTCAGATATAGTTCAGATACGCTCCAGACATGGATGTCATTCTGACACTCATCCAGATTCAACTTTCAGATACAACTCAGATACGCTCCAGATACGGATGCCATCCTGATACTCATTCAGATTCAGCTCTCAGATACAGTTCAGATATGCTCCATATGCGGATGCCATCCTGATACTCATTCAGATTCATCTTTCATATACAATTTAGATACGCTCCAGATACGGATGTATTCCTGATACTCATTCGGATTTAGCTTTCAGATATAGTTCAGATATGCTCTAGATAAGGATGCCATCCTGATACTCATTCAGATTCAGCTTTCAGATACAATTCAGATACGCTCCAGATACGGATGCCATCCTGATACTCATTCAGATTCAACTTTCAGATATAGTTCAGATACGCTCCAGATACGGATGCCATCCAGATACTCATTCGGATTCAACTTTCATATATAGTTCACATACACTCCAGATATGGATGCCATCCTGATACTCATTCAGATTCAGCTTTCAGATACAGTTCAGATATGCTCTAGATATGGATGCCATCCTGATACTCATTCAGATTCAGATTTCAGATACATTTCAGATACGCTCCAGATACGGATTCCATCCTGATAGTCATTCAGATTCAGCTTTCAGATACAATTTATATACACTTCATACGCGAATGCCATCCTGATACTCATTCAGTACCTTTCAGATACGAGTCAGATACAATCCATTTATGGATATTATTCTGCCCATCTCTGACAACTCGCCATCATCTCCCCAAATGGCATCTTTAAGCCCATTCCCTACATAATCAACTAACACATCTTCGAGTGCAAATTTCTGGGAACTCTAGTGTTCAATAACCTTCCACCTTCAAGTCACGAATGGTAGATTCGCCAATATAACTCCTCAGGTTTAAGAAGATTGAACAGGGGCAGCTGTTGTACCCTAAAATTTGCCCTCTCATTTCTCAAAGGATCACCCTGGACCCTCAGGTTTTCTTCCATCCAATTCCAAACCTTGAATTACAAATTTTTCAAGAAAGTCATTCACAAGGGCAAAATGGTCATTTGCACACTGAAAAGTCGAACTTTGACTTTTGGATCAAAATCAAGTTCCAAGAGTCATATTTCATCAAGACATGTTAAGATATGAAATTTGTTTCATCTAGAAATTCAAAAGTTAAAGTTACTTTGGAAAAGTAAAAATTCTAAATACTTAGAATTTTTTCTAAGTGTTTAATAAATATAATAAGCTCAGAACTTCTGATCAGATTATCACCATGATGCAAGCTGATTCTGGATTAACTTCTAACACCAGATTTATGGACTCAAAGAAGATCTAAAACACAGCAGAACATAACATCACCTAAGAATGTTGGGATTTCAAGTTATATCTCCTCAAAGACATGTCCTTGAAACTGAAACACTCAGCAAATTCTGGACACTTCCAAGGTAGAGTTTGGTCAGAACTTCTGGGCCAGTTTTCACAAAGATTTAGTCAGAGTTTGCAAGAGCAATTCAAAGAAGTTTTACAAGGCGTGTTGCAAGCTTCCTGGAAAGTATGAGAGCCCCTTCAGAACATGATGGAGCAAGGAGATACAAAGATCAGAAGTTGGATGTCTATTCTAAGTTACGCTGAAGCTGAACTTCAGATCCATAATTAAACAATGATGCAGAATCTCACGTTGCAGGATTTCTGGTTTAATCAATCTCATCATCATTTAATTCTCACAACCACTTTTGGGTCTTTGTTCAAAGGATTTCCCCACATGTGGCATAGAGGTACCATCACAGTCTTGGAAAAGCAAACTTTTGTACAAGAGTGTGCTGGGCCCATGCGTTGCTTTTGCTTTTGAGCTTACCTTTCCTTAATTCCTTCTTACAAATCCAGCTTACGTGCTGCTAAAGCTTCTAACAACCATACTTGCTTCAAGAACAAGGAAGCACCCTAGCATGTGATGGTTGTACTCTCCAAGCTAGAAGATATTTGCCTATAAATTGAAAGCCATTGGAAACTGTAAGCCGGTCAAAATTGGAGAAAGAAAAAGCCTTGAACCCCTGCTAAAATTCCAAGAGTCTAAAACTGCAAACACAAAATGCAAAACCTGTTAGCTTTCTATTCTTGCATCCAAACTCCATTTTTCCTCAAGTGTTTCTTGACCAAAAACAGCCATACAGTTTCTGATATACATTTAGAAACCATCTTAATTTCTGTGTTCAGACTATGGCATACCCTCCATTGATATCCACTTCAAAGAAGTCAGAACTTTTCTCTTTCGCTATTCCAGAATTTTCCACCCATTCAAAGGTTTCTAGCCTGCTGGGCACGTCAGGAGGCTGGTCAGAACATCACAAGCGGTCAGAGCCATACTCCAGTTCACAGAACATTTTCTAGCTGCAAGGTAAGCTTCTGCTGACTCTCGTCATATTACTTAGGCATTGTTAGACTTTCATGTTCAAAATACAATGTAGACATCCCGATTCTGATGTTGTACATATTCTGAGGTTTCATGTATTTGCCGGCCTAAGTAGGGAGAATTTCAGTTCAGAACTTTTTTTTTGAAGACATTAGGACTCATAATTTAGATTAGCAAATTTATGCTTGCTTCTGATTTATAGTTCTGATATCTCTTGTTTCTGAAACATTAAGAAACTTACCATAACTGCTATGTGCGCCTCTTCTGTTTTGTTGAGAAATGACTAAGTTGCAGATGTTCTGACCAGCATGGAGAGGGATACGAAGTTCTTCCAGTGGCATTAGAACTTCTGAAATCTTCTTTGTTCCCAGCGGACCCAAAACTTCTGACTTTACCTATTTCTACTAATATGATTTCTGTTTTTGCAGCACGCCAGAGTCAGAACTTCTGATCTCTTTTAGTTCAACAATGCGCTAATTCTATTTTCTTTTTCCTTATTATTTTTGTTATCACTTCTATTTTCACTAATCAAAAACACCAAAAGCATTTTACATTTTACATGCTTTATTTTATTTCTTAAAACAAAAAGATCAAAAATATTTTCTTAAACAAAACTTATTTCTTTTCTTAAGCAAAACAAGTCCATTTCACATTTTCTTGTACATTCTTATCCATTCAATATGGTTGTAATAGTAACTTAGGATTTAATTTTATTTGCAATCTCCATTTGTAAATCTATACACCCCATCCCCCAAATGATTGTAATAGCGTAGGATATTTACTTTCCGCACTTTTTATTGCTTTCATATATTGCTAGTAATTAGGGTGTGTATGACAAGACATGAAATCAACAAGTAGAAAACCCTAATCAAAACAAAAATGCATGCAATCAGACACACCTTGCACATATGCACACCTTAGGGTAATCTCACTTGTTGCCTATCAGAAAAATAGTCATGTCCCTCGAACATGGGCGTTTTAGCAAAGACCCTCGATAAAAGATCGTAGTCCCTCGATGACCCTCGATGTTTCCTTCGGTAAACGATCTAGTCCCTAAAAAACATTGCTAAAACATCCATAAGTTGCCTTCTATGACTATACAATGACCCACGCCCATCCCTTCACATCCAGCGATGGGGCATCTCACCAAATCAATGGTAAGATAGCAACACCTAAAGGAGGAGGAAAATAACATCTAAGACCTTTTTAGTTGGTAGATTCGCTCCTAGTTGCTTGCTTGCTCACAACAAAAACATTTTATACACCGACATTCTCACTTTGAAACATTTTCAAAAGACAACACTTTGTATGCGTTCTTATAGAGACGAGAATCATTACAAAGACACCTTTTCAAAATCACTTTCAAAAACACATCTCACAAACATTTTTTTGAATCATTTTTTAAACAAATACTTTTCTATACGTTCTTATAGAAACGAGAATCATTACGAAGTTACATTTTCAAAATACTTTTGAAACCCACACCACAAAGCATAATTTCAAACAAAAGCAAGTGATCTAGCAAGTAACTAAGAGCCCATGGAAAACCATGGATGAAAAGGGTGATAATACCTTCCCTTTTCATAATCTACCCCCCGAACTCAAGAAATAATATCAAAGGTAATTCCTGTTCTTTTTCACCTTTCCTTTTGGATAAAAGAAAAGTCGGTGGTGACTCTTGCTAACCGCAACATTTGCAATCAAACGCAAAACCTTCAAGTCAGTTCTCCCATCGTACCATAATTATCATCTCTTGAGGTTGCTCTAAGAGGTGTGCAAACAATTTTGGACTTCTGCTCCCTCTTCCCTTGAACCTTCTTTCCATTTATCTCTTTAGTATTGGTTTACTATAGTGTTTTACCCCAATTTTTGCCCCTAATATTCCTCTATCATCTCATATCAACTCAATCATATCAAGATCACACTTGGGTTTGGTTCTTCTCTCTATCTCTAGGTTTGCTCATGGGGGATCACCAAGCACCTTGATTTATATATTGTGATCATAAATGTCTTGTGTTGATTAATTTCTTTTTAACTAACAAATACAATGAATGTTTTCTCTAATTAATGATACTATAGGTGAGGGAACAACGCATTTCATCAGGTTGATTTATAGGTTCATGAGTTTATTTCCATGCCTTATTCAATAAAGCTTCATTGAGATTCAAGCTTCATCATTGAAGATGCTTTAGAGTAATATCATAACAAGGTTTACTATTATTTATAATGCCTCAATTTGTCAAAGAAAGTCAAAAGATGCAAGGATTGATTGAAGAAGTTTGACCTAATTGGATAAGCTCTTGATTTATTGATCACAAGTGCATAACTCTCTCAATTATTAATATTTAGAAGTGGTTGTTGTTGCTATGGTTTCTTATTATCATCCACGAAAATTTCAATTCACATGGCAAAAGTGATTGTGCAAGAAAGATTGTCAACATTGAAAGGGATTTCCAAGTCATTTTCGTGCTTTAGGAGCTAGGGTTTTGAACTTCTAAGGACTATATCTTGTTCATATTTTGAAATTGTATAGTGATTCCAAAGATGTTCTTCTCTTTAAAGGGTTATCAACTAATCACTTCAAGAGTTTCAAGAAACGTTTGTGTGTAAGATGCCTAATGATGAAGAAAGATTGCAAGTCCTCTAGATAGGCCATCAAATTCCCTTATATGACTTCAAAAGATCATAACATGGTCAATTTTTATCTCCTTGAGCCAATTATTTTTCCATAATGATCTTAATAATGTGAACTTTAACTCTTCTTTTATGTTCATGACTTGAAAATGGGTGGAAGATGCCCTAAGAACCCAAAAGATTATAGGTCACCTCATGGATTTACACTAATTTCACAAGGCCATAACTTTTTCAATATTTGGGATTTTTTAGTGATTCAAGTTTCAAAATTCCCTCTGAGAAGTATAATCCAAGCTAGCATCAATGATCAAAGCAAGATTTTGGAGGAAGGCCTTGTTTGGAATCAAAACACTATAGGTCAATTTTGAAGAAAAACTTAGAATTTTTCTAAGTACAAAAAGTCAGCAACTTTTTCTCAACTTTGACTCATCACAACTCTTAGCTCAAGCATCCATTTGATCTCATTCTTGGCAAATTGTAAAGATGGTGACCTTATCTTTTAAATGCTTCAAGAATTATGCCCTAATCCCCCCTGAGCTATGAACACCATGGATTCAAAGTTGGTACCTTGAAATTGAAGTTTTCTCCAAAGTCATAATTTGAAATCCATATTGTTCCCTCTAAACACAAAGTTTTCATGCGTTTTCGCTTCTAATCATGTTTATAAACTTTCCAAAAGGGTTTAGCATCATAAAATGCAAGATTTGGCTGAGTTTTGATGCTAAAAAAGTCACACATTATTCATGCTGCAGATTCACACGAATTCACTCAATTTCTCTCTCATTCGCACGCTTAAGCATTGCCTCATCCTCTCCTATAAATAAGATGCATATTCCACCTATTTTCACAAGATTTTGATAGCCAATTGTCCCATGTTCAGATCCCACATGAACTCTGAATTTGAATTTCTAATTTCTTTCATTCTCACTCCAAAACACCAAAAGCTCCATTTAGTTAGCTTCATTGAACTTCTCTGAAGCTAACCATACTCTTACATTCAGGAATTGTGACATATATTGATCTACAGAAGTCTAGTTTCAGACCCACTTTTTGCTATTCTGATAAGGTAGGTTTCTTGGTCAAATCAATCCAAATAAAAGACTAATCTACTCTCTTCATCCTTCTGATTCTCATGCTTTTTACAATTTGTGATTTCATTGAGATTTGAGTGAGATATTCCAAAATTTCATGCTCGCTATTATTTCTGCTTTTTCTAAACTCAAGCCTTGCTCAGTTTAAATAAATTTGGCGCGAGGGTACCATTAGAATTGTCTTGAAGAGACGAATTTAATGGTACTGGTCTGGTCCTCTAATTTTACAGTTTGAGGAACCCCAATCTAGGGCGTCCGGAGGTTAAAGACAACCTATGTGTCATGCTTCAACCAATAAAGGCGTGACATGTGACTTTTTTAATTCAATCCAGTGTTTTTGCTTTATCAAATGCGTGCTTTGAGAGCCCTTGGATCTGATTACTTCCATTAGTCATACTCCATCCAACGCGCCATAATTTTAGTTGTTTTTAAATATTAAAAGGTGATCTGGTGCAATTTCCAAAGCTGACCATAATATGCACAGCGTGCCTGATCCTTTGAATCTGATTACTAGCGCATTTTGATTCTCATCCAATGGTCCACATTTTTTTAAAATTTATTTTATTTTCTGTTTTTTACACCATACTTCAAGAAATCATAGAAAACTCATTTCTAACTCAAAAATTATGAAAAAATTCACAAAAATTTTTTTAAATATTCTCTTTATGATTTTTATTTTTTCATGATTTTATTTTCAGATTTGATATTTTTTATAATTTTTATTTTGTTTTGACCTTTTTTTAATTGTTTAAAAATACTTCTTGGTATTTTTAAATTCTACAAAAATTCATCAAGATCATTGCTTTATTTCTGACTTTCTGAAATTTTTCTAGAATTTTATTTTGATTTTTACTATTTTTGATCTTTTTCTACTTATTGAGTGATTTTAATTAGTTAAAAAATACATTTCTGTTTTAAAAAATTACCAAAAAAATTATAAAAATATTTGAGATTACTTCTGACTTTTCTATGGTCTCTTTTAATTTTTCTTTGATACTTTGAATATAGTTTGTTAATTTTCCTTTTATTTTCATTTTAAAAACAATTTAAAAATCATTTTCCCTTTTTATTTTGTTCATTAAATGCAATTTTTTTTTTAATATATTCTGGATATGTGATTTTTTGATTATGAGCTTCATTAACATCATTGGATCTTGGGTGTTGAGTTTAACTCCACCAAAATGGATGGATGATTTTAATGATAGTTTGATTATAATCTTTGATTCAAATATTTGCCATCCCTCTTCATTTTATCCCCTTGTCATTTGTGCTACATGTTGTTAGAGAATGATCTATATATCATCTCTCTAAACATATGGCACATAGATTGCTATTGACTGGCCTCAAAATTGGTACGACTTCTACATAAGTCCACTTAGGATTGCTTAACATAACGCTAAATTTTGTTCTGATTCGAGAAATGATCATTCGTGGCCCAAACCTATATTTGCAAGCCCAAGTATGTTTAATTTGAAACCTTTGATCCAATAACCTTGAGGTTCATTGTTAGGAGACTTTGGTCTTATCAATCCTCTAATGAACTTTCATAAAATTTGGTCTAAGTGAATCATTTAAACATCGTTGATCATTTGATTGTTGCCTCGAGAATTTGAAATGAATGATATACTTGACAAAAAGCAAATGAAACTTGTTGTTGAGAGGCTTTGATTTTATCAATCTTCTAATGAGTTTTCAAATGCAAGTTTCAATATGGTCATTCAACTAACCTCTAATTTCCAACTCATTAACAATTTTCTTTTATTTTCAGGCTTTTACTTTACGCCTTTACTTTTACGCACCATTTATTTTAGCATTTACATTTCATGCTATTTTCATCTTTTCTCACTTGAGCATTTATCTTTATGTCATTTTTACTTTTCTCACTTGAGCTTTCATTTTCTTTTTGAAGATACCTAATAACCAACTTGAACAATAAAAAACTTTAAGGTTACTCAGACTATTTGATTACTATCCTTGTCATTTTTGAGTTGTGGATTTCTTGGGCGAGTAAAGACCTTGACCTACCTTGAGACCTTGGTGACTTCTATTTCTATTTTGTCTGGAGTTTTTGGGGTGTACCCTGAGACATTGGGTTGTTTGTTTTCTTTGTGTGCAGGTTATTCTGATTATATGCTTTATCTGTGATTGGGAATTAATCTGTATACAGTCGTTACTCTGCCTAATATTTGCAAAGACTTAATGCATATGAAGCTTGGTATTCTTAAGAGGTTTAATATCTTTGCTTGCTTGGTTTCAATCCAAAGGATGCGAATTCTACATTGACTCATGTATCAAGTGTTAGCTTCTTATTGGTTAGACGGTTCTTTTCCCTAGCCTTTACCTTATGCTTTAGGATAGTCCCTTTATCTCCTCCCATTTTCTTTAATTTCAAAAATCTTCTCGCTCCTTTTCAAAACTATTCTTGTTTTCTAAACTTGAACCGCTTTCACAATAAACTTGGACTTAGGTCCATGCATTTTCAAAATATTTTCTTAATCAAACTTTAACCAACTTAATAATACCTTGACATTTTTGTGAGAAGACTAAAAGTCAATCAATCTCATTCAAACTATTTTTTCCATTTTGGCTTTTTTTATTTTATAAACTTTTCTCAAAAGATTAGACTCATGTCAATCCTTGTAGTGACGCATGCTACTATACTTCTACGATATATAGTGAAGTGAGATATTTTTCACTTGGGTGTTGAGCGAGGCTTTGTTGATTTTAAAATCCAAGCTATATCCTCCACTTTGAGATGACGCAAATTCTCCTTTCTCATAATTGTGGGTAGTAAGTATGTTCTTCCACTCGGATGTGGCGATGATGTCTCATCTATTAAAATTAACCAACACACTTATGTTTTAAAATATTTAAAGGAGAACTACGAGTATCCTGATCCTGTATTGCACGGAAGGTGGTACGTAGGCACTAAAGGCTCGCAACCGTGGAGGGTGCAAAAATTGTAAAAGAAATACTTATTTTCTCATCCCCACAATCTGTTTTTGTATACAACACTTATAGCCAAAATACACAAATTTTCAAAAAGGTTCCTCTGGAGTACCATAGATGTTTAGGGTTCTAATACCTTCCCTTTGCATAACCAACCCCTGAACTTAGATTATATCCCCCACTTTTTGGATTATTCGCTCTTGTCCCATTCTTTTGGAAACAATAAAGCGCAGTGGTGATTTTTATTTTGATCTGTGCCAGTTAAGTCAATCCAATGGCTTAGTCTCAACATTTATAACGCTACATATAGGACCGAGGATAGCCATATAATTTGTAACAATAAGGCCTTATATTCCCATATCTACCACGGTAAGCACATATCCAAGACAAGTTCTTGTGACTTTTGTGATGAGGGAACACATGTTGATCTCGATGCTGGGACATGTGGTTTACCATAAGAACCTCGATATTCTTCTAAGAAGGAACAAATTTTTTGGAAGGTTTTATGTTTTTATTGATCATGCTAGATTCAAAACCTATTCCTTATTGATTTCTAGACATATTTCCAGCCTCCACTATTTCATTTAGAAAATTTGAACCATTGTTCAACATACGCACATACTTAGTCATATTTTCACTTTTAGAGTTTAGTAAGACTACTTCTTCTTCTAGACTTGTGACAGTTGAAGACAACATCTCCTTTTCCTTCTGAAGCATACCTATTGTGCTCTTATTATTCTCCTCATTCAAGTAAGTTTCCTTCCACTTTGTGTGTATAATCCCATATGTTACAGTAGGTTCTTCTATACACATGTCATCATCATTTGACACACATTTTCCAACAAAAGCCATTACTGAGTTTACTGTTTCTTGTTCACTATAAGAATCATACCAAGTGATTGAGAATCCCTTTTTTTGTTTCTATAGGAAGGTAGGACGTTCAAACTTGATATGACCAAATCCTTCAAATTCATAACATTTAGGACCCTTTAATTTTTTGTAATTTATTTCATCTTTATCCTTTTTTTGAGGACTGATGTCGGACACCTTGTCTTGACCATTTGTCCCGCATTGTCTATCAAGCCTTCTCAAAGCTTTGTTTAACTTTCTACCAACTAAAGTTATTGCATTTGAAAAAATGTCTTCAGTATCCATATCACCTTTATCTATTTTTTTCTTACATATTGGATATAAACTCTACACCTTTGTTCTTCTTTTATAATCTTCCATTTATAGAAACATAAAGGGTTTGTAGGGATCCAATGAGTTCATCAACCTTCAAAGTGCTTACGTCTTGGGCTTCCTTTATAGAAGTTACCTTTATGTCAAACTTCTGAGGCAAGGATATTAGAATCTTTCTCACCAGCTTCTCTTTTGACATCTTTCCTCCCAAAGCAAAGGAACTATTAGTTATGTCATGCAATTTAATGTTGAAATCAGATATGGGTTCTTCTTTCATCATTTTTCAGATTTTCAAACTCAGTTGTGAGGAGCTAAAGCCTTAATATTCTGACCTTGGATGTGCCTTCACGAAAAGTCTTGAGTATCTCCCAAGTTTTTTTAGATATAGTATAAATGTTGATTAGTCTGAACATATTTATGTCAACACCATCGAATATGGCTTTCAAGGATTTATTATTTCCAATAGCTTCATCATTTTCATATTTGTACTATTCAAATTCAGGATTTAAGCTTGTAAAACCATCTTGATTAGTGATCACATGATGTTTCCAACCTTTAACCATAATCTTCCAAACATGGCAGCCTATGGATTTTAAGAAAACAACCATCACAACTTTCCAATAATCATAATTTATTCATCCAAAATAGTTGACCTGTTGAACGAACCTCCATCTTTAGTCTTGTCCATTAGAATAGAAAATATCCTCCCTGGAGCTCACCCAAAGAGAACAGGGTGTCTGCACTGATACCAATTGAAATTATGTTCCTGAGAGACAGATGTTGGAAACGATGTTGGAGAAACTAGTCCAACAAGTTAAACCAGATTGAACAAATTGATGGATAGTAATATAGAGTAAATGTAAAAGCAGTAACTAACACCAGATATTAGTAACCCAATTCAATGCAAACAATACCTACGTCTAGAGGGTACTCTACCCAATAAAGGAGTTCACTACTTAGAATTAGTACACTTAGCCTTCTATGAACAACAACCTCATGTTGTTCAATGCCTCTTCCCAATCCTAGTAACTTTCTATTTAGGTATCCCCCTAAATTTGAGAACCCCTCTCACTTTATCTCAAACACTAATACTAAGTGATCAACTTTAATAACAACCCTATTAAATGTTGAATATTACAGCTCAACTGAGACAAACCAACAACTATGCCAAGTTAGTGAAACATGGAGTTGTGTACACAAATATTCTACCCTAGCCCTTATTATGGCATTAGCATGGAATACAAGTTACAAAGACTCAAACCCTAGCATAAATATTCTAAACCTTGCACACAAAATCCATGTCTCAAACGTGAGACTGAGCCTCCTTATATATAAATGTATTATATTCTTTTCTTCCTTTAGATATTTGATTTGATTTAGTCCATAAAATAGTTGATTCAGTTGGATATGATCTTCTCTATGATTATCTCCAACAATAAGATATTATTTGTTATATTTCAAATCCAAATTTAAATCTTCTTTTAAATATGATTTTAACATCTCCAATTGTCAAACAAATCAAACTAACATTGCTAAATTAACTGCAGAAAATTTATTTCAATCCCAATCAAAACTTCTAAACCAAGCAACATACATATGGCATGTTATCAAGACCAGATGTTGCATTACACACATGTTGAAGTATCTTGTTCAACAATACAAATTAAATCTTCAACTTGAATATGTAGATATTCTTTGTAGAGTGAATATTGGACAAAATAACTCAGAATTATAACTGCAATAATACATGTCTGTTATAAGAGACTAGATGTTGCAGCACACTTGTTGGACCATTAGATTCCAAATGTGTCCCTTCTGCACCAAAAATAACTTTAACAAACTCCATGTTGTTTTTCATAATGCATCAAATCCAAAAGGAACTTCAGATACTTTGATTTTAAGCTTCCCCCAGGGGATATCCTTACCATCCATCGAGGCTATTGATACATTGAGCCTTCATAAAAGGATCACCGTCGCCCCTTGTTTGGGCGAATAAATATGGAGAATCCAAAACAATGGACCATCGTCTCCCTTCCGGGATGACCAAGGGTTTGAGGACCCAAGCATAAAAGGAAATTTTTCCCCTGAAATGGTCAAGAGTTTGGAGGCCCAAGCATAAAAGGCCTTTTTTTGCCCCTGGTAAGAGTTGAGAATAGACTAAAAGCAAAAAGTGTTGTACAAATAAAGATAACATCCAAAAGCAACAAACAAAATAAGTTATTATATAATTCCCTATAAGAAGACATATTACAAAAAAATGGGTAAAGTCATAGGGGATCTACTCGTCATCCACCAGCCGGCCGTTTCAAACCACTTTAAACAGGTCCATCCGACTCAAGTCTACATTTGAGTAGAAGAAGACTATATGTTCCCTCGCTCTCTAAAAATATTGGTTGGAGGAGACAACAACTTTGTCCTTGAGCGACGACGCCTCCCCTATAGATATTTCATGTGTTAACAATAGATATAACAAAGTAAGGAAGAGAGAAATACACTAGGGTTTCAATAATATGAATAACATAACTTATGCAAATAAGGGTTACAAAGATAATATATAAAATACATAAATAGACTAAACTACCCATAGTCCAACTATAAATAAAAGTCCATTACATATTATCTAACATCTCCCCTCAAACTCCCAACGCATTAACATGAAGCGTTGATAGATTGTCAAACAAAAAAAATAAAAACATATTCAATGATAAACAATATAAATTTAAAACTCTCTTCAAGGTAAAGTTTGTTAAACTTTAAACTTGCTATAAATTAACCCTAAAAATGAGCGATCAAACCAAACTAAATCAAGTTATGTAAAATTAAACCAATTCAATTTAAATCATATCCAAATTAGACCAAAGATAACCAATCCAAATAGATCCATATAAATTTGAACCAAATCAAATCAAACCAATTTGAACAAATCATAATGAAATAAATAAAATTAAATTAGATCAATATTGATCTTCAAGCACAAAAAGTGTGAGAGACGACACGCCAAGAACAATTTAGAGATTCATTCTTTAATAGAACTTATCATTAAAAAAATTAAAACACATTCCAAGCTTTTTGGAGACTCAATAGCGGGACCAATAATTAGTTCAAGGAGGATCAAACTAAGCTCTAGATACATGTTAACAATAGATACAACAAAGTATGAAAGACAGAAAGAGACTATGGTTTCAATAATATGAATAATATAACTTAGGAAAATAAGGGTTATATATATATATATATATATATATATATATATATATATATATATATATATATATATATATATATATAGATTAAACTACCCATAGTCCAACCATAAGTAAAGGTCCATTGCATATTATCTAGCATTATGGAGCTGAGAGCTTCCTCGAGTGATCTCTCCAGGCATTTCCTCCCTTGACGTGAACCAAGGCCTTATCAGCCACATCCCTGACACATGCCCTTAAGTTATCCCATTCCTCTGTCATTCATGTTATCATCTTTTGATACTATTGAACACTTATTATAATGAATTCCACAGTGGACTGCAATTCTCAAGTCGTCATGTTGTACCCCAAAATTTTCCCGCCCCATTTTTAAATTTTTTTTAAACTTGGTTTCATAATTTTTTTGGGTATTATTAACATTTGGTTTAACAGTAATTTATTTTGCTTATTTAAAATATATAATAATTTACTTTAAATTATTTTTATTTGTAAAATAGCAAAATATTTTTCCACCTTCATATAGTTCTTGCCTTTTTATCTCGAATAGAATGGCATAACACAGTTGGTAAGGGAGTCAGGCTTGCAAGTAAGTGGAAGGTCCTAAGTTCTTTTGTGTGTTTTTTCAATAAAAAGGATAAAAAAGTCATTTTCAATTATTTTAGGAAAAATACTCATTTTGGTCCCTTAACTATAGGTCATGGTTCAGTTTGGTCCCTTAACTTTTTTTCGTGCCAAATTAGTCCCTTAATTTTCAAAATGTAACAAACAAGTCCCTTCCTTCAGTTGGACTCAAACGTCTGTTAATTTTACCCACGTGGCAGGTTAGATGGCATGTTATCTTCATACAATACCTTCACAACACAATATTTGTTTCTTTTTCTTGATACATTATTATCATGTCGTAACTCAACATTCACAACACAACACAACCACTCTCTTTCTCTATCAAATGCTTCCTCCACCATTTCACTCTCTGTCTACTCTTCCTCGTCGGTAAACAATGCAAGACACTCTTCCCACTCTTCCCCCAAGCAACTCTTCTTCAACACAATAACTTACAACGTATCAACAACAACTCAGTGGTGTTTAAACAACGACACCAACAGTAGCAGCCGCGAGTCAGAGATGAAGAAAGTGCACTACATCTTCCATCAATACCGTCAACATCACATCAACGCTCAACCTTCTCTTGATGTTACATCTCTGCACATCACACAACAATTTCAACAATACTTCTGTTTCATCACAATAATTCACAGAAGAGGCATCAAAGCGGAAACGAGAAACGAAAAAGGAAAGAAATCGAAGAAGAAGAAGAAGATTCATACATATTACCTCATCTCTGGTTTTCTATTGTCATTTTCGAAGTCATAAATCCAGGAGCGGAGTTGTTTTTGTTATTGGTTTTGAAAACATAGCAAAGAAAGAATTGAAGAATATAGGTGGAGCAGAGTTTTTAGCATGAACAGAGGAAGAACGATTATGGTAAGAGGAAGAGGAAAATTTGGCGTGGAAGGAAGATAGAGAGAGATAAGGTGACACCCTTTGCATTAGGGTTTTTGTTAAAACTTTTTGTTTTGGGTTTTGACCCATTCCACAAAGCCCAAACCGGTTTCGTAATTATACACACATCTGAAGGGGAATGGAGTTTTTACTTGGTGTGGTGAGGGTTTTGGAAATGAAGAGAAATAGTGTGAGATGATGATGGCGAGTAAGAGATCTTCGGTGGATGGTTTTGGGAGAAGACTGAGTATCAGATTGAGATTGAGATTTTGTAGAAGATGGTTTATCCTTTCATTTGGTTTTGGAGAATATTTACATTTCCTTTCTTTACGCATGCCATTTGTACTCCAGCTAGCCACTTTAGCAAGTCAAATACCACATGGAGCCTATTTTTTGACTTTGACTAACGGTTGACTAACGGAAGGACTAACGTGGTCACCTTTTGAAAATTAAGGGACCAATTTGGCACAAAAAAAGTTAAGGGACCAAACTGAACCATGACCTATAGTTAAGGGACTAAAATTGATGTTTTGCCATTATTTTATTATTATTTTTGTTTTCTATTTTAAGGGTATTTTAAAAAATTTATTTTATTTTTTTAAATCTTCGATTTTATACACTTAATAGTCAAGTTGTTAAAAATAATTGAAATCTTTCAAAATCAATTTTTATTAATAACTAAATCAATCATAATATTGAGAAAAAAAATCACAAAAGTGTCAAGGTTCAAAATTTTGTCCTCCAAATTTTAATCAATTCTCAATTGGTATAAATCTTCCAAAGAAAATCACTTTTTATTATTAAATTATTATTTTCATATTTTTTAATTATTAAATTTTCAAAAATAGTTTTTTTTTCACTTTTTTTTCTTCAATTTTTAATTAAAAAAATAACCAAAAAATCATATAAAATATAAAAACAACAAAATCACATGATTTGTCACTTTCTGATTGGTCACATGTTGACAAAACTGATTTCTCATTGGTCAGAGTTTGTAGACTTACTGACCAAGATAAAATCATAAACTTTGGGTTTTTCTTGGTGTGAACTATTTTCTTTTTTGGGGTGTCTTTAACCTAATTCCAAATCTATAAATAGAACACTCTTTCACATTATTTTTTATCCACTATTTCATAATCATCTACAATTTCATAATCATTCACAACTCACTAGAGTTCTCCTAAAGTTGTTGTTCTTCACATCGAAGAACAACAACAAATAAGCTCTAAGCCTTCAGAATTTGATATTCATTTGGGCAATCACATTGGAGAAAGGAAAGAAGAAGCACGAAGAACAAAGGGAAGAAGCAGCTTAAGTGGGTCACTGCATTATAGGTTGATAAAACTGAACCTTTAATTGTATGACTGAATATTTGCATATGTTTGATTTTTTGTCTGATTATGTTGATTCATTTATCTAATATTTGTTGTGGGATTTATTATAATAGGTTTAAACCTTCTTTATATCATTGTATAATTATCTATTAAACTTTTTATAATTAGTGATTAATATTTTGTATAATATATTAAGCTTTTTTTCCAGAAATTAATTTTAGAGATTATTTCAAACCCTTTTTCTAATTTGTTTCATTAGGGAAAATTCAAAAGAATTAATCTTCTCCTAACTTTATCCCTATCCCATGCATCTTATTTTCTCAGTCTTCTAACCCTTGTTTTTCATCCCTTTTAACTATCTATATTTCTCATTAAACATTAACCCTTAACCAAATTAGGCCTAGTTTTTTTAATTAACTAGAAGTAGGGTTTGGCTTTTAATTAATTAATTAATTAGATCTTAGGTTTTAATTAAAATTAATTAGTTTTAGGGTTTTATCCAAATAATTCTTCTTAATTAATTAGACATCAGTGTTTCTAATTAGGGTTTTGTTTTTTTAATTAACTTAATTAATCAGCTATTAGGCTTTAATTAACATCCCTAACCCTAGATCATTTTCTAAAAATAGAAGAAAAAAATATTAAAACATTTTTTATAACATATTTTCTTATTTCTTATTGTTATTTAAATCCTGAGACAAATGTATTGGTTGCAACTATCGATGTAATAACTTAGATTTATCTTTTCACATTTTTTTTCTATTATGTAACTGCTCACAGGATGTAATAGTGTAGGTTTACTTTCTCACAAATTTTTATACTTATGTATCTCTCCTGAAGCCATGTAATAGCTTAGGTTTACATTCCGCACTTTACTTTTTGCTCTTATATTTTATTCAACTTCTAGTAACTAGAGTTTGTATGGCAAGACTAAAATCAACCGATAGAAAACCCTAATTCAAGATAAATGTAACGGAACTGAATACACTTTTCACACTCACACCTCTAGGGTAACCTTTCTTCGTTACCTTCGAATAAATAGTCATGTCACTCAAAATTAGGGATACTTTAGCAAAAAACCTTCGATCAAATCATCATTATACAAAATATCATAGTCCCCTAATGTCCCTCGAGTTGCCTACGGAAAAATGATCTAGTCCCTCGAGTTTCCTACAAATAATATGATGACAGTCCCTTACGAAATTGCTAAAGTATCCTTACATGTTGCCTTCGATGACCATACGATGACCCTGCACCTGTCTCTTCACATCTAATAGATAGGGCTACCTACCAACTAATGGTATGGATAGAACTATCTCTAAAGGAGAAGGAAAGGAATAAGAACGACCTTTAATGGGTAAGAAACACTTAATTGCTTGCTCACAAACAAAACATTTCTCACATCACACTTTCAAAATGAAATATTTTCTAAAAAAACCCTTTGTATACAATCTTGAGGAATGATACAAGAATCATTACAAAGTTCTCCTTACATTGACAATTTCAAAATATTTTCAATCAAATCACACACAAAGCAAGTTTTAAAAAGTGAGCTAGGTAATTAAGAGTCCATAGATAACTATGGGTGAAAAGGGTGTTAAGACCTTCCCTTTTCATATCTTACCCCCCCCCCCCCCCCTCGAACTCAAAATATATCAAGGTCTTTCCTGTTCCTTTCACCCTTTCCTTATCGGATAAAAGAAAAGTCGGTGGCGACTCTAGCTATCTGCACATCTTGGATAAAACCAAAAAAGTCAGTTCTCCCACTGTAATACAAAATTGGCGACTCTGTTGGGGATTACTCAAAAAATAGGGGTTTCCTTAGGGTTAGATCACTTTATTTTCTTTATTTGGTTGTCTTTCTTTCTTTACTTTAAGGATTTTTGTTTGTGTTTATTTACTTGCAAGATCCTACACTCGGATCTAGGGATACCTTAGGTAAGTAGCAATAGATCATAAAGGTTGTACGACATAGACCGATATGGATAATACGATGGCTATGTTAGTGTGACACTTTGGATTGTACTGATGTTCCTTGAGTCAGTCAAGGATAACATTAGGCTTCCGCGTGGTGTCATTTGCACTAACTGACTTTTAGAACCTTAATTGACCCATCTTAGCCATTAGAAGGTAGTGAGATAGCCGGCTTTGGTGCTGTCCAAGGTTGGTTGATACTCGAAACTATGCTCATTGAGATTTGACTTTCGGGATGTTTTGGTGGCAAGCCAGTTATCGTGCTAAAATAAAGCCTGTGAGAAAGATCGGTGATATTGAGATTCCTAGCACCCAGTTACTATTTTAGGACAAGTTGAGCCAACTTAAATTTAATGGGGAAGGGTACTTATTTATGGACTCCATGCAAGCCTTTAAACGTAAGGTTCATGTGTGACTTGTTTGTGTTTTCTACTTATATGACATGAACATGACATCATAACATCATATTATCATAACATAACATTTTCAATAACCATTTCAAGGACCCAAGGATTTATTTTTGTTCTTTGTTTTAGGTTATGTCCTCCGCTCGCAGAAACACCATCTGGATGAACTTTGTAAGGGTACCTTCCAAGCTTAAGGAGTTAGTCTCAAAGGTTCATGAAAACTCTCAATTCACCAAAAGGCATGGTTATCTACTCAATTTGGTTACCTCGGATTTTGAAGAAGACATGATGACTGTTCTGTTCCAATTCTTTGATCCCGCATATCACTGTTTTACCTTTCCACGTTATCAGTTGGTACCCACAATGGAAGAGTTCTCTAAGCTACTCAGAGTACCTATTCTTGATCAGACACCCTTCACCAGTTTAGAAAGTTCCAAAACCTGAAAATATTTCAGTGGCCTTACATCTAAAGAAGTTCAACATTATATCTAATTGGGAAACAAGAAGCGGAGTCAAGGGACTTATTGCTAAATTTCTGATAGAGAAAGCTCGTTTGTTTCTAGATGCTATGAGTTTCCATGATTTCTAAGAGATCTTGGCTCTGTTGATCTACGATTTAGTATTACTCCATAATCAAGACTAACTCATAGATGTAAACGTCATCAGGATATTTCTTACTCATAATCTCGTGCCTACTTTGCGTGGAGATATTTTGCATTCTCTTCACACTCGTACTATGAGGAAGTGAGGGACTCTTATGTGTTGCATATCTCTACTATCCAGGTGGTTTATTTTGCACCTTACCTAATCAATGATGAAGAATGAACAAGGTTTGAGGTAGTCTCAAAGGATGATGTCACTCTCTCATTCAGATATCTATTGGTGTTCCAGATCTCAGGAGGATATCACTATTATTGACTGTTGTGGGGAATTCCCTAATGTGCCACTCTTTTGCATAAGGAGTGGTATCACTTACAACCCTTCCCTAGCTCTACATCAATTTGGTTATTATCGAAGAGACGGTCCTCATGATATGCTCATCTAGGGTATTATATTCGATTACGAGAATGATCCTCAAGGTTACCGTCAAAGGTTTATACGTGCTTGGGGCATGGTGAATAAGATTGATAGCAAAACTTTGGGACAGAAAAACTCCATACCTCTAGAGCCCTACCTCAGATGGGTGTGATCTCGTGCTCAAAATCTTATAATGCCTTATCCCACTGTCCTACCATTAATTGTAGATCTTGCTGCTGAAGGAGATATACCTCATACCGTTATTCATCCAGATATTCCTACTGACCTTGAAGAGCTACAGAAGTCTTGGAATCAACTTAAAGAAGAAAGGGACACCTTTGAGACGCAGTTCTATGCTAGTGAGAAGAAAGTATTGGAGCTGACCAAATGCCTTCACGAAGAGCAGAGCCTTAATGCATATGTCAACACAAAGAATAAGCATCCATGGGACACTTGAGTCATAATTTATTCCTTCGTAACCCTTCTTTTTTTTTTCATTATAAGCCTAAAAGGAATTTATAATCTAAACTTACTAACAAGAATCTTTGTTGTTGTTTCCTTTTTATTAACAAATTTAAATCCCATGAGGTCCTTGAAAACATTGCATATGCATATACATACCATACATATCATTACATAACAAGTTTCTAAGACAGGTTTTCTCATCTTCTTGTTGTTTATTTAAGGCAGAAAATGACTCTTGAACAGTCAGTCAAAGATCTCTAATTTCAGAATGTCCAGTTCCAACATATGTTCCTAAACTTAGACAAGGGGCAAGAAGAATTGAAGGCCCTTATCGCCAATTGGATGAAGAAGAAGACAAACAAACCAATCGGCATCCTTAACATGGGGAGGAGGTTCAGAGGTCCGGTCAAGCAAGCTCAAGATTGTGATATCCCCTTGGATAAAGATGAAAACCAAGATGAAGATGGTAACAGTGTTAAAACTGAGAAAAGAAGAAACCTTGGTTTTGACAAGTTTCCTGATGAAGAGGAAGAAGATTATCTGCATGAACAATATCCCCCTACTGACTAGAAGTATAAGTTGTTAGAAGAGTATCTGAATGTTATGGAGATCCAAAAGGTGCCTGGCTTGAACTTTGAAAAGTTGGGTTTAGTCTTAGAAGTTGTCATTCCTCCTAAGTTTAAAACTCCTACCTTTGCCAAGTATGATGGAGTTTCTTTCCCGAAGCTGCATTTGAGATCATATGTTCGGAAAATTTAACCACACATTACTGACAAGAAATTGTGATTGCATTTATTTCAAGAGAGTCTGTCTGGAACACAACTAGAATGGTATTATCAACTTGAGGGTAACAATATCCATACCTAGGAAGATTTGGATGCAGCTTTCTATAAACAGTATCAATATAATTTTGATTTGATAGCAACCTGCATGCAACTATAGAGTATGTCCATGGGTTCTGAGGAAGGATTTAAAGAGTATGCACAGAAATGGAGAGATCATGCAGGCAGACTTCAACCTCCTTTGGCTGATATGGAATTGGTTGACATGTTCATGAGCATGCTAATAGATCCTTTCTATAATCACTCACTTAGAAGTTCTTCAGTCGGTTTCACTGAATTGATATTAACAGGAGAACATTTTGAGAATGGAATCAGAAGCGGTAAAATTTAGGTGGCTACATCTTTGAACACTATGAAGAAGCCTTATAATGGTAAGAAAAATCCAATGTTGTGTACAGCCAGAAGAGTCATAATAAGAATTACTGCAACCAATATGTGGGGGCAGTTATGATCTCTAATCCCGTGCCAGTACAACAACAATAGAATAATCAGCGTAGGCAGGTCGCACCCAGGAGTTAATTCACAAGAATCAGCATGCCGTTGTCTCAAGCATTGCAACACATGTTTAAGGCAGAGATGATTTCATTGAAGGATCCTCCTCATAATCCTAATACTAGTTCCCGCAATTATAATCCCAATTCAAGGTGTGCATATAACTCCAACAATCTCGGACATGACACTAATAACTATTGGGCTCTGAATAATAATATTCAAGACATTTATTATGCTAAGGAGATTGAATTTGATCCTCCCGAGACTCCTAATGTGATCACTGCACATACGCTTAATCAGGACAAGATCGTTAACATTGTGGAAGACACTGATAGCAACTATGACATAGACAATTGGATTTTCCCTACTACCAGCAACGGGCTCTGTTGTTCCCTAAAATTTTCCCTCCCATTTTCGTCAAGATGTCTCCTCATGTTCCTAGGGTTTTCATTTTCTAAAGGTTACTCAAGAATTGATCAAACAAATTATCCTCCTAAGTAATGGACCTACAACTAGGGTTTCACTTTTCTCAAGGAAGATTGGGTTTCTAATGCTTCAAGTGGATTTCATGGTTCCTCATATATATCCAATAATGCTCATGCCAAGTTTCAAGTATTGCATCACAAAGTTTGCTCAGTCAATTGCTCAGATGACTGAAAATCAACTATATTAGACCAAAAGTCAACTATGGTCAACATACAGTTAAACCTCAATATTTTGAAGTGATATTCATCATTTGATCAAGGGTTGGTCATGGTTCATCAAGAAAACTCAAAATTCATCAAAAGTCAAAAGTTATCAAATTAAGGTTTTCTTAAGGAGAAGTCAACTGAACTTTGACCAAGCACAACTTCCACATGTTTCATCAAATTATCCTCAACCAAAGCTTATTTTGAAGGAAATTCAATTCTCTACAACTTTTTCTCTCTAAGCTCAAGTCAAAAAAATGCTTCATTTGAGAGATATGGGCCAAAACATTATAGGTCATTTCAAAAGTCAACAAAAAGACACTTTTTGTCAAGGCAAATTACATCAAGATAAAATATTCAAATGCAAAAATCACCAACATAGAGATTGTATAGGACATCATGATATTTCTAAAAAGTCTAAGATCACCTTCAAATGATAAAAATTGAGAGAGTTATGATTCGTGCAAGTTGGGAAATTTTGAGAAAATGCATGAAACCTAAAGTGACCAAACATGAATTTTTGGGCTATTGGGCTTGTGTTTCAAGGTCCATGCGTGTTATAGGCCTCAATATGAAACTCTGAACTTATTCATACACCCCTTGGGTTTTTATTATATTTATTTTGGATTTTTATTTATTTAAAGTCAAAATAAATTAGATAAAAGTCAAGGCTTTCTTACAAAGGTCCAAGCCCATCCTTTTGACCTAATTTCAAGCTCTATATATTCTCAATGTTCAGACATAACAAGACAAAGAAAAACCGTTGCAAAACACCATCCCAAAATCTCAAAAATTCTCAAAAAATTAGGGCAAATCAAGAATCCTAGTTGCAACCACTTTCAAAGCAAACCAACCTTTCCATTCACTTCCAGAAGAACTATAGGGTAAAGTTGGATCATTTGTGATGATCCAAAGAGAATGAAACAAGCATACATGCCGCGACCGTTTTTCTTGATTTATTGCAAATTTATATTTCTGTTTTTATGCTATTTTAATGCATACTAACACCATTAATGTTCTTCTGAGGTATAAAAATATAAGATCGAACCATATCATGGCCTTCATAATGACCGGACAAGGGTTTTCCATCTTCACACCGTTTTGAGTTATCTCCTTCGTATCTCACAATCTAGCATGATTTGGCCAAAACTAATATCTCCATTGAGTTTTCAAGGCCTGAATTAGGGGGAATGATTCTTTTTGTGCACTAACGTGCGTTATTTTGCAGGTTTTAAAAAACACCTCACTGGAGAAGACGACTGGAGCTAGGGCTTTGGCGCCTCTCCGGTCTACTTTTATAATATATTTATTTGTTTCTATTTGGTACACAGATGAGGGCGTAGTACCGTTGGTCAAGGTGTTAGTCTGTGAGTGTAAGGGTGTGGGTTTAATCCTTGCTCTTCACCATGTTTTTTCTATTTTTTCCAAATTCTTGCAGGTTCATTATGTATTGCGTTGATTCCATCCTATTAACATAAGCGTGCGCCTGGCGCAGTGGTAAAGCGTGTGACTAATAAAGGCTAAGGGCGTGGGTTCAACACTCACCCCTGGCATTTGCATTATTTTTTATTTTCTAACCCTTTTATTTGGTTTTTCTTCCCCTATGTATTTTTGGCTAATTAATTCTTTTCCTCTATACCCTTTCACTTAACCATAAAAATAACAAAACCTTTTTTTCACAAACATAAAAATAGTTAGGTTTTAGGTTTTTATTAACATTCTTAATTTCATTAATTAACCTTTTTTAATTAAAATAAACTAGGTTTTTAGTTTTAATTAATTAATTATCATCAAAACTTATTTTCATAAAAAAAACATCAAAAACACTTCTTTTTCCTTCAATTTTAATTTTATGTTTTTAGATCGATTGTATAGGTTTCACGAATGTAATATATACTTATCGCTTTCCTTTTTTCATTATTATGTAACTGCTCCTAGATGTAATAGCTTAGGGTTTCTTTTCCGCTTTCACTATTATATATCTTCCCCAAAGCGATGTAATAGGTTAGCTTTATATTTTCTGCCTTTACTTTTCACACCTTTATTGTCTTTATATTTACTATACTGCTGCTTAGTAATTAGGGTTGTATGGCAAGATAAAAACCCAACAATAGAAAACCCTAAATTCACAGATAAAGGTCATGTCCCTCGAACATAGGGATGCCTTAGAAAAGACCCTCGATCAAGTCATCATACAAAAAGATCATAGTCCCTCGATGACCCTTTCGATCTTGCCATTCAAAAATGATCTAGTCCCTCGAGTTTCCTGCGAATAATACGATGACAGTCCCTTACGAAAATTTCTAAAGCATACTTACGAGTTGCCTTTGATGACTGCACGATGACCCTCCCTCTGTCCCTTCACATCCAAAGACAGGGCTTCCTACTAACTAATGGTACAGACAATACTATCTAAAGGAGAAGGAAAAGTACAAGAACGACCTTGAGTGGGTAGAAACTTTTAATCGCTTCCTCATAAAAATATTCAAAACAAAACATTTCACTGACACTTTTAAAAATATTTTCAAACGCTTTGTATACACTCTTGAGGACCGATACAAGAGTTATTATGAATTCCGCCTTACATTGGCGTTTTCAAACACACACACAAAGCAAATTTTCAAAAGTGAGCTAAGCGATTAAGAGCATGTAGATAACTACGGATGAAAAGGGTGATAACACCTTCCCTTTTCATAATCTACCCCCCCCCCCCCCCCCCGAACTCAAAATCTATCAAGTTACTTCCTGTTCTTTTCACCCTTTTCTTATTGGATAAAAGAAAAGTCGATGGCGAATCTTGCTATCCGCAACATTTTTGATAAAATGCAAAACAATTCAATTATCCCATCGTATTACTGAACTGGAAACTTTGTTGGGGAGTACTTAAAAAAGAGGGGTTATCTTAGAGTCTAGATCACTTTATTTGCTTTCCTTGTTTGCTTTAAATTTAAGGGTTTCTCGGGTTTATTTTCTTGCAAATATCATACACTCGGATCTAGGTACCTTTAGGTAAGTAGCAATAGATCATGAAAATTGTACAGCATAGACCGATATGGTTGAAGTGATGGATACGTTAGTGTGACACTTGGGTTTGTATTGGTATTCCTTGAGTCAGTCGAGGATAACATTGGGATGCCGCATGGTGTCATAAACACTAATTGATTTTTAAAACCCTAATTGACCTATCTTGGCCAATAGAAGGTAGTGAGATAGACGGCTTTAGTGCAGTTCAAGATTGGTTGATACTCAATGTTACACTTATTGAGATTCGACTTTCGGGTTATTTTGGTGGCAAGTCAGTTGCTCTGCTAAAATAAAACCTGCGAGAAAGATCTGTGATATGAGACTCCTAAAACCTGGTTACTTTTTAGGACAGGTTGAGCTAACTGTACTTCAACAGAAAAGGGTACTTACCTACATACCTCATGCAAGCCTTTAAACCTAAGGCTCTTGTGTGCTTTGCCTGTGTTTTCTACATGTTCAAACATGACATCACAACATCATAACATCATAACATCGTGTTTTCACTGACCATTTCAAGGATCTCAAGGACCTATGATGTAGGTTTATCACGAACCAGGCTCCTAGCAAGGGGCAAGAGGATTTATTTTTCTCTAGCCAGATGTCGTCAAAGACCGAATTACATTCCTTTGAGTCAGAGGCTAGGACCCACTTGACATGGTGAACTTGATTCTCATAGAAGGACGTTCAAAGACGCAAAGTTCTTCAGTCAAAGTTGCAGCCAGACTCAACTTATAACATTTCATTTTGTTTATCCCGTGAGATCCTTGAAAACGTGGCATCTACATATCATGCATGTCATTACATAACAGGTATTTCCCAAGAAATGTTTTCTCATATTCTTGCTGTTTATTTCAGTAAAATATGGCCCTCGAATAAACCGTCAAAGAACTTCAAGTTCCAAATGCTCAATTCCAACAAATGTTCTTGGACTTAGCCAAAGGACATGAAGACTTGAAAGCACTCATCATCAAAGAGAGAAATAAGAAGACTAAGAAGCCATCTGGTATCCTCAACACGGGGAGAAGACTCAAGGGTCTGGTCAAGCCAACTTTAGATTTTCCGTGAAATGAAGATGATAACCAAGAGGAAGATGATAAGAGTGTGAAAGTTGAGGAGAATAACAAACAAGGTTCTGATGAAGAAGAAGCAGACTATTCAGATGAAAAATATCCTCCTGCCGATGACAAATACAAACAACTGGAAGATCATCTCGATGGTATGGAAATCCAGAGAGTGTTTGGGCTGGATTTTGAAGAGCTGAGTCTAATTTTGAGGGTTGTTATTCCTCACAAATTCAAGGTCCCTACTTTTGCAAAGTATGGCGGTGTTTCCTGTCTTAAACTTGATTTTAGGTCTTATGTTCGGAAGATCCAACCCCACAATACCGACAAAAAGTTATGGGTGCACTTCTTACTAGAGAGCCTATCTAGGACACAATTGGGATGGTTCTATCAGCTGGAAGGGACTAACATTCATACTTGGGAAGACTTGGCTGCTGCTTTTTAAAAACAATACCAATATAATGCTGATCTTGCACCAACCCGTGTCCAATTACAAAGTATGATTATGGGCTCAAACAAAGGCTTTAAGGAGTATGTCCAGAAGTGGAGAGATTTAGCTGGAAGAGTTCAACCTCCTTTGTCTGATAGGGAGTTGGTTGACATGTTTATGGGAACTTTGACATATCCTTTCTTTAATCATTTGATCGGAAGCTCTTCATCCGGATTCAAAAAGCTGATATTAACTCGGGAACATGTCGAAGGTGGAATCAGAAGTTGGAAGATTCAGGTAGCTACGTCTTCAAGCACTATAAATAAGACATTCAATGGAAAGAAGGAAACTAATGATGTGTATGGCCAGAAGGGTCGTGCTAGAAGTGATCATAACCAATCTATGGGGGCGGTGCTAATTTATAATCCTGCTACTGTGCAACAGCAACAATAATAACAGGGCAATAAGTGTAGGTTAGATGCACCCAGGAGAGTAGGTGTTGAGATTATGAGGAGGATCTCTTAACGTTATCATCTCGGTTTTCAACAGATGTTGTAATGCTTGAGATAACGGCATTTTAATCTTAGTAAAATGTATCCAGGGGAATAAGCATAGGTCGGACATACCCAGGAGACAATTTACTAAGATTAACATACCGTTGTCTCAAGCATTACAACATCTATTGAAAGCAGAGCTGATAACATTAAGGGATCATCCTCAGAATCCCAACACCTCCTACCATTCCAATAGTTCCGGACACAACACCAATAGTTGTTTGGCTTTGAAGAATAAAATTCAAGATATGATTGACAGTAAATAAATTGAGTTTGATCCACTCGAGACTCCCAATGTGATTACCGCTCCTATGCCTAAGCACGACAAAGGCATTAATGCAATTGATGATGTTCTTTATGTTTCTGCTGTAAGTGAATTGACTACTCCCCTCTAGATTATTAAGAAGAATCTATTGCAAGCCGGTTTATTTCCTAGTTGTATTGAAAAATGCTACTGCTGCGCAACCCAACACAATGGTTGCAAACTGTTGAAAGAAGGTATTCAGTGTATGATGGATAACCACATGATTCTAGTTGAGAAGACTCCCTCTGTGGATAATTTGTTTCAAGACTTGGAGCTAGAAGAGGTATATGTAATTTCCAGTACTCTTGTTAGGATCACTTCCAAGGGCCCCATGAAAATTACTGTTAAACCTAGAGTTTTTCCTCTGATAATCACCACACCTGGACCAATTATGTATTCCTCGGACAAAGTTATCCCTTGGAACTATGGAGTCGATGTCTACTACCATGGCGTCAAGCAAAAACCATTGACTATTGAAAGTGAAGGTATTGAAGTTACTAATTCCAACATGGACAATATCATTGGGACCAATAAAGTTACTAGAAGTGGAAGGGTTTTCTCTCCAGAAGTCTCTCCAAAGAATGTTGCCACACAAGTTCGTGTTACTACTACCGAGTCAATTGCTGAGACTCGGGGAAAAGAACAAATGATGGAGCCTGCCCAGACGGAGGCACCTAAAGAAGTTACCGCTGAAGATACCTCAAGGAAAGAGTTGGAGGAGGTATTATAAATCATCCGAAAAAGTGATTACAAGATTGTTGAACAGCTGGGACAAACTCCCACCAAAATATCCATGTTATCCCTTTTGTTGTGTTTAGAATTCCATGCACAAGCTTTGATGAAGTTCTTAAAGTCTGCTCACGTGCCACAAGAAATCTCTGCTGATCAATTTGAAAGTTATGTTGCTAGCCTGACCACGGATAATGGGCTAGGCTTTTATGATGCAGACCTGACTCCTGAAGGAAGAAACCATAACAAGGCCATGTATGTTTCTATTGAATGCAGGGGAAGTACCTCATCTCACGTGTTGGTTGATACGGGTTCCTCGTTAAATGTTCTACCGAAGGGTGCTCTAGACAGACTTGATTGTAAAGGGGTTATTCTAAAACCCAGCGATATTGCGGTCAGAGTCTTCAACGGCTCAAAGAGGATGGTACATGGAGAGGTGGATCTATCGATCAAAGCAGGTTTGTAGGTATTCGACTCTACCTTCTATGTAATGGATATTTGACCTGCCTATTCTTGTTTACTTGGACGCCTCTAGATTCACGGGGCAGGTGCTGTTACTTCAACCCTACACTAAAAGCTGAAATATCTCGTGAAAGGAAAGGTTGTTACAGTTTGTGGTGAAGAAGAGTATATGGTGAGTCACTTGAACTCATTCAGGTATGTTGAGATGGACGGAGAATTCATCGAGACCCCCTGCCATACTTTTGAAGTAACTCCTAGGACAACTACTGCTACTGAAGATGTTTCTGCTATTCCTAAGGCCACTAGGGTTCCGCCCAGAATGGCTTCTTTGAAAGACACTAGAGTTGTGGTAGAAGAAGGTGGTTTCACTACTTGGGGTCTGCTTCCTGACATTCATTACAAGTCTGACAAATTTGGTTTGGGTTTCACTGTAGAGGCTCAGAGGGATGCGCGTCGTGCTCATGCTGGAAGACCACCATTCCGCATCAGTAACAATGGATTCAACATTGTAGAAGATGCTGCCAATGAATACGACCTAGAAAATTGGATTTTTCCCGCCATCGACAACGGGTTCTGCAATTAGAGGACTGAAGACGTTATACCAATTTCCTTTAGTCAGGAGTAAATGCTACTTTTTGTTTCTTTTTACTTTCAAAGTTTTGGCTATGTAATTTTTAAACAATAACTTTAAGCCTTGTGCTTTACCCGGGGCACAACGGTCCATTTGTTAGGGTTGTCATTTTTCATCCGCATATTTTCATTTAATGAATCGTTGGATGTTTGCATTTAAATTTTGCGCTCTTTGTCTTTATTTTATTTTATCACTTTCAAAATAACATATGTGTTCTTACACACACCCACACAACAAATTACAGATGCAGAACCACTCTAGATCCCATCAATAACAATTCTGATATTGCCACATATGACTTTGAAAATCCGATCTACCAAGCCGAGGACGAAGGCGAGGAAGATTGTGAAGTACCTGGAGAACTTTCTAGACTATTAATGCACGAGGAAAAGGTTGTACAACCGCATGAAGAGCCACTCGAGGTTGTGAACTTGGGTACCGTAGAAGACAGGAAAGAAGTCAAGATAGGTGCCAACCTAGAGGACAATGTCAAGAACAGATTAATTTAGATGTTGCATGACTATGTTGAGATCTTTGCTTGGTCATACGAAGACATGTCAGGGCTCGATACTGATATTGTGGTTCACTGTCTACCAATGAAGGAAGGTTGTTCTCCAATAAAGCAGAAGTTTCGTTGTATGCATCTCGAGATGTCATAGAAGATCAAGGTTGAGGTTATGAAGCAATTCAATGCAGGCTTCTTAGCTGTTACGTCCTATCCTCAGTGGGTTGCAAATGTGGTGCTAGTACCTAAGAAGGATGGAAAAATGTGTATATGTGTAGACTACAGGGATCTGAACAGGGCGAGCCCCAAAGATGACTTTCCACTTCCACATATTGACGTTCTGGTTGACAATACCGCTCAGCATAAAGTGTTCTCTTTCATTGACGGCTTCTCATGTTATAATCAGATCAAGATGGTACCTAAAGACGAGGAGAAGACTACTTTTGTCACACAGTGGGGCACTTTCTGTTACAAGGTTATGCCTTTTGGGTTGAAGAATATCGGCACAACATATCAGCATGCTATGGTAGCCTTGTTCCATGACATGATTCATCAAGAGATATAGGTCTACGTAGATGACATGATAGTCAGGTCTCAGACTGAAGAAGAACATCTTGACAACCTACACAAGTTGTATGAGAGAATGAAGAAGTACAAGCTGAGGTTGAATTCGAACAAGTGCGCCTTTGGGGTGAGATCGGGTAAGCTCCTGGGTTTTGTTGTAAGTGGTAAAGGTGTTGAAGTTGATCTCGCTAAGGTCAAAGCTATTCAAGAAAATCCTGCTCCCCGTACTAAGAAGGAAGTCAGAGGTTTCTTGGGACAACTAAATTATATTTCTAGATTTATTTCTCATTTGACCGCTACTTGTGAGCCAATCTTCAAGTTGCTAAAGAAATATCATGTAGTGAAGTGGAACGATGATTTCTAGATAGCCTTTGATAAAATAAAGGAGTACCTCCAAGAAACTCCAAATATGATGCCACCAGTAGATGGAAGACCTCTGATCATGTACCTAACAGTGTTAGAGAACTCAATGGGGTGTGTAATAGGGCAGCATGGCGAGTCTGGTCAAAAAGAGCATGCAATATACTAACTTAGCAAAAAAATTACCGACTGTGAAACATGATACTTACTGCTCGAGGAAACTTGCCACGCTTTGGCATGGGTTGCTCGCCGGCTGAGATAATATACGTTGACTCATACTACTTTGTTGATCTCTAAGATGGATCCTATAAAGTACATATTTGAGAAACCCGCTCTCTCCGGAAGAACTGCAAGATGGCAAATGGTCTTGATAGAATACGACATTCAGTACACTACTCATAAGGAAATCAAGGGAAGTGTATTGGCAGAACATTTGGATCATCAAGCTGTAGACAACTATAAGTCTATGAATTTCGAGTTCCAAATGAGAATATTATGCTAGTTACAAATTGTGAAGAATCTGGACCGTATGAAGGACCTGAGCCAGGATCCCGATGGACTATGGTTTTTGATGGAGCTTCCAACGCACTTGGTAATGGAATTGGTGTTGTAATCATCTCTCCCAAGGGTTTCCATATGCCCTTCACCGCTAGATTATGCTTTGACTGTACCAATAACATGGCAGAATACGAAGCATTCGTCATGGGTATTAAGGCTTCCATTGATATGAGAATCAAATTCTTGAACGAGTGCGAGGACTCATTGTGATACGGTGGGAGAAGTGACTTGAGGTTTTGCGTTTTGTGTTCGCAAATGTTTCGGTTTAGCAAGAGTCTCCACCGACTTTTTATTTTATCCAAAGGAAAGGTCAAAAAGCACAGGAAAGACCTTTGAGATGTTTTCTTGGGTTCAGGGGGTAGATTATGAAAAGGGAAGGTGCAAGCACCCTTTTCATCCATGGTTATCCATGGGCTCTTAGTTACTTGTTTAGATCACTATCTTTTGCTTTTCAATTGTTTGAAATGGTGCTTTGTGTGTGGTTTTTGAAAATGCTTTGAAAAGAGGCCATCGTTGTGGCAACCTTTGTAATGATTCTTGTTTGAATATATACAAAGGTGTATTGTCTTTTGAAAAGATATTTCAATGTTTGAAAGTCTGTTTTGGGAAATGTTTTGAAATTGTGTTGTGAGGGGTGTTTGAAAATAGCAAGGATATTTTGTAAGTTTTTGATCAAGTAACTAAGAGTTGTCTACCCTATTTTACTCAAAGATCTTTCCTATATGTTTTTAAACCTTTTGACAGTGTTGTTTTACCATTGCATTTGGTAAACAACCTTGTGTTTGGATGTTTAAACGGGACAGGCGTGGGTCATCGTATTGACCATGATAGCAATTGTGTTAAGTATCTTTAGCAAATTTTCCGAGGGACTAGATCATTTTGTATAGGCAACCAAGATAGCATCATCGAGGGACTATGATCTTTTGTTTTGTTTTTGTTTTTCCAAGATACTCAACATGCATAACATGGCCAATTTTCATGCAACAAGTGGATGAAACCCTAGGGGTTCAAGTGTGCATTGTGTTATCATTTGCATGCATTTTTTTGTCTTTGTATTAGTCAAGCTATTTGTTTTGATTTTGGATTTTTTTGCATACAAACCCTAATCTCTAATCATGGCATAATTGAAAGCATAAATGCGTAAAATTAAAAGTCTAAGTTATTACAAAAGTATCCGGGAGTGGGGGTACAATCATTACAAATGGGGATGAGTCTCACAAGAATAATAATGTCCAAATATCAAGTATTACAACCAAATCGAATTTTCGCAATTCAATATAAAGCTATAACAAATTATGAAATAAAGAAAATCAATAAATTATGAAATGCATGTATTTATTAAAAAAGAGATAAAAAAATCTATTCCACAAAAGATTAAAAAATTATTATTATTCTTTTTGTATTTTATTAATTAATAAAAAAAGTGTTAAAGAAAGCAAAATTAATTAAACAAAATCTTTATCATTTTTTGTACTTTGATTAATCAATAAAAAGGAGTTTGAAGAAGAAAAAATTAATTAATTCAATTTAAATGTTTTTTTGGTATTTTCATTATGTGCAAGAAAAAGAAAATGATTAAAACAAAAATCAAATTTTATTTTTACAAAAATGGAGTTTTAATATATTACTTAGTGTTATTATTAACTAAGAGAAAAGAAAACAAATTAAAAAAATGAATTAATTAAAAACATTAGTATTTAAACAAAAGAAAAGAAAAAGAAAATAAATTGAGGATGGGCTTAAGATGTAGAGAGAGTTGGGCCCATAACCAAAATAAAAACAAATGGTCAGAAAGAAAGGGGGGGTGCTGGTTAGCAATTAGATGGGCTTTGGCTTGTGGGGCGGACAAGCCCAAATGCCTTAAGCTTACACATTTTTGTTAGGGTTTTCTGATTAGGGTTTATTCTGTGTATCTCAGTGGCGCCATTTCCTCGTCTTCTCTTCTTCATCTTTCTCAGTCAAACGCCCTGATTCTCCTCCTACCTAAGCCTCCGGAGCACTGTCTCCTCCTCTCATCTCCTCACAATGATCAAAGGTTCCAAAGAAACGGTATGGTTCGTCATCTCTTGTTTATGTTTACTTTGCATGTTTTGTTCAGTTTCGTTTTTAATCTATGGTGTTTATATGCCTAGAACGCAGTAAGGGTTTGAGAAGCATCTTACCTGTGAGATTTTCTGGAAAATGGAGGGAGAGAGGTTGGACTGGCGGCGCTTCCTTGGTGGCCATAGGCGGAGGAGGGATGATAACGGTTGCACTCACACTCTTCTGGTATCTATTTTGTCCCTTTAGCACCTTGAATGATGAGGCTTGAATGCTTCTGACTTGGTTGTTGATTTGGCTTTTGAAACCCTGTTTGTACAACGATTGATGATGATGCTTTATTCTTCTGAAATCTTTGATTTTCTTTTCCTCTCTCTTTGAGTTTGAATGATGATGATGCTTTCTGAAACTTTTGTTGGTTATTTCTTTTTGGTGATGATGATAATAGTTCTGAAGCCTTTTCCTCTCTCTTGAATTGTTGAATGTTGATAAAGCTTTCTGAACTCTGTTTGATGATGATTGTTGTTGATCTGAGTTTGAAAATTTGTTGGTGCAATGATTGATGATGATTATCTTTGAAACTCTGTTTTGGTTTGTTAGATAATGGTTTTTATTGGCCTTTGTTGTTTAACTTTATTCTTTGGATAATGGTTTGTGAAAACTGATTTCTGGAACTTTGTTGGATAATGATTTGGATTCACAGTTGAAGGTTTTTTTTTTATTGAAATCTTATTATGTTGGTATGGATTGAATGGGCAGGCTGGTTCTGCAAGTTTGTAGTTTGATAATAGGTTTGTAGTTGTTTGCAGTTTTGTTTGATATGTTTGGGAACTGGTTTGAAGTTTGGCAGACTTTGGAGTTTGTTGCTCTCAAACTGTTATGCAGTTTCTGTTGTTGTTTGGAAAGCTTGCTTTTTTGCAATAGTTATGCAGGTTGTGCTGTTTTTTGATAGCAGACTTGTGTTTGTTTGAACTGTTAACAGGTTTGTAGTTTTTTCTGGTTTGGAAAACTTGTTTTGTTGGGAACTACAGGTTTTTTGGGAAGTTTTGTTGCAGTTTGGTAACAGGTTTGGATACCTGTTGTTTTGTGTAGTTTGGAATTTGTGGTTTTTCAACTGCTATACAGTTTTGCTGTGCAGTTTGGCTCTGCAGTTTGGCTATTGGTTGTTATGGTTTGAAACTATTACAGGTTTTTGAGCAGTTTGGGATTTGATGTACAGTTTGGTATGTTTTTTTTGCAGGTTTGGGAGTTGTTGTGCGGTTTGGAATTTGTGGTTTTGATGTTTGAAAACTCTGTTTGATTGAGAGCTTTGTTTACAGTTTGTGGTTAGCAGGCTTGGCTGTTATGAAACTGTTGTGCTGTTTTGAACTATTTAACAGGTTAAGGGGTTTTTGCAGCTTCAGGCTTGTTGCTTGAAACTGTGATGCAATGTTTTGTGGCTTTGGCAGTTTCAGGCTTTTGGAAGATTTTGGGTTTGAAACTATTGAAGGTTTTTTGGGAGAGTTATTCAGGTTTTGACAAAATGATTTTTCTCCTTACTTTGTGCTATTTGATAGTCTTATATCTTTTTGCTTGTTTGTTTGGTAATCTTGTGACAACCTTTAGCCAAACTGTACACTCCAAAAAGTTGATATCATTTTCTCTCTTTCTCTCAATGACAAAGCACTTTTCTGCTTTTTCTTATTTTTTCTGAAAAGTTTTCCCTATTTTCTAGAAAGTGATGAAAAAGCTATGACAAGCTTTTTGCTTGCCATTTGGTTTAGCTCCTGCATTTTTCCTGCTGCATCTGCACTTGTACTTGCCTACTGTTTGATTTGCCATGTACTTTCTACATCGTTCAGTTTGCATACTTTTTTCATTTAGTTTGTTTCTAGTTTGCTTTGTATGCAATGTTTAGTAATGCATCTTGCTTAGTACAGTTTGCATTCAGTTTGTGTTGCCTTGTTGCATTGTTTAGCTTAACAGTTTGCCTTGCTGTTTGGTAATGCAGTTTGCTTAGTTTGTGTTGCCTTGTTGCATTGTTTAGCTTAACAGTTTGCCTTGCTGTTTGGTAATGCAGTTTGGTGCCTTGCTATGTTTTTGAATAATTTTTCTTTTGCATTCTTCAATTTGCATTTTTATTTTTATTTTTGTGAACCAAGAAGAGCAATCTTCTTGTTATTTGCAAAGAGAAAAATAAAACGTGATGAAAAATAGCACTCTGATTCCAGACGGCAAACTTTAATGATGAATAATTTCTTTCTTTTTCTGTTTGAAAATTCTTTTCATATTCAACTGACTATACTAATCCCTTTTCCTTTGTGTCTTTTTCATGTGAGCACAAATTGGGTGATGACAAAGCAAAGGAAGCAGAAGACTTTGAGCATGGGAGCAATGGCTTAGACTTAGATTTTTAACTTAGATAGATTTTCCATTTATTGTAATAATTTATTTTTCCAAGTACTATAAGTTGTAAAACCTACAGTATTCAAATAATAAATTATTTTTGTATCAACATCTGAAAAATCTTTGTGAGGCAATCTGACATCCAATAAAATCTTTTATTGTCCAATAATCTTGCAATTCTTTCTTTGCATCTTCACTTAATCCTTTAAGATTCTCAGATCAAAATAATTGAAATTGCATTCCAACAATTCTAATAAAGATAACTTTAACTTTAAGTAATCCAATAACTTTGCAATCTCGTAACCTTGCAACAGCGTTCCAATCAAAATACGCATTGTGTATACAAATAAGCAAGCATTTCATTCCATTAACAAGCAAAAGTCTTAACATACGCACATTGTCTAGTTAACCTGGATCAGACAAAACCTGAATATTTCAAATGACCATCTCAACTCCTATCTCTTATCCTAGATAAACAAGACCTTGAGAACAACCAGTAAGCTTGAAAAAGTGCGAAAACATGTGACAGTTAATTAAACTTCTGAGAATTCAGTTTCTTCTGGGCAATGTGAGAGAAACCCTAATTCTTGATCGGTTGCCAAAGAAAAGTTTGTCTGATCGATTCCTGAGCCAATCTTGAAAATCTGAGAAAACCCTAGGATTGGGATTTCTTGTGAAAAAGGGAGGGCAAATTTTGGGGTACAACAGCTGCCCCTGTTCAATCTTCTTGAACCTGAAGAGTTAGATCAGTGAGCTTTTTGTTCGCGACTCGAAGGTAAAAGATGATTGGACACTAGAGTGCCCATAAATTTGCACTCGTCAAAGCATAGTTGAGGGAATGGGCTTACAGATGCCATTAGGAGATGTGACAGAATCTTGTCGGAGATGGGCTTAAAGATGCCATCCAAGAATGTTTAGTGAATTGTATGTTGGAGGTAAAAGAATGGGTATCAAAAAGGTATCCATGTTTGGAACGTCTCTGAGCTGGGGGTCTGAATAAGCAATAGATTAGCATCCATGTTTGGAGCATCTGTAAACTGTTTTCATGAGCTGAATCTGAACAAGCGATAGATTAACATCCATGTTTGGAGTGTCCGTAAACTGTTTTCAGAAGTTGAATATGAACAAGCGATAGATTAGAATCCATGTTTGGAGCGTCCGTAAACTGTTTTCAGAAGTTGAATCTGAACAAGCGATAGATTAGCATCCATGTTTGGAGCGTCCGTAAACTGTTTTCAGAAGTTGAATCTGAACAAGCGATAGATTAACATCCGTGTTTGGAAGCACCCGTAAACTGTTTTCATGATCCTTGAGTTTGAACAAGCAATAGATTAGCATCCATGTTTGGAGCATCCGTAAACTATTTTCAATGAGCTGAATCTGAACAAGCGATAGATTAACATCCGTGTCTGGAAGCATCCGTAAACTGTTTTCATGATCCTTGAGTTTGAACAAGCAATAGATCAGCATCCATGTTTGGAGCATCCGTAAACTGTTTTCAATGAGCTGAATCTGAATAAGCGATAGATTAACATCCGTGTCTGGAAGCATCCGTAAACTGTTTTCATGATCCTTGAGTTTGAACAAGCAATAGATTAGCATCCATGTTTGGAGCATCCGTAAACTGTTTTCAATGAGCTGAATCTGAACAAGCGATAGATTAACATCCATGTATGGAAGCATCCGTAAACTGTTTTCATGATCCTTGAGTTTGAACAAGCAATAGATTAGCATCCATGTTTGGAGCATCCGTAAACTGTTTTCAATGAGCTGAATCTGAACAAGCGATAGATTAACATCCGTGTCTGGAAGCATCCGTAAACTGTTTTCATGATCCTTGAGTTTGAACAAGCAATAGATTAGCATCCATGTTTGGAGCATCCGTAAACTGTTTTCAATGAGCTGAATCTGAACAAGCGATAGATTAACATCCGTGTCTGTAAGCATTTGTAAACTATTTTCATGATCCTTGAATCTGAAGCTCGTTAATCTTATCCTGAAAAGGGTAAAATATTAGCTGAAACACAAAGTTATGTTGCATGAAATGTATGATGCAATATATGTGTTTTATCAATGTTTATGATATATGAATATAATGTATGCGCATGTAAGCTGATTAGCTGTCTTGCTGAGGAAAATAAATCCTGGATAGTTGGAGATAATAAAATCTTTGACCGCTGTCAGGAAAGATAAATCCTGGACCACTGTTGAAGAGTATGTGTGTCTTCATGCTTTGCTTAGAATACTTCTAACGGGGATTCCTGTTTTGAGGAGAACTCCGCTGGGGAATATTTGAAAATTCTGTGGGGAATTGAGAATGAGAATCTTCATTCTGTTAGGGGAATTTGTGCTGAGAAGTCAAGAACGAGAATCTTCGATCCGCAGGAAGTTAAAAACTCTGAAAAACTTATGCTGAGAGTAAAGAAAGCTCTGGCAACTTCGCTGGAGAATCAAAGATGAGAATCTTGATTTTGTTGGGGAGTAAAAACTCTGTGGGGAATAGCTATACTGTTGGGGAGTAGCTATCCTGCTGGAGAGTAAGCTCAGGACTCTGGGAAAAGCTTATTTCTGTTTGGAAGAAGTTCAGGAGTTTAGGTTGTATGCCACTTTGAGAATGAGAATCTTCATTATGTCGGGAATATCAGGAACTCGGGTTATATGCCACTTTGAGAATGAGAATCTTCATTCTGTCGGGAATATCAGGAAGTTGGGTTATATGCCACTTTGAGAATGAGAATCTTCATTCTGCCGGGAATATCAGGAATTCAGATTATATGCCACTTTGAGAATGAGAATCTTCATTCTTTCGGGAATATCAGGAATTCAGATTATATGCCACTTTGAGAATGAGAATCTTCATTCTTTCGGGAATATCAGGAATTCGGATTATATGCCACTTTGAGAATGAGAATCTTCATTCTGTTGGGAATATTGGGAATTCGGATTATATGCCACTTTGATAATGAGAATCTTCATTCTGTCGGGAATATTAGGAGCTTGGGTGTATGCCAATCTACTGGGGTTTCAAGGATGAAAATCTTCATTCTGTTAACGGTATCAGGAGCTTGGGAGTATAATAATCTTCTGAGGTTTTAAGGATGAGAATCTTCATTCTGTTAACGGTATCAGGAGCTTGGGAGTATGTCAATCTTCTGAGGTTTTAAGGATGAGAATCTTCATTCTGTTAACGGTATCAGGAGGTTGGGAGTATACCAATCTTCTGAGGTTTTAAGAATGGGGATCTTTATTCTGTTAACGGTATCAGGAGGTTGGGAGTATACCAATCTTCTGAGGTTTTAAGAATGGGGATCTTTATTCTGTTAACGGTATCAGGAGGTTGGGAGTATACCATTCTTCTGAGGTTTTAAGAATGAGGATCTTTATTCTGTTAACGGTATCAGGAGGTTGGGAGTATACCAATCTTCTGAGGTTTTAAGAATGGGGATCTTTATTCTGTTAACGGTTAACTGTTATCTGGTTAACATCCAGGTTTCATAGTGTTGCATTGTTATCTGGTCAACATCCAGGTTTCACAATACCTTTCTTCCTATCTGGTCAACGTCCAGTCTTCAGAAGGAAATCAAATGGTTATCTGGTCGCTTCCGGTTTTCCCTTTGATTTTGGGGCCTACTAAAATCCGGTTGAATTCGGGCTTCAAAGTAATTGGCCGAGTAAACTATTATTTGGTCAACATCCAAGTTTCACAGTATACCTTACTGTTATCTGGTCAACATCCAAGTTTCACAGTGTTGTATTGCTATCTGGTCAACATCCAGGTTTCACAATACCTTTCTTTCTATCTGGTCAACGTCCAGTCTTCAGAAGGAAATCAAATGGTTATCCGGTCGCTTCCGGTTTTCCCTTTGATTTCGGGGCCTACTAATATCCGGTTGAATCCGGGCTTCAAAGTAATTGGCCGATGTGATACGGTGGGAGAACTGACTTGAGGTTTTGCGTTTGTATTCGCACTTGTTTGGTTTAGCAAGAGTCGCCACCGACTTTTTATTTATCCTAAAGGAAAGGTTAAAAAAGCACAGGAAAAACCTTTTGAGATGTTTCGTGGGTTTGGGGGGTAGATTATGAAAAGGGAAGGTATTAGCACCCTTTTCATCCATGGTTATCCATGGGCTCTTAGTTACTTGTTTTAGATCACTTTGCCTTGATTTTCAATTGTTTGAAATGGTGGTGTGTGTGTGTTTTGAAAATGTTTTGAAAAAGATGCCTTGTCGAGGCAACCGTTGTAACAATTCTTTACTCGAATGTTTTACAAAGGTGTGTGTCTTTTTGAAAAGATGTTTCAATGTTTTTGAAAGTTGTTTTGAATGTGTGTTGTGGAGTGGGTTTTGAAAAGTAGGAAAGTGTGTTTTGCAAGTTTGATCAAGTAACTAAGATTTGTCTACCCTTTTGTACTCAAAGGTCTTTCTCATGTTTTAACCCTTTTAACAGTATTGTTCCACCATTGTATTTGATGGACAATATTGTGTTAGGATGTTAACGGGACAGGCGCGGGTCATCGTATGGACCATGAATGCAATGGTGCCAAGTGTCTTTGGCAATTTTGCTTGAAGGGACTATGATCATTTTGTTTAGGCAACTTCGAGGGACTATGATCATTTGAATTGTTTTGCCAAAGAAACTCAACATGCAAGCATGGCCCATTTTGGAAGGCAACAAGCGGGATTACCCTAGGGGTGCAAGTGTGAATTGTGTATTGATTGTCATGCATTTGTCTTTGTATTAAATTATCTAGCGGTTGATTTTGAATCTTCGCATACAAACCCTAATTACTATACAGTATATAGAAAGCGATAAATTGCGGGAATTTAAAATCTAAGTTATTACAAACAAGTATCCAGGAATGGGGGTACAAATATTTACAAATGGGGATGAGTCTTATCAGGATAGTAGTGTCCAAATATATTTACAACCAAATCGAATCGCAATCTCAATGTAAAGTGTAGCAATGTATATGAATGAAAGCAATGTATCAAAAGTATTTGTGAAAGTGTATGTGATTATTTACAAGTGAGAAAGATGTTAACTTAATGCAAAATTAAGTATTTATTTATTTTGTGTTTTTGTTAATGTTTCATAAACAAAAGTTTTAATTAAAAGAAAAAATGTTTTAAGTTTAATTATCCTATTGTCTAGGTATTTAGTTAATGTACAAAGGTTTATTAAACAAAGATTCTAAAAAAAGAAAATTATTTAATTTAGAAAAATCCCATTTTTATGTACTCTTAAATGTGATGAAAAAAAGTATTAATAAACATTTCGCAAAGAAAAAAGGATTTAATGTATCATTTTTTATTTTAAACAAAAAATATTAGTATAAGTTTAAAAAAACAAAATAAAGGGATAAGTAAAAAGATATTGGTTTTTGTAAAAAAAAAAAGAAAGAAAAGGTTACGTGGGCTTAGGGGACTTATGGCCCAAACAAAATAGGCAGGTTTAAGGAAAAAGGGGGGGGGGGGGGGTAAGGCGCCAGATTCTGATGGGCTTTAGGGATTTGTGTGGGGGAACCGGCCCAAACACGTTTGTCACATTTTGCTTTAGGGTTTCATTAGTTTGTTTCATTTTATCTCAGACTAGGGTTACAGCTTACAGAGGCGCCGTTCATCTTCTTCTCCTCTTCGTCCCTTCAAGCTTTCTGAACGAAAATCCTCCACGCCTATGGCCACCAAGCGCCACCTCTGACTCCTTCTCCCTCCGTGATTGAGCACACCACCGACAAGAAAAGGTAACAACTTCCCTCTTTTATGTCTTAGGGTTTTCAGTCTTCCTCTTTGCATGTTTTAATTTCATGTTCTGATTTTTTATTATCATTATTTTCTGTGTGAGGCGTGAAAAGAAAAGGAAGAGTTTTCTACCTTTGTTGGATTTTGGAGACGGAGGAGTGGAGAAATGGACTGGAGGCGCTTTAGGAGGCCGGAGGCGGAGGGAGTGTGATGCGCTGTGAGCTTTGTGGAAAACTGGTACTTTGTATCTTATCTTTTTTATGGTTTTGTGATGATTGTCTGAAAACCCTAGCTTTTCACTTCTGCATCTTATTTTCCTCCTTCTGATTGCTGGCTTTGTATGATGTTCTTGCTTCTTCTGAAACTTTGAGTGAGCTTCTGATTGCTTATTTGCTTCGCTTTTGAATAGCTTGCTTGCTTGCTCTGATATTAATGATGATAGCTCTGAGATATCTTGTTTGTTTGAATGCTTTAGTGTTTGATTTCTGGCTGCTTGAATGCTTGCCTATTTGCTTCTTTTCCTCTTCTTTTGTTTGCCTCTGAGATTATTTGATGATATGTTGAGGTTGATTCTGAATATTGTTTTGATGATGTTTATGACCCTATGATGAGGTTTCTCTGAGGGTGTTGGGCTTGAATGATTGCTAGACAGTTTTGAGGCTTGGTATGCTTGTATGGCTTAAGGGTTTGAACAGGTTTGCAGGCAGGTTGATGGCTTGTGTAGAGGTTTGTTAGTTTGACACAAGTTTGTGTTTGAGATGCTTGGCCCTTAGGCTATGCAGGATGCTTGGAAGAAGGATTTTTGTTTGCTTCTGGTTTAGCTTGAAGCAGGTCTGGCTTGGGCTTGTGTTTATAACTTATGCAGGTTAAGGCTTGAGGTTTGTGGCTTGCTTCAGGCTTGTGTAGAGGTTTGTTAGTTTGAAACTGGCTTGAGGCAGGTTGATGGCTTTTGTTTGTTACAGGTTTGGCTTCAAACTTTTTTTGGAGGCAGGCTCTCGTTATGTAACAGGTTTTGAGGTGTTTGAATGTTTAAGGCATGTTTGAGAGTTTACCAGCTTTGAACACCAGTTTGAGGCTTATGAGCTTTGTGTTATTTTTGTTATGTGGTTCTGCCTCACCCTCTACTGTGTTCTGATATGTCTTGTTTATATCTTTTTCTAAGCCTCAAGCCTGTAAGCCTCTTCTCTCTCTCTTCTCTCTCTCTATCAGAAAAAGCATTTGTTTATTGCTTACTGTTGTACTTTCTGAAAAAGTAACTGGCTGGAAAATGATGAATTTGAATGTTTGCTTGCAATGTATCTTTCCTCTGCATACTTTCCAGATTTCCTGCATATTGTGTACTTCTTGATATCTTTTTGACTTTTGATATCTTTCTATATCTTTTGGACAACTTTTGACAGTTTCCTTTGGGCAATTTGTTTTGACATTCAGTTTGCTTAGTCTGAAACTTGTGACTTGTTTTGTGCAGTTCAGTTTGCTATTCAGTTTGAAAACTTTGGTTGACAATTTGGAATTATGAACTATGCAGCTTTGTATTTGGCATATTGAATAGCTTTGTGCATTTCATATTTTTTTTTGCAAGCATATTTCTATCCCTCTTTGTGAACCAAGAATTTCTTGTGATTTGCAGAGAGTGAATAAACTGATTCCGGCCAGTCACTTTTAGTGATGAGCTTTTTAAATTAACTGTCTGCTTTTTTATTTCATCTACATTTGACTTCTTTCCCTTCTTTTTTGTCTTTGCAGATAAAATCAATTGAGCAAAGGAGTATCAGTAGAAGATGAAGACTTAGGAAATTTTAGGATGTAGCTTTATTTCATTTTAATTATTTGTAATAACATTATTTGTAAATACTGTAAATGTATTCAAATAACATTTGTACTTAATAATTAAAAGTAAATAAAAGCTCTTTTGTCAATTAATCCTTTTTAATTCTTCTTCAATTGTTTATTTAATTATTTATAATTCTTAAATTATAATAAATGGAAATAAATCCCAACTATTCTAACTTAGAATAAATAATTAATTAATAAACACTGTAGTCTCTCCACACAGCATTAATCAATAATAAACCCGGCGCTCCAATTAACCATAGCAATGCACAGTTAATCAAACAAACATCCACATGTCTTTTCTTTTACTGATCATACCAAACACTGCAAGTTCTTAATTCAAATGCCTCAATCCAAATCTCAGAGTAAATTGAAAAGAATTGTAGAATTAATTCTTTCTGAGAATGCGCGCACAAAACCCTGATTCTTGATTTAATGTCGAAGAAGCGCCTGCCTGATCAAACTCTGAGCCAAACTCAACTAAACCCTAATAATCTGCTTGAACTGTTCCAGAGCCATGAAAACCCTAATTTTGTCTGCCTGGCGAGAAAAGTCTGTTTTGACCGATTCTTAGGCCAATCTGAAAAATCAGGAGAAGCCCGAAGCTGTGATTTCTTGTGAAAAAGAGGAGGGCAAATTTTGGGGTACAACAGTTTCCCCTGTTCAATCTTCTTGAACCTAAAGAGTTAGATTGGCAAGCTTGCCTTTCGCGACTCGAGGGTAAAAGGAGATTGGACACTAGAGTGCCCAAAAAATTTGCACTCAGTGATGTGATGGTAGAGGGAATGGGCTTAAAGATGCCATTTGGTAATGGGCTTAGAGATGCCATCTGGAAGTGTGACAGAATCTTGTCGGGGGATGGGCTTAGAGATGCCATCTGGAAGTTGTTGGTAGGAGGATGGGCTTAAAGATGCCATCTGGAAATGTTTGTTGAACTGTATGTCGTTGATGAGTGGACGAGTATCAGGAAGGTATCCATGTTTTGGAACATCTCTGAACTGGGGGTCTGAACAAGCAATAGATCGACATCCATGTTTGGAGAATCCGTAAACTGTTTTCAGGAGTTGAAGTTGAATAAGCAATAGATCAGCATCCATGTTGGGAAGCATCTGTAAACTGTTTTCAGAAGTTGAGGAGATGAATAAGCAATAGATCAGCATCCATGTTGGGAAGTGTCCGTAAACTGTTTTCAAAAGTTGAGTCTGAACAAGCGATAGATTAACATCCGTTACTGGAGAACCCGTGAACTGTTTTCAGAAGTCTTGGAATCTGAACAAGCGATAGGTTAACATCCGTTACTGGAGAACCCGTGAACTGTTTTCAGAAGTCTTGGAATCTGAACAAGCGATAGGTTAACATCCGTTACTGGAGAACCCGTGAACTGTTTTCAGAAGTCTTAGAATCTGAACAAGCGATAGATTAACATCCGCTACTAGAGAACCCGTGAACTGTTTTCAGAAGTCTTGGAATCTGAACAAGCGATAGGTTAACATCCGTTACTGGAGAACCCGTGAACTGTTTTCAGAAGTCGAAGCTTATCAATCTTATCCTGAAAAGGGTAAAATATTAGCTGAAACACAAAGTTATGTTGCATGAAATGTATGATGCATTATGCGTATATCAATGTTTATGATATGAATGTGATGAATGCGCATGTAAGCCGATGAGCTGTCTTTCTGAGGATAGATGAATCCTGGATGGCTGGAGATAAAAGCATCTTGACTACTGTCGGGGAAAGTAATCCTTGATTGATGCAGGGGAGGGCAAGAATCTTTTGATCGTTGAGGATAAGAAGTCCTGGGACCACTGTTGGGGAATCAGGAGCTTGGGTTGTATGCCAATCTACTGGGGATTCCTGTCTTGAGGAGATCTTCATTGGGGAATACCTGAATATCCTGTGAGGAACCGAGAATGAGAGTGTTCATTCTGCTTGGGGATTGATAGTTGGAAGTTTTATCTCCGCTGGGGATCTTGAAACTTGACTCTGGAGGGAATTAGATTCTGTAAGGCTCTCTGGCTGGGGAAATCAGCTTTGAGAAATCTCTTGTTCTGCTGAGTATCCTGAAGTTAAACTCTGTTTGGGGAATTGAGAACTCAGGTTATATGCCACTTTGAGAATGAGAATCTTCATTCTGTTGGGGGTCAGAAATTGAGAGTGTACCAATCTTCTGAGGTGATGAGAATCTTCATGCTGTTAAAGGTCAGAAACTGGGAGTATACCAATCTTCTGAGGTTTTAAGGATGAGAGTCTTCATTCTTGAGAGAAACAAATTTTCAGTTGTCTGTTATCTTGTTGGTGGTTGTAATTTCCAGCAGGTGATGAAGGAAATTTGATGATTACTACTCCAAAAGATGAAGGAATCTTTGATTACTACTCCAAAAGATGAAGGAACCTTGATGATTACTACTTCAAAAGATGAAGGAACCTTGATGATTACTACTTCAAAAGATGAAGGAACCTTGATGATTACTACTTCAAAAGATGAAGGAACCTTGATGATTACTACTTCAAAAGATGAAGGAACCTTGATGATTACTACTTCAAAAGATGAAGGAACCTTGATGATTACTACTTCAAAAGATGAAGGAACCTTGATGATTACTACTTCAAAAGATGAAGGAACCTTGATGATTACTACTTCAAAAGATGAAGGAACCTTGATGATTACTACTTCAAAAGATGAAGGAACCTTGATGATTACTACTTCAAAAGATGAAGGAACCTTGATGAATACTACTTCAAAAGATGAAGGAACCTTGATGATTACTACTTCAAAAGATGAAGGAACCTTATCTGTCGATCAATCTGCATATGTTAAGAATGTTGTTGAAATGTAATTTATTCTGGAGAATAAATCGTTGACAAATGTTGGGGAAATAAACCCATGACTGCAGGTCTACTAGAGAGGTTTCACCATTGCGCCCAGTATCAGATGCATGTGATATTTCCAGGAAACTTGGACTGTTCGTAACCCTTGAGATTGACATTCGAATGCCCCAAGTGATGGTGACGGAGACTTTCCCCAGGTTAATCTGCTATTGAGAGATTTTGTTAAAATCTTGACTGGACTGCCCCAGGTTAATTGAACTTTGAAAGATTTGTTGAAATCTTGACTGGACTGCCCCAGGTTAACTGAACTTTGAAAGATCTGTTGAAACCTTGATTGGACTACCCCAAGTGTGCTGGATAGTGACATGCCATGCCCCCTTGTTGATAGGAGATTTGTCAATGGAGGTGTCATCCGTTTTGAAGTGATTTTGTTCACTGAGAGAGCTTTCGTTCATCGGATATTCGTTGTGTGAATTTCTCCGCTGTCAAACAAATAGCCACATGCAAGCAATGATATTCAAATAATGCAAAGTTTATGCTTGTCTCGAAGTTTTGAAAAATGCGTTTTTTAGCAAAAAACTTTTCATAAGACAAATTCAACACAAGATTTTAGAGCAAAGCCTTACAGGAGTCAGGATACCTTTTGTAACAGTATGCTTTCGAACTAACCCATGCTTCAATTAGGACTTTTGCAGGGTTGTAACGTGGCTTGGTTCACGGTTTAAGAAACAAAGGATAAAGGCTCAAAGTATATTTGTACCCAGCCGCTCTTCGTGATGTCCTTCAATCCTAGACTCAGTTAATTGTGCGCCGCACTCTTTTCGAATTTGGAACGACTTTTGGGTGATGGTTCACCAATTGAATTTGGAGGGCAGTCATCCTCCTTTTTCTTTTGCAACATTTCTCATGTTGTTGAGGATTTATAATGACCTCTTTCTTTTGATTTGTTATCCCTAACTTTTGCCTGATTGTTCCTGTTTTCAAGATTACAGTCAGCGGGATGCCCCAGCTTCTTTAAGCTTCCTTTGTAGGTTTTAGCTTAGTGGGATTTTCTCTTTTGAGAGATAACGACTGCCTATGAGATAGGGAACCATCACTGTATTTTGATTCCAAAGGAATGTCTTTCTTTTTTTGATGTCGTTCGTTGTATTACGAACTGAGAGTTTGCGACTTCAATGCGCATCTTTTTTGAATTAACTGAGAGACTACCCTGCCCCAGGTTTAAATCAAAGGTTTTAATTTGTTTAGAACAGAAAACTCCTACTCCTTTGGCTCGAAGGGGTTGACTAGGGATTATCTTCCTTATAACTCCAGTATTTGGGAATTGAAAGAAATGCCTGTACATCATCAGCAAGGTCTATTCAAAAGCATACTGTATGAGATTATGGTATTGTTTCGTCATCCTCCCTATAAAGGCTTGCAGATTTTTATCAAGAGTCTAAATATCATAAAGAAAGTAGAAAGCATAGTTCAAGTGTAATGAAAATGAGTGGATCAAATCAAGACAAACATATGCAATGCATTAATGAAACAAAGTTTGACATTAATAGATAATTGTTTGAATGACAAAGATATTACAACTTGAAAATTCAAAGAAACAAAGACGCTCTCAATGATTTGGCATAGTAGCAGTGATCACATTTGGAGTCTCTGGAGGGTCAAAACTTGATCTCCTTGGCATCAATCAAGTCTTGAATCTGGTTCTTCAAAGTCCAACAGCTGTCGGTGTCATGCCCAGGACTGTCAGAATGGTAGGCACATCTCACACTCGGGTTATACTTGGAAGAGGAAGTATCAGGATTTTGAGGAGGATCCTTTAGCGTGATTAACTTCAACTTCAGCAAATGTTATAATGCTTGAGACAATGGCATGTTGATGTCAGTATACTGCCTTTCTTGATATCTTACCCTACGCCTCTTGCCCCGTTTTTGTTGAACAAACGTGGGATCAGAGATCAGGATTTCCCCTACATGTTGATCATGACGACTCTTTTGACCAGTCACTGCATTGGACTCTTCCTTCCCATTGTGGGGAATTATCTGAGTATCCGAGGATGTAGCTCCTTGGATCTTTCCACTTTTGATGCCAGCTTCGACCCTTTCGCCGGTCAGTATTAGCTCGGTCAACCCGGCTGAGGAGCTTCCAATTATGTGATTGAAGAAAGGCCCTGTCAAAGTTCCCATGAAGATGTCTATCAACTCTCTGTCAGTTAAAGGGGGTTGCACCCTACCAGCCAGATCTCTCCACTTTTGAGCGTATCCTTTGAAGCTCTCGTCAGAACCCATGGTCATGTTCTGCAATTGAACACGAGTTGGTGCAAGATCAACATTGTATTGATACTGTTTGTAAAAAGCCATAGCTAAATCTTCCCAGGTGTGGATGCGAGAACTCTCCAATTGATAGAACCACTCAAGTTGAGCCCCTACCAAGCTTTCTTGGAAGAAATGGATCCAAAGCCTTGGATCAGTTGTGTATGGTTGAATCTTGCGGACATAAGACTTTAGATGCATCTTAGGGCAAGAGACTCCATCATACAGGGCCAAGGTAGGGACTTTGAACTTTGGAGGAATGACCAATCCAGGAACCAAACCCACGTCTCCTAAATCCAATCCAGGTATTTGTTGAACCTCCATAGCATTGAGGCGATCCTCCAACTGTTTGTACTTGTCATCAGCGAGAGGATATTGTTCTTCGGAGCAACCAGCTTCATCAATCTCCAAATTGTAGTCTTCTTCAAGACTGACCCCTATGCTGGGTGGAGTTGAAATATTCAAGGTTTTAGGTCTTCTTCTCAGGATGCCTGTTGTCTTCTTGGACTTCTTCTTCTTGTCTTTGAGGAGGAGAGCTGTCAGATCCTCTTGCCCTTTACCCATAGCCAGAAGCATTTGCTGGAATTGAGCGTTTTGAGCTTGGAGATCTTTCACCGTTTGTTCCATATCCATCTTACTGAAATAAACAGTAGGAAGATAAGGAGACCTGTATGGGAAACCTGTCATGCAATGATATGTATGATATATGTATGCAATGTTTTCAAGGATCTCTTGGGGTAAACACAAAAGAATGTTAGAGGTTGAACTCTGATCTTTGATTGGAGAACTTTGCACATGTGGATGTCTTTCCACGAGAATCAAGCTCACCATGTCAAGTGGGTCATAGCCCCTGATTCAAGTTGTTGCACTTGATCTTTGATGGCATTTGTTTAGAGGAGAAACCTCTTGCCCTTTGGTAGACGTCTGGTTCAACGTAACCCTGCATCAAAAGACCCTCGAGATCCTTGAAACGGTTAGTGAAAATGCCATGGTATGATGTTATGATGTTATGTACATGTATGCAGAAGCAAGTAAGTGTATATACAGGAAATCATATTCACACAAAGTAAATAAGTCCTTAGGTTTAGGCTTGCATGGGGTTTGTAGGTAAGTACCCTCTTGAAGTTAGTTGGCTCATCCTGTCCTAAAATAGAAATCGGGTTCTAAGGAGCTCAATATCATTGGATTGTTTTCTGTGTTCATTGTTTTGGTTTAGCCACTTAACTGGCGACCTAAATATTCCAAGAAAACAACCCTCAATGAGTGTAGTATCGAGTATCTACCAACTTCGGACTGCACCAAAGTCGGTCATCTCACTACCCCTAAAAAGGCTAAGATGGTCAAGTAAGGTTCTAAGAGTTCGTTAGTGCTTCATGACATCACTCAGCGGCCCCGTACTCTCCTTGATTGAACTCAAGGGTTACCGGTACTTACAAATATGTCGCACTAACATAGCTTACTGCTTCAACCATGTCGGTATACCCCGCACATTTCCCTCACAGTTTTATTGCTATTTACCTAAAAAGGTGCCACCAAATTCGGGTGTAGGATTTACAACAAACCCAAACAAGGACCCAAAAAGTAAAGCAATCAAGGCAATCAAAGCAAGTATGTAAATGTGATCTAAACCCTAAGGTAACCCCACTTTTAAATTTATCCCCAGCAGAGTCGCCAGTTCTGTGATACGGTGGGAGAACTGACTTGAGGTTTTGCGTTTGTATTCGCACTTATTCGGTTTAGCAAGAGTCGCCACCGACTTTTTATTTTATCCTAAAGGAAAGGTTAAAAAAGCACAGGAAAAACCTTTTGAGATGTTTCGTGGGTTCGGGGGGTAGATTATGAAAAGGGAAGGTATTAGCACCCTTTTCATCCATGGTTATCCATGGGCTCTTAGTTACTTGTTTTAGATCACTTTGCCTTGATTTTCAATTGTTTGAAATGGTGGTGTGTGTGTGTTTTGAAAATGTTTTGAAAAAGATGCCTTGTCTAGGAAACCGTTGTAACAATTCTTTACTTGAATGTTTTACAAAGGTGTGTGTCTTTTTGAAAAGATGTTTCAATGTTTTTGAAAGTTGTTTTGAATGTGTGTTGTGGAGTGGGTTTTGAAAAGTAGGCAAGTGTGTTTTGCAAGTTTGATCAAGTAACTAAGAGTTGTCTACCCTTTTGTACTCAAAGGTCTTTCTCATGTTTTAACCCTTTTAACAGTATTGTTCCACCATTGTATTTGATGGACAATCTTGTGTTAGGATGTTAACAGGACAAGCGCGGGTCATCGTATGGACCATGAATGCAATGGTGCCAAGTGTCTTTGGCAATTTTGCTTGAAGGTACTATGATACTTTTGTTTAGGCAACTTCGAAAGCGTCATCGAGGGACTATGATCATTTGATTTGTTTTGCCAAAGAAACTCAACATGCAAGCATGGCCCATTTTGGAAGGCAACAAGCGGGATTACCCTAGGGGTGCAAGTGTAAATTGTGTATTGATTGTCATGCATTTGTCTTTGTATTAGGTTATCTAGTGGTTGATTTTGAATCTTCACATACAAACTCTAATTACTATACAGTATATAGAAAGCGATAAATTGCGGGAATTTAAAGTCTAAGCTATTACAAACAAGTATCCGGGAATGGGGGTACAAATATTTACAAATGGGGATGAGTCTTATCAGGATAGTAGTGTCCAAATATATTTACAACCAAATCGAATCGCAATCTCAATGTAAAGTGTAGAAATGTATATGAATGAAAGCAATGTATCAAAAGTATTTGTGAAAGTGTATGTGATTATTTACAAGTGAGAAAGATGTTAAATTAATGCAAAATTAAGTATTTATTTATTTTGTGTTTTTGTTAATGTTTTATAAACAAAAGTTTTAATTAAAAGAAAAAATGTTGTAAGTTTAATTATTCTATTGTCTAGGTATTTAGTTAATGTACAAAGGTTTATTAAACAAAGATTCTAAAAAAAGAAAATTATTTAATTTAGAAAAATCCCATTTTTATGTACTCTTAAATGTGATGAAAAAAAGTATTAATAAACATTTCGCAAAGAAAAAAGGATTTAATGTATCATTTTTTATTTTAAACAAAAAATATTAGTATAAGTTTAAAAAAAGAAAATAAAGGGATAAGTAAAAAGATATTGGTTTTTGTAAAAAAAAAAGAAAGAAAAGGTTACGTGGGCTTAGGGGACTTATGGCCCAAACAAAATAGGCAGGTTTAAGGAAAAAGGGGGGGGGGGGGTAAGGCGCCAGATTCTGATGGGCTTTAGAGATTTGTGTGGGGTAACCGGCCCAAACACGTTTGTCACATTTTGCTTTAGGGTTTCATTAGTTTGTTTCATTTTATCTCAGACTAGGGTTACAGCTTACAGAGGCGCCGTTCATCTTCTTCTCCTCTTCGTCCCTTCAAGCTTTCTGAACGAAAATCCTCCACGCCTATGGCCACCAAGTGCCACCTCTGACTCCTTCTCCCTCCGTGATTGAGCACAACAGCGACAATAAAAGGTAACAGCTTCCCTCTTTTATGTCTTAGGGTTTTCAGTCTTCCTCTTTGCATGTTTTAATTTCGTGTTCTGATTTTTTATTATCATTATTTTCTGTGTGAGGCGTGAAAAGAAAAGGAAGAGTTTTCTACCTTTGTTGGTTTTTGGAGACGGAGGAGTGGAGAAATGGACTGGAGGCGCTTTAGGCGGCCGGAGGCGGAGGGAGTGTGATGCGTTGTGAGCTTTGTGGAAAACTGGTACTTTGTATCTTATCTTTTTGATGGTTTTGTGATGATTGTCTGAAAACCCTATCTTTTCACTTCTGCATCTTCTTTTCCTCCTTCTGATTGCTGGCTTTGTATGATGTTCTTGCTTCTTCTGAAACTTTGAGTGAGCTTCTGATTGCTTATTTGCTTCGCTTTTGAATAGCTTGCTTGCTTGCTCTGATATTAATGATGATAGCTCTGAGATATCTTGTTGGTTTGAATGCTTTAGTGTTTGATTTCTGGCTACTTGAATGCTTGCCTATTTGCTTCTTTTCCTCTTCTTCTGTTTGCCTCTGAGATTATTTGATAATATGTTGAGGTTGATTCTGAATATTGTTTTGATGATGTTTATGACCCTATGATGAGGTTGCTCTGAGGGTGTTCGGCTTGAATGATTGCTAGACAGTTTTGAGGCTTGGTATGCTTGTATGTCTTAAGGGTTTGAACAGGTTTGTAGGCAGGTTGATGGCTTGTGTAGAGGTTTGTTAGTTTGACACAAGTTTGTGTTTGAGATGATTGGCCCTTAGGCTATGCAGGATGCTTGGAAGAAGGCTTTTTGTTTGCTTCTGGTTTAGCTTGAAGCAGGTCTGGCTTGGGCTTGTGTTTATAACTTATGCAGGTTAAAGCTTGAGGTTTGTGGCTTGCTTCAGGCTTGTGTAGAGGTTTGTTAGTTTGACATTGGCTTGAAGCAGGTTGATGGCTTTTGTTTGTTACAGGTTTGGCTTCAAACTTGTTTTGGAGGCAGGCTCTCGTTATGTAACAGGTTTTGAGGTGTTTGAATGTTTAAGGCAGGTTTGAGAGTTTACCAGCTTTGAACACCAGTTTGAGGCTTATGAGCTTTGTGTTATTTTTGTTATGTGGTTCTGCCTCTCCCTCTACTGTGTTCTGATATGTCTTGTTTATATCTTTTTCTAAGCCTCAAGCTTGTAAGCCTCTTCTCTCTCTCTTCTCTCTCTCTATCAGAAAAAGCATTTGTTTATTGCTTACTGTTGTACTTTCTGAAAAAGTAACTGGCTGGAAAATGATGAATTTGAATGTTTGCTTGCAATGTATCTTTCCTCTGCATACTTTCCAGATTTCCTGCATATTGTGTACTTCTTGATATCTTTTTGACTTTTGATATCTTTCTATATCTTTTGGACAGCTTTTGACAGTTTCCTTTGGGCAATTTGTTTTGACATTCAGTTTGCTTAGTCTGAAACTTGTGACTTGTTTTGTGCAGTTCAGTTTGCTATTCAGTTTGAAAACTTTGGTTGACAATTTGGAATTATGAACTATGCAGCTTTGTATTTGGCATATTGAATAGCTTTGTGCATTTTTTTTTTTTTTTTGCAAGCATATTTCTATCCCTCTTTGTGAACCAAGAATTTCTTGTGATTTGCAGAGAGTGAATAAACTGATTCCGGCTAGTCACTTTTAATGATGAGATTTTTAAATTAACTGTCTGCTTTTTTATTTCATCTGCATTTGACTTCTTTCCCTTCTTTTTTGTCTTTGCAGATAAAATCAATTGAGCAAAGGAGCATCAGTAGAAGATGAAGACTTAGGAAATTTTAGGATGTAGCTTTATTTCATTTTAATTATTTGTAATAACATTATTTGTAAATACTGTAAATGTATTCAAATAACATTTGTACTTAATAATTAAAAGTAAATAAAAGCTCTTTTGTAAATTAATCCTTTTTAATTCTTCTTCAATTGTTTATTTAATTATTTATAATTCGTAAATTATAATAAATGGAAATAAATCCCAACTATTCTAACTTAGAATAAATAATTAATTAATAAACACTGTAGTTTCGCCACTTAGCATTAATCAATAATAAACCCGGCGCTCCAATTAACCATAGCAATGCACAGTTAATCAAACAAACGTCCACATATCTTTTCTTTTACTGATCATACCAAACACTGCAAGTTCTCAATTCAAATGCCTCAATCCAAATCTCAGAGTAAATTGAAAAGAACTGTAGAATTAATTCTTTCTGAGAATGTGCGCACAAAACCCTGATTCTTGATTTAATGTCGAAGAAGCGCCTGCCTGATCAAACCCTGAGCCAAACTCAACCAAACCCTAATAATCTGCTTGAACGGTTCCAGAGCCATGAAAACCCTAATTTTGTCTTCCTGGCGAGAAAAGTCTGTTTTGACCGATTCTTAGGCCAATCTGAAAAATCAGGAGAAGCCCAAAGCTGTGATTTCTTGTGAAAAAGAGGAGGGCAAATTTTGGGGTACAACAGCCGAGTAAATTGTTATTTTTTCAACATCCAAGTTTCACAGTATACCTTACTATTATCTGGTCAACATCTAGGTTTCACAGTCTTGTATCGTTATCTGGTCAACGTCCAGGCTTCACGATACGAATTTTGTGAGAAATTGATTTCATCTTTCCTGAAAGGTAAAGGTTGTCGGCATGACACATATCAAACAATGATGTTCTCAAAATAAATTAGATTGTGTTGTATGATGTCCTGATGTGTAATGTTTTTCAAGACGACCTTTCGCTGGGGAAAATAAAATCCCTAACTGGTGATGGATAAAAGAGTTGGATTCTTCGTCTCTAATAGTGAAAAATTTGTAAGTGAATCAGAATAAATCATTGAGAGATTTATCTAAACAGCAAAACCCGGAATATCTTCCACTGGAATAAGAATCAGGGAGATCTTAGTGTCGATCTGACTGAGCCAGAGAAGGTCTTGGATTAACTTTGACTCAACCGGATGATGAAGGAATCTTTGACGACTGCTACTCCAAAAGGTGATGAAGGAATCTTTGACGACTACTACTCCAAAAGGTAATGAAGGAATCTTGGACGATTACTACTCCAAAAGGTAATGATGACCTTTACCTGTCGATCAATCTACATATGTTATGAATGTTGTTGAAATGTAATTTGTTTTGGAGAATAAACCCTTGATAAGTGTTGGGGAAATAAACCCATGACCACCGGTCTGCTAAAGAGGTGATGAACTTCTCGAGGATTCTTGAATTTCTTTTCAGAAGGATTTTGGAGAGATTCGTCATTGCCCCTAGTATCAAATGTTTGACTGTATGTAATCCTTTGATGGGATTGACGTTTAATGCCCCAAGTGATGGAGATGGAGACTTGCCCCTGGCTACTCTGCAATTGAGAGATTTCTGGAAATCTTGACTGGACTGCCCCAGGTTAACTGGACTTGAGAGATTTCTTGAAATCTTGACTGGACTGCCCCAGGTTTATTGGACAATGCCATGCCAAGTCCCCTTTTGTTGATAGGAGATTTTTGCAATGGAAGTGTCATCCTACTTTAAGTGATTTTGTTCACTGAGAGAGCTTTCGTTCATCGGAACATTCACTGTGTGAATTTATTCGCTGTCAAACAAATAGCCACATGCGAACGATGATATTCAAATAATACAAAGTTTATGCTTGTCTTGAAATTTTGAAAAATGCATTTTTTAGCAGAAAACTTTCTAAAAGAAATAATCAACTCAAGATTTAGAACAAAGCCTTACAGGAGTCAAGATACCTTTTGTAACAGTATGCTTTCGAACTAACCCATGCTTCAATTACGACTTTTGAAGGGTTGTAACGTGGCTTGGTTCACGGTTTAAGAAACAAAGGATAAAGGCTCAAAGTATATTTGTACCCACCCGCTCTTCGTGATGTTCTTCAATCCTAAACTCAGTTAATTGCGCGTTTGAACTCTAAATGAGTCTGGAACAACGTTTTAGTGATGGTTCACACAAGTTGAATTTGTTGGAAGGCATTCATTTTTGCAACATTTTTCATGTTGTTGAGGATTTGTAGTGACCTCTTTCTTTTGATTTGTTATCCCTAATTTTTGCCTGACTGTTCTTATTTTCGAGATTACAGTCAGCAGGATGCCCCAGCTTTCGCAAGTCTCCTTTGTAGGTTTTGACTCAGTGGGCTTTTCTTTTTTGAGAGATAATGACTGCCTATGAGATAAGGAACCATCACTGTCTTTTGGTTCCAAAGGAAATTTTGATGTCATTCACTGTATTACGAACTAAGAGTTTGCGGCTAAACGCACATTTTGAATTAACTGAAGGACTACCCTGCCCCAGGTTTGATTAAAGGTTTCAATTTGTGTTTAAAACAGAAAACTTCTACTTCTTTGGCTCGAAGGGGTTGACTAGGGATTATCTTCCTTATAACTCCAGTGTTTAGGATTTAAAAGAAACGCCTGTACATCATCAGCAAGGTCTGCCCAAAAGCATATTGTATGAGATTATGGTATTGTTTTCGTCATCCTCCCTCTAAAGGCTAGTAACTTTTAGAAAGAGTTAAATGTCATAAAGAAAGTAGAAAGCATAGTTCAAGTATAGTGAAAACGAATGGATGAATTCAAGACAAAACATATGCAATGCATTAACGAAACAAAGTTTGACATTAACAGATAATTGTTTGAATAACAAAAGAAATTACAACTTGAAAATTCAAATGAAACAAAAGCCTCTTAGTTCAAACTTGTCATTTCAGGTGGAGAACCCTCAGCGGAAGATTTTCATCTGGCCATCCTGTGTGAACTCCAACGTTGTTTCTTTAACCAGATCATGTATTTTGTTTCTCAATGTCCAACAGCCATCGATGTCATGTCCAGGACTATTGGAATGATACGCATATCTCGCATTTGGATTGTACCGTGGAGCGGCTGTGTTGAGGCGCCGAGGGGGGTCCATTAGTTCAATCAGCTGGACTTCCAACAAGCGTTGCAACACTTGGGATAATGGCATGTTAATCTCAGTGAAGTGATTTTCCGATGTATTTTTCTTACGCCGATTACCCTGTTGATGTTGGTGAGGTTGTTGTTAGGCTTGTGACCCCGAAGCAAATTTAGGAGACTTTCCCTTGACTTCTTGTCTCGAGGGAGGATGAATGGTGACTTGATCTTCAACCCTAGTTGTTTGCCCCACTTGGTTACATCCATCTTGATGCATTTTGTTGATGAGGACCTTTAACTCCTCTTGTCCTTGAGCCAGGTTTTGAATAAGAGCTATCTGGCCCACCAGTGGCCCCATCATCTGGATTTTCATTGTTGCCAACTTAATATGTAGCCCTTCCGATTGATCATTCCTGATGCCGCCTGGATTCCCTAGGACCATGCCCCTTGTGAAGAGAGCTTTCACTTCTTATTTCCCCTTGGATAGGTTCAAGAACATTTCTTGAAGCTGAGCGTTTTGAGCCTGGATATCCTTGATAGTCTTCTCTAGAGCCATCTCTACTGAAATAAACAATAGGAAGGTAAGGAGACCTGAAAGGGGAAAACCTGTTATGATACGATGCATGATATGTGGATGCATGTTTTCAAGGATCTCGCAGGGTAAACACAAGAAAATGTTACAGGTTGAACTTCGATCAACATCTTTGATTGGAGAACTTTGTATCGGTGGATGTCTTTCCACGAGAATCAAGCTCACCATGTCAAGTGGGTCATAGCCCTTGACTCAAGTTGTTGTACTTGATTTTTAACGGCGTTGGTTTAGAGGAAAATGAATCCTCTTGCCCTTTGGTAGACGTCTGGTTCAACGTGACCCTGCATCAAAGACCCTTGAGATCCTTGAAATGGTTATTGAAAATGCTATGGTATGATGTTATGATGTTATGTACAGATATGCAAAAGTAAGCAAGTGTATATACAAACAGTCATATTCACACAAAGCAGACAAGTCCTTAGATTTAGGCTTGCATGGAGTTTGTAGGTAAGTACCCTCTTGAAGTTAGTTGGATCAACCTGTCCTAGAAATAGTAACCGGGTTCTAAGGAGCTCAATATCCTTGGATTATTTTCGGTGTTCATTGTTTCAGTTTAGCCACTTTACTGGCGACCGAAATATTCCAAGAAAATAACCCTCAATGAGTGTAGTATCGAGTATCTACAACTTTGGACTGCACCAAAGTCGGTCATCTCACTACCCCTAAAAAGGCCAAGATGGTCAAGTAAGGTTCTAAAGTCAGTTGATGCTTCACGACACCACGCGGTGGCCCCGTACTCTCCTTGATTCAACTCAAGGATTACTGGTACCAACCAATGTGCCACATCAATGTAGCTATTACTTCAACCATGTCGGTATACCCCGCACAGTTCCCTCGCAGTTTATTGCTACTTACCTAAAAGGTGCCCCCAAATCCGGGTGTAGGATTTAAAACAAACCCAAACAAGGAATCAAAAAGTAAAGCAATTTAAAGCAAACAAGGTAAGCATGTAAAGGTGATCTAAACCCTAAGGTAACCCCATTTTTAGTTTTTCCCCAGCAGAGTCACCAGTTCTGTGATACGGTTGGAGAACTGACTTGAGGTTTTGCATTTTGTGTTTGCAAATGTTTCGGTTTAGCAAGAGTCACCACCGACTTTTTATTTTATCCAAAGGAAAGGTCAAAAAGCACAAGAAAGACCTTTGAGATGTTTTCTTGGGTTCGGGGGGTATATTATGAAAAGGGAAGGTGCAAGCACCCTTTTCATCCATGGTTATCCATGGGCTCTTAGTTACTTGTTTAGATCACTATCTTTTGCTTTTCAATTGTTTGAAATGGTGCTTTGTGTGTGGTTTTTGAAAATGCTTTGAAAAGAGGCCATCGTTGTGGCAACCTTTGTAATGATTCTTGTTTGAATATATACAAAGGTGTATTGTCTTTTGAATAGATATTTCAATGTTTGAAAGTTTGTTTTGGGAAATGTTTTGAAATTGTGTTGTGAGGTGTGTTTGAAAATAGAAAGGATATTTTGTAAGTTTTTGATCAAGTAACTAAGAGTTGTCTACCCTATTTTACTCAAAGATCTTTCCTATATGTTTTTAATCCTTTTGACAGTGTTGTTTTACCATTGCATTTGGTAAACAACCTTGTATTTGGATGTTTAAACGGGACAGGCGCAAGTCATCGTATTGACCATGATAGCAATTGTGTTAAGTATCTTTAGCAAATTTTCCGAGGGACTAGATCATTTTTTATAGGCAACCAAGATAGCGTCATCGAGGGACTATGATCTTTTGTTTTGTTTTTGTTTTTCCAAGATACTTAACATGCATAACATGGCCAATTTTAAGGCAACAAGTGGATGAAACCCTATGGGTGCAAGTGTGCATTGTGTTATCATTTTCATGCATTTTTTTGTCTTTGTATTAGTCAAGCTATTTGTTTTGATTTTGGATTTTTTTGCATACAAAACCTAATCTCTAATCATGGCATAATTGAAAGCATAAATGCGTAAAATTAAAAGTCTAAGTTATTACAAAAGTATCCGTGAGTGGGGGTACAATCATTACAAATGGGGATGAGTCTCACAAGAATAATAATGTCCAAATATCAAGTATTACAACTAAATCGAATTGTCGCAATTCAATATAAAGCTATAACAAATTATGAAATAAAGAAAATCAATAAATTATGAAATGCATGTATTTATTAAAAAAGAGATAAATAAAATCTATTCCACAAAAGATTAAAAAATTATTATTATTCTTTTTGTATTTTATTAATTAATAAAAAAAAGTTTAAAAGAAAGCAAAATTAATTAAACAAAATCTTTATTATTTTTTTGTACTTTGATTAATCAATAAAAAGGAGTTTAAAGAAAACAAAATTAATTAATTAAATTTAAATATTTTTTTGGTATTTTCATTATGTGCAAGAAAAAGAAAATGATTAAAACAAAAATCAAATTTTATTTTTACAAAAATGGAGTTTTAATATATTACTTCGTGCTATTATTAAGTAAGAGAAAAGAAAAAAAATTAAAAAAAATGAATTAATTAAAAACATTAGTATTTAAACAAAAGAAAAGAAAAAGAAAATAAATTGAGGATGGACTTAAGATGTAGAGAGAGTTGGGCCCATAACCAAAATAAAAACAAATGGTCAGAAAGAAAGGGGGGTGCTGGTTATCAATTAGATGGGCTTTGGCTTGTGGGGCGGACAGGCCCAAATGCCTTAAGCTTACACATTTTTGTTAGGGTTTTCTGATTAGGGTTTATTCTGTGTATCTCAGCGGCACCGTTTCCTCGTCTTCTCTTCTTCATCTTTCTCAGTCAAACGCCCTGATTATCCTCCTACCTAAGCCGCCGGAGAACTGTCTCCTCCTCTCATCTCTTCACAATGATCAAAGGTTCCGAAGAAACGGTATGGTTCGTCATCTCTTCTTCATGTTTACTTTGCATGTTTTGTTCAGTTTCGTTTTTAATCTATGGTGTTTATATGCCTAAAACGCAGTAAGGGTTTGATAAGCATCTTACCTGTGAGATTTTCTGGAAAATGGAGGGAGAGAGGTTGGACTGGAGGCGCTTCCTTGGTGGCCAGAGGCGGAGGAGGGATGATGACGGTTGCACTCACACTCTTCTGGTATCTCTTTTGTCCCTTTAGCACCTTGAATGATGAGGCTTGAATGCTTCTGACTTGGTTGTTGATTTGGCTTTTGAAACCCTGTTTGTACAACGATTGATGATGATGCTTTATTCTTTTGAAATCTTTGATTTTCTTTTCCTCTCTCTTTGAGTTTGAATGATGATGTTGCTTTCTAAAAATTTTGTTGGTTATTGCTTTTTGGTGATGATGATAATAGTTCTGAAGCCTTTTCCTCTCTCTTGAATTGTTGAATGTTGATAAAGCTTTCTGAACTCTGTTTGATGATGATTGTTGTTGAACTGAGTTTGAAACTTTGTTGGTGCAATGATTGATGATGATTATCTTTGAAACTCTGTTTTGGTTTGTTGGATAATGGTTTTTATTGGCCTTTGTTGTTTAACTTGGTTCTTTGGATAATGGTTTGTGAAAACTAATTTATGGAACTTTGTTGGATAATGATTTGGATTCACAGTTGAAGGTTTTTTTTTTGCTTGAAATCTTATTATGTTGGTATGGATTGAATGGGCAGGCTGGTTCTGCAAGTTTGTAGTTTGATAACAGGTTTGTAGTTGTTTGCAGTTTCGTTTGATATGTTTGGGAACTGGTTTGTAGTTTGGCAGACTTTGGAGTTTGCTGCTCTCAAACTGTTATGCAGTTTCTGTTGTTGTTTGGCAAGCTTGCTTTTTTGCAATAGTTATGCAGGTTGTGCTGTTTTTTGATAGCAGGCTTGTGTTTGTTTGAACTGTTAACAGGTTTGTAGTTTTTTCTGGTTTGGCAAACTTGTTTTGTTGGGAACTGTAGGTTTTTTGGCAAGTTTTGTTGCAGTTTGGTAACAGGTTTGGATACCTGTTATTTTGTGTAGTTTGGAATTTGTGGTTTTTCAACTGCTATACAGTTTTGTTGTGCAGTTTGGCTATGCAGTTTGGCTATTGGTTGTTATGGTTTGAAACTGTTACAGGTTTTTGAGCAGTTTGGGATTTGATGTACAGTTTGGCAAGTTTTTTGCAGGTTTGGGAGTTATTGTGCAATTTGGAATTTGTGGTTTTGATGTTTGAAAACTCTGTTTGATTGAGAGCTTTGTTTACAGTTTGTGGTTAGTAGGCTTGGCTGTTATGAAACTGTTGTGCTGTTTTGAACTATTTAACAGGTTAAGGGGTTTTTGCAGCTTCAGGCTTGTTGCTTGAAACTGTGATGCAGTGTTTTGTGGCTTTGGCAGTTTCAGGCTTTTGGAAGCTTTTGGGTTTGAAACTGTTGAAGGTTTTTTGGGAGAGTTGTGCAGGTTTTGACAAAATGTTTTTTTCTCCTTACTTTTTGCTATTTGATAGTCTTATATCTTTTTGCTTGTTTGTTTTGTAATCTTGTGACAGCCTTTAGCCAAACTGTACACTCCAAAAAGGTGATATCCTTTTCTCTCTTTCTCTCTCAATGACAAAGCACTTTTCTGCTTTTTCTTATTTTTTCTGAAAAGTTTTGCCTATTTTTTGGAAAGTGATGAAAAAGTTATGACAAGCTTTTTTCTTCCCATTTGGTTTATCTCCTGCATTTTTCCTGCTGCATCTGCACTTGTACTTGCCTGCTGTTTGATTTGCCATGTACTTTCTACATCGTTCAGTTTGCATACTTTTTGCATTCAATTTTCTTCTAGTTTGCTTTGTATGCAATGTTTAGTAATGCATCTTGCTTAGTACAGTTTGCATTCAGTTTGTGCTGCCTTGTTGCATTGTTTAGCTTAACAGTTTGTCTTGATGTTTGGTAATGCAATTTGCTTAGTTTGTACTGCCTTGTTGCATTGTTTAGCTTAACAGTTTGCCTTGCTGTTTGGTAATACAGTTTGGCGCCTTGCTATGTTTTTGAATAATTTTGCTTTTGCATTCTTCAATTTGCATTTTTATTTTTCTTTTTGTGAACCAAGAAGAGCAATCTTCTTGTTATTTGCAAAGAGAAAAATAAAATGTGATGAAAAATAGCACTCTGATTCCAGACGGCAAACTTTAATGATGAATAATTTCTTTCTTTTTCTGTTTGAAAATTCTTTTCATATTCAACTGACTGTACTAATCCCTTTTCCTTTGTGTCTTTTTCATGTGAGCACAAATTGGGTGATGACAAAGCAAAGGAAGCAGAAGACTTTGAGCATGGGAGAAATGGCTTAGACTTAGATTTTTAACTTAGATAGATTTTCCATTTATTGTAATAATTTATTTTTCCAAGTACTATAAGTTGTAAAACCTACAGTATTCAAATAATAAATTATTTTTGTATCAACATCTGAAAAATCTTTGTGAGGCAATCTGACATCCAATAAAATCTTTTACTGTCCAATAATCTTGCAATTCTTTCTTTGCATCTTCACTTAATCCTTTAAGATTCTCAGATCAAAATAATTGAAATTGCATTCCAACAATTCTAATAAAGATAACTTAAACTTTAAGTAATCCAGTAACTTTGCAATCTCGTAACCTTGCAACAGCGTTCCAATCAAAATATGCATTGTGTATTCAAATAAGCAAGCATTTCATTCCATTAACAAGAAAGCGTCTTAACAGACGCACATTGTCTAGTTAACCTGGATCAGACAAAACCTGAATATTTCAAATGACCATCTCAGCTCCTATCTCTTATCCCAGATAAACAAGACCTTGAGAACAACCAGTAAGCTTGAAAAAGTGCGAAAACATGTGACAATTAATTAAACTTATGAGAATTCAGTTTCTTCTGGGCAATGCGAGAGAAACCCTAATTCTTGATCTGTTGCCAAAGAAAAGTTTGTCTGATCGATTCCTGAGCCAATCTTGAAAATCTGAGAAAACCCTAGGATTGGGATTTCTTGTGAAAAAGGCAGGGCAAATTTTGGGGTACAACACTCATCAATAATGATCAGCTAGATTAAGGGAGAATAGGATACGAAGCATCCAAATCTCATTCTTTATCGGGAGCATGTGATGGCATTAATTTCATACTTCGACGAAATCACTTTTGAACATATTCCACGAGAAGATAATCAATTGGAAGACGCATAAGAAACCATGTCGTCTATGTTCAAGGTTAGATGGGACAACAAAGCTCCTCAAATTACCATTGAGAGATTGGACGAACCGACACATTTCTATGGAGTTGATACTGATGGAGTAGAGGAAAAACCTTGGTTTCACGAGGTAAAAAGATACCTCGAGGCTCAAGAATACTCTGAAGAAGCATTTATTAATGAAAAGAAATTCCTATGGAGGTTCTCTGCCAAGTTCTTTCTTAGCAACGAAATTTTGTACAAGCGCAACCATGTTTCGACTCTGCTTCGTTGTGTAACAAGAAGGAAGCTGAGAAAATTATGGAAGATATGCACGAAGGTATCTTTGGCACTCATTCCAGTGGGCATATGATGGATAAGAAGATTCTGAGAGCGGGTTATTATTGGTCAACTATGGAAACAGATTGCCATCATCATTCCAGAACTTGTCACAAATGCCAGATTTATGCTAACAAAGTACATGTGCCTCAGGTTCCCCTGAATCTCTTGACTGCTTCTTGGCCATTTGAAATATGGGGCATTGATATGATTGGAGAGATTAAGCCTACTGCTTCCAATGGGCATCATTTCATCCTGGTCGCTATCGATTACTTCACAAAGTGGGTTGAAGCAGCCTTATTTGCCTCAGTTACCAAGAATGTTGTGGATCAGTTCATTAAGCATAATCTTATATGTCGATATGGCATCCCTGAAAGGATCATCATAGACAGTTGTACAAATCTCAACAATACTATGATTACAGAACTCTGCACACAGTTCAAGATCAAGCACAACAATTCTTCTCCGTATGAACCAAAGATGAATTGCACAGTGGAAGTCGCCGGCAAGAATATCAAGAAGAATATACTGAAGATGACGGTGACATATAAAGATTGGCATGAGATGTTACCATTTTCTCTTCATGGCTATCACACTTCAGTACTGACATCAACTAGGGCAACCCCATTCTCTCTAGTCTACGGTATGGAAGTTGTCCTACCTGTCGAAATCTAGATTCCCTCTCTAAGAATTTTGAAAGACGCAAATTTAGACAAAGACAAGTGTATTCAGACTAGGCTGGACCAGATAAATCTGATTGATGAGAAAAGGCTTACGGCTATTTGTCATGTCACGATGTACCAAAAGCATATGATCAAGGCCTTCAACAAGAAATTCAAACATCGGGTATATCAGGCTGGTGATCTGGTAGTGAAGTGTATCATTCTACCACAAGGTGATCCAAGGGGTAAATGGACTCCCACATGTAGAGGTAGAAATGTTGAGACTAAGCCATTGGATTGACTTAACTCTCATAGATCAAATAAAAATCGCCACTGCGCTTTATTGTTTCCAGAGGAATGGGAAAAGAGAGAATAACCCAGAAAGTGGGGGAGAGAATCTAAGTACGGGGATTGGTTATGCAAAGGGAAGGTATTAGCACCCTAAACATCTACGGTACTCTGCAGGAACGTCTTTGTAAATTTGTGTATTTTGGCTATAAATGTTGTATACAAAAATAGATGGTGGAGGTGAGAAAAGTAATATATTTTTTACAATTTTTCACTCGTCGCGATTGCGAACCTTTAGTGCCTACATACCACTTTCTGTGCAATAGGGGATCAGGGTACTCATAGTTCACCTTTAAAAATTTTAAAACACAAGTGTGTTGGTTAATTTTAAGTAATGAGACATTATCGTCATCTCCGAGTGGAAAACATACTTACTACCCACTATTATGAGAAAGGAGAATTTGCATCATCTCAAAGTGGAGGATATGGCTTGGATTTTAAAATCAATAAGGCCTCACTCAACACCCAAGTGGAAAATATCTCACTTCACTATATATCGTAGAAGTATAGTAGCTCGCATCACTACAAGGATTGGCAAGAGTCTAATTTTTTAAGAAAAGTTTTAAAGTAAAAAGCCAAAATGGAAAAATAGTTTGAATGAGATTTATTGACTTTTAGTCTTCTCACAAAAAATATCAAAATATTATTAAGTTGGTTAAAGTTTGATTAAGAATTTTTTTTTGAAAATACATGGACCTAAGTCGAAGTTTATTGTGAAAGCGGTTCAAGTTAGAAAACAATAAGGGCTTTGAAAAGGAGGGAGAAGATTTTTTAAATTAAAGAATATGGGAGGATATGAAGGAGCTATTCTAAAGCATAAGGTAAAATCTATGGGAAATAACCATCTAACCAACAAGAAGCCAACACTTGACACAACGAGTCAATGTAGAATTCTCATCCTTTGCATTGAAACCAAACAAGAAAAGATAATAAACCTCTTAAGAATACCAAACTTCAAATGCATTATGTCTTCCAAAAAATTGGGCAGAGTAACAACTGTAAATAGATGAATTCCCAATTACAGACAAAGCATATAATAAGAATAACCTACACACAAAGAAAACAAACAACCCAATGTCTCGATGTAAACCCCCAAGAACTCCAGAAAAAATAACAATAGAAGTCACAAGGTCCCAAGGGTGGTCAAGTTCTCTACTCCTAAGTCCAAGAAGTCCATAACTCCATCATGCCAAGGATAGTAACCAAATAGTCCAAGTAACCTTAAAGATTTTTATTGTTCAAGTTGGTTATTAGGTATCTTCAAAAAGAAAATGAAAGCTCAAGTGAGCAAAACAAAAAATACATAAAGATAAATGCTCAAGTGAGCAAAGATTAAAATAGCATGAAATAAAAATGCTAAAATAAATGGTGCATAAAAATAAAGGCATAAAGTAAAAGCATAAAAATAAAAGTCAATTGTTAATGGGTTATAAATTAGAGGTTAGTTGAATGACCATCTTGAAACTTGCATTTGAAAACTCATTAGAAGATTGATAAAATCAAAGCCTCTCAACAATAAGTTTCATTTGCTTTTTGTCAAGTATATCATTCATTTCAAACTCTCGAGGCAACAATAAATGATCAAAGCCCCCTAACAATGAACCTCAAGGTTATTGGATCAAAGGTTTCAAATTAAACATACTTGGGCTTGCAAACATAGGTTTGGGCCACGAATGATCATTTCTCGAATCGGGACAAAATTTAGCGTTATGTTAAGCAATCGTAAGTGGACTTATATAGAAGCCACGCCTATTTTAAGGCCGGACAATAGAAATCTATGTACCATATGTTTGGAGAAATAATATGTATATGATTCTCTAACAACATGTAGTACAAGTAAGAAAGAGATAAGATGAAGATGAAGGGGATGCATTGTATGAAATTAGGGTTTTAAATATCACCAACATCCTTCATCTATTTTGGTGGATTTGGTTTCTCAACTTATCAACATCCAAGATCCAACGAGGTTGAGGAGTTTGTCACCAAATTAAACCCAAGTCAAGAACCAAATAATAAAATAATAAAATAATATTTAATAAAACAAAATTAAAATAGTTAATATAAGGAAAATAATTGGTAAAATACATAAAGCATATTAAAATACCAAATAAAAACCCTACAAAAAAGTCAGAGCTCAAGCATGATTCAACAAATGTTGACAAAAATTTTCAGAATTTTTAAAGTTAGAAACTATTTTTAGAAATAAAAGAAATAAGTGAAACAAACCAAAAAATGGTAAAAAAAAAATAGTAAAATCAGAAATAAAAATAAAACAAAGTCATCAAAAATTGCCAAAAGACCAAAGGACCTTTCCATTATTTTTTCTAATTTTTAACAATCATAAAATGATTTTAAACAATTAAAGTAATCAAAAGAAAGTGAAAAATCATAAAAAAATATCAAAACTGAAGATAAAATTGTGAAAAAATAAAAATCAGAAAGATAATATTCCAAAATATTTTTTGTGATTTTTTTCATAGTTTTTGGACCATAAATTACTTTTTATGGATTTTTGAAGTTTGAAACAAATAAATAAAAATCAGAAAATAAAAATAAAGCCAAGAAAATGTGGACCATCGGATCACTATCAAAACGTGTTAGTAAGCATATCCAAGGGATTTGACACGCTGTGCATGATATGATCACTATTGGAAATCACACTAAATCATTTTTTAAATCAGATTTTAAAAAAAAGAAAAAGAAAAAATGTGTTCCATTGGATGAAAGTCAAAACGTGTTAGTAAACAGATCCAAAGGACCTGGCGTGCAGTGCATATCATGGACCCTAAGCCAAAACACGTTGAATCAAAAAACAAACAACCAATGAAAACAAAACAAATGTCTAACGTTCATTGGTTGAAGAACGACATGTATGTCGTCTTCAAACTCCAAACACCTTGCGTGTGGGATTTTCTGAAATTCTTCAAACGGACACGTTAGAAGCTCGGACTGGTATCATTGGATTCATCTTTTCAAGACGATCCTAACCTCACCCTCGCGAAAAATTTATATAAACTGAGCAAAGAGAAAAGTGCAGGAAAAAAAATAGCGAGCACTTTAGGTTGAGATTTCTCACTTAATTTTCAACGATTTTAAAAATTGTAAGAAGACAAGAATCAGAAGGATGAGTAGAGTAGAATATGCTTTTATTTGGAACAATTTGGTTTAGAAAATTAACTGAACGAAGTTCACGAAAAAAGCTCTGAAATTGATCTTCCGAATCTCAGAATATGGCTCGATTTGCTTGGTTTAAGTGTTGGAGAGTTTGTATGTTTATGGAAGATGATGAATATGTAAAGAAATTGTGAAGAGAGAGAGCTTGAAACAATGGAGAAGAACCAAACCCTAGTGTGATCTTGATATGATTGGGTTGATATGAGATGATAGAGGAATATTAGGGGCAAAAATTGGGGTACAACAGCTGCCCCTATTTAAGTGTTTTCTATCCGGAGATACGAAGGTTAAATTATTCGTGTCGACACGATTAATGATACTTCAATATAAAAAAATCCTTATTTTTGGCCCTAATATGCCATGCAATGCTTATGATTATGAATGAAAACAAACAAATCCAAAGGAGACACAAGACACCATTGGGGAGGCAGAAAATAAAGTATCAAAAGAAAATCCGACCAGGAAAAATAAATCACTGGTGAACAAAAGACTCGACTCTATTGGGATAAAGCCCAAGGAGGAGATAAACCATAATCAACTCAAATATTGAGGAGTAAAGTAAAGGATTACAATGATCGATAGATAACTGTGAACTATCCACTCACTAAGAAGATAGAAAAAAAGTAATGTGAACCCACCGGGAAAAGAAGTGGTAAGATAATATCGGTAAATACCAATATTAAGGTAGGTCACAAATGATTAGCATCAGTACTTATGACTAGAAACATATGAATTATTTAGAGAAAAATGATCTCAACGACGTACTATCTCCCATAATGACAAGACAACCATTCATTGGAGTAACAAATATCAACAACGACCTATCTCCCATAATGACGAGACTACCATTCATCGGAGTAACAAATCTCAACAACAAACTATCTCCCATAATGATGAGACTACCATTCATCAGTGTAACTGTTGTACCCCAAAATTTTCCCTCCCATATTCTTCAAAATTTGCCAAGTCAAAGCTTCAAAATCTCCCTAAGGGTTGCACAGTTCAAGGGCCTCCTAACAGTCAAAATTAGGGTTTTGGTTCTGACAAAGAAAATGAAGTTTCCAAGGGTCCAATCAAGTCCCACATGCCTATAAACATGGTCAAGCATCCTCATACCAAGTTTCAAGACTTACAGCATAAAATTGCACAGTCAAAACCCTAATTGCACTAAAGTCAACTGTAGGGGCAAAATGGTCATTTGACAGTCAAAAGTTCAAATTTTTGGTCAACATCTCATTTTGAAGCCACAAACATCATTTGATCAATGCTTGATCATGATTCTCAAAGCTGGGCTCAAAAATCATCAAGATGCAAAAGTTTCCATATTTGGACAGTTGAAAAAGTCAACTGTAAATTGACCAGGGCATAACTTTCACATGGATTATCAGAAAAATTCCATCCAAAGCTCATTTTGAAGAGAAAGACATTTCCTACAACTACTCTTCACACTTCAAGTCCAAGAAAGGCTCTCACAAAAAGTTATCAATTTCAACATTATAGGTCATTTTCAAAAGTCAACAAAAAGGGACTTTAAGTCAAAGGCCATAACTTGAGATTGGTAAATCAAAATGACATGGGACCAAAGGCATTGGTTAGAGTACTCAAAGACCTTTCCAAAATGTCCAAGAACATGAGCAAAGCTTAAAAATAGAGCAAGTTATGCCTTGTGGAAGTTGGGAAATATTTGGATATTTTGAAAAGTCAACATTGCTTCAAATGACCTAAAATTGCTAATGGGCCTCTTTTTCTTCCACAATTCATTATCCAAGGCATGTGCACGACCATTTGGCCCAAAGGGAAGTTTTTTTATCATTTTTATTTATTTATTTGGATTTTTTATTATTAATAATTCATTTAATTAAATAAAATACATGAAAAATACTAAACCTAATTTTCTAAATCTTTTTGTGCATAAAATAATCTCAATATTTCGTGTACAATCAAATATGGAAGGAATTATGATGATTGGATATGATTGAGACCAAATATGCTTGAAAAAGATTTGAAAATAATGGCTTGAAAATCAAATATTTTTTCATCAATTCATGGATTTTTGATCAGTTTCTCAACCCTAGAACCTTCACACATATATACATAGTGAAACCCTAATGCCCAAGAGGTCCAAGCTGCGCCAGAAAAGCATAGAGAAACTTGAATTTTTGTCAAAAAAAGTGGAAACTGAAAACTAGGTTACAAGGCTTTTCAAGACCAAACACCTATTCCATTAGCTTGCCAAGGTTGCCAGGAGACTTTTCCAATCAAGAACATCAACCCTAACGCCTTGAATCGGTATCCAGAATTCAAATTTTTTTCATATAAATGCATATTCGTATCTTGATTTTCAGGCATTCTCATGGCATTTTGTTTATAAATTCATACTAAGTGATGTGTTCTGAAGCTAACCCTATATTTTAATTGCGTTTTTATGCACTATTGGAGAATCTGCCATTGTTGTCTTTTAGGTTTTTGCAAGCTTTGAATTGGGCGTTTCCAGTTATTGTAAAATTAGGACAGGCCAATACCATGAACGAATTCAGCGTGTTCAGACGAAAACAAATTAACCCTCGCGCCTAATTTATATGGTCGGACGGCCTAATCGTTATTTTTTGGAAGGGCCTATTCTGGAACGGTTCAAAACCGTTGCTGATTCTTTATGTTTCAGGGAAAAAACAAAAGCGAGGAAGAAGATGACTATGTGGCTAGCAGCGATTGGTTTGTTTGAAATCTCGCGCGAAAGACAAGCACTAACTTTTGTTTTGTTTTATTATGTTTATTGTTTATATCATATACAAAGAGACAAAGCAGCAGGGTTGGCAAGCATACGCGTTGGTAATCTCCAGGACCTGGGTTCGAGCCCCAGGTCCCTCACCCTTTCCATAACATTTTTATTAACATTATCCTATGCAGCGTTCCCCCTGAAAGGCCATCATACACTCCTTGATCCAACTTGCCACGTACGTGCTAAGATCAATCAGAGGGCCATGCTTTGGTGATCATCATGGATGTGAGTCAAAGAAGGTGCACGTTGGTACAAAAGTCAACCAGGCCTTAAACAAATGGGCCCAAATTGCTAAGCAAAACCTCCTATTTGGGGACAGACCCCCCATGGTTTGCATTCCTAATTCCATTTTATATTTTTCTATTTTTTGTTTTAATTAGTTTTTTTGATTTAAGTCTTTAATTAATTATTTTCACAATAATATAAAAAACACAAAAAAAATCAGAAAGGACAAAATTAAAATATATTTATTTAATTAATATTTTTTGTAAATAAAATTCATTAATTAACTTAGTTTTTAATTTAGGGTTTAATCTTAACATTTTTCAATAAAAATCTAAAATTGGTAGAATTAGGGTTTCAAGCATTTTTCATCCTCTTTTTATTTTTACTATATTAATTATTAATTCTTAATTAGTTATTTTTATAAATCAAGTTGCAATTAATTAATTAGGTTTAAGTTTAGATAATTGTCATATTTTCTTAATAAATTAAAAAAAATGTAGAATTAGGTTTTAATTTCATTAAATTCTCATAAATACAAAAAACTAAAAAATAATTTCTTTTTCTTTTTAATTTTAATTAATTTAATAATTTAATTTAGTTTCATTAAAAAGGGTCCAACGCCCTCGTTTCCAGTTTAATTCAGTTCGCGTATTTATTTCTTTTTTCTTGTAAATATTCATGTACTTCTCCCAAAGCCGTGTAATTTCATACTTTCTCTCACTTTTACTTTAATTCTTTATTTTTCTGTCAAATCGGGTTCTGGAAATTTTGGCGATGTGGACCCGCGCCTTTTGTAATAGCTTTAGAATTTTATCTTTCTCGCAATTTTTAACTGCTAATAAATGCATGCAAGAATGAATGGACAAAAAAATAAAAACAAAACGCGTAGATCACCCATAACATGACAAGACAAAAATAAATGAACATGACACACAAATCACACACCACCCCTAGGGTACGCCTCACTGTTGCCTTGCCCTTCGAAAGGTGATCGTCGAGTAGAGGATGTCTTAGTAAGTCCTCATGATCCGGGAACCTGGCATGAGGGTAGCTTCTAAGGTGTCTTCCTATTGCTCTGGTGATCACCATGTCCCGAATCTCGAATTGACCCGAACACCTCCAATGGTGGTGCTACCTATCTCTCAATGGTGGGATGGCACTACCTTAAAGGACATTTACACAGACGAATTCCTTAGGGTAGGTAGGTTCTCGTAGATACTTGCTCTAATTTCAAAAAACAAATTCAAAAATACTTTTCACACCGACACCTTTTCAAAAAGCTTTCGAAAGCAAGAAGACCACAGATTCAAACCAGAAATAAACCGAAGTGAAACAGTCAACCAAGATAGTAGCTGAATGAGAAATAAACTCAAAAGGGAAAAACATACAATGAGCTGAATAGGAAGGCTTGAAGAAAAATTATTCTATTGAGGGATAACTCAGTGGGGAAATTGAAAGAATATACACTTTCTGCTTAAGGTTGATACTCTATTGGAGAGAGGGTAACATAACTCTGCAAAATAGGGTAATATGTCAACAAAAACGAAAATAAATGCAAATGAGCAATGAATTTTAATTTAGCTATGCATTATGCATGTAAGGATGCGTGAATGTTATCATGAATATGCTGACAAAACAGACATACAACACTGGGAATAACAAGACATAACCAGCTTGGGTAAAGTCAATACTCGGCTAAATCATATCCAGGAAGAAAATTTCATAAGAAAAGTAAGCACCAGCTGAGGAAACGAATTCCTATTTTACGGCTTAACTCTTATAGGAAGAAACTCAATCCAAAAGTAATCAAATCATAACAATAAATCAAAATAGATATAACATCCTCCTCCAAGCTTCACCGAGGAATATCACACAGACTTCAATGGGGAAAACAATGTTTCAACGTCTAGATTTCCACTAGAGATTATAATACTGACTTCTCTAGGGAAGATGAAAACCACATCGTCAAGATTTCAAACTGGGGATCTCGTGCTAGCTTCATTGGGGAGGAAAGTACCACATCATCGAGGGGAGCCTAGAATACACTCTTCGATACCAACAATGATGATTACACAAACTTTCCTGGGGAGAAATTATGAAACCACACAGGGATAACAACTTTCAAAGAGAAACATTATCTCAACTTTACTTAGGGATTTAAGAAGTCTAACAATACAACAAGAAATCAAAATTATGTGGATTTTAAATCAAACCCTGCACTTGGCGGGAGAAAACATACAAAGTTGACAATTGTTTCAACACTTCTTAGAAAAGATGATGCCCTTGTCTAGTTTCCTAGGAAACAAATAACAACAATAATGCCATCACTGCAAAGGGTGATGTTTTGCAAATGATTCTGCCTCAGCACACAAAGGGAGAGGGGGCTTTTGTCATATGCGCGAAGACCTTACTGGGGGATCTGGGATAGAGGCTTCAGACCATGCAAAACCCGAAATCAAAATAATCAACTTGGAGAAAAATTGAAACAAGACTTGACTGGGGAAAATGGGATTAGAAATCCAACACCGCACCATATATTAGTTGGTGTCATCTCCAAATATTTGAGAAACACAAGAAAATCATGTGCAAGAGTGGCCGGGGAGAACTTTTCTGGGGAATATACATTTCCAGAATTTTAGAGTTCATCCATCCTTGGAATCACTATTTTTTTTTTGTTTTTCTTGAATCACAAATTCTAAAGTAAAAAGTAATTTGTAAATTCTTTTCAAAAACAATTTTATTGTTAAACCTCTTTGTTTTGAAAATTACTATCAATAATTTATGGAATCTTTGCAAACAAAATAAAATAAGAATTACAAAGAATTGGATAAGAGCTCAAACTTTATTAATAGAATGGTAGTTTGCGAATGGCGAGACACCATAGATGATTACAAAGTTTGGAAAATGGTAATATATTGGAAAATATACATTGAAATACAATGACCACTATTCTCCCTAACAAATTTGAATTACTGAGCAGCGACTTTCGTTGAAGTGTGGTGAGGATCCAAGAAGATTGTTGCTTCAATGATCAAGTCTTGTCTGACGTAATTACTTGCCAAGAAATCCCTAACTTTTGCCTAGGTTGCCCTTGCGGGTCTTCAACCTAGCGGGAAAAATTTATTCTATTTGTGTCTCTTATTTTTGCCTAGACCGCCTTTTCGGGTTTTCATCCTACCGAGACGCTCTTTTTTGCCTAAGCCGCCCTTTCAGGTTTTCTACTTAGCGAGCTATTCTTTTATTTATTTAGGAAAAGCATTTCTTGAATGCATCAGCATTCATAGGATGTGGGAACTCTTTGCCATCTATAGTTTCAAGAATCAGTGCACTTCCAGAGAAGGCTTTCTTGACAACATATGGGCCTTCAAAATTGGGAGTCCACATGCCCCTAGAATCAGTGTTAAAAGACATGATTTTTCTGAGCACGAGGTCGCCTTCTCTGAATTCACGATGTTTGACCTTCTTATCAAAAGCTTTCTTCATTCTCTTCTGGTTTAACTGACCATGACACAAAGTTGTCATTCTCTTTTCTTTAATCAAATTCAATTGGTCAAACCTGTTCTGGACCCATTCAGCCTCTGACAATTTGGTTTCCATTATCACACGTAAAGAGGCAATCTCAACCTCAATAGGGAGCACTTCCTCTATACCATACACAAGAGAGAACAGGGTTTCCCCGGTCGAAGTGCGGACGGATGTATGATACTAATGCAAAGCAAAAGGGAGCATCTCATGTCAATCTTCTCAATGTCTTTCTATCTTTGTTTGATGCACCAGTCGGGTATTCCTGAGTCTGGAGAAAACTCTTTATATCATAATACCAATGTTTTTCGTCTGACGTTCCCTCTATTGCAAATACATGATCTGGTCTATCCAAATGTCAAACTGTTATACGAGGCACATTGTTCCAAGTATTTACTTGATACATAGAAGCCAAAGTGGCTAAAGCATATGCCATCTGTGATACAGTGGGAGAACTGACTTGAATGTTTTGTGTTTTATTGCAAATGTTGCGGTTAGCAAGAGTCGCCACCGACTTTTCTTTTATCCAAAAGGAAAGTTGAAAAAGCACAGGAAAGACCTTTTGAGATTGTTTCTTGAGTTCGGGGGGTAGATTATGAAAAGGGAAGGTATTATCACCCTTTTCATCCACGGTTTTCCATGGGATCTTAGTTACTTGCTAGATCACTTTCTTTTGTTTGAAATTATGCTTTGTGTGGTTTTGAAAGTATTTTGTAAAAGAGGCCATTGTTTAGGCAATCTTTGTAATGATTCTTGTTCGTAAGAATGTATACAAAGATGTTTGTCTTTTTGAAAATGTTTTCAATGTTTCTATGATGTTTGAAAATGTGTGTTTGTTTTGAAAATAGCAAGGATATTTGTTTTGAAATGGAGAAAGTAATTAAAGTAATCTACCTACTCAAATGTCTTTCTTGTTCATTTTCTTTTCCTTTGGATATTTGTAAGGCAACTTTGAATAGCGTCATCGAGGGTCTATGATCTTGTATTTGTTTGTTTTTTGCTAAGACACTTTACATGCGTAATATGGCCATTTTTGTGCAAGGCAACCAAGTGGAGATAACCTTAAGGGTGTCTTGTGTGCAAGTGTGTCATTTTCATGCTTGATTTTGTCTTGGATTAGGGTTTTCTATTTGATTGATTATATCTTGCCATACAAACCTTAATTACTAACATGTTATGTAAAGCGACAAATTGCGAAATTTAAAGATTACTACGCTATTACAACATTTTGTGTGTGGGGGGGGGGGGGTATAAAATTGATGAATGGGGATTGCAATAATATAAGCCTAATTAATTTATTACAACCAAATTGAATTTATACAAGTATTGGAATAAATAATGTACAAGATAATTTAAATAGGCAAAGATATGTAAATGCAAAAGAAGATTTTGTTTTGTTCTTTTTATGTAAAAAAGTTTTAACCTAAGCCTAATAAACAAATCAAAATTAAACTTAAATTAATTAAGAAAGGAGATTATTATTTTTTTAGAAAAGATTTTTGATTAAACCCTAATTCTAATTTATTAAAAGGAAATAAATTTCTTTAAGTATTTTTGTATTTTTGTATTGAAAATAATATATGATATTTATGAAGTATTTTAGTCTTTTTATATGTTAAAATAAATATTTAATAGGTATGAAGAAAAAATAAGCATTTAAACTAATTTTAATTTAATTCACAAGTTTAAATAAAAAAAGACAGTATATAACTTTAAATAAAAATAAATATTGTTTATGAGAAAATAAAATAAAATAAAATAAAAAATAATATTTATCATTTTTATATTTTTTTATGATTTTTTTTATTATTAAGAAAATATATTTGATAAAATAAAAAAAAATAAAACAAATAGATAAAATATTTGAGCCAGGGTGTTGAAAGCAAATGAGAGGCAGAAAGTTAGCAAAAAAACATAGGGCCCAATATGCTGAAGCCCAAGCTGCAAGAAGACAAAAATGAAGCAAAATGTGAGAAAAATGCAAAAAGGCAGCGCCAAGGCTCGAACCCACGACCTAGGGAAATTTTGCACGCTTCCTTTCCACTGGGGTTGTTGTACATCCGTTAGTCTAAATGAAAGAAAAAAAAATAACATAGATCATTTCCTTGCCCTGTACTTCATCTTAAACCTTTGGCCAACCGGACCCCCTGTAACTTTTTCATTTCTCAATAAAAATGGAAAGTGATAACATGAATATTATAGCATTTTACCTCACGATTCTAACCATGTGCATAACTAAAATTATAAGTCCAAGATCAGAGAGAATTTTATTGGCCTTAATTCTTAACCTAATTTTTTCAGAAACTTCAAACTTAAAATTCTCTAAACTCAAGCCAAATAAATGCAAGCTATGGATATGTACAGCTTCATAGCAATGATGTCTACATTCCATAATCACAAATGGAAAGCTACCTATGCCTGTATCAAGAGTTAGAAAAATAGAAAACTCACATTGAAAATGGAAATCGTGTTTTAAAAATGAGCTTGCTTTAGGATGCCGTGATGATCAGGTTAGCTTCCTTGAACCTCTAGGAAGCTAATGCAATGCTTAGCTTGTCTTGAGGGTGGCTGGAATGGTCTGGAGAAGTCCACCTGTGTTACTCTGATTTTGAACTTCAACAATGGGGAAAATGGAGTTACAGTGATGTTTTAGGATGTGGGATGGTTTACTTGTATGGTAAGGAAGCTTGGGAATGCAAAAGGCCTGAAAACGCACGAGTATAACAGAAGATTCAGTTCATGAGTCAGAAATGGCAAGTTTGGAGGCTTAGTATGCAATTTATGATTCTATGGTGTTTCAAGGCTTGGGCATGCATGGTTTTAATTGTAAAATGATGGCTTTATATAGAGCAAAAGGTTGGAAGACTTGTTCTTGCTCAGAAGTACAAGATCACATGTCTTGCTACATTTCTTGTTTTTGAAGCAAGTGTGAGAAGTGACTTCTTAAGGCATAAATCTGATCTTATAGGGTGGCTTGAAGCTTTAAACATGTTTTGTTCAGGTTTAGAGACTTCGTTTGTGCAGAAAGAACAAGTCCAAGGCTCAAGTAATGGAAAAATGTAAAAAGCATGCTTTTTCAAAATGGCAATGTTGCCTTTCTTCCAAAAATGGCTATTTCCTTATACAATGCATTGAATGCTTGGCTTTAGGGCATGAAACCTTATGCAATTCATTAATGGTAGAGTGACAAATGAGTTTGAGGCCTGAAAAGTGAAGATTGTACAGCCAATTTGCAAATTTGAAAACTTGTTCTTCATGAAAATGACTTATAATCAAAGTGATAAAACCCTAACTTCATATCTTCGATTCTCCCTACTCAAGAATTATCTCAAGGAGTTCTTGGATATTTTGGAAAGCTTGTAATGTTCTCTAAAACCCATCTTTGAAATGATTTTGAAGATTCCTCTTGGAACTAGGTAAAAGTTTCCATGAAGTTAGGTCAAAAACCTGCCTAACTAGGGCAAAATTTCACTAAGTTATTTTAGTTCATGAGCATGTATTCACAAACTTATATCTTGAAATCCAAGAATATTTAGGAGAAATTGTGTGAAGATAAGTTGTATATTTTATGGAGATCTACAACTTTCATGTTGGGAACTTCCTTTGAATCATTTTATATCATGGTGAAAATTTGGCCTAAAGTTGAGAAAAAATAAGAAATTTTCTATACTTAGAAAATTTTTTAAGTTAGAATTTTTCAAATTTTCAATTCCAAATCTTAAATTTTTTATTTCTTGATGAACAAGTTTCACATTTTGACATGTTTTGATGAATTATGACCCTTGGCACTTGATTTTGACAAAAAAGTCAAAGTTTGACTTTTCAGTATACAATTGACTTTTGATCAATTGACTGAAAAATTCATCTGTCAATCCAATGGATTTGCAATGTTTTGAACCATGTCATTATTTCAAGATGATTCAATTGAACTCTTGAGATCATTCCTTAAACCAATTGACCATTTGCTAGGTCAAAAATCAAAAATTGCCCCTTCTCAGTTAAAACCCTAATTTTGACCATTTTGTCCTTTTGATGATTTGATCAAATTTCTTGGGGAATTGTGGTCCAAACATGATCAAATGATACATATGAGTCTAAGATGTTGATGTGGATCAAAAATTATGAAGTTTGGCTGAAAATTGGTCATGGTTGACTTTTTCCCCAATACAGCTGATTTTTAGGTCAACTGTCCAATTGACTGATCAAAAATGTGATTCAAAGCTTGAAACTTGACATGAGTAATCTTTGGGGTCCATAATGTTCTTTTAAAGTCATATGAAGCATTTATAGTCCAAAAATCGTTGTGCAAACTAAAACCCTAATTTTGGTCATCAGTGCATGAGGAGGTATCTTGAGTTGATCAAACCCTAATGCAGTCTTGAGTCCAAGAGATCTTATGAGGAAATTCTTGATAAGTGAGAGGGAAAATTTTTGGGTACAACATCTGCCCCTGTTCAATCTTCTTAAACCTGGAGAGTTAGGCTGGCGAGTTTTTGCCATTCGTGACTCGAAGGTGGAAGATGATTGGACATTAGAGTGCCCATAAATTTGCACTTAATGATGTGATGATAGGAGGAATGGGCTTACAGATGCCATTTGGAGAGGTGATAGAAAGTTGTGGGAGATGGGCTTAAAAGATGCCATCCAAGAGTGATTTTTGAATTGTAATTTGTAAGCTGAAAGAATGAGTACCAGAATGGCGTTCGTGTCTGGAGCGTGTCCGTACTGTATCTGAAAGTCGAATCCGAATGAATATCAGAATGGCATCCGTGTCTGGAGCGTATTTGTACTGTATCTTAAAGTTGTATCCGAGTGAGCATCAGAAAGGCGTCCGTGTTTGGAGCGTATCTGAATTGTATCAAGAGGTTGAATCTGAATGAGTATCAGGATGGCATCTGTATCTAGAGCGTATCTGAACTGTATCAAAAGGTTAAATCTGAATGAATATCAGAATGGAATCCGTATCTAGAGTGTATCTGAATTGTAACTGAGAGTTGATTTTGAATGAGTATCAGAATGGCATCTGTGTCTGGAGCATATCTGAACTGTATATGTAAATGGAGTCTGAATGAGTATCAGGATGGCGTCCGTGTCTGGAGCATATCTGAACTGTATCAAAAGGTTGAGTCTGAATGAGTATCAGAATGGCATCCGTGTCTAGAGCGTATCTGAACTATATCAAAAGGTTGAATCTGAATGAGTATCAGAATGGCATCCGTGTCTGGAGCGTATCTGAACTGTATCAAAAGGTTGAATCTGAATGAGTATCAGGATGTCATCTGTGTCTGGAGCGTATATGAATTGTATCAAGATTGAATATTGTTAACGGTAGCTGTTAATCTTATCCTGAAAAGGGTAAAATGTTAGCTAAACCATAAAGTTTATGTTGTATGAAATGCATAGTATAATGCATTCGTGTTATCAATGTTTATGATATATGGATGCAATGTATGTGTATATGAGCTAGTTTGTTGTATTGTTGTTGGATCGGGGAAAATAAATCCCTGACTGTTATTGAGGATATGGGGTATAAGTCTTCATGTTTTGAATGTCGAAGTGTTGATGAATTTCTGTTGAGAGAAATAAACTCTGTTGTAAGGGAAATTCCATGTACTGTTTGTAAAATCTTATTGGGGAATCTTGAGAAATTGACGACTTCTACTGGGGGTCAATAATTTGAAATTTTGTTCCGCTGGGGATTTAAACGACGTACTGCAGGAGGTTACTTAAGGAATAGCCTAGAGGCATTTCTCTATCCTTTCAACCTATCAGTAATTGTCTTTTCTATTTTGTTTTATTTGTAAACAATAATTATGTTCAAATGCATATGCTCAACAATGAATCATTGGACGTTTTTGTAAACAAAACACAAGTGTAAAGAAAAGACAAATAGTTTTTGCACTTTCAAAGGAATATTTTATATTGACTTTGAGTAAGTATTTTTCGTACAAGGAGCCAAACATTCTAGTAAGAGAATACTGTTGTAAAAAAATGAAAATTTTGATACAAAGAAAAGGTAGTTATGTGTACAAAAAATCCCATGGGGTTTCCATTCTGCTATAGCCTTCGTATCTCTAAGCATCTTGTCTATTTGTTGCCTTGTCCGAAGCTGATTGAATTGATCATAACCTCTGATTTTGTCATTGGAAGCCAAATGTTGTCCATAAAGTGATCCAACTGGATATAGTCATACGCTTTAATTCCCTAACTTTTGCCTGGACCGCCCTTTCGGGTTTTCAGTCCACCGGGAAACCCTTTTTTTCCCAAGTCGCCCTTTCGGGTTTTCAACTTTATGGGTGTACAAATTTTTTTGTTTTATCCCTAACTTTTTCCCGAACCTTTTGGTTCGCCGGGATGCCCTTGTTTTTCCTAGGCGTGTCAACCTAGCGGGTCTCTTATGCGTAGTATCTTTTGACTATGTCCGCGTTTGTAGGGTGCGGCAGGTCATCACCATCCATGGTGGTCAAGATCATTGCCCCACCATAGAATATATTTTTTATTACAAATGGTCCTTCATAGGTAGGAGTCCATTTTCCCCTCGGATCACCTTGTGGTAAGATGATGCGTTTGATCACTAGATCCCCAACTTGATACACTTGGCGTCTGTCTTTCTTGTTGAAAGCCTTGATCATCCGTTTTTGATACATTTGATCATGGAAAACAACAGTAAGTCTCTTATCATCAATGAAATTAAGTTGATCAAGTCGAGTCTGGATCCAATCATCTTCATTTAACCCTGCGTCCTTCATAATCCTCAGAGAGGGGATCTTGACCTCGATAGGCAAGACAACCTCCATGCCGTAAACCAAGGAATAGGGTGTTACCCCAGTTGATGTGAGAGCCGTGGTACGATATCCATGGAGAGCGAATGGTAACATCTCATGCCAGTCTTTGTATGTGACTGTCATTTTCTGTATGATCTTTTTAATGTTTTTATTTGCAGCTTCTACAACACCATTCATCTTTGGCCGATAAGGAGAAGAATTGTGATGTTGAATCTTGAATTGCTCGCACAATGTGGTGATCATAGTGTTTTCGAGATTTGTACCATTGTTAGTGATGATCCTTTCTGGGATACCGTACCGGCAAATGAGATTTTGCTTGATGAAACGGGTAACAACGTTCTTGGTGACAGAAGCAAAGGAAGCTGCCTCCACCCACTTTGTAAAATAGCCAATGGCCACTAGGATGAATCGGTGCCCATTGGAGGTTGTCGGCTTGATTTCCCCAATCATATATATTCCCCACATAGCAAAGGGCCAAGGAGCCGTCAAGATGTTTAGAGGAACCGGAGGTACATGCACTTTGTCAGTATAAATTTGACACTTACGGCAAGTTCGCGAGTGTTGATAGCAATCTGCTTCCATGGTAGACCAGTAATAGCCTGCCCGTAGGATTTTCTTTTCCATCGTATTCCCACTAGAATGGGCGCCAAAAGTGCCTTTGTGTAATTCGGCCATGATCCTTTCAGCTTCAACCTTATCTACGCACCGAAGTAACACAGAGTCATTATTGCGTTTATATAGGATGTCATTACTAAGGAAGAACTTAGCAGAGAATCTCCTTAAGAACTTTTTATCATTGATTGAAGCTCCTTCTGGTATTCTTGAGCCTCGAGATACCTCTTGACTTCATGAAACCAAGGTTGGTCCACTACTTCTTCAGTATTAATCTCGTGACAGTGTGCTGGTTCATCCATTCGTTCGATGGTGATCTGGGGAGCACCGTTATCCCAATTAAGTTTAAACATAGATGACATTGTGGCTAGAGCGTCTGCTAGCTGATTTTCTTCTCGCAGGAAATGCTCGAAGGTAATCTTCTCAAAGTGTGGTAACAATTTAAAAACATGTTCTTTGTAAGGGATAAGGTTAGGGTGTTTGGTGTCTCATTCCCCTTTGATCTGACTGATGACCAAGGCTGAGTCTCTGAATACATCCAATGATTTAATCCCTAAGTCTATGGCAGCTTTGAGACCAAATATGCACGCTTCATATTCTGCCATATTGTTTGTACAATTGAAGCAAAGTCTGGAAGTAAATGGAGTATGACACCCTTCCGGAGATATGAGTACAACACCAATACCATTGCTGAGTGCATTGGAGGCTCCATCAAAGAACATGGTTCATCGGGATCCTTGTTTAGGTCCGTCATATGGCCTGAATTCTTCGCAGTTGTCTAATGTCATGATGTCTTCATCCGAAAAATCGAACTTCATGGACTGGTAGTCTTCTATGGCTTGGTGAGCAAGGTGATCAGCCAATACACTTCCCTTTATAGCTTTCTGGGTAGTATATCGTATGTCATACTCTGTCAGGATCATCTTCCATCTTGCTATTCTCCCAGAAAGAGCAGGCTTCTCGAAGATGTACTTTATCGGATCCATCTTAGATATCAATAAGGTAGTATGAGTCAACATATACTGTCTTAACCAGCGAGCAGCCCATGCCAGAGCGCAGCAAGTTTTCTCGAGCAGTTAATATCTGGTTTCACAGTCGGTAAACTTTTTTCTCAGGTAGTAAATAGCGTGCTCTTTTCGGCCAGACTCGTCATGCTTCCCCAATACACACCCCATTGAATTCTCTAAAACAGTCAGATACATAATCAATGGTCTTCCCTCGACTGGTGGCATCAACACGGGAGGCTCTTGTAAGTACTCTTTGATTTTATCAAAAGCAACTTTGCATTCATCATTCCATTTGACTACTTGATCTTTCTTCAATAGTTTGAAGATTGGCTCACAAGTAGCTGTCAGGTGAGAAATGAATCTGGCGATATAATTCAAACGTCCCAAGAATCCTCTGACTTCCTTACCAGTACGAGGAGAAGACATCTCTTGTATTGCTTTAACTTTGGCAGGATCGATCCCAATACCTTTGTTGCTGACAATAAAGCCTAGGAGCTTACCAGACCATACCCCGAATGTGCACTTGTTTGGATTCAACCTTAGCTTGTACTTCTTCAATCTCTCAAACAGTTTTTGTAAGTGATCAAGGTGCTTTTATTTTGTTTGCGATCTGGCTATCATATCGTCCATATAGACTTCTATTTCATGATGTATCATGTCGTAAAGTAAAGCTACCATGGCGCGCTGATAGGTTGCCCTAGCATTCTTCAGTCTGAATGGCATCACCTTGTAGCAGAATGTGCCCCATTGTGTGACAAATGTTGTTTTCTCCATATCCTCAGGTGCCATTTTGATTTGGTTGTAACCTGAGAATCCTTCCATGAAGGAAAACACTTTGTGTTACACCGTATTATCAACTAGGATATCAATGTGGGGGAGTGGAAAGTCATCCTTAGGGCTTGCCCTATTCAAATCTCGGTAGTCCACACACAATCTCACCTTGCCGTCCTTTTTGGGCACGAGAACAACATTGACAACCCATTGGGGGTAAGAGGTGACAACCAAGAATCCAGCATTAAATTGCTTCATGACCTCTGCTTTAATATTTTCTGACATATCAGGCCTCATTCGACGTACCTTTTGCTTTACTGGTGGACAATCTTCTCTTGTAGGCAGACGATGTACCATAATATCTTCATCAATTCCTGCCATGTCTTCATATGACCAGGCAAAGACTTTGACATAATCGTGCAACAACTGAATCAAACTCTTCTTGATACTGGGTTCCAGATTAGCACCCACTTTGACCTCTTTTTTATCTTCTTCGATACCTAGGTTGATCGTATCCACGGGTTCCTTGTGAGCCTGAATGGTTCTTTCTTCTTATTGTAGCAGTCTAGCCAGTTCCCCTGGTACTTCACAATCTTCCTCACCTTCGTCTTCGGCTTGGTAGATTAGATTCTCAGAGTCACGAAAGGCCATAGTAGTATCGTTACCCATGGGATCCAGAATGGATGGATACCTGCATTGTGAGTGTGGGTGTGTGTAAGGGTGTAGCTATATTTGAAAGAAAATAAAATGTAAAATAAAAACAATGAGCACAAAAGTTTGAATGCGAAAACATCCATAACTCATTGATGTCATATGAAGATGAAATAATAACTCTTACAAATGGACCAATGTGCCTCGGGTAAGACACAAGGTTTTAAGAGTGCGAATTATTTTGAATATTACAGATCCAACAAAATGTAAAGATAAATTACTGAGGGATGAAAGTGATTGGGATGAAATCTCTGGACTCCCAATTGTTGAGCCCTCCATTGACGGTCGGAAAGATCCATTCCTCCAGGTTGCAGCCATCTTCACCATCCTCTACTGCGTTGACCTCACAGTTGTTGATCTTTAAGGGTGGCCCTCCAGCACGGGCATGACGTTCAACCTTTTGAGTACATGAAGTGAAACCTAGGCCAAACTTGTCAGACTTATACCGGATTTCCGGAAGTTTCCCCCAGATGGTGCATCCACCTTCCTGTACCACGGCTTTGGAGTCCTTTATTGATGACATCCAGAGTGGAGGTCTTGTAATCTTGGGAATCTGGGACACAGTCTTGGTCACTTCCACCTCTTGGGCGACCTCTTCGAAGTGTTGAAATGGAGTTTCAATGAATTCACCGTCCAATTCCACATATCTAAAGGAATTGAGATGGCTGATCATGTATTCTTCCTCTCCATGGACAGTGATAATCTTCCCTTGAACCGGATACTTCATCATCTGGTGCAATATAGAGGTAACAGCGCCAGCGTTGTGGATCCATGGCTGGCCTAGCAGACAGGAGTAAGAAGGGCGGATATCCATTACATAAAAGGTTGAATTGAAAGTTTGAGTTCCAACCTTTATGGGAATGTCTACCTACCCATGTACCATCCTCTTCGAGTCGTCAAAATCCCTTACCACTATGTTTCTTGGCTTTAATGTCAGTCCCTTACAGTCAATTATGTCAAGAGCTTTTTTTGGTAATACATTCAAGGATGAGCCTGTGTCCACCAAAACATGGGCCAGAGTTGTGCCCCTACACTCCACTGAGACATGCAAGGCCTCATTGTGCTTTCTTCCCCTTGATGTCAAATCAGCATCCGAGAAGCCTAGGTCGTTATCCACTGTCAAGCTAGCCACGGAGTCTTGGAATTGATCAGCAGACGTCTCTTGAGGCACATGGACTGTTTTTAGGAACTTCACCAAGGCTTTCGCATGTGCCTCAGAACACAGTAGTAATTCCAGCATGGAGATTTAGGAGGGAGTTTTCCCCAACTGTTCAACTACATCGTAGTCGCTCTTCTTTATTATTTTTAGGATCTCCTCCATTTCTTTCTTAGATGTCTCAGGAATAGTCAGCGATTGAGCCTTCGTCCGGACAGGCTCCACTTGAATACTCTTTCCTTGAGTCTTGGCAGCAGGAGTGTTTGTAGGAATAATAACAGGAGTTGTGATGGCTTCGTCAATAGGATAATTTTCAGAGATGATTATGGGTACGGAAGTAACCTTTGGAATAGCCATGGGTCCAAAAATTTCCTTTGGGGGAGAAATTTCTGGAGAAAAGATCCAACCGCTTCGGGTAATTTTACTAGTTCCGGCAATTTTGCCGATGTCGGAATCTTCTTCTTCGAAGTTTATCTCTTCGGAGGCCAGCCAGTATTGTTTGATGCCATGGTAGTAAATGTCCCCTCCGTAATTCCACGACACAGTTTTGTCTTATTCATATAGGACTGGCCCAGGCATTGTGATTATTAGAGGAGTTGTTTTCGGAACTGATGTAATTCTAACGGGTCTTTTGGTGGAGACCCTGGAAGAATTGGCGGAAATGGTAATGATTGAAACATCTTCAATAAGAATAGGTGAAATAGGAGTACTTTCAAACAAAATCTCTTTGTTATCTATCAAGCGTTGAATTCATGTTTTCAACAAAGAGCAATCAGTTGGTTAGGACAAGAAGAGATGGCAAACTTCATTACAGCCCGGGAACACATCGGCTTTCAACAAGTTTATCTTAATGGTTGGAAGTGGAGTCATGAGTTCATCAACTGTGGTAACAAACAAATCTTCTTCAATGGCATTGGTATTATGGCCATGTCTATGCATAGGAGCAGAAATGACATTTGGCTTCTCGGGTGCATCAAACTCAATTTCTTTTGCTTCAATGAGGTCTTGTATCTTGTTCTTCAAGGCCCAACAGTTATTAGTATCGTGACCAGGACTTTCAGAGTGATATGCGCAACGGGAATTGGGGTGATAATGAGGAGATGTTGTGTTGGGGTTTTTGGAGCTTCTTTCAAGGTTACCAAGTTGGATCTTAGCAGATGAGGTAATACTTGAGACGGAGTCATGTTGATTCTGGTAAACTGCCTGACTGGCCTTTCTACCCTTGGTTGATTATTTCTTTGTTGATCAGATGTAGGCTTTGGGATCATAACAACCCCCACCATTGGTCGGCGTTTGGATCTATCTTGGTTTCTTTGCGGATATACAACAGCTACCTCTTTCTTTCCGATAAAGGGCTTCCTTACAGCTGTAGAAGAGGATGTGTCTTTCTAAATCTTTCCATTCTTTATACCGGATTTTATCCTCTCTCCGGTCAATATTAGCTCAGTAAATCCTGCAGATGAACTTCCGATTAAATGATTGAATAAGGGACCAGATAAGGTGCCTAAGAACATGTCTACCAATTCTCTCTCAAACAGAGGGGGTTGAACTCTTCCAGCCAAATCTCTCCACTTTTGTGCATAGTCCTTGAAACCTTCATTGGAGGCCACGGCCATACTCTGGAGTTGAGTATGGGTAGGCGCCAAATCAGCATTGTACTGATATTGTTTGTAGAAAGTTGCGTCAAGATCTTCCCAATTGTGAACATTAGCCCTTTCTAGTTGGTAGAACCAGTCAAGTTGAGTACCAGACAGATTGTCTTGGAAGAAATGTACCCATAAGTCTCTATCAGCAGTGTGGGGTTGAATTTTTATCACATATGACTGGAGATGCATTTTAGGGCATGACACTCCATCATATTTAGCGAATACAGGTGCTTTGAATTTCGGAGAAATCACAATCCCCGACACCAAACCCAATTCCTCAAAGTCCAAGCCTGGTACCTTTTGGATTTCCATCGTGCTCAATCGCTCTTCTAGATGTTTATACTTATCATCAACTAGAGGGTATTGTTCCTCATAGTAGTCCTCTTCTTCTTCCTCCTCTTCCGATTCTGACGGGACAACTGTTTCCTTGCTTTTCCCCACTCCTTCACCAGATGTTGTTGCAAAATCCAAAGTCCTTCTTGTCTGCCCATGAAATCTTCTCCCCATGTTCAAGACTCCGGTTACCTTATTTGTTTTCTTTTTCATCTCTTCAACCAGCAGAGTCTTCAACTCTTCTTGCCCCTTGGCTAGGGTCATGAGAAACTGTTGAAACCGCGTATTCTGAGCTTGGAGATCTTTCACTGTTTGATCTATATCCATCTTACTGAAATAAACAGTAGAGAGATGAGGAGACTTGTTGCAAAAGACCTGTTTATGTCATGATGAATGATATATGCATATGTAATGTTTTTAAGTATTTCAAAGATTCAAATTTGTTTTAGACAAAAAGGAAACACACATTATATTGATAAGATAAAGTTTGAGTACATAAATGCCCCTTGGACAAAATAATACAAAACTCTAAGATAAAAAGGTAGTGTGCATCCTCTTTGGTGCAATGTAGTCATTGAGAGTCTGCTTCTCATGAAGTAGCCAACTGAGCTCCAAAACCTTCTTCTCGCTTGCGTAGAATTGGAATTCGAAAGTATCTCGCTCTCCTTTGAGTTGTATCCAATCCCTTTGGAGGTCTTCAAGAGATGTGGGCATGTCAGGATGTAGGATAGGGTATGGAACATCTCCTTTCTTAACAGGCTCAATGATTACCGGGAGAATGGAGGGGTAAGGCATCATAAGACTCTGAGCACGAGTTCGTACCCATTTGAGGTAGGGCTCAAGAGGGATGGAATTCTTGTGTCTCAAAGTCTTGTTGTCCACCTTGTTTAGCATAATCCAAGCTTGGATAAATCTCTGGAGAAGACCTTGATCATCATTGTCGTAGTCGAATACTAAACCTTGAACCAACATCTCGTACGGGCCATCCCTTCGGGCATAACCAAACTGCCTTAAGGCTAAACATGGGTTGTAGGTGATTCCTCCCCTAATGCCAAGTAAATGGACATTAGGAAATTCTCCACAAAGGTCGACAATGATAACATTCTCTTTGGAACGGGAGCACCAATGAATGTCTGAATGTTTGAGCGTCATTAACCTTTGTGACCACCTTGAACCTTGCTCATTCTTTAAGACTGATTGGGGAAGAAGAGAAATAAACCATCTTGCCAAGAGAGGAGTTCAACACATAAGGACACCTATTTTCCTCATTGTGCGAGTGTGAAAAGAGTGTAGGATATCCCCTAGCAATGTAGGCACTGGGTTGCGTGATATGAAGATTTTGACAGCGTTCACATCTATTAGCTGGCCAGGATTTGGAAACAAAACCATCTCATAGATGAGGAGAGCCACAATTTCCTCAAAGGTTTGTAGTCTAGGGAATTCCAACAGCTTTGGGCTTTCTCAAACAGGAACTTATCTAAGAAACCTTTGACACCACTCCTTGTTTCCCAATAAGTTGTGACATCATATGAGTGCAAGTGTAGAGCTTGAGCAATATCTTCTGGCTTTGGATCTATTTCCGTACCGTTGAAAGGTAGTTGATTGAGAATTGGAATCCTCAAGAGTTGGGAGAATTCTTCCAAAGTAGGCACAAGTTTATAGTCGGGAAATGTGAAGCAATGGTGCAAAGGATCAAAGAACTGAAAGAGCACCTTCATTATGTCCTCATCTGTGTTGGAGGTGACCAAGTTAAGTAGACATCCATGTCTTTCGGTGAATGGAGAGTTCTCAGGAATCTTTGAAGCTAGCTCCTTAAGTTGTGGATGAATTCTTACAAGGTTAACTTAAATAATTTTCCTACGAAGTGAATCCATATCCTACAAAACAAGAACAAAGGTAAATCCCCAAAATCCTTGAAATGGTTAGTGAATGTATATGATGTTCATGATGTCCATGATGTTATGTACAAGTATGCATATACAAACAAAATAAACAAGTCCTAGGTTTAGGCTTGCATGGAGTTTTATAGGTAAGTACCCTCTTGAAGTTTAGTTGTCTTAAACCTGTCCTAGTAATAGTAACCGGGTTCTAAGGAGCTTAATATTACTGGATTGTTTCCTTGGTAATTGTTTCAGCTCAAGCCTCTTTAATGGCGACCGAAATATTCCAAGAAACCAAACCTCAATGAGTGTAGTATCGAGTATCTACCAACTTCGGACTGCACCAAATCCGGTCATCTCACTACATCCTAAAATGCCAAGTTGGTCAAGTAAAGGTTCTAGAAGTTCATTAGTGCTTTATGACATCACTCAGCGGCCCCGTATTCTCTTTGATTAACTCAAAGGCTACCGGTATCCATAAATATGTTACACTATCATAGCTATTGCTTAGACCATGTCGGTATACCCCGCACAGCTTCCACACGTATTGCTACTTAACTATAATGTATCTCAAATCCGGGTAGAGGATTCAAACCCAAACATAGAACCATAATGTAAAGCATACAAATCAAGCAATGTAAGCAAATAAATATGATCTAAACCCTAAGGTAACCCCACTTTTAGAATTTTCCCCAGCAGATTCTCCAGTTCTGTGATACGATGGGAGAAATGACTTGAATGTTTTACGTTTTATCGCAAATGTTGCGATTAGCAAGAGTCGCCACCGAATTTTCTTTTATCCAAAAGGAAAGGTGAAAAAGCACAGGAAAGACCTTTTGAGAATGTTTCTTGAGTTTGGGGGGTAGAGTATGAAAAGGGAAGGTATTAGCACCATTTTCATCCATGGTTTTCCATGGGCTCTTAGTTACTTGCTAGATCACTTGCTGTTGTTTGAAATTGTGCTTTGTGTGGTTTTAAAAGTATTTTGTAAAAGATACCATTGTTTAGGCAATCTTTGTAATGATTCTTGTTCGTAAGAATGTATACAAAGATGTTTGTCTTTTTGAAAATGTTTTCAATGTTTGTAAGATGTTTGAAAATGTGTGTTTGTTTTGAAAATAACAAGGATATTTGTTTTGAAATGGAGCAAGTAACTAAAGTAATCTACCTACTCAATTGTCTTTCTTGTTCATTTTCTTTTCCTTTGATATTTTTGTCTTGCCATTGATTTGGTAAGCAACCCTATATTTGGATGTTCACGGGACGGGCGTGGGTCATCGTATAGCCATGATTAGCAATGTCGCAAAGTATCTTAGAATTTTTTGAGGGACTAAGATCATTTTGTAAGGCAACTTTGAATAGCGTCATCGAGGGTCTATGATCTTGTATTTGTTTGTTTTTTGCTAAGACACTTTACATGCGTAATATGGCTATTTTTGCACAAGGAAACCAAGTGGAGATAACCCTAAGGGTGTCTTGTGTGCAAGTGTGACATTTTCATTCTTGATTTTGTCTTGGATTAGGGTTTTCTATTTGATTGATTATATCTTGCCATACAAACCCTAATTACTAACATGTTATGTAAAGCGATAAATTGCGAAATTTAAAGATTACTACGCTATTACAATATTTTGTGGGAGGGGGGTATACAATTGATGAATGGGGATTGCAATAATATAAACCTAATTAATTTATTACAATCAAATTGAATTTATACAAGTATTGGAATAAATAATGTACAAGATAATTTAAATATGCAAAGATATGTAAATGCAAAAGAAGATTTTGTTTTGTTCTTTTTATGTAAAAAAGTTTTAACCTAAGCCTAATAAACTAATCAAGATTAAACTTAAATTAATTAATGAAGGAGATTATTCTTTTTTTAGAAAAGATTTTGATTAAACCCTAATTCTAATTTATTAAAAGGAAATAAATTTCTTTAAGTATTTTTGTATTTTTGTATTGAAAATAATATATGATATTTATGAAGTATTTTAGTCTTTTTATATGTTAAAATAAATATTTAATAGGTATGAAGAAAAAATAAGTATTTAAACTAATTTTAATTTAGTTCACAAGTTTAAATAAAAAAATACAGTATATAACTTTAAATAAAAAATAAATATTGTTTATGAGAAAATAAAATAAAATAAAACAAAAATATAACATTTTTCATTTTTATATTTTTTTAATGATTTTTTTATTATTAAGAAAATATATTTGATAAAATAAAAATAAAATAAAACAAATAGATAAAATATTTTGGCCGTGGGTGTTGAAAGCAAATGAGAGGCAAGAAGTTAGCAAAAAAACATAGGGCCCAATATGCTGAAGCCCAAGCTGCAAGAGGACAAAAATGAAGCAAAATGTGAGAAAAATGCAAAAAGGCAGCGCCAAGGCTCGAACCCACGACCTAGGGAAATTTTGCGCGCTTCCTTGCCACTGGGGTTGTTGTACATCCGTTAGTCTAAATGAAAGAAAAAATACATAACATAGAATATTTCCTTGCCATGTACTTCATCTTAAACCTTTGGCCAACCGGACCCCCTGTAACTTTTTCATTTCTCAATAAAAATGGAAAGTGATAACATGAACATTATAGCATTTTACCTCACGATTCTAACCATATGCGTAACTAAAATTATAAGTCCAAGATCAGAGAGAATTTTATAGGCCTTAATTCTTAACCTGATTTTTTCAGAAACTTCAAACTTAAAATTCTCTAAACTCAAGCCAAATAAATGCAAGCTATGGATATGTACAGCTTCATAGCAATGATGTCTACATTCTATATTCACAAATGGAAAGCTAACTATGCCTGTATCAAGAGTTAGAAAAACAGAAAACTCACCTTGAAAATGGAAATCGTGTTTTGAAAATGAGCTTGCTTTAGGATGTCGTGATGATCAGGTTAGCTTCCTTGAACCTCTAGGAAGCTAATGAAATGATTAGCTTGTCTTGAGGGTGGCTGGAATGGTCTGGAGAAGTCCACCTGTGTTACTCTGTTTTTGAACTTCAACAATGGGGAAGATGGAGTTACAATGATGTTTCAGGATGTGGGGTGGTTTACTTGTATGGTAAGGAAGCTTGGGAAAGCAAAAGGCCTGAAAACGCACGAGTGGAATAGAAGATTCAGTTCACGAGTCAGAAATGGCAAGTTTGGAGGCTTAGTATGCAATTTCTGATTCTAAGGTGTTTCAATGCTTGGGCATGCATGGTTTTAGTTGCAAAATGATGGCTTTATATAGAGCAAAAGGTTGGAAGACTTGTGCTTGCTCAGAAGTACAAGATCACATGTCTTGCTACATTTCTTATTTTTGAAGCAAGTGTGAGAAGTGACTTCTTAAGGCACCAATCTGATCTTATAGGGTGGCTTAAAGCTTTAAACATGTTTTGTTCAGGTTTAGAGACTTGGTTTGTGCAGAAAGAACAAGTCTAAGGCTCAAGAAATGGAAAAATGTAAATAGCATGCTTTTTCAAAATGGCAATGTTGCCTTTCTTCCAAAAATGGCTATTTCCTTGTACAATGCGTTGAATGCTTGGCTTTAGGGAATGAAACCTTGTGCAATTCAATAATTGTGGAGTGAAAAACGAGTTTGAGGCCTGAAAAGTGAAGATTGTACAGCCAATTTGCAAATTTGAAAACTTGTTCTTCATGAAAATGACTTATAATCAAAGTGATAAAACCCTAACTTCATATCTTCGATTCTCCCTACTCAAGAATGATCTCAAGGAGTTCTTGGATATTTTGGAAAGCTTGTAATGTTCTCTAAAACCCATCTTTGAAATGATTTTGAAGATTCCTCTTGGAACTTGGTGAAAGTTTCCATGAAGTTAGGTCAAAAACCTGCCTAACTAGGGCAAAATTTCACTAAGTTATTTTAGTTCATGAGCATGTATTCACAAACTTATATCTTGAAATCCAAGAATCTTTAGGAGAAATTGTGTGAAGATAAGTTGTAGATTTCATGGAGATCTACAACTTTGATGTTGGGAACTTCCTTTGAATCATTTTATATCATGGTTAAAATTTTGCCTAAAGATGAGAAAAAAAAAGAAATTTTCTATACTTAGAAAATTTTCTAAGTTAGAATTTTTCAACTTTTCAAATCCAAATCTTAAATATTTGATTTCTTGATGAACAAGTTTCACATTTTGACATGCTTTGATGAATTATGATCCTTGGCACTTGAATTTGACCAAAAAGTCAAAGTTTGATTTTTTAGTATACAGTTGACTTTTGATTAGTTGACTGAAAAATTCATCTGTCAATCTAATGGATTTGCAATATTTTGAACTATGATATTAGGTCAAGTTGATGCAATTGAACTCTTGAGATCATGACTTAAACCAATTGACCATTTGCTACGTCAAAAATCAAAAATTGCCCCTTCTTAGTCAAAACCCTAATTTTGACCATTTTGCCCTTTTGATGATTTGATCAAATTTCTTGGGGAATTATGGTCCAAACATGATCAAATGATACATATGAGTCTAAGATGTTGATGTGGATAAAAAATTATAAAGTTTGGCTGAAAACTGGCCATGGTTGACTTTTTCCCCAATACAGTTGATTTTTAGGTCAAATGTCCAATTGACTGGTCAAAAATGTGATTCAAAGCTTGAAACTTAACATGAGTAATCTTGGGGGTCCATAATGTTCTTTGAAAGTCATATGAAGCATTTATAGTCCAAAAATACTTGTGCAAACTAAAACCCTAATTTTGGTCATCAGTGTTTGAGGAGGTATCTTAAGCTGATCAAACCCTAATGCAGTCTTGAGTCCAAGAGATCTTATGAGGAAATTCTTGATAAGTGAGAGGGCAAATTTTAGGGTACAACACCATCTGATTCTCATCTCTGGGAATATGATGGAATTCAACTTTATTAAAGAAGGATAATAGTCTTCTAGCATAGTCTTTGTAGGGAATCAAGCCAACATGAAAAATATCCCATTCTCCTTTAATCTAGTTTATTACCAAAGCTGAATCGCCATATACATCTAGAATTTTGATTCTGAGATCTATAGCCTCTTTAAGACCCATGATACAAGCTTCATACTCTGCCATGTTATTGGTACAATCAAATGCCAATCTTGCCGAAAAAGGGATATGTGATTTTTGTTACCCAAAATTTGCCCTCTCACTTATCAAGATTTTTGCTCACAAGATCTCCTTAGGCTCAAGACTGCACTAGGGTTTGATCAGCTCAAGACACCTCCTTATGCACTGATGATCCAAAACTAGGGTTTGAGTTTTAACAAGGATATTTGAACTTACAATGCCCCATATGACTTTCATGGATCATTCTGGACCCCCAAGATCACCCATTTCAAGTTTCAAGCCTTGGATCACATTTTTGCTCAGTCAATTGAGCAGTTGACCTAAAAATCAGTTGTATTGGAGAAAAAGTCAACTATGGCAAATTTACAGTCAAACTCCTTAATTTTTTATCCATACCAACATTTTAAACTTATATGTACCATTTGATCAAGTTTGGACCATAATTCCTCAAGAAATTTGATCAAATCTCCAAAAGGGCAAAATGGTCAAAATTAGGGTTTTGATTGGGAAAGGGCAATTTCTGATTTTTGACCTAGAAAATGATCAATTGGTTTAAGGAATGATCTCAATAGTCTAATTGCATCATTTTGACCTAATGACATGGTTCAAAACATTGCATGTCCATTGGATTGACAGATGAATTTTCCAGTCAACTGTATACTGAAAAGTAAAACTTTGACTTTTTTGTCAAATTCAAGTGCCAAAGGTCACAATTCATCAAAAAATGTCAAAATATGAAACTTATTCATCAAGAAATAAAAAAGTCAAGATTTCATTTTGAAAAGTCAAAATTTCTAAACTTAGAAATTTTTCCAAGTGTTGGAAATATCATGTTTTTTCATAACTTTGAACAAAATTTTCACCATGATGCAAGATGATTCAAGAGAAACTTCCAACATGAAAGTTGTATATATCCATGAAATCTATAACTTTTATTTACGCAACTCATTCCAAAAATTATTGGATCTCAAGTTATAATTTTATGAACATGAGGTCGTGAAACTAAACACTTAGTGAAATTTTGCCCTAATTTGGTCATGATTTTGACCTAACTTCATGGCACTTTTTCATATAGTTAAAATGGGAATCTGCAAAAGCAATTCAAATATGGGTTGTAGATTACATTGCAAGCTTTCTAAAATGTCCAAGAACTCCTTGAGATCATTATTAAGGAGGGATAATCGAAAAGATGAAGTTAGGATTTTGTCACTTGAATTACAAGTCATTTTTTCTGAACACATGAATCAAATCCATAGCCATGATGCATAATCCTCACTTTACAGGCCTCTAACTTGTTTTTCACTCTATAATTAATGGTTTACACAATTGATTATTCCCTTATCCAAGTGTTTCAAGCTTTGTCCAAATCAATTTGCCATTTTAGGGAGAAAGTAACATATCCATTCTTGTAAAGCAAGCTTTATGCACAAAGTCAGCTTCTTGAGCTCCCAACTTGTTTTCCTTGATTACACTCCATCCACAAAGTCAGAATCAAGCTTGTCTAAAGCATAACCACTCTATCTTAGCGAGTACAAGGCATGGAAACTTGTTTTGTCAAAAAATCACATGTTTAACTTAAACATGTAAGTTTTGAATTTTGATCAACTAGAGAACTCCAACCTTGTTGCTTATAAATAGAGTCTCTATTTATGAGCTAGAGGAAGAGCTTGAACACCCTAAAATACACCAAAACTCTCTCAAATCATAAATTGCACAAAAACTCCATTGTTGCACAGTTTCTGACCTTGGACTTCAAACTCACATTTCCCTCGTGTGTTTCTTGGCCTTTTAGTTTCTAAAGCTTCCTTACATCAAGTGTAACCTATCCATGTCCCTGTTTCATTACTGTAACATCATTTACCATATCCTCCATAACCAAAAACAGAGCATTGCACATTGACTTCTCCATGTCATTTCAGCCACTTTCAACTCAAGCAAACCATTGCATTAGCTTCCTAGGACCTCAAGGAAGTTAACCTGATCATTACCATCACTTGAAACAAGCTCAAACTCCAAACACGGTTTCCCATTTTGAGGTAAGTTTTCTCAACTTGGAACTCTTCATACAAGCACCATCAATAGTTTATTTGTGAACAAAACATGTAGATTTCATTGCCCTGAAGCTAACCATGTCCATAGTTTCCTTTAATTTTACTTGAGCTTAGAGAATTTTGAAACCAAAATCTCTGGAATTTTTAGGGTTCAGATTAGGGCCATTAAAATTCATGCTTATATTTGATCTATAGTTTTAATACTTTACATTTCTGGAATCGTGAGAAAATTTGCTACAAGTTTCATGTTTACAGTTTTCATTTTTGATGAGAAATGAGCAAGTTACAGTTGGTCTGGCTGGAGGTTGAAGATGAAGTCTTCAGGGCGCGTTTTGCCTTACATATTTATTGTTTTACTTGTATTAACAGATGTATAGCCACCCCAGTGGTAGAAGCGCGCGCCTGTAACCTATGGGACCTGGGTTCGAGCCCCAGTGGTACCCTTTTCATTTTTCATATTTTCACTTTCCTGATTTTTGTGTTTTTGACAGGCGCTGGGCCCTTTGGGCCTAGCTTGTTTTTTCTAGCTGACCTCCGTGCTGACTAATGGCACCCCTGGCCCAAGTTCATTTATTTTTTATTATTTATTTCATTTTTATTTTCTTAAATATTTTTTCTAAATATTAAAAAACATAAAAATACAAAAACTGATAGATTTATATTTTGACTTATTTTATTTTATTTTATTTTTCTCACAAAAAAATATTTTTATTAATTATACTTTATTTATTTTTTTACTTATTATCTTGTAAATATAAATAAAATTAGGTTATTTTGTTATTTTCTTTCATACTAATTTAAATACATTTTTTTTTATATAATAAAAATACTAAAAATATTTTATAATACTATAAATAGTTTTAAGATAAAAATACCAAAAATCCTTTTCTTAAATTTATTTCCTTTTGATTAATTAATAGAACTAGGGTTTACTTAAAATCTTTTCTTAATAAAATTCAAATTTAATTAATTATTTTCTTTATTTAATTAGGTTAAGACAAAATCCCTTTTTTCATGAAAATCAAACAAAGATGCATTTTCTTTACATTTTGCTTTTTATACAATTCATTCATTTTGTACTTTGTATTTATTTAAATTCTTGTACATTAATACCCATTCAATATGGTTGTAATAGACTAATTAGGTTTAAAATTCTTGCAATCCCCATTCAATTTGTACACCCCTCCCCACAAATGTTGTAATAGCGTAGTAACTTTAAAATTCCGCAATTTATCGCTTTTATATATAAATGCTAGTAATTAGGGTTTGTATGGACTTAAACCAATACTTAGAAAACCCTAATTCAAGACAAAAGCAAGCATGAAAATAATACACTTGCACACAAGCACCCCTAGGGTTATTCCACTTGGTTTCCTTATACAAGATGTCCATATTACGCATGTAAGGTATCTTAGCCAAAACAAGCAAATACAAGATCATAGTCCCTCGATGACGCTATGTAATTTGTATTACAAATGATCTTAGTCCCTCAAAAAGAATGCTAAGATACCTTGCAACATTGCTAATCATCGTTATACGATGACCCACGCTCGTCCCATTTACATCCAAAGATACAGTTGCTTACCAAATCAATGGTAAGACAACAATGCCAAATGAAAAGAAAATGAACAAGAAAGACATTTGAGTAGGTAGATTGCTCTTGATTACTTGCTCCATTTCAAAACAAACATCCTTGCTATTTTCAAAAACAAACACTTACACTTTCAAAACATCTTACAAAACTTGAAAACATTTTCAAAAGATCAACATCTTTGTATACATTCTTACGAACGAGAATCATTACAAAGATTGCCTAAACAATGGCCTCTTTACAAAATACTTTCAAAAACCACAGCATAATTTCAAACAAAAGCAAGTGATCTGGAAAGTAACTAAGAGCCCATGGATAACCATGGATGAAAAGGATGCTAATACCTTCCCTTTTCATAATCTACCCCCCGAACTCAAGAAATAATCTCAAAGGTCTTTCCTGTGCTTTTTCACCTTTCCTTTTGGATAAAAGAAAAGTCGGTGGCGACTCTTTCTAACTGCAACATTTGCGATAAAACACAAAACCTTCAAGTCATTTCTCCCACCATATCACAGTGCCCCATGAGGAGTAATGATTATGGCACCAATTCCTTTTCCATAAGCATTTACAGCTCCATCAAACACCATACCCCATCGAGATTCAGGATCAGGACCTTCCCCAGGAAAAGGTTCGTCACAATCTTTTACTTTCAAAAACATCACATCCTCATCAGGGAAATCATATTTAACCGACTGATAATCATCAATTGGTTGGTGAGAAAGATAATATGCCAACACACTGCTTTTTATAGCCTTCTGAGTATGGTATTCAATATCATATTCAGACAACAGAATCTGCCAATGGGCAATTCTTCTAGTAAGAGCAGGATTTTCAAAGATATACTTAATTAGATACATTTTAGAAATCAACCAAGTAGTATGATTCAACATATATTTCCGCAACCGCTTTGTCGTCCAGGCCAAAGCACAACATGTTTTTTCCAGCATAAAATATTGCGACTCACAGTCAGTAAACTTCTTATTGAGATAATAAATGGCATATTATTTTCTTCCTGTTTCATCTTGTTGTCCCAAAATACAGCCCATAGAATTATCTAACACTGTCAGATACATAATCAATGGTCTTCCTTCAATAGAAGGGAGCAAGATAGGAGGTTCAAGCAGATACTCTTTAATCCTTTCAAATTCCCTTTGGAAATCACCTGTCCACACACAACCTTGATCTTTCTTTAATAACTTAAAGATAGGCTCACATGTTGCAATCATATGGGAGATAAATCTGGAAATGTAATTCAACCGTCCAAGGAAGCCTCTAACTTGCTTTTCAGTTCTTGGTGCAAGCATTTCTTTAATTACCTTAACTTTATCAAGATTAACTTCAATTCCTTTTTGGGTGACAATGAAAACTAGCAATTTTCCTGATCGAACACCAAAGATACAATTATTTGGATTCAAGCTGAGACAATACTTCCTCAAACGCTAAAACAATTTCAACAAATATTTTATATTCCCTTCTTCAGTATGGGATTTGGAAATCATATCATCAACATATACCTCAATTTCCTTGTGCATCAGATCATGGAATAAGATTGTCATAACCCTCTGGTACATTGCACCAGCGTTCTTCAGCCCGAAGGGCATCACTCTGTAACAGAATATTCCCCAGGGTGTGATAAACATTGTTTTTTCCATGTCCTCAGGAGCCATTCTAATTTGATTGTATCCAGAAAATCCGTCCATGAACGAGAATACTTTACATTTTATTGTACTTTCAACCAACATACCAATATGTGGAAATGGAAAGTAATCTTTTGCACAAGCTTTGTTTAAATCTATAATCAACGCACGTGTGAACTTTTCTGTATTTCTTTAATACTGGGACAATATTGGCAATCCACTGAGGTTACATTGATGTCACAAGAAAACCGACATTAATCTGCTTAAAAACTTCTTCTTTAATTTTCAATGCCATATCAAGGTGAGTTCTTTGCAACTTCTGATTGATTGGTGGGCATTCTAACTTTAGCAGCAAATGGTGTTCAACAATATCTGTATCCAACCATGACATGTCTTGGTAAGACCAAGCGAAGATATCCACATATTCTTTCAACAATTCAATCAACCCTCTCTTCACATTGGGATGAAGCAATGCTCCAATCTTGACTTCTTTTGAATCCTCCTTTGAACCCAAATTAATCGTCTCCAATGACTCTTTATACAGCTGAATGGAACTTTCCTCGCGCTCAAGCAACCGTGAAACCTCTTTTGGGATTTTATCAAACTCTTCTTCATTGGCCACATACGCAGAATATTCAAAGTTGAGAGAGGGTGCAGGGTCATTGTACTCAACGAGTTTTTTAATTAATCTACACATATGATTTATGATTTATTTTAGAAACTGACACATATAGCTAGTGATTATGCAGACATATTTACAATTATTATTTATTTTGAACGGATTTTTCTGCTTACCATTTTCCAAGAAAAATCAGAGAAAAATACACAATTTTGGGAATAAAAAACATCTTTTATTAATGATTTTAAAGATCAAAACAACAGATATGCTCATACAATATCAATACTTTCACCTTGGGCAGAATGAAAGATTTTTGAAAATATTAACAAAAACAAATTACTTTGAAATATGAATGCAAGAGGGAACATCAATAGTGATCCAACTTTGGACTCTGATTCCATGTGTCACATAGTTCGGTATCTCTTGCTCTGATTCACCTTCTAGAATAACATTGATTCTAGGAATAGTTCGATGAAGATAACCCCCGTTGTGAAATATATATTGGTATTTGCCCAAAGCAGACTTCGACTTCATAATTTTACCTTTATTATTCCTCACGGAGAAACCCAAACTAGATCTATTCTTATTCACAGGTGGATCAACAATCTGCCCCCACACCTTGCTAGGGCCATTACGCACTACCTGTTGAGCATCCTTAAACGAAGCTATAGAGGTCTCACTTTCCCTTACATTATCAATAGATAAAGCTTGTAAATGTGTTCCAACAACAGCTTCATCAGCTTCCACAATACTGAAAGAGGACAAATGAGATATTAACAAAGCATGTTCTCCATTCACGATAACCACCTTTCCTTCATGAATAAACTTCAACATCTGGTGCAAAGTTAAAGTAACAGCTCCTTCCTGGAGAATCCATGGTTGTCCCAATAAACATCTGTAGGCGGGAACTATATCCATAACCTAGAAAGTAATCTGAAATAAGTGTGGGCCAATGTGAATAGGCAAATCTACTTCTCCAATGACAGACATCCTTGAGCCGTCAAAAGCTTTCACAATTATGCCACTTGGGCACATGGGAGTTCCCTGATATTTTAGCTTCATGAGTGTGCTCCTTGGTATGACATTTAAAGCAGACCCATTGTCAATTAGCACATTAGACAAAGTGTCATTTTTACAATTCATGGAGAAATGGAGAGCCAGGTTATGGTTCCTTCCCTCATCGGGAAATTCTTCATCATAGAAACTCAGGTTATTACAAGATGCAATATTCCCTACAACACTGTTGAACTGGTCCAGAGGCATATCACTTTCCACAAAAGCTTGATCCAATACTCTCATCAAAGATTCCCTATGGGCATAAGAGTTCATTAGCAATGCTAGAATGGATATCTTAGATGGAGTTTACAACAATTGATCTACGATCTTATATTCAATCATCTTGATAATCTTTAAAAGATCTTCCACATCTTTTTCCAAAGTAGTACCACTAGTTTCTCCCATTGTTTTCTTAGGTTCAGTACTTTCAGCAACCCTTTTGTCAGAATTAACATTCCCTCGAATGACAGGGGCAAAAACCCGACCACTATGGGTCACTCGGCTTGCTTCAACAATATTCTTGACATCAGACAAAGGTTGGATGGGAATTTACACACCAACCTCTAAGATTATCGCTTTGTATTTATATGGCACGACTCTATCTGATTCATATGGAACAGGACCCGGCAGGAAAATAACCTCTGCAGCAACAACTGGCTTGCTATGATACTCAATCTCTATAGGGGAACACCAAAACATGGCACAATAACATTCACCCCTTCTTCAGAATACTTAGACATCACAGAATCATTGTTGGAGGACATATCTTCATCAGAAGAAAAGAACTCATTTGCAGAAACATACCCATCATCTGACACAGTCTCGGCTAAGCAATCTTCAATCACATTAATTCCATTGTAATCATCTCTAATGCCTGAGACTTTGATAGTACCATTATCTAACAACAACTGAACACCCATTTTCACAATGGAACGACCACGATAATCTTTGCAGCAGATCCGACAAGATCTATAATGGTGTTCTTCTTGGCCATCCATATGATAGAATGTAGCATGCAACTGCACCAAATCATCATTCATATACTTCATGCCAAAGATCCAGAATTCACTGGGATATCCATATACCATATTCTGATTTTCTTTGTACTCTGCCCTTGGCCTTATTATATGAATGAGGCCTCCGTCCATCATTTATTGAAGATAAGATCTTATCTTATCACATCCATGGATGTTTGTACTGCAAATAATACAACCAGCATGGTCGTGCGTATAGTAGCTGAATTCACAGAGGTCAACATGCATCTTCACCAGATCCTCTCTAACCAGGTTAATATCAAAAATCTGAAAGTCCCCAGGACAACCAGCAACGATATCTATAGCATTTTCTCTTCCATTTTTAGGCAAAGGATTATCTTTCACGTTAGGGCCAACATCTTTAAAGGATATGAGGCCAGATCTCACCATCATTTGTACTTCAGATTCCAAAGGATAATAGTTTTTGATGTTGTGCCCTGGGGCTCCTTGATGAAAAACACATGTTTGATTTGCCTTATAATACCAGGGTAAAGGTGAAGGTATAGCAGGGGAGGCCTGGTTTGGACAAACTTCTTCTGAATCTAATTTGGGAATAACTCTGCATAGCTCATTAGAGTAGAGTCAAAAGCTTCTCTCTTCTGACTTTTCCCTTGATTTCTCTGAGGAGGTGGTCTCTGATAGGCAATAGTGATTGGAGCTACATTGACAACTGGAGTCATAGAAGTAATTCGTTGTTGGTACTGATGATGTCTTCTAGGTGGTTTAATCTTCTTTTCCCAAATAACAACATTCGTTTCACTTCTTTCTTTTGAGAGAACCCGTATGATGACTTCTTTGCCCCTTCGTCTTTCGTCAAGCGTCCTTCCTTAACAACTTCTTCTAGTCGAACACCCATTCTTACCATTTCGGTGAAATCACTCTGCGCACTGGCAACCATCCTTTCATAATAAAATGATCCAAGGGTTTTCAGGACGACCTTGGTCATTTCTTATTTTCCCATGTGTGGTACCACCTAGGCAGCTATCTCGTGCCAACGCTACGCATATTCTTTGAATGACTCCTTGTCTCTCTGAGTAATTGCCCTCAATTGGTAACAGTCTGGCGCCATGAACATATTATACTTATATTGCTTGATGAAGGCTTCCCCTAGATCATTGAAGGTGCAGATATTGCTACTGTCCAAACTCATATACCACTTCAAATCGGCATCGGTTAAATTATCCTGGAAGAAATGAATAAGAAAACACTGATCATCAGTATGGGTGGACATTTTTCTGATATACATCACTAGGTGGTCATGAGGACAAGAGTTTCCCTTGTATCTCTCAAATTTCGGCACTTTAAACTTTAATGGAACCTTTACATTGGGAAATAGGCAGAGTTCACTGACGTTTTTTATACCCCAATTTTTTCCCTAAGATTCCTCTATCATCTCATACCATCACAATGCAACAAGATCACACACTAGGGTTTGGCTCTTCTCCTTATCTTTAGATTTGCTCATGGGGAATCACCAAGCACCTTGACTTGTACTTTTATGGTCATCTATGTTTTATATTGATTAACCTTTTAACTAATAAATATAATAAATTTTTGCCCTAATTGATGGTGATATAGGTAAAAGCATAATACATTCCATCAAATTGATCTACAGGTTCATGAGTCTATTGTCATGCCTTCTTCAACAAAGATTCATTGAGATTCAAGCTTCATCATTAAAGATTCTTTGAGGTAATATCATGACAAATTCTATTATGAGTCACCATACCTCAAGTTGTCAAAGATAGTTCAAAGATACAAGGGTTGATTGAAGAAGTTTGACCTAATTGGACAAGTTTTTGATTTCTTGGTCACAAGTGCATATTTCCATCATTTCTCAATATTTGGAAGTGGTTATGGTTGCTATGGTTCCTTATTATCATCCTCAACAACTTCTACCTACATGACAAAAGTATTTGTGCAAGGAGGCTTGTCAAAGTTGAAAATGATTTCCAGGGCATTTTGTTGCTATAAGGGGCTAGGGTTTTGAATTTCTAAAGGCTATATCTTGCTCATCTTTTGGTATTTTTGAGTTATTACAAAAACATGCTTCTCCTCAAATGGTTATCAACAAATCACTTCAAAAGTTTCAAGAAAATTTTGTGTGGAAGATACCTAATGATGAAGAAAGATTACAAGTCCTCTAGATAAGCCATCAAATTCCCTTAGGTGACTTCAAAAGATCATAACTTGGTCAATTTTTATCTCCTTGAGCCCATTCTTTTTCCATAACGATCTTGAAGATGTGAACTTCAACTCTTCTTTTATGTGCAAAGTTTAGAAATATATGGAAGATGCCCTAAGGATGCAAAACATTATAGGTTATTTTATGAATTTTTGCCAACTTCACCAAGTCATAACTTTATCATCTTTTGGAGATTTTAAATGGTTCAAGTCTCAAAATGTTATTAAAGATATATACTTCATGCTATATTTTTTGGTCAAGAGCAAATTTCAAATGGAAGGCCATGTTTGGATGCAAGACATTATAAGTCATTTTTTAAAGAAAAACTTAGAATTTTTCTAAGTACAAAAGTCAACCTCTTTTTCTCAAATTTGACTCATCATAATTTTCAGCTCAAGCATCTATTTGACTCCATTCTTTGCACATGATAAATCTTGTGATCTCACCTGTCTAAAGCTTCAAGAATCATGTCCTAAGACTCCTTGAGCTGAGAATGCCATTGATTCAAAAATGGTACCTTGAAACTGAAGTTTCACTTCAAGTTAGAATTTGCAATTCATGTCGTGGCTTCTAAACATCAAATTAGCATGTATTTTTGTTCTAAACATGTTTAACCAACTTGCCAAAGTGGATTAGAGCCTTGAAGCGCAACGATTGGATGAGTTTTAATGCTAAACACGTCACACCTTACTCGTGCATCAGGTTCACACGAATTCCCTCCAAATATCATCATTTCACGCAGTTGACCATTCAATCAACTTCCCTATAAATAGAGGATCATGCCTCATTCATTTTCTCAAGCTTAGAGAGCCAGAATCACCTACCGAACTTCTTCTTGAACCCAACTTTCTGCAACTTCAAATTTTCTTTTATAGCTTTCCTCAATCCATTTTCTTTGTCAACTCACCATCCTTGAACTTCACTGAAGCTAACAGAAGAAGAACCAAGCTCTAAGACTTCCTAAATCGTGCTAGCCAAGTCAATTTTCAGAGCTCTGCATTTGAACTTTAATAGGTATATTCCTTCGCTAATTCTCTCAAACTTTGATTCTATTATGAAGCTCTCATCATTCTGATTCTAGTCACAACATTTATTTTCAACTAGAAGTATGTTTTGACCATGAAATTTCAAATCCCTTTTCAAATCTTCCGTTCCAAAATGACTGAGCTACACCTTATATAAAATTTTTGCGAGGGTACCATTGGAGTCGTCTTGAAGAGACGAAGCGAATGGTACCGATCTCGAGCTCTAATTTTACCATTTCAGGGACCTGCAAATCTCTTGGTTGGAGGTTGAAGATGACAAACGTGTCATCTCTCAACCAATAATAGCGTGCCACGTTTTTTTTTTCAAATTTGATTTAATTAATGATTATGTGTTTTATTCACTAAACACCATGATATGCACAACGCGTCTGATCCGTTGGATTAGCTTACTAACGCGTTTTGACTCTCATCCAATTTTTTTGACTTTATTTTATTTTCTGATTTTTATATTTTATTTGTTTTAAACTTCAAAAATTCATAAAAAATCTATTTTAACTACAAAAAAAATCAGAAAAAATTATGAAAAATACTTTTGATTTTTCTCTTTCTGATTATTATTTTTTAACAATTTTATTTTATGTTTTGATATTTTTTGTAATTTTCTACTTTATTTGAATTGTTTTAAATGTTTAAAAATACTTTTCTTAATTTTCAAATTCTGAAAAAAATATGGAAGGATCCAATGAACTCTTGACAAATATTAGTGACCTCGTTTTATTTTTATTTCTGAGTTTACTATTTTTCACAATTTTTGGTTTATTTTTCTTATTTCTTTTAATTTTAAAAATATTTTCTGACTTTAAAAAACTTACCAAAATTTTTATATAAATACTTGAGCTTATTTCTGATTTTTCTATGGTCTTATTTGATTTTTCTTGGATGTTTTGAATATAGTTGTTATTTTATACTTTTATTTCCATTTTTAAACCATTTTAAAAAATATTTTTCTTTATTTTTTAAATATATTTATCTTGTATATATTTTGGTTGATCTTGGACTATGAGATTTTGATCATGAGCTTTATTAACATCATTGGATCCATGGTGTTGAGTTTAACTCCACAAAAAATGGATGAACGATTTTAATAATAGCTTGATTAAATTTTTGGTTCAAATGTGGTTTAATTCTTATCCCATCCCTCTTCATCTTATCTCCTTCTTATTATGCTAAATGTTATTGGAGAATGATTTATATATCATTTCTCAAAATAAATAGTACATAGATTGCTATTGACCGACCTCAAAATAGGTGCGACTTCTATATAAGTCCACTTACGATTACTTAACATAGCGCTAAATTTTGTTCCGATTCGAGAAATGATCATTCGTGGCTCAAACCCATGTTTGTAAGCCCAAGTATGTTAATTTGAATCCTTTGATCCAATAACCTTGAGATTCATTGTTAGGAGGCTTTGGTCTTATCAATCCTCTAATGAATCTTCATAAGCTTTGGTCAAAGTGAACCACTTAAACATCGTTGATCATTTATTGTTTCCTTGAGAATTTTAAATGGATGATATACTTGATAAAAAGCAAATGAAACTTGTTGTTGAGAGGCTTTGATTTTATCAATCTTCTAATGAGTTTCAAATGCAAGTTTCAATATGGTCATTCAACTAACCTATAATTTATAACAATTGATTTTTTTTGTGCCTTTACTTTATGCTCTTTACTTTAAGCACGTTTATTTTAGCATTTACATTTCATGCTATTTTCATCTTTGCTCATTTAAGCATTTACTTTTATGTCATTTTTTATTTTTGCTCACTTGGGCTTTTCATTTCTTTTTGAAGATACTTAATAATCAACTTGAACCATAGAAAAACATTAATGTTACTTGGACTATTTGGTTACTATCCTTGGCATTATAGAGATTGTGGACTTCTTGGAATTAGGATTACAAGCTTGACCTACTTTGAGACCTTGTTACCTCAACTATTATTTTTTCTGGAGTTCTTGGGGTTTACCCCCCAAGATATTGGGTTGTTTGCTTGCTTTGTGTGCAGGTTATTGTGATTACATGCTTTGTCTGTGATCTGGAATTCATCTGTATACAGCCGTTACTCTGCCCAATTTTTGTGAAGACTTAATGCAATTGAAGCTTGGTTTTCTTAAGAGGTTTATTATCTTTGCTTGTTTGGATTCAAATCCAAAGGATATGAATTCTACATTGACTCATTGTGTCAAGTGTTGGCTTCTTGTTGGCTAGATGGTTCTTTTCCCTAGTTTTTACCTTTATGCTTTAGGATAGTCCCTTCATCTCCTCCCATCTTCTTTAAAAATATTTTCTTTACTAAACTTTAATATATTTAATAATACTTTGACATTTTTGTGAGAATACTAAAAGTCAATCAATCTCATTCAAACTATTTTGCCATTTTGGCTTTTACTTTAAAATTTTCTCAAAATATTAGACTCTTGTCAATCCTTGTAGTGATGCGAGCTACTATACTTCTATGATATATAGTGAAGTGAGATATTTTCCACTTGGGTGTTGAGTGAGGCTCTTGTTGATTTTAAAATCCAAGTTGTATCCTCTACTTTAAGATGATGCAAATTCTCCCTTCTCATGATTGTGGGTAGTAAGTACGTTCTTCCACTCGGACAATGACGATGATGTCTCGTCTCTTAAAATTAACCAACACACTTGTGTTTTAAATTTTTTAAAGGAGAACTACGAGTACGTGATCCCCTATTGCATGAAAAGTGGTACGTAGGCACTAAAGGTTCACAACTGCGGCAGGTGCAAAAATCATAATAGATACTTCTTTTCTCATCTCCACCATCTATTTTTTATGCAACATTTATAGCCAAAATACATAAATTTTCAAAGAGGTTCATGTGGAGTACCGGAGATGTTTAGGGTGCTAATAACTTCCCTTTGCATAACCAACCCCCGAACTTAGATTATCTCCCCATATTTTTTGGGTTATACGCTCTTTCCCATTCCTTTGGAAACAATAAAGCGCGGTGGCGATTTTTAATTTGATCTGTGCGAGTCAAGTCAATCAATGGCTTAGTCTCAACATTTCTATCATGTCCAAGTAATTCTTTTCCTTGAAGGGCCTTCATTTCCTTCTACATCTCATTGAATTTATCCTAAAAATCATCCAATCAGTCATAGAAACCCACACTTTCACTCGGTGGAGGAACAAGATGATAAACTTCATCATTAACAAACGACATAGAATTCATCGAAGGAGGTGCAGTATAGTAGATCTCATTTCTAGCCATAGGAGTAACGTGCACCACGGGAGGTGCAGAAGTAGAAGCAACTTGAGCAACTAGAACAACTTGTGCATCAAGATTGTAACCCTCTGGCAGGAAATTTTCAGGCATTTCCCACAGATAACCTTGAGGCGTACACTTATGGGCAGCAGTAACTGGAGTAATAAAAATGGGAACTGATGGACCTTCGGAAGTGACCGTTGTTTATTGTGATTGAGTAAGTGGTGGCTGATTCTGAGCAGCCACCAATGATTCCATCAAAGTAGTCATATTGGTCATACCAACCTTCAAAACAGTAACCTCTTCGCGCAGCTCGCTATTCTCTTATTCAAGATTCTCCATTTTCTTCCTGGAATTAGCCCGAGTATTATACCGGTGAGATAGCTTACTTCTGAACAAAGTCATAGAAACACAGTAAGACACCTGGGTATGAACAGAAATGCAAGAAATATGTGCAAGATGATGCATGATATGCAATGCACATGATTTATTTATCATTATTAATATTTCAAGGGACTCAAAGAATTATAGATGATTCGCAAATATTAAAGTACTAAAACATTTTGAAATACTGAAAATTTGATTATAATAATTTCTATATGGATTACAACTTTTAGTACAACTTTCAACAATCCTAAGTACAAGAGAAGATAGAATCTAAAATCCTAAGAAGGCAAAGTTGACCAAGATCTTTCCATACACTGGCGCTTTTCCGTGAGTCTTGCAATATGAGCCTTCAACTGCTTGTTCTCTTTTGCATACCTGTCGGTGACCCCTTTCCAATCACCAGAGTCAGGAAGTGAGTAACTAAGTCTTGATTGAGCTTTATAGGAAAATAAATCCTCTTGCCTCTCCATCATCTCCACAACACGACTCTCCAGAACCTCAATTAGGTCATCCTTCTCTTTCAAGTCTACTTGGTAGGACATCTCCAAAGTCTGATACTTGTTCTTCCAAGCCTCCTTCTCCTACTGCATCCTAACTTTGGAAAGCTGAAGTTCTTCCACGTCATCTAAAAGGGGAGGAGTGGTCATCACAAACATGTCAGGCATAGGTTCTTCACGGGAATATGGCATTTTCAGCTGAATTTCTCTTGCTTGTACCTATCAGAGATAAAGCTCCAAAGAAATAGCTCTTCTTGGTCCCAAGTATTTTCTACTCTTCCTTTGAATATGGTGCCAGGCCTTTGCAATTTCCTCCTTATCTTCCTTATGATCCTATCCTTCTTTGAGAAAGAAGCCCCTCAGATGAATACTATTTGTCTTGTCTCTCATCGGATATCCAAGTTGACGATGCGCAAGAACGGGATTATAGTTAATTTCTCCCTTTGTACCAAGAAGAGGTACATTGGGGAACTACCACAACTACCGACAATCTCCATATCATAGTAAGTCTGATGATACCAAACAATATCGGAATGAGTGAGAGCCATAATCTTCGGAGCCCAACGAGGTTCCTTCTTGATATCCTAGAAAGCATCAGACTAAGGTAAGTGAGAAATAAACCACTGATATAACAAAGGCGTGCAACAATTGATCATCCCTTCATGATGAAAATCCTGAAGATGAATGAAGTAATAAGCATCTCCTAATAATGTAGGAACTTGATTCTCAATCAAAAAGATCATGATGACATTGACATCCACAAATTTGTCGATGTTAGGAAATAAGAATAACTCGTAGGCAAGTAGAGCAAAGATATCCTCAAACGCAACCGTACACTTCATCTTAGCAAAGTAGTGAGCTTCCTCCAATATAAACTAAGCGGGTAATCCTCTGATTCCTCCTTTGGTAGTCATGTTGGCCTCGATCTCAGACTTCCCCAAATGAATCATGGCAGCAATCTCATGAGACTTAGGCTCTCCCTCTAAACTGGTGAAAGGAACACGATCAGTAATAGGTAAACTCAGTAGGTAAGAATACTCCCCCAATGTAGGCATCAACTTATAATCAAGGAAAGTAAAACATTGATACATCGGATCATAGAACTGGACCAAAGTTGAGAGAATACCCTTCTTCATCCGGAGCTTCATAAGAGACACGATGGATCCATACATTTTCCGAAAATTAGTAGAACTCTCGATCTCGGGAATCAGACTCATCAAATCATCTATCTTAGGATCCTTGAAACTGTACTTCCAAGTCTTTCTTTTTCCAGAATCCATGGCTAAAAAGTACCTGAGATATTTGCAAAAAGACAAATTTAAGTCCCTTGAAACAAATGTTTTAAAGGATGCTCATGGGTGCATGAATGCATGATGCAACAATCACACGCAAGATCACAAACATGGGGGGTTCATAGGTTCAACGTCACGAGCATGAGGTCAAAGGTAATACCTACAAGGTATGGACTAATATTTTATCACATTTCGAACAAGGTTCTAAGAGGTTCCCAAAGTCTACATCCTTCCTTCGGATATTACCAATGTCCCGATTGACTCGGTAATTAGTAATATTCTCAAGAAAAACTCGTCTGAGTGTAGTATCGCGTGATAACCATTTTTGGATTACTCTGTCATAATTTCTGAACTACACCTAAAAGGCCAAGATTGGTTAAGGGTTCTACGATATTCAGCTTCAGCAGGCTCCCAGGTCGAAAGCAGCACATCTTCCCAATTACTCGGTAAACGACACTACATTCAAAGGAGCCTCCACTAAGTGGGGGATCTCATGCCTCCTTTTTTGGGATTACTCCCTCAAAGTTAACATGACTATATTTCCCATCCTATCTTAACTTTAGCCAAGTCCGGGTAGAGGACTTATGAGAAATCACCAAGCACCCTGAAAACCAGGAAAATCTAAACAAACATATATACAACACATAATATACAACTAATAATAACACATACACAAATAAACAAAGATAGGCTCAACCCACTTAGGGATGGACCAACATTTGGTCGATCTTTCCCTAGTGAAGTCGCCATTTTTTTGTAGCGGTAGAAATGTTGAGATTAAGCCATTAGATTGACTTAACTCGCACAGCAAATAACTCAGAAAGAGGGGGAGAGAATCTAAGTACGGGGGTTGGTTATGCAAAGGGAAAGTATTAGCACCATAAACATCTACAATACTCTGCATGAACCTCTTTGTAAATTTGTGTATTTTGGCTATAACTGTTGTATATAAAAATAGATGGTGGAGGTGAGAAAAGAAATATATTTTTTACAATTTTGCACCCGTCGCGGTTGCGAACCTTTAGTGCCTACGTACCACCTTCTGTGCAATTGGGGATCAGGGTACTCATATTTCACCTTTAAAAATTTTAAAAAACAAGTGTGTTGGTTAATTTTAAGAGATGAGATAATATCTTCATCTACGAGTGGAAAACATACTTACTACCCACGATTATGAGAAAGGAGAATTTGCGTCATCTCAAAGTGGAGGATATGGATTGGATTTTAAAATCAACAAAACCTCACTCAACACCCAAGTGGAAAATATCTCACTTCACTACATATCATAGAAGTATAGTAGCTCACAACACTACAAGGATTGACAAAAGTATAATCTTTTGAGAAAAGTTTTAAAGTAAAAAAACCAAAATGGAAAAATGGTTTGAATGAGATTGATTGACTTTTAGTATTCTCACAAAAATGCCAAAGTATTATTAAGTTGGTTAAAGTTTGATTAAGAGAAGATTTTTGAAAATACATGGACCTAAGTCCAAGTTTATTGTGAAAGCAATTCAAGTTAGAAAACAAGAAGAGCTTTGAAAAGGAGGGAAAAGATTTTTGAAATTAAAGAAGATGGGAGGAGATGAAGGGACTATCCTAAAGCATAAGGTAAAAGCTAGGGAAAAGAACTGTCTAACCAACAAGAAGCCAACATTTGGCATAGTGAGTCAATGTAGAATTCTCATCCGTTGGATTGAAACCAAATAAGAAAAGATAATAAACCTCATAAGAATACCAAACTTCAAATGCATTATGTCTTCCAAAAAATTGGGCAGAGTAACAGTTATATACAGATGAATTCTCAATTACAGATAAAGCATATAATCAGAATAACCTGCACACAAAGAAAACAAACAACCCAATGTCTCGGGGTAAACCCAAAGAACTCCAAACAAAATAACAATAGAAGTCAGAAGGTCCCAAGGGTGGTCAAGGTCTCTACTCCTAAGTCCAAGAAGTCCATAACTCTATCATGCCAAGGATAGTAACCAAATAGTCTAAGTAACCTTAAAGCTTTTTATTGTTAAAGTTGGTTATTAGGTATCTTCAAAAATAAAATAAAAGCTCAAGTGAGAAAAACAAAAAATACATAAAGATAAATGCTCAAGTGAGCAAAGATGAAAATAACATGAAATGAAAATGCTAAAATAAGGGGTGCATAAAAATAAAGGCGTAAGTAAAAGCATACAAATAAAAGTCAATTCTTAATGGGTTAGAAATTAGAGGTTAGTTCAATGACCATCTTGAAACTTGCATTTGAAAACTCATTATAAGATTGATAAAATCAAAGCCTATCAACAATAAGTTTCATTTTCTTTTTGTCAAGTATATCATTCATTTCAAATTCTTGAGGCAACAATAAATTATCAACGATATTTAAATGATTCGCTTGGACCAAAGTTTATGAAGATTCATTAGGGGATTGATAAGACCAAAACCTCCTAACAATGAACCTCAAGGTTATTGGATTAAAGGTTTCAAATTAAACATACTTGGGCTTGCAAACATTTGTTTGGGCCACGAATAATAATGTCTCAAATCGGGATAAAATTTAGCTCTATGTTAAGCAATCGTAAGTGGACTTATATAGAAGTCACACCTATTTTGAGGCCGGTCAATAATAATCTATGTACCATATGTTTCGAGAAATAATATGTAGATTATTTGTTAACAGCATGTATTACAAGTAAGAAATGGATAAGATGAAGAGGGAGGGGATTTATTGTATAAAATTAGGATTTCAAATATCATCAACATCATTCATCCATTTTAATGGATTTGGTTTCTCAACGTATCAACACCCAAGATCCAATGAGGTTGAGGAATTTGTCACTGAATAAAGTCCAAGTCAGAACCAAATAAAAAAATAAAAAAAATAATATTTAATAAAACAAAATTAAAATGGTTAATAAAAGGAAAATAATTGGTAAAATACATAAAGCATGTTAAAATACTAAATAAAAATCCTTAAAAAAAGTCAGAGGTCAAACATGATTCAATAAATGTTTCAAAAATTTTCAAAACTTTTTTAAAGTCAGAAACTATTTTTAGAAATAAAAGAAATAAGTAAAATAAATCAAAAAATGGTAAAAAAAATAGTAAAGTCAGAAATAAAAATAAAACAAAGTCATCAAAAATTGCCAAAACACCAAAGGACTATTCCATAATATTTTCAGAATTTTTAACAATTAAAAAATGATTCTAAACAATTAAAATAATCAAAAGAAAGTGAAAAATCATAAAAAATATCAAATCTAAAAATAAAATTGTAAAAAAATAAAAATCAGAAGGAAAATATTCCAAATTATTTTTGTGAATTTTTTCATAATTTTTCGACCAGAAATGATTTTTTTATGGATTTTTGAAGTTTAAAACAAATAAATATAAAAATCAGAAAATAAAAATAAAGCCAAAAAATGTGGATAATCGGATCATTGTCAAAACGTGTTAGTAAGCAGATCCAAGGGAAACTTAGATTTTAATAAAATAAAAAGAAAAATGTGTTCCATTGGATGAAAGTCAAAACGCGTTAGTAAACAGATCCAAAGGACCTGGCGCGCAGTGCATATCATAGACCCTCAGCCAAAACACGCTGAATAAAAAAACAAACAACCAGTGAAAAAAAATAAATGTCTAACATTCATTGGTTGAAGAACAACACGTAGGTTGTCTTCAACCTCCAGACACCCTGCGTGTGGGATTTTCTGAAATTCTTCAAACGGAAATGTTAGAAGCTCAGAATGGTATCATTGGATTCGTCTCTTCAAGACGATCCTAACCTCACCCTCGCGAAAAATTTATATAAAGTGAGCAAAGATAAAAGTGCATAAAAAAAATAGCGAGCACTTTAGGTTGAGATTTCTCACTTAATTTTCAATGATTTTAAAAATTGTAAGAAGACAAGAATCGAAAGGATGAGTAGAGTAGAATATGCTTTTATTTGGAACAATTTGGTTCAGAAAACTACCTGAGTGAAGCTCACGAAAATAGCTCTGAAATTTAACTTCCAAATCTCAGAATATGGCTCGATTTTCTTGGTTTAAGTGTTGGAGAGTTTGTATGTTTATGGAGGATGATGAATATGTAAAGAAATTGTGAAGAGAGAGCTTGAAACTATGAAATAGAATTTCAAATTTCTGAGTTTTGAATGAACTTTGGCAGGGTGTGTTTAGCTCTCAAAGCTTGTGTAAATGAGTGCAACATGGTCATATATTTATAGGGAAGTGAATGGGAATGAAAATTGGAAGAATTAGTGGAGTTTGGAGGTAAATCGTGAGAGGTTGTGGATATGAGAAACGTGTGACTCAATGTGCATCAAAACCCACTCAAACCTTGAGTATCAAGGCTCTAATCCACTTTGGAAAGTTGGTTAAACATGTTTAGATTAAAATCACGCACTAATTTGGTGTTTAGAAGCCACATTATGGATTTCAAATTCTGACTTTGGAGAAAACTTCAGTTTCAAGGTATCACCTTTGAATCCATAGTGTGCACAATGTAGGAAGCTTTATGGAATGATTCTTGATGCATTTGTAAGATGGCATAACACTCTTTACAATGTGCCAATAAATGTTCATTTGGATGCTTGAGCTAAAAGTTGTGATGAGACAAAGTTGAGAAAAAGATGTTGACTTTTATACTTAGAAAAATTTCAAGTTTCTTTTTCAAAAGTGACCTATAATGTTTTGATTCCAAACAAGGCCTTCCTCCAAAATATTGCATTGAAAAATGATGATTTCATGAATTAGACTTCCCAAATAGCATTGTTAAACTTGAATCACTCAAAAATACCATGTATTGAAAAAGTTATAGCCTTGTGAAATTGGTGAAAATCCATGAGGTGATCTATAATCTTTTGAGTTTTTGAGGAATCTTCAAACAATTTTCAAGCCTTGCACATAAAAGAAGAGTTTAAGTTCACAATCTTAATATCAATATGAAAAAATAATGGGCTCAAGGAGATAAAAATTGACCAAGTTATGATCTTTTGAAGGCACATAAGGGAATTTGATGGCCTATCTAGAGGACTTGTAATCTTTCTCCATCATTAGGAATCTTCCACACAAAATTTTCTTGAAACTTTTGAAGTGATTTATTAATAACCCTTTAATGAGAAGCATCTATTTATAATCACTTAAAAATATCAAAAGATGAACAAGATATAGCCCTTAGAAGTTCAAAACCCTAGCTCCAAGAGCACCAAAATGACTTGGAAGCCCTTTTCAATTTTGACAATCTTTCTTGCCTAATCAATATTTTTATGTGAATAAAAGTTGTTTTGGATGATAATAAGAACCCATAGAAATAATAACCAATTCCAAATATTAATAATTGAGAGAGTTATGCACTTCTGGTCAAGGAATCAAGAACTTGTCTAATTAGGTCAAACCTCTTCAATCAACTCTTGTATCTTTTGACTTCTTTTGACAAATTGAGGCATGATGAATCATAGTAGACCTTTTCATAATATTACTTTAAAGCACTCTCAAAGATGAAGCTTGAATATCGATGAATCTTTGTTGAAGAAGACATGGAAATAAACTCATGAACCTATGCATCAACCTGATGAAATGTGTTGTGCCCTCACCTATAGTATCATCACTTAGAGCAAAAATTAATTGTATTTTTTAGTTAAAAGTTAATCAACACAATTAAAATATTATCATAATATACAAATCAAAGTGCTTGGTGATCCCTCATGAGAAAACCTAAAGATAAGGAGAAGAACCAAACCCTAGTGTGATCTTGATATGATTGGGTTGATATAAGATGATAGAGGAATCTTAGGGGAAAAAATCAGGGTACAACACCATATACGAGGGCCATTTGTAATCAAAAACATATTTTCTGGCGGTTCTATGACACTTACCACCATGGACGGTGAAGATTTTCCGCACCATGTAAACGCGGATGTAATACGGTGGGAGAACTGGCTTGGGATGTTTTGCGTTTGATCGCAACTGTTGGGGTTAACAAGAGTCGCCATTGACTTTTCTTTTATCCAATAAGGAAAGGGTGAAAAGAACAAGAAAGACATTTGAGATTATTTTCTTGAGTTCGGGAGGTAGATTATGAAAAGGGAAGGTGTTAACAGCCTTTTCATCCATAGTTATCTATGGGCTCTTAGTTGCTTGCTAGATCGCTTGCTTTTGTTTGAAAATGTGTTTGTCGTGTGGATTTTGAAAGTATTTTGCAAAGTGTTCTTTGTAATGGCTCATGTTTCTATAAGAACGCGTACAAAGTGTTGTTTGGAAAAATAGTTCAAAAAGTGTTTGTTTTTGAAAATGATTTTGAAAAGGTGTCTTTGTAATGGTTCTCGTCTCTATAAGAACACATACAAAGTGTTTGTCTTTTGAAAATGTTTCAAAATGAAAGTGTTTGGTGTATGAAATGTTTTTGTTGTGAGCAAGCGAGCAACTAGGAGCAATCTACCTACTCAAAAGGTCTTAAACGTACTTTTCTTCCTCCTTTAGATGTTGCTATCTTACCATTGATTTGGTAAGAAGCCCCGTTGTTGGATGTGAAGGGACAGGCGTGAGACGTTTGTATAGTCATAGAAGGAAACCTATGGGACGTTTTAGCAATGTCGTTTAGGGACTAGATCGTTTACCGAAGGCAACATTGAGGGTCATCGAGGGAATACGATCTTTTATCGAAGGTCTTTGATAAAAAACCCATATTCGAGGGACATGACTATTTTTCCGAGGCAACAAGTGAGACTACCCTAAGGGTGCATGTGTGAGTAGTGTACTTGATTTGCATGCATTTAGTTTTTGATTAGGGGATGGTCTACTTGTTGTTTTTATCTTGCCATACATTCCCTATTTTACTAGCAAGCATACAAAAGTAATAAAATGCCTAAAGATAAAATCCTACATTGTTACAACCATATTGAATTGCAATGAAAATGTAAAGGCAAAAAATAAAATGAAAGCAAGAAAAATGAGGGTCTTCCGATTGAGGCGGAAAACCCTTCGATTATGCACTTTCTAGCTTCCTTTTGAAAACTTTGAATATCCAAGTCCACTTTTATCATTGGAGTATATTTGTTGGCTAAGAACACCTTCCAATCCAATTTGGCCTTTTTCATATCTTTCAATGAGTCTTTTTAGTTGGACAATTTGGAAAGAGAGTGATTCATAATTTTTGCATACAAAATTTTGTTTTTGTTCATCGCGTAATTTTTGTTTTTCTTCTTTGAAATCTTTTTCCATAGATTCACATTTTTCTTTTAAAGATAAAATTTGTTTCTTTTTAGATGAAATAGTTTTATACAGAATTTTTCATTCATTTAATAGTTCATTTATAGTACCTTGTGCATCACTATCAAAAAGAGAAAATTCATTACTAACCTTATTGTCTTCATCATCGGAATAATGTGAGGCCACCAATGCTATATTTGCACTTTCATCACTATCAGAATCGGATGAGGAACTTATTTCATTATCCTCCCATGCAACATAGGCCATTTTGTTCTTGAATCCATTTTTCTTTTGTAGCCACCTTTCTTGGAGACTTTCGGATAATCCGGCTTGTTATGACCCATCTTACCACATTCATAACATTTGACTTCTTGTGTTGATGTGGAAGCTTCCTTTTTCTTGAATTGTCTCTTTCCTTTTGAATGAGAAAAGAATTTGTCATTTCTACCAAAGAACTTACCAAGCCTTTTAACAAGAAGCATGAAATTTTCATCTTCTTCTGGATTGTCTTCTTTTTCAACTTCCTTAGAATCTATCTTTAAAGCAATATTCTTGGATTTCTTCTCTTGATTTTCATGTTTTTTAAGTCTTCCGAGTTCCGTTTCATATTCTTGAAGTTTCCCAAACAACGTTGCAGAAGTCATTGAGGAGAGACTTTTCTTTTCTGAAATTGCCGTTACCTTTGGTTTCCATTCCCTAGTCAAAGACCTAAGTACTTTCAGATTTAGTTCATCATTTGTCAAAGTCTTACCAAGAGCACTTAGATGATTTCTCAAGTGCACGAATCTCTTTTGTAGGTCAAGGATGGTTTCTCCAGGTTGCATTTGAAATAATTTGTTTTCTTGACTCAGGGTATTTAGTCTTGATCTTTTAACTTCAACAGTTCCTTCATGAGTTTGTACCAAGGTATCCCATATTTCTTTCACTGTTTTGCATGTCGGGACATGGAAGAATTCATACATGCTAAGTGCACCTTGAAGAAGATTTATTGATTTTTATCATAGAGAACCTTCTTCTTATCATCTTCGTCCCATGCAGCCTTAGGCTTTGATGAGAAAGCACCATTGATTACCGTTATAGGGATAAAAGGACCATTCTCGACGACATCCCATATTTCTTCTCCTTGTGCTTCTAGATGTGCCTTCATGCATATTTTCCAGAAGTCAAAATATTCACCACAAAATAGAGGAGGCTTGTTGTTACTACCACCATCTCTGAAAACAGGATTTTGATTTGCGGAAGTCATTCTGGATCTTTTAGGAACAGGTTACCTATAACCTACTCTAATGCCAATTGTAAGAACGAAGTGCGCCTAAGAGGGGGGTGAATTGGGTACTTTAAAAATTTCTAGTTTTAGTGATGATGGATATTATTTTTTTGGATTATGGTGATTTTATGAAAGAGTAAAGTGCAGAAAAATAAAGAGACACAAGCGATATATCCTGGTTCCCCACACAGTCCGAGAGTACTCAAGTACCCTTTCAACATGAAAGAGATTTCCTTATTGTGGTAAACTTAAACAAGAACTACCCAAAACCAAGAACAATCCTCTTGTACCAAGAAAAATCCTCTTGGATTTTCACTATGTCAAAAATGAGAACAATCCTCTCAAAGTGACTTCACTTGTATCCAACAATCCTAGAAAAACAAGATTTATAAAACCACTTACACTTATTTCCAACAATCCTGAAAAATAAGCAAGTATATAGCAATATTTGATTTGAGTGAGTTTGAGTAGCAATGATCACTTTGAGTGATTTAATCAATGAATTGATCTTCTCTTCCAATGATAATAGTATACAATGACTCAAGATATATAATGCTCAAAGTTTTCTGGTTAACAATATGTTAAAGTGTGCAGAAAACTTGTGTATGAAAATGTATAACAGCTTGAGTTTGATTTTTGAAAATTCAGAAAATATAATTGGAAGAGGTGTTGAAATGATTTTGAAAATGATTATTTATATGTTCATATTACCTTTTTGAAACATCATAAAGTTCTGTAAATGAATCATGAACAATTGCCAAGATTGAATGAAAGGTTTTCATGAATTGGTGTTATAAACAAGCATGTGTAAAGCTGCTATTTTTCAAAATCGTGCAGCATGCAATCAATTGCACCCTTTGTGTAAATCAATTTCCGGGGGTTTCAATAGCTAGAAATTCAAATATTTTGAGTGTGCAATCTATATCAAAAGTGTGTAAATCGATTGCATTTGAAGTCAGTAGCAAAAATTGATTGAGTGCAATAGATTGCACAAACATGCAAATCGACTGCACTTAGAAACAGTAGCAAATATTTTGAAAAATTAAAGCATGCAATCGATTGCACTCAAGTGAAAAATTATTTTTTTAGCTTAGAAAAACTTGAGTAAGGATTTGGACAATATAAAATATTTCTTTTGACCATTGAGCATCTATGTCTTAAGTTCAAAGTAAGTATTATCATTATACCTTGAAATTTTGCTAAGTGCTTGAACCAAAGACTTTATCCACAGATGCTTTTAGCTTAATCAATAATCTTTGCCTTCTTTGTCAATCATGGTTTGTCTTCATCAAAACAAAAGTGCATTTGAGAAGCTTGATTTTACACCAAATACGGATGTCATTCTGATGCTCCTTCAGTATGTTTGTCTGGGTGGCATTATAAGCCCATCTTCATCATCCCTCCAAATGGAATTTGTAAGCCCATTCCCTACACAATCAACAACCACATCGAGTGAAAATTTCTGGGCACTCTAGTGTTCAATCATATTCCACGTTCAAGTCACGAATGGTAGACTCGCTGTTGTACCCCAAAAATTTTCCTCCCATATTTCTCAATATATGTCAAGTAAGGTCTTCAAATTGCTCAAGGAAGTCCAAGAATGGACCAGACAAACCCTCTCCTAAGACAGTCTACCCCAAATTAGGGTTTCATTTTACATCAAGATGCTTGAGTACAAATGATCCCAAATGCTCACCTTCGTCCTAATATGTTCTCAAGAACATCCATGTCAAGTTTCAAGCCTTGTAGAGAAGATTTGCTCAGTCAATTGCTCAAAGGCCTGAAAATCGACTGTGCTAGGGCAAAAGTCAATTGTGGCCCACATACAGTCAAACTTCAAGATTTTTGGTCAAAATTCTCATTTTGAAGTGTTATTCATCATTTTATCAAGGGTTAATCATGATTCCTCAAGGATTGCTCACAATTCATCAAAACCCAAAAGTTGCTAAATTAGGGTTTTGCAGGAAAAGTAAACTCAACTTTGACCAAGCATAACTTTCTCATACTTTATCAAAAATGACCCATCCAAAGCTCATTTTGAAGAGGATGTAATTCCCTACAATCCATCTTCATCTCCCAAGTTCAAAATATGCACTCACAAGAATATATGAATTTGGACATTATAGGTCATTTTGAAAAGTCAACAAAAACACCATTTGGGTCAAGGCTTCATACATGAACATGGAAACCTCAATTGAGATTATACCTAAATGGTTGCTTAGAGTACATCCTAAGCTTTCTAAAAAGTCCTAGAACACATCTCTAGGGTCAAAATTGAGAGAGTTATGCATTGTCCAAGTTGACCTTTTTTGCAAAATTGCCAAAAGTCAAATGTGTCCAAAATTGCATTTTTTGCCAAATGGGCCCAACTTTTTATGCTTGCACTGAGTTTGTAATATGATCCACGACCCATGAGCCTTTCCACTTGTCATTATTTTATTTTTGTCATTTATTTTGATTTTATTTCATTTAAATCAAATAAAATCATTATAAAGTAATGAAAATATCAAAAATCAATAAAACCTTGAGATTTTGTGTATGATTAGATTCATTATATAGCTGGAGACAAAATCAAATCGTGTAAATATTCATATGGACACTAAAAGATTGAAAATGCTTGTTTTGGAAATATTTGGTGCAAGGATTAAATCATGGATCAATCTTCATAAATGGCAAAGATTTGATGCAAATATTTACCCTAATGCACTATATTATAGATAGAAAAAAAGACAGACTAGGGAGAGGTTAGAAGCAGCCACGCCAAGGTGAAAGAAAAAACTCAAAATTGCAAGAAAAGAGGTGATCCAATATCTGGGTTAGAGGTCAATTCATACCTTCTCACGTTGCCAGAAAGATTGTTGGACGTTCCAGGAGCACATTCCAATCAAATTCAATCCCTTTCACGCATAGGATCATAAGTTGCAGGTATCACAATTGGTTTGTAAACTCGTTTTCGTTTTCATCAATTTATACGCCCTTTGCACATTTTGACTGCATATTCTTGTTCCTTAACATGTTTGCAAGCTAATCATCATATTTAGTTGTGTTTTTGGTGATCGTATGACAAACTGCCATAGCTAGGATTTGCCTTGTTGTTTTGGGGTTTTCAAATGCAAGAACAATTGGCCCTAATGAAGGATAACGTTGTGATCAGAGGGCCAAACCATGTTGATCCATGGTTTTGAAACTTATTTATGTTGCTTGTATGAAATTTTTGAAATACAAAGGGTTATAGCTACAACGCCAAGTATGTAGGTAAAGGTTCAGAGTTTTAAACGACGGTTCCAAGGAAGAAGACGATAGCGTGCCATAGCGCGATTGGCTGGTTCAAATTTTGGCGCGTTGTCCTGGCCAGAAACCTGTATTTCTGATATATTTGTTTGTTTCTGTTATATTAATAAACTAACATCCATCGCAGTTGGTCAGAAGAAGGAAGTCAGAAGCTCATGATTCTGGGTTCGATCCCAGGCGTGAGCTTTTGGCATTTCCCCTTTGTTTTCACCAGATCCAGCACCTTCACTTTCTGAGAGTCATATTCTGGTTCCATCAGTCAGAACCAGATCAAGAATTCTCTGGACATCTTCTTGTTCCATCAGCCAGGACCAGATCAAGCATCCTCTGGCCATCATCCTTTGTATCCATCAGCCAGGACCAGATCAAGCATCCTCTGGCCATCATCCTCTGTATCCATCAGTCAGAGCCAGATCCAGCACACCCCATCTTCTTAGGACCACCATCTTCTGGACCATCATCCTCTGATCAGAGCCGCTGACAGCAGGCCCTTGGGTTATTTCTTATTTTTCTTCAATTTTCTTTTCTTTAGTTATTCTGCTTTTTTTTTTGTCAGCACCAAAATTACTTTTTTTCTAAAAAATAACCAACCAAAAATCACAAAAAGAAGACTTATTTTCTTAATAAGCGTTTTTTTTAATTAATTAGTTTAAATTAATTTAAGGCAATTCTGATTTCTTTCACAATTAAAATTAATTAGAATTTAGGTTTTTCTTTTTTTTTAATTCAATTATTTCATTACTTTCTTAAATAACAAAAAATGACAAAAAATATGTTTACTTTAATCAATTACAATTAAGTTCAGTCATGGGTCAAAACCCTAGTCGCCTCATATATGATTCATCGCGCGTGTTTATTATTTTTTTGCAACATTGATGTAACTGTCCACGGTATGTAATAGTTTAATATAGGACTTTCTTTATTTATCGTTTTTTATGGGTTTTTTTGGCTATGTAATTAATCCCTACCCCGAAGCCTTGTAATAGCGTAGGTTTATTTTCTCGCATTTTAATTCTCGCAAGTATTAACTGTTTAGATGTATGTTAATAGGATTGTATGATAAGATTGCATGATAATTTAAAACGGCTAGAAAACCCTAATGTGCAAAGATAATAAATGAAATCAAATCACTCGCACATATGCACTCCTAGGGTATACTCTCGCTTCGGTTGCCTTCGGGAAACGATCATTAAGTATAGGGTATCTTAGTGGTTACCCTTCTGTCTAAAAAAGATCAAATGTCCCGTTCAAATGTTATGTCAGAAATGTTGAAGGGGTGAAAAACACAAGAAGGGGGGGTTGAATTGTAAAACTGGAAACTTAAAGCAAATGACACGGTATTTTTATCCTGGTTCGTTTGATCTCAAACTACTCCAGTCCACCCGTTCAAGGTGATTTCGCCTCTCTCCAACGAGGTCTTAATTCACTATATTCAACTGAATACAAATCTGTTTCAGCAACTGCTAAAACCTTCTTGATTCAAACCACAATCCGGTTTGTCAAGGCAACACTTTCTTACAAAGGAATAATCAAATGTGTGTGAATGTTTCTACAAAAACTATATCACAACTGTGATGTTTACACAAATGAAGCTTAGAATACTAAGTTGCTAAACGCTAATAGAGTATCAGAGTTTGGTGGTTTAGCAAAACTTGTAGAGTGAAGATTACTGTTCAGCTTTGTGCGTGTAGAGAGTTTGGAAGCATTAGCCGTGATAATCTTCAAAGCTTGGTTTATATAGCACTTTGAGAAGATGAACGTTGAAGCAAATATTCTTGATTCAATGCTATTAACAAGCTTTCCTTTCTGAGCAGATCTTGTCTAGAATGATGCCGTTGGTATTGATTAGCTTTCAATGCACAGTACCGTTGCTTCTTCAATGCACGATCTGGCTTGGCTCATTCTGATTCTGCTTTGCTGCTGATGAACTGATTTGATTCTGTATCAGAGTATTTTACGCGCAGTTCTGTTCATCAAGCTTCAGCATGTGCAAGCGTTGATCTTCTGATCTTGACGTTCTGATTCAGCAACTTCTGATGCTGGTGTGCAAACTCATATTCTGATGCTGAGAACGTGATCTTGCTTATTTTAATCAGCATATCTGCAAGTCAGAGCATAGTAATTTTAAGTAGCATATAATTCAATCATGAAATGTTTAACTACTATATCTTTTCACTTTGTTATCATCAAAACTTAATTATAGGGTACTAGATTCAAACATTGTTCTAACAATCTCCCCCTTTTTGATGATGACAAAAACTAGATATTTTAAATGAAAAATAACGTGAAAAGTTATCAGATCTATTTATCAGAATAAGAAGTACGGAGAAGTTAGAGTTTAAGAAATACTCCCCCTGAGTTTGTTACTTCCCTTTGATATGCGTGTTCTTCAGAGTCAGATCTTTTTCTATTTTTGAGCATCAGATTGTAAGTCTTTGACTTATCAGAAAGCAGAGCTTCAGAGCTTTTCCTGTCAGAGCTTTGCTTCGGATCAGAGTGTTAGGTTGATCAGAGCTTCATATATCAGAACTTCATATTTGATCAGAGCAACATGAGCTTCTAGTCTTCATTGTGTTCGAGAGCTTCTTTGTGCCTGTAGACTTAAAGACAAAACAGAAAAACATTTCAAGTAATAGAGAGTTAGAATGTTTGAGAGTTTCTGTCTAGTTATCCGTTATTGATTTTAAATATCATTCTTGTTCTCCCCCTTTTTGTCAGCAATCAAAAAGTGCTGGTGATGTGCTAAAATGATTTAGATCAGAAAAACCAATAATATTAAAGATAGTTCAGAATCAGAGCAAAATAGCATTACAAACCATAGTCAAAACATAGGCAAAAGTACATCAGAAAATAAGGAAAATATAGAAAATGTTATGCATGAAAAAATTTCAGGGTTGTGGGGGCATGCGTGAGAACAGGCTTTCCAGCATTGCCTGAATCTTTTCAGAAGTTGCATTCTGCTTCTGAACCATGGTGACAACAGTATCAATCTTGCTGTCCTGGACATTCATTCTTGCTTCCATCTTCTGATTATTCTCATCCATCCGCTGCTGTAGACGCAAGTCATTCAGCCTTAATTCTTCCAGAGCCTGCCTGTCCAAGGCAGCTTGAGAACTTTCAGCAGGAGGAAGCTTCTCAGAACTTTCAGCTACATCTTCTGCTGGATTTTCTTCTTGAAGAGTCTTGTCTTCTTCTGCTGGTTCCACCTGTGCAGCTTGCTCTTTCTCAGACCACGATTCAGAGTCCAGAGGGAGCACAACTTCTTGAGGCAGCTGACTCTCAACTTCCTTCAGCAGCTTGCTAAAGTTCTGTTGAGCCTGCTCATAGTTGACGTCCTGCAGCTTGAGTGCTTCAGAACGAACCCAAACTCTGAACTGTGACCAGAGCTGATCAGAAGCAGCTGGGTCGATCATCCCGGGACAGACTTGCTTCAAGGAAGCAATCCACTGCAGCATACCTGTTTCAAAGTCCAAAATACCAGAGCCAACATCTAATTGCTTTGGTTTGGGAATGGCCAATTTGTGTCTTAAATCAGCAAGACGTTCAAGACTTGTCAAGTCAATGAATGTTTTGCTGGGGTTTTCAGAGGATTGGCTTTCAGAGGTGTGCTGAGGTGCTGTCTGTTTTGGTGGATGGTTATCAGAGTCAGAGGATATGTCTATTGGAGTGGTTGGAGTTTTTGGAGGTGTTGATTCCTCTGATGATGGTAACTGGGGTGTGATAATGGTGGTTCCACATGGCAACTGTATTGCCAGCGGTGAAGGTTGAGGTGAGTGGGGATCAGAATGATGAGGAGATGGGGTTTCATAGCGATGAAACTCTGTTGGAGGTGAGGGAGGATTATTTTCTGGTTGAGGGGGTGGAACTTCTGATTGCTCAGGAATCAGAGGTTCTTCTGTGATAGGTTGTTGTGATTGTGGTTCTGGTTCTTGTTCTGGTTCTGGTTGTGGTTGTATTTCTGGTTCAGGTTGAATTTCTGGTTCAGGTTGTGGAGGAGGAATATTTGGTGGTTCAGAGTGAGTTTGAACAGAAGTATGTTCACGCTCAATGTCAGCTAGCACTCTATCAAGTGCTGGTGTTGTTGAAACAGTTGGTTGTTGTTTGGTAATTTTGAGAGGAATTTTTATTCTGGTTCTTCTGAGTTGTAAGTTCTCAGAAGGGTCTTCTGGTATGTTTTCATCAATAGTGGGGATTGGAATGGAAATTCTGTGAGAGGTTTGGGGTGGAGCAACAGATGTTGGAATAGTAGTTGAAATTGAAATAGGAGCAGTAGATGGATTACCTCGTTTCTTTGGAGTCTGGTGAGATGATCCTTCTGCTTTCCTCTTCTTTGACTTCTTCTGAGCCATTTCAGGTTGAACCTGACTCAGATCTTTGATCTTCAGCTTCGAACCTGCAACTTCCTCTTTGAGAGAATCTGGATACTTGGCAACCATATCAGGGTGGGATTCCATCTCAGAAAATCTTGGGAAATCATTCAGAGGCACTCTTCTTCTGGAGATGTCAGCAGTTGAAGAAGCTCTGGGTTCCTTCCTGATATTGTCTATTAGCTTCATCTTCTTCAGATTCTTAGCATTCAGCGCTTTTCCAACAGTTGGTTCAAAATTGCCCAGTACTTTAGCTTCGCTCAGATAATCTATCAGCTTATTCTCTGTCAGAATATCTGATATGAGCCTCCCAAATGGTATCCAGTCTCTTTTTGTCCTTTCTTCTTCTCTAGTCTCTTTCACACTAGTCTTCAGATGATTGAACAGGAAGTGTGCCAAATTGATCTTCACCCTCTGATCAATAAAGTAGATCAGAAATTGCTGATCCACGTTTATATAGTCAGGAGAGCTTGTTGGCTTCCTGTGATTGAAACAGCCTAGAACAATCTTGGCCCACACTCTGAAGTGATCCTTCAGATCCTTGATTTTGCTGCTGGGAAGACCAAGAGTGAAAATGCAGTTCGCTATCACACCAATATCAGGGCACCTATCAGCCATGTCCACACAACGGACTCCGCCACCACTCTGACCAATTAACCTAGCAATGAGGTCTTCAGAAATTATGATCTTCTTTCCCATAACAGAGGAGACGACTAGATGCTTATCAATCTTGGCATGAATCCAAAATTCTTTGACAAGCTCTGGGAAGGTTGGTCCAACCAATCTATCAAAGTACCTCTCCCACCTTTGAGTTTTGACTTCAGCAGTTAGGTCAAATCCATTTTCCTTCAAACTTTCGAAATCCACTATTAACTCAGAGAGAACCTCAAGATTCTTTACTGGTGTGAGAAGAGTTCTGGTAGGCGCTTGATATTGCTCAGAGGTTTCCTTCTTCTGATTTCCTGCAGGAATGCTGGAGGATGCCATTGTTCTCACACAAAAAGCTTGAGAGTGATTTGAGAAAAGCTAGGGTTTTGAAGGAGATATGCAGAAAAATTCTTAAGAGATTATGAGTAAGCGTAAAGATTAAGAATGAAGAGTAATGTGCTTAAATAGGATTTTCAAAAATTATTTTGAAAAATAAAACGTTTTTAAGAGAGAGAAAAAAAATAATGATTGCAATTAACAAGCGTGATTACTTTTGCATTTAATGCTTGCTGATTTTGGGGGATTTGAGAAAGATACTTAAAAACGGTTACCAGACATGTGTCTCAATGCACCCAATCAGCGTTTTCCTTTCTCAGAAACGTGCACGCGTTCTGCTTCAGGGATTTGCTGATGATTGGATGACACTTGTTTGATATAGTGATCAGCACGTCTGTCTTTGAGATTGGACTCTCAGATCTTCAGACTTGCCTCTGATACAATCTGCATGTTCTAACTTTCTGAAACAAAGATTGATCAGAAGTTCACAGTAATATAATTACATTCTGAAAGATAAAAATATGGAATTAAAGCATTTTCATTCTGGGCATACTTTCATGCTGAGATGTTTCAGAATGAAATTAAACCTATCTTCTGAAAGGGGTTTAGTAAAGATATCAGCCCATTGATGGTCTGTATCTATAAATTTCAAATTTAAAATGCCTTTCTGAATATAGTCCCTAATGAAATGATGTTTTATTTCTATATGCTTAGCTCTAGAATGTAAAATAGGATTCTTACTTAAGCAAATAGCAGAAGTATTATCACAAAGAATAGGAATGTTACTCTCAAAAATCTGGAAGTCTTCAAGCTGACTTTTCATCCAGAGCATCTGTGTGCTGCAACCAGCTGCTGCTATGTACTCAGCTTCTGCTGTTGACAGAGCAATAGTTGATTGCCTTTTGCTGGACCACGAGATCAGATTTTCTCCCAGAAACTGGCAGCTTCCAGAAGTACTTTTTCGTTCCACTCTGTCTCCAGCAAAATCAGCGTCGCAGTAGCCTACTAAACTGTAATCACTAGATTTTCTATAAAACAAACCCAGATTAGTAGTACCTTTCAGATACTTGAAAATTCGCTTAACAGCTGTTAAGTGAGATTCTCTAGGATCTGATTGGAATCTAGCACAAATACATACACTGAATAGAATATCAGGTCTTGAAGCAGTCAGATAAAGGAGAGAACCAATCATACCTCTGTAGACTTTCTGTTCTACGCTTTTGCTTACCTCTTCTCTTTCCAGAATGCACGTGGGATGCATTGGAATCTTTGATGGCTTACATTCTGAGAGGTCAAATTTCTTCAGAAGATCTCTGATGTATTTGCTCTGATGAATGTAAGTTCCCTCTGGAGTTTGATTGATCTGAATTCCTAGAAAGAACTTCAGTTCCCCCATGAGGCTCATCTCAAATTCTGCCTGCATACACTTAGCAAATTTTCTTCCAAGAGAAGGATTAGTAGAACCAAAGATTATATCATCAACATAAATCTGACAGACTAAAATGTCACTCTTAACTGTTTTACAGAATAGAGTGGTGTCCACTTTCCCTCTGGTGAACTCATTTTCAAGCAGAAAGTTACTTAGCCTTTCATACCAAGCTCTGGGAGCTTGTTTCAGACCATACAGTGACTTTTTCAGTTTGAAAACATGTTCTGGATGTTTGGTATTTTCAAAACCAGGGGGTTGGTGAACATACACTTCTTCTTCTATATAACCATTTAAGAATGCACTTTTGACATCCATCTGATACAGAGTGATGCCTCTATTCACAGCAAATGAGATTAAAAGTCTGATAGATTCTAACCTGGCGACTGGGGCAAAGGTTTCTGTATAGTCTATCCCCTCTTGCTGACTATAACCTTGTGCAACCAGTCTTGCCTTGTTTCTGACGACTTCACCTTGTTCATTGAGCTTGTTTCTGAACACCCATCTTGTTCCAATGACGTTGAATCCTTTTGGTCTTGGAACGAGATCCCACACGTCGTTTCTGGTGAATTGATTCAGCTCTTCTTGCATTGCCAGAATCCAATCATTGTCCAGAAGTGCTTCATCAATAGAAGAAGGTTCAATCAGAGACACAAGTCCCATCAGAGTTTCTTCAGAGTTTCTGAGGCTTGCTCTTGTTCTGATTGGATCTTCCTTTCTTCCTAGAATAGATTCTTCTGGGTGATCCAAACTGCTTCTGGGAACTCTCTTCTGAGGTTGATCAGCAGCAGTTGTAGGATTTCTAGCATTGCTTCTTTCAGACGTTGAAGGAATGTCTGTGTTGAGAGCTTCTGATGACATGTCTTCAGAACCTGCAAATTCAATTTCTATACCTGCAAGATTTTCATTCTGCTTTGACTTTTCAGAGTCAAGCTTGTCATCAAAACGAACACTGATTGATTCTTCCACAATCTGTGTTTCTGTATTGTATACTCTGTACCCTCTTGAGCGTTCAGAGTATCCTAACATAATACACTTCTGTGCCTTAGAATCAAACTTGTTCAAATAATTCTTAGTATTTAACATATAGCAAGTACATCCAAATGGATGAAAATACGAAATGTTGGGCTTTCTGTTCTTCCACAATTCATATGGAGTCTTTTCCAGAATAGGTCTTATTGAGATTCTATTCTGAATGTAGCACGCTGTGTTTATTGCCTCTGCCCAGAAAGTCTTAGCAACGTTTGTCTCGTTGATCATGGTTCTGGCCATTTCTTGCAATGTTCTGTTCTTTCGTTCTACAACTCCATTTTGTTGGGGAGTTCTAGGACAAGAGAAGTCATGCAGAATGCCTTTGTCATTAAAGAATGACTCAAAATCTTTATTTTCAAATTCTCCACCATGATCACTTCTGACTTTAACGATTCTAAGATCTTTTTCATTCTGAACTTGGTTACAGAAGGTAACAAACACAGAGTGTGACTCGTCCTTGTGTCTTAAGAACTTTACCCATGTCCATCTGCTATAGTCATCTCCGATTACTAACCCATACTTCTTGCCACTGACAGAAGCAGTCTTAACTGGTCCAAATAAGTCAATGTGCAGAAGTTCTAATGGCTTAGAGGTAGAAACAACATTTTTGGATTTAAAAGATGGTTTTGCAAATTTGCCTTTCTGACATGCTTCACACAGAGCATCTGAATTGAACTTCAAATTTGGAAGTCCTCTGACCAGATTGAGTTTGTTAATCTGAGATATTCTTCTCATACTAACATGCCCCAATCTTCTGTGCCAGATCCACTGCTCGTTGTTAACAGACAGAAGACATTTTACGTTCTGACTCTTAAGTTCAGAAAGTTTGATTTTGTAAATGTTGTTTTTCCTCTTACCATTAAATAGGATAGTCCCATCTTTCTGACTAACAGCTTTACATGATTTTTGATTAAAGATTATATCATAACCGTTATCACTTAATTGACTTATGGATAACAAGTTATGCATCAATCCATCAACAAGCAGAACATTATTAATAGAGGGAAGATTTCCGTTACCTACAGTTCCAGAGCCAATTATCTTTCCCCTCTGATTGCCTCCAAAGCCAACGTGGCCTCCAGGCTTAAGTTCCAGGCTTTGGAACATATGCCTTCTTCCCGTCATGTGACGTGAGCAGCCAGAGTCCAGGTACCATGACTGGTGTTTCTGACTTGCTGCTAAAGATATCTGCAACATGTATTATTTTATCCTTAGGTACCCAGATCTTCTTGGGTCCTGATTTGTTAGTCTTACCAAAACTCTGGTTGAATTTTGGTTTCACAAAGTGATTGCTACTAGTATATTTGATGTCATGTGTGTGACCATACACAAAGTGTGAATTTAGAGGAGTGTATTTAATTGTTAAATCCATGACATTTTTAGGTGTAGGAACCTTACCTAGGTATCCTATTCCTTTCCTGCCGTTTCCGCTAACTCCATAGATCATTGAAGCCATTTTGCTTCTATCTATGCTTTTAGCAAGGAACTTCTGGAAACTATGATCATACTCCTTGATGATCTCATCAGCGTTGCTGGGAGTTTCAGCAATTGGTTCCTTCTGAGAGTTTTGTAAAGAGTTTTCTAATTTTAAAATTTTATCTCTCAGCTCAGAGTTTTCCAATCTGAGACTCTCAGACTTATTAGAGTCAGATTCAAGAGTCCTTTTCAGGTCTCTGAGTTTAGCTCTAATCTGCTGATAACGTTCCAGAATTTCATTTAGGCTTTCAGCAAGTTCAGCCTTTGTAAAATTAACAGCGAAGTTAGGGAATACCTCTTCTGTGTCTGATTCTGAGTCTGAGTCAGACGCTTCACTGTCATCTTGAATGTTAGCCATAAGCGCTAAGTTCGCCCGTTCATCATCTGATTCTGAGTCAGCTTCAGACGAGTCAGAGTCATCCCATGTGGCCATGAGACTTTTCTTCTTCTCTCTTCCAAACTTCCTTTTTGGCTTTTCCCTCTGAAGCTTTGGACAGTCACTCTTGTAGTGACCTTGCTCATTGCACTCGTAGCAGATGATGTCTTTTGTATTTGGCTTCTTGCTACCTGAGGAGCCTTCAGATCTTCTGTATCCAGAGGAAGAATCTGTCCTTCTGTGTCTGGAAGAAGACTCGTTATGATCAGATCTTCTGGGATTCCTGAACTTCTTTTGTCTTTGCTTCCACAGTTGATTTACTCTTCTGGAGAGAAGAGAGAGCTCGTCTTCTTCTGATGAGGATCCATCAGATGTTTCTTCAACTGCCTGCAAAACTTTAGATTCAGATTTTCTGTTAGATTTCAAAGCTATAGGCTTACCTTGCTTCTGAGGCTCATCAGCTTCCAGCTCTATCTCATGACTTCTGAGGGAGCTTATAAGTTCCTCCAGAGTGATTTTGTTGAGATCTTTCGCCAGCTTCAGAGCAGTAACCATAGGCCTCCACTGCTTGGGTAAACTTCTGATTATCTTCTTGACATGGTCAGCAGTAGAGTACCCCTTGTCCAGAACTTTGAGACCAGCTACCAGAATCTGGAATCTAGAGAACATAGTTTCAATGGATTCAGATTCTTCCATTTTAAACGCCTCATACTTCTGAATGAGCGCCAGAGCCTTTGTTTCCTTGACTTGAACGTTGCCCTCATGCGTCATTCTGAGAGAATCAAAGATGTTCTTAGCTGTGTCTCTGTTGGAGATCTTCTCATACTCAGTATAGGAGATAGCACTGAGAAGGATGGTTCTGGCCTTATGGTGATTCTTGAAATCACGCTTTTGTTGATCAGTCATTGATTTTCTATCAATCCTCTGACCAGTTGCATTCACAGGGTGCGTGTATCCATCTGTCACCATATCCCACAGATCAGCATCATGTGCTAGAAAGAAGCTTTCAATTCTGTCTTTCCAGTAGTCAAAGTTTTCTCCATCAAAGACTGGAGGTTTGCCGCTGAATCTGTCTCTATCCTCATTGTTGTCATTGCTGAAATGAGAGTTGTTTCCTGCCATAGTGTTTTTCTGATGCTGGATCTTTTACTGACACGGTTAAGTGTTTTAGCTCAGAACCAGGCGCTCTGATACCAATTGAAGGGGTGAAAAACACAAGAAGGGGGGGTTGAATTGTAAAACTGGAAACTTAAAGCAAATGACACGGTATTTTTATCCTGGTTCGTTTGATCTCAAACTACTCCAGTCCACCCGTTCAAGGTGATTTCGCCTCTCTCCAACGAGGTCTTAATTCACTATATTCAACTGAATACAAATCTGTTTCAGCAACTGCTAAAACCTTCTTGATTCAAACCACAATCCGGTTTGTCAAGGCAACACTTTCTTACAAAGGAATAATCAAATGTGTGTGAATGTTTCTACAAAAACTATATCACAACTGTGATGTTTACACAAATGAAGCTTAGAATACTAAGTTGCTAAACGCTAATAGAGTATCAGAGTTTGGTGGTTTAGCAAAACTTGTAGAGTGAAGATTACTGTTCAGCTTTGTGCGTGTAGAGAGTTTGGAAGCATTAGCCGTGATAATCTTCAAAGCTTGGTTTATATAGCACTTTGAGAAGATGAACGTTGAAGCAAATATTCTTGATTCAATGCTATTAACAAGCTTTCCTTTCTGAGCAGATCTTGTCTAGAATGATGCCGTTGGTATTGATTAGCTTTCAATGCACAGTACCGTTGCTTCTTCAATGCACGATCTGGCTTGGCTCATTCTGATTCTGCTTTGCTGCTGATGAACTGATTTGATTCTGTATCAGAGTATTTTACGCGCAGTTCTGTTCATCAAGCTTCAGCATGTGCAAGCGTTGATCTTCTGATCTTGACGTTCTGATTCAGCAACTTCTGATGCTGGTGTGCAAACTCATATTCTGATGCTGAGAACGTGATCTTGCTTATTTTAATCAGCATATCTGCAAGTCAGAGCATAGTAATTTTAAGTAGCATATAATTCAATCATGAAATGTTTAACTACTATATCTTTTCACTTTGTTATCATCAAAACTTAATTATAGGGTACTAGATTCAAACATTGTTCTAACAAATGTTGCCTCGAATATGATCTTAAGACTCTAGGGTTATTACTAAGGTGTCCTAATATTACTTTAGTGATCGTACGTCCCTTTCGAATTGACCCTTACAACTCCAACGACGGTGCTACCTATTTCTCAATAGTAGGATAGTGCTGTCTAAAGGAAACAAGAATAGAAACGATCCTTTTTCGAGTAGGTAGATGCTAGTAGGTACTTGCTCAAATCAAAACTTTTCACACTTACACTTTTTAAAACAAATTTTAAAAACAACTTCGTCACACCTCTGAGGACTGATACAAGGGTTATCACGAAGTCAAACTGTTTCAAAACAAAGCACATACACAAGAAATTTAAAAAGATGAGAAAGTACCTAAGAGCCCGTAGATAACTACAGATAGAAAGGGTGCTAACACCTTCCCTTTCTATAATCTACCCCCTATACTCAGAATATCTCAAAAAAGGATTTTTTTCTGTACTTTTTTCCTCTCCGGTTGGATGAAATAAAAGTCGGTGGCGACTCTTGCTTACCGTGACATTTTGCGAACATAAAACGCAAAACGCAAACCAACATTTCAAAACAGTTGGTTCTGCCACCGTATCACAGAACTGGCAACTCTGCTCGGGACTATTAAGTAGGGTATACCTTAGGATCTAGGTCATCATAATTGCTTCTCTTGTTTGTTTTGGTTGCTTTACTTTTAAAGGTTTTTGTTTGGGAGTTACTATAGATCCTAACCAGGATCTGGGGATACCTTTTAGGTAAGTAGCAATAAACTGTGAGGGAACTATACGGCGTAGATCGATACGGTTGAAGCATTAGCTACATTGATGTGGCACATTGGTTGGTACTGGTATCCCTTGTGGAGAAACGAGGAGAATATGGGGCCACTGCGTGGTGTCGTTAAGCATCAACTAACCTTAGAACCCTTAATCGATCAACTTGGCCATTAGAAAGTAGTGAGATAGCCGTCCTCGGTGTAAAGCTGAGAACTGGTTGATACTCGATGCTACACTCTTTGAGACCATACTCTCGAGATAGTTTCGGCTGCAAGAAAATATTGCGTGAGCTGAAACCATGACCGATGGAGGATGGTCAGTGATATTGAGATCCTCTAGAACTCGATTACTTTTGCTAGGACAGGTTGAAACCAACTTAACTTCAAGAGGGTAATACCTTTGACCTCATGCAAGCCTTAAACTTAAGGGCTTTGTGTGACTTGTTTGTCTTTGCCATGCCTATTATCTGCTATACCTGTTGCTTTTTATCATGACATCATGCATCATAACATGGCATTCATACTTCATTATACTAACCATTTCAAAGACCAAGGGTATTTATCTTTGTTATGTTTTGCAGATTATGGCTTCCGTGCGCAGAAATACCATCTGAGTTAACTTTGTGCAAATACCTACTCAACTTAAGGAGTTAGTCTCAAGAGTTTCTGAGACTTCTATGTTCATTAAGAGACATGGTCAGCTTCTTAGCCTGGTCACCTCAAATCTTGATGAGCAGATGATGAGTGTACTTTTCCAGTTCTTCGAACTTGTGCATCATTGCTTCACCTTTCCAGATTACTAGCTGGTTCCCACCATGGAAGAGTTATCTCACCTATTGGGCATATCCATCCTTGAACAGGTACCCTTCACAAGTATGGAAGAGGTTCCTAGACCAGAAGACATTGCCTCAACCCTGGATCTGAAACGGGCTGATGTAGTGTCCAATTGGGAAACACGAAGCGGGGTCGAAGGTTTCTTAGCCAAATTTCTGATAGACCAGGCTCAGCTATTCTGGGATAGTTTGGATTTTCAGGCTTTCGAAGATATCTTGGCTCTCCTTATCTATGGGTTGGTCCTCTTCTCGAATCCGGATTCCTTTGTAGATGTAAATGCTGTCAAGATTTTCCTTTCCCGTAATCCTGTGCCTACCCTGCTGAGTGATATCTTGCATGCCCTCTATACTCGTACTGTGCGAAGAAGAGGAACTCTCATGTGTTGCATGCTGTTGCTGTCAATGTGGTTTATTTCGCACCTCCCTAAGTCTGTGCTGAAGAACGAAGAAGGTTTGGGATGGTCCTAAAGAATAATGTCACTTGCCCATACAAACATTCTTTGGTGTTCCCGGGCTATGGAAGACACTGTTGTTATTGACCGTTGTGGGGGTATCCTAATGTCCCACTGCTTGGGGTCAGAGGGGGTATAACCTACAACCCTTGTCTAGCTTTGCGACAATTTGGTCGTGCTCGGAGAGATGGTACCCATGAGCTACTTATTGAGAATATTGCATTTGACTACAAGGAATACGTTAAGGAGCACTGCTGGAGGTTTATACGAGCTTGGGGCATGGTGAACAGATCTGACCCAAAAGAGTTGGGACCAAAAACTTCCCTTCTGATGAAGCCTTATCTCCAATGGGTCCGAGCTCGTGCCCAGAAGCTTGGGAGGCCCTATGAAGCAGTATTTCCAGTAATTATGGAGCCCACTAATGAAGAAGGCGTTCCTTACATGGTTCTTTATCCTTACATGCCCACTGATCCTGGGGAGTTGCAGAGGTCTTGGATTTAGCTGAAGGATGAGAGGGATACTTACCAGGAAAAGTATCATGAGCAAGAAAGGAATATTTTGAAGCTCACCAGGAAGCTCGAGGAGGAAAGAGTGATCAATGACTACATTGACACAAAGAGGAAGCGTCCATGGGACTTTTGATTTTGCTTTTTCTAGTTTTTAGATTTGTTTTCTATTTTACTTCTTTGTAACACCTTAAAGGCATTATTGAACCTTTTAAAAGTTAATCTAATAAAGTTTGTTTATTTTTGGTTTGCAAATTTAAATCTCCCAAAGTCTTTGAAATCATTACATACGCATCACATTATCATGCACATCATCACAGGTACCTTTACAGGTTTCTTATCTTCTTCCCTGTTTATTTCAGCAGAAATGTCTTTCGATCAAGCCATCAAAGATCTTCAGGCACAGAACGCCCAATTCCAACAGATGTTCTTGAGTTTGGCTAAAGGGCAAGAGGACCTGAAGACCCTTATTCTGAAAGAGAAGAAGAAGAAGAAGAAGAAGAAGGTTGGTATCCTGAACATGGGTAGAAGATTCGGAGAAAGGATAAGACAATCAGTTGATCTGACCTCCTCATCTAAGGACGGGGAAAACCAAGAGAGGGTAAAGGACCCTAGTCCAGTAGTTTCTGATAACGATATGGATTACGATGATGAGCAATATCCTTCTGCTGAGGATAGGTACAAGCAGCAAGAAGACCGCCTGAGTGCTAAGGAGATTCAGAAGATCCCTGGTTTGGATTTCGGAGAACTGGGACTGGTGTCGGGAGTGGTGATCTCTCATAAGTTCAAAGCTCCAGTTTTTTCCAAGTACGATGGAGTATCCTGTCCAAAACTCCATCTCCGCTATTACGTAAGAAAAATCCAACCTCACACTGCTGATAAAAATTTGTGGGTACACTTATTTCAAGATAGTCTGTCAGGGACTCAGCTTGAATGGTTTTATCAGTTGGAAGGAGCCAGTGTTCGAAACTGGGAAGACCTTGCTGCTGCTTTTTACAGGCAGTATCAGTATAACACCGACCTTGCTCCCACTCGTACTCAGCTCCAGGGTATGTCTATGGTGCAAGTGAAGGTTTTAAAGACTATTCTCAAAAGTGGAGAGACTTGGCTGGAAGAGTCCAACCCCCTTTGTCTGATAGGGAGCTGGTTGACATGTTTCTAGGGACGCTACCTGGTCCATTTTTCAATCATCTGATTGGCGGATTGTCATTTGGGTTTAATGAGTTTATTTTGACTGGAGAGAGAGTAGAAGCTGGAATTTGAAGTGGTAAAATACAGAAGGACACTTCATCAAGTGCAGTAAAGAAGCCTTTCACCGGTAAGAAGGAAGCTAGTGCAGTCTATGGCTCGAGGGGCCAAAGCAGACCTGAACACCGTCAAGCAATAAATGCGGTAGTGATATCAAGACCCACAGTTGCTACACAATGCAACAATCAACAAAGGGGGGAAATACCACAGAGGTAGTTCACTCGGCTCAATATGACCTTGTCTCAAATTCTACCATAATTATTGAAGACCAATCTGGTAACTCTGAGGGAAGCCCCGAAGAACCCCAACACAACTTCTCCTCATTATAACCCGAATGCCCGCTGCGCCTATCACTCTGAAAGTTCATGTCATGATACAAACAACTATTTGGCCTTGAAAAACAAAGTGCAAGACTTGATCGAAGCCAAAGAGATTGAGTTTGACGCTCCGGAGAAGCCCAACGTCATAACTGCTCCCATGCCCAAACATGGTCATGGAGTAAATGCTATAGACGATGATTTATTTGTGACCTCTGTGGAAGAAATTTCTACTCCTTTGACGATAGTTAAGAAGAATTTGTTGTAGGCCGGTTTATTTCCAGGTTTTGGTGAAGGTTGCCACATGTGTTCAATTCTACCTGCTGGTTGCCACTTATTGAAATCAGGTGTTCAGCGCCTGATGAATAATAAAGAGATCCTGTTTGAAAAGACTATGATTCTGTTGGTTCCAATTCAAGATGTTGCCATCATAACCATTTCCGCCAATCCTTCCAAGGTTTCCTCGAGAAAACCTGTTAGGATTACATCCGTCCCAAGAATTGCTCCGTTAATAATTATTGTCCCTGGTCCTATCCCATACACTTTAGATAAGGTTGTCCCTTGGCACTATGGTGCCGATGTGTATTACCATGGAGTTAAACAAGACTTAAAAAGTGAGGAAGCTGATGTTGATGTCAGCAATATTGTCGGGGCTAGCAAGGTCACCAGAAGCGGAAGACTCTTTTCTCCCGAGATTTCCCCTCCGACTGTTTACAAACCTGTTGTCATTCCGTCTTCTATTACACCAACTACTATCCCAGTTCCTATTCCAGTCATCACCCCTGTCACCGAGCCATCTGGGACTCGGGGCAAAGAAATCATAGGTGAGCCTTCCCGGACGGAGGCACCTAAGAAGATCATTGTAGAAACCTCTAAACAAGAAATATTGGAAATTCTAAAGATTATCAAGAAGAGCGACTATAACGTAGTCGAGCAGCTGGGGCAGACCCCATCAAAAATCTCCATGTTGTCCTTGTTATTGTCTTCTGAAGCCCATGCAAAGGCTTTAATTGCATTCCTCAAAACTGTGCATGTGTCGCAGGAAACTTCAGCCGATCAATTCAAAGATTGCGTAGCTAGCCTGACCCCCAATAATGGGCTGGATTTCTCAGATGCAGGTCTGAATGCTAAGGGAAGAAATCATAATGATGCCCTGCACGTCTCAATCGAGTGCATGGGCACCACTATGGCCCATGTACTGGTGGATACCGGGTCTTCATTAAATGTTCTGCCAAAGAAAGCATTAGATCATCTGGACTGTGAAGGTTTGATTCTGAAGCCGAGCAATATTGTGGCCAGGGCTTTTGACGGGTCAAAGAGAATGGTGCACGGGGAGGTAGACATCCCTATTAAAGTTGGCTCTCAGACTTTTGCATCCACCTTCTATGTGATGGATATCAGACCATCATATTCTTGTTTGTTGGGTCGCCCTTGGATTCATAAGGCCGGGGCAGTGACTTCCATGCTCCATCAAATACTGAAATACCCGGTGAGAGGAAAGATTGTCACGGTGCGAGGTGAAGAGGAGTATATGATGAGTCATCTCAATTCTTTCCGCTACATAGAGATGGACGGGGAACTCATCGAAACCCCTTGTCAGAACTTTGAAGAGGTACCTCAGACCTTGGCGTCAACTGAAGTTACTACCGACAAACCTCCGATGAAGATTGCTTCTCTCAAGGATGCCAGAGTTATAATTGAAGAAGGTGGGTGTACCAATTGGAGTCAGCTTCCTGATTTCACTCAAAAAACTGACAAATTTTGTTTAGGCTTTACTACAGGGGCTCAAAGGGCTGTTAGGCACGCGCGGATTGGAAGACCTCCTCTGCACATCAGCAATCAGGGAGTTAATGCAATTGAGGACAGTGAAGAAGATTCAGATATCGACAGCTGGATCTACCCTACAACCAACATTGGTCTGAACAACTAGACGGCGAAGGACTTCATACCTGTTTCTTTTATTCCACAGTAATTGACTTTTGTTTTAAGAGTTGTAATAGACAGTTTGAAACTTTACAGCCCGGTTCCTTGCCCGAGGCACCTTGGCTTTGCTTGTGAGGGCTTATTACTTGTCATTTCATATATCATTAATAAAACATTGGACATTTTCTTGCATTACAAATCTTGTGCTCTTTGTTTTTCTTTTCTGTCTCCCACTCTACCAAAACAACTATTCTCTTACACACACTCACGTATCATAATGAAGATCCATATCCACTTTGGATCCCATTGATAACAAGTCTGCTACTTCCAGTTATGACTTCGAAAATCCGATCAAGCAAGCCGAGGACGAAGGTGAAGATGATTGTGAGGTGCCTGGAGAACTTTCTAGACTATTACAGCAGGAAGAGAGGGCCATACAGCCTCATGAAGAGTCAGTTGAGTCAGTGAATTTGGGTACAGAGGAAGACAGGAAAGAGGTTAAGATAGGTGCAAATCTGGAGCCTAGTGTCAAGCAACAGTTGATACAAATGCTACGCGGCTATGTTGAGATCTTCGCTTGGTCTTATGAAGATATGCCTGGTTTGGACACCGATATTATGGTTCATCGCTTGCCAACTAAAGAAGACTTCCCTCCGGTAAAACAGAAGGTCTGTTGTATGCGCCCTGAGATGTCTAAGAAAATCAAAGTTGAAGTCATGAAATAGCGCGACGCGGGATTTTTAGCTGTCACTTCTTATCCGCAGTGCGTTGCCAACGTTGTTCTAGTACCTAAGAAGGATGGTAAGGTACGGATGTATGTAGACTATAGAGATCTAAACATGGCAAGCCCCAAGGATGATTTCCCACTTCCTCACGTCGATGTTCTGGTCGACAACACCGCGCATCATAAGATCTTCTCCTTCATAGATGGTTTTTCTGGATACAACCAGATTAAGATGGCTCCTGAAGACATGGAGAAGACAACCTTCGTTACACAGTGGGGCACCTTCTGTTACAAGGTAGTGCCTTTCGGGTTGAAGAACGCTGGGGCAACTTATCAGCGCGCCATGGTCGCTTTGTTCCACGACATTATTCACCATGAGATTGAAGTTTATGTTGATGACATGATAGCAAGGTCCCAGACTGAGGAAGAGCACCTTGACCATCTCCAGAAACTGTTCGACAAGTTGAAGACGTACAAGCTGAGGTTAAACCCGAACAAGTGCATCTTCGGGGTAAGGTTTGGTAAACTGCTGGATTTCGTCATCAGTGATAAAGGTATTCAGGTGGATCCTGCAAAGGTAAAAGCTATACAAGAGATGTCAGCTCCCCGCATAGAAAAGGAAGTTAGAGGCTTTTTGGGACGTCTGAACTACATCGCCCGGTTCATCTCACATCTGACTGTTACTTGTGAGCCAATCTTCAAGCTGCTGAAGAAAGATCAAGTGGCAAAATGGAATGACGAATGCCAGACCGCTTTCGAAAGAATCAAAGAATACCTTCAATATCCACCAATTCTGATGCCTCCAGTTGAAGGAAGACCTTTGATTTTATACTTAACAACACTGGACAATTCAATGGGGTGCGTGCTGGGGCAGCATGACGAGTCTGGCCGAAAAGAGCACGCTATTTACTACCTTAGCAAAAAAGTTTACCGACTGTGAGACCCGATACTCATTGCTCGAGAAAACTTGTTGCGCTTTGGCATGGGCTGCTCGCCGGTTGAGACAGTATATGTTGACTCACAACACCTTATTGATATCAAAAATGGATCCAATCAAGTATATCTTCGAAAAGTGTGCCCTGTCCGGAAGAATAGCGAGATGGCAGATGATCCTAACCGAGTATGACATCCAATACACAACCCAAAAAGCAATCAAGGGGAGTGTATTGGCGGATCATTTGGTGCATCGGGCCGTGGATGACTACCAATCCATGAAATTCGAGTTCCCAGATGAGAACATCATGTTGGTGACCGACTGTGAAGAACCTGGACTGAATGAAGGACTTGAGGAAGGATCCCGATGGCCTACGTATTTTGATGGAGCATCAAATGCATTGGGTAATGGAATTGGCACTGTAATTATATCTCCTGAGGTTTGTCATACTCTGTTCACCGCCCAATTATATTTCAACTACACCAACAACATGGCGGAGTATGAAGCGTGCATCATGGGTCTTCGAGCTACTATTGACCTAAGGATCAAGTTCTTAAAGGTATTCGGGGATTCTGCTCTAGTGATCAGTCATATCAAAGGCGAGTGGAATATGAAGCACCCAAATCTTATTCCTTACAAAGAGTATGTATTGACGTTGCTCCCATACTTCGAGGAGATAAACTTTGAACATTTCCCCAGAGAAAAGAACCAGCTGGCGGACGCGTTAGCTACCATGTCTTCTACGTTCAAGGTCAGGTGGGACAATGAAGCTCCCCAGATTACCATCGAGAGGTTGGACGAACCCGCACATTGTTGTGACATTGAGACGGAAGAGGTAGAAGATAAACCCTGGTTTCACAAGGTAAAGAGGTATCTTGAGGCTTAAGAATACCCCGGGGGGGAATATGTTAATGATAAGAAGTTTCTGAGAAGGTTCGCTGCGAAGTTCTTCATCAGTAATGGAATCCTCTATAAGCGTAACCATGATTCAACCTTATTGCAATGTGTGGACAAAAGAGAGGCAGAAAGGATCATGGCAGAGTTACATGAAGGTACCTTCAGAACTCATTCCATTGGACATACCATGGCGAAGAAAATCTTACGAGCAGGATATTACTGGTCTACTTTGGAAGCCAATTGTTATCAGCATTCTCGAACCTGTCATAAGTGCCAAGTCTATGCTGATAAGGTGCATGTACCTCCAGTTCCTCTGAATGTTTTAATAGCTCCTTGGCCTTTTACAATATGGGGCATCAATATGATTGGCGAGATAATACCTACTATGTCCAACGGGCATCGTTTCATTCTGGTAGCTATTGATTACTTTACAAAGTGGGTCGAGGCAACTTCCTTTGTTACAGTAACCAAGAATGTCGTGGCACGGTTTATCTGACACAATATGATATGTCGATATGGTGTACCAGAGAGGATCATTACGGACAACAGTACAAATCTCAAAAATACAATGATCACCGAACTCTACAAACAGTTCAAGATTCAGCATCATAACTCTTCTCCCTACCAGTTGAAGATGAATGGGGTTGTTGAAGCGGCTAACAAGAATATCAAGAAGATTGTACAAAAGATGACGGTGACATACAAAGACTGGCACGAGATGTTACCATTTTCTCTTCATGGGTACCGCACCTCAGCACGGACGTCAACAGGAGCAACACCCTACTCTTTGGTATACAGCATAGAGGCGGTCCTACCCATCGAAGTCCAGATACCCTCTCTCAGGATTATGAAGGATGCGGGTTTGAACGAAGACGACTGGATCCAAACCCAACTTGATCAGCTGAATTTAATCGATGAAAAGAGGCTTACTGTTATTTGTCGTGGTCAGACGTATCAGAAGCAGATTATTAAGGAATTTAACAAGAAAGTCAGACGTTAAGAATATCAAGTCGGGGATCTGGTGATCAAACGCATCATACTACCGCAAGGTGATCCCAGGGGAAAATGGACCCCCACATACGAAGGGCCATTTATGGTTAAGAACATTTTCTCGGGAGGAGCTATGATTCTAACCACCATAGATGGTGACGACCTTCCTCACCCCGTCAATGCAGACATAGTGAAAAAATACTACGCATAATCAAATACCCGCTAGATTGACTGGACTAGGAAAAAATAAGGTCTTCCCGGTGAACCAAAAGGGTTCGGGAAAAAGTAAGGGATGAAAATGAACTAAAACTGTACACCCGACAAGTCGAAAACCTGAAAAGGCGACTTGGGCAAAAAAGGGTATCCCGGTGGACTGAAAACCTGAAAGGGCGGTCCAGGAAAAAATTAGGGATCTAAGCGTAACACTATGTCTCATTGGATCATCTTGCGACCAGACTTCGGTATCGACTATCAAGCTCGGACGGTTCCAATCAATTTGATCCACCTTCGACCAAGTAGCAAAGTGATGAGACACTTGAAGATATAAAGGCAATATTAGAGTTGGAACCCAATGGGATTGTTTCACATAGTTGTTTTCTTTCTATTTCACAAATTATATAATTTCTATCTTTCGGCGGTGTTCTCTTACTAGGAAGTCAGCCTCTTTGTACAAAACGCCTATTACAGGCCAACTTCGAAAATCAATACAATTCATTTTCACAAGAAATTTCAAACTTGTTTTGTCTTTTTCTGCTTTGTTTTGCGAGAACGTCCAATGATTCATTTTTGATATATGCATTTGAAAATAATTGTTGCTCATAAATATTTACATAAGAAACAAAAGAAAATTACTCGTAATTCCAGGAACAGGGGAAAACAAGAAGTGTCGAAACCTTACAGTTGCTCTACCCACCAGGTACAGGGATAGAGCCAGCTTGAGAATATTACTAAAGGTACATACACTCCCCCACAGAGTAGGAAATCCTAAGACATTGGTGTTAGCTCTCCCCAGCCGAGGTTCATAATCGCGAATGAGTCGGCAAAATTCTCCCCAAGCAGAGTTTATCTATCACCAGCAATAGAAGCTCACCACCAGCTGAGTTTATTTCTCCAAATCAGCAAATCTTCCAACAGAGCATCTCTCTTCCCCATAAATTCATTTTCCCACAGGATTATTCTCAAACAGAGTCTCTCGCGGCGGAATATTCTCGAGCAGAATGGACGCAAGTCTCCAACTAATCATCTTCGGTCACTATCCCCAGCGAGAACGAAGAACTTAACTCCTTATACTCTCCAACAGCAGTCCTGGATTTATTCTCCCCAGCCGGAGAATATCACAAGAACATTGCATATCCATACATCGTGGCATGCGCATACACATCATGCAGCAGAATCTCATTTATTTTGAGAACATCATTACTCAATATGTTTCATACATCATGACATTACATACGACTAACTCTTTACCTTTCAGGGAAAGATGCAATCAAGTTCTAACAAGTTTTATCTAGTTCAGTCAAACCGACATTAAGGTTTCTATTCTAGTTGAAGACATTTTAAGACTTTCGTTTGGGTCAGCAGAATCGCCGCTAAGATTCCCCTGATTTCTATGCCAGTCAAAGTTAATCCAAGACCTCTCCTGGGATCAGTCAAATCGACACTAAAATTTCTCTCCCATTTGAAGTTCCCACAAGTTTCCCCTGGTTCAGTCAAATCGATACTAAGATTTCTATTACTGTTCAAGCTTTGAAGCCCGGAAATCAACCGGAAAACAGCTTAACCCTCAACAAGTTATTGTGAAGCCTGGGAATCGACCAGATAGCGGTACAAGATACCATGAAGCCTGGAACCGACCAGATAACGGTATCAGACGCTTTGAAGACTGGAGCACAACCAGATAGCGGCAAAGGACACTAAAACCTGGGGCACAACCAGATAACAGTATAAGGTACTGTGAAGCTTGGAATTCGACCAAATAGTAGTTTACTCGGCCAATTACTATGAAACTCAGAAATCGACCAGATATTAGTATACCTTAAATTCAAGCGGAAACCCGGATGTGACCGGATAACCACTTAATTCCTTCTGAAGCCTGGAGCGCGACCAGATAAGAATTGAGAAATTGCAGAGCCTGGAGGATGACCAGATAGCAGTTCATTGCCACCTCCTCAACTAAGAGATGATTCCCCAGTAGAGTAATGGACAACTGAAGCTCCTAAAATTCTATTTCTCCCAAGACAGAGACCAATATGCTCCCAGCGAAATCCTCCTTAACAACAGGTATACGAGTTCTCGCAAAGGAATCTCTTATGCGATCAACACTTCTTCGGATGGCATATTTAAGCCCATCTTCCGTCATTGACTTCCAAATGGCATCTATAAGCCCATTCCCGATATCACAAGACAAGTACCACTTCATGCGAGTGCAAATTTCTGGGCACTCTAGTGTTTAATCATCTTCCACCTTCAGATCACGAAAGGCAGACACACGAATCTACATCCTCAGGTTTAAGAAGATTGAACAGGGGCAGCTGTTGTACCCCAAAATTTTCCCTCCCATATTACTCAATATATGTCAAGTAAGGTCTTCAAATTGCTAAAGGAAGTCCAAGAGTGGACCGGACAAACCCTCTCCTAAGATAGTCTACCCCAAATTAGGGTTTCATTTTACATCAAGATGCTTGAGTCCAAATGATCCCAAATGCTCACCTTTGTCCTAATATGTTCTTAAGGTCATCCATGTAAAGTTTCAAGCCTTGCAGAGAAGATTTGCTCAATCAATTGCTCAAAGGCCTGAAAATCGACTGTGCTAGGGCAAAACTCAACTGTGGCCCACATACAGTCAAACTTCAAGAGTTTTGGTCAACATTCTCATTTTGAAGTGTTATTCATCATTTGATCAAGGTTTGATCATGATTCCTCAAGGATTGCTCATAATTCATCAAAACCCAAAAGTTGTTAAATTAGGGTTTTGTAGGAAAAGTCAACTCAACTTTGACCAAGCATAACTTTCTCATACTTTATCAAAAATGACCCATCCAAGGCTCATTTTGAAGAGGATGTAATTACATACAATCCATATTCATCTCCCAAGGTCAAAATATGCACTCACAAGAAGATATGAATTTGGACATTATAGGTCATTTTGAAAAGTCGACAAATACCCCTTTTGGGTCAAGGCTTCATACATGAACATGGAAAACTCAATTGAAATGAGACAAAAAGGGTTGCTTAGAGGACATCCTAAGCTTTCTAAAAAGTCCTAGAACACATCTCTAGGATCAAAATTGAAAGAATTATGCATTGGCCAAGTTGACCTTTTTTGCAAAATTGCCAAAAGTCAAATGTCTCCAAAATTGCATTTTTTGCTAAATGGGCCCAACGTTTTATGCTTGCACTGAGTTTGTAATGTGATCCACGACCAATGAGCCTTTCCACTTGTCATTCTTTTATTTTTGTCATTTATTTTGATTTTATTTCATTTAAATCAAATAAAAACAATATAAAATAATGAAAATATCAAAAATCAATAAAACCTTGAGATTTTGTGCATGATTAGATTCATTATACAGCTGTAGACAAAATAAAATCGTGCAAAGCTTCATATGGACACAAAAAGATTGAAAATGCTTGTTTTGGAAAGATTTGGTGCAAGGATTAAATCATGGATCAATCTTCATAAATGGCAAAGATTTGATGCAAATATTTACCCTAATGCACTCTATTATAGATAGAAAACAAAGACAAACCAGGGAGAGGTTAGAAGCAGCTGCGCCAAGGTGAAAGAAAAAACTCAAAAATTGCAAGAAAAGAGGTGATCCAATTTCTGGGTTAGAGGTCAATTCATACCTTCTCACGTAACCAGAAAGATTGTTGGACGTTCCAGGAGCACATTCCAATCAAATTCAAGCCCTTTCACGCATAGGATCATAAGTTGCAGGTATCACCATTGGTTTCTAAACTTGTTTTCGTTTTCATCAATTTATACGCCCTTTGCACATTTTGACTGCATATTCTTGTTCCTTAACATGTTTACAAGCTAATCATCATATTTAATTGTGTTTTTGGTGATTGTATGACAAACTGCCATAGTTAGGGTTTGCCTTGTTGTTTTGGGGTTTTCAAATGCCGGAACAATTGGCCCTAATGAAGGATACCGTTGTGATCAGAGGGCCAAACCCAATTGATCCATGGTTTTGAAACTTATTGATGTTGCTTGTATGCAATTTTTGAAATACACAGGGTTATAGCTACAGCACCATGTCTGTAGGTAAAGGTTCAGAGTTTTAAATGACGGTTCAAGGGAAGAAGATGATAGTGTGCCACAGCCTGATTGGCTGGTTCAAATTCTGGCGCGTTGTCCTGGCCAGAAACCTGTATTTCTGATATATTTGTTTGTTTCTGTTATATTAATAAACAAACATCCAACGCAGTTGGTCAGAAGAAGGAAGTCAGAAGCTCATGATTCTGGGTTCGATCCCAGGCATGAGCTTTTGGCGTTTTCCCCTTTGTTTTCACCAGATCCAGCACCTGCACTTTCTGAGTGTCATCTTCTGGTTCCATCATCCAGAACCAGATCAAGCATTCTCTGGACATCTTCTGGTTCCATCAGCCAAGACCAGATCAAACATCCTCTGGTCATCATCCTCTGTATATATCAGCCAGGACCAGATCAAGCATCCTCTGGCCATCATCTTCTGTATCCATCAGTCAGAGCCAGATCCAGCACAGCCCATCTTCTGAGGGCCACCATCTTCTAGACCATCATCCTCTGATCAGAGTCGCTGACAGCAGGCCCTTGGGCTATTTCTTATTTTTCTTCAATTTTCTTTTCTTTAGTTATTCTACTTTTTTTTTGTCAGCACCAAAATTACTTTTTTTTCTAAAAAATAACCAACCAAAACTCACAAAAAGAAGACTTATTTTCTTAATAAGCGCTTTTTTTAATTAATTAGTGTAAATTAATTTAAGGCAATTCTGATTTCTTTCACAATTAAAATTAATTAGAATTTAGGATTTTCTTTTTTTTAAATCAATTATTTCATTACTTTCTTAAATAACAAAAAATGACAAAAAAATATGTTTACTTTAATCAATTACAATTAGGTTCAGTCATGGGTCAAAACCCTAGTCGCCTCGTATACGATTCATCGCGCGTGTTTATTATTTTTTTGCAACATTGATGTAACTGTGCACGGTATGCAACCTTGATGTATTTATCATTTTTTATGGGTTTTTTGGCTATGTAATTAATCCCTACCTCGAAGCCTTGTAATAGCGTAGGTTTATTTTCTCGCATTTTAATTCTTGCAAATATTAACTGTTTAGATTTATGTTAATAGGATTGTATGACAAGATTGCATGATAATTTAAAATGGCTAGAAAACCCTGATGTGCAAAGATAATAACTGAAATCAAATCACTCGTGCATATGCACTCCTAGGGTATACTCTCGCTTCGGTTGCCTTCGGGAAATGATCATTAAGTATAGGGTATCTTAGTGGTTACCCTTCTGTCTAAAAAAGATCAAATGTCTTATTCGAATGTTGCCTCGGAAATTTTGCCTCGAATATGATCTTAAGACTCTAGGGTTATTACTAAGGTGTCCTAATATTACTTTAGTAATCGTACGTCCCTTTCGAATTGACCCTTACAACTCCAACGACGGTGCTACCTATTTCTCAATAGTAGGATAGCATTGTCTAAAGGAAACAAGAATAGAAACGATCCTTTTTCGAGTAGGTAGATGCTAGTAGGTACTTTCTCAAATCAAAACTTTTCACACTTACACTTTTCAAAACAAATTTTCAAAACAACTTTGTCACACCTCGAGGACTGATACAAGGGTTATCACGAAGTCAAATTGTTTCAAAACAAAGCACATACACAAGAAATTTAAAAAGATGAGCAAGTACCTAAGAGCCCGTAGATAACTACGGATAGAAAGGGTGCTAACACCTTCCCTTTCTATAATCTACCCCCCGTACTCAGAATATCTCAAAAAAGGATTTTTTTTTCTGTACTTTTTTCCTTTCCGGTTGGATGAAATAAAAATCGGTGGCGACTCTTGCTTACCGCGAAATTTTGGGAACATAAAACGCAAAACACAAACAAACATTTCAAAACAGTTGGTTCTGCCACCGTATCACAGAACTGGCGACTCTGCTGGGGACTAACAAGTGGGGTATACCTTAGGATCTAGGTCATCATAATTGCTTCTCTTGTTTGTTTTGGTTGCTTTACTTTTAAAGGTTTTTGTTTGGGAGTTACTATAGTTCCTAACCCGGATCTGGGGACACCTTTTTGGTAAGTAGCAATAAACTGTAAGGGAACTGTATGACGTAGACCGATACGGTTGAAGCAGTAGCTACGTTGATGTCGCACATTGGTTGGTACTGGTATCCCTTGTGGAGAAACGAGGAGAATACGGGGCCGCTGCATGGTGTCGTTAAGCATCAAATGACCTTAGAACCCTTAATCGACCAACTTGGCCATTAGAAAGTAGTGAAATAGCCGGCCTCGGTGTAAAGCTGAGAACTGGTTGATACTCGATGTTACACTCATTGAGACCATACTCTCGAGATAGTTCCGGCCGCAAGAAAAGATTGCGTGAGCTGAAACCATGACCGATGGACAATGGTCAGTGATATTGAGATCCTCTAGAAATCGGTTACTTTTGCTAGGACAGGTTGAAACCAACTTAACTTCAAGAGGGTAATACCTTTGACCTCATGCAAGCCTTAAACTTAAGGGCTTTGTGTGACTTGTTTGTCTTTGTCATGCCTGTTATCTGCTATACCTGTTGCTTTTTATCATGACATCATGCATCATAACATGGCATTCATACTTCATTATACTAACCATTTCAAAGACCAATGGAATTTATCTTTGTTCTGTTTTGCAGATTATGGCTTCCGTGCGTAGAAATACAATCTGAGTTAACTTTGTGCAAATACCTGCTCAACTTAAGGAGTTAGTCTCAAGAGTTTGAGACTTCTATGTTCATTAAGAGATATGGTCAGCTTCTTAGCCTGGTCACCTCAAATCTTGATGAGCAGATGATGAGTGTACTTTTCCAGTTCTTCGACCCTGTGCATCATTGCTTCACCTTTCCAGATTACCAGCTGGTTCCCACCTTGGAAGAGTTCTCTCACCTATTGGTCATATCTATCCTTGAACAAGTACCCTTCACAGGTATGGAAGAGGTTCCTAGACCAGAGGATATTGCCTCAACCCTGCATCTGAAATGGGCTGATGTAGTATCCAATTGGGAAACACGAAGCGGGGTCGAAGGTTTCTTAGCCAAATTTATGATACACCTGGCTCAACTATTCTGGGATAGTTTGGATTTTCAGGCTTTCGAAGATATATTGGCTCTCCTTATCTATGGGTTGGTCCTCTTCCCGAATCTGGATTCCTTTGTAGATGTAAACGCTGTCAAGATTTTCCTTTCCCACAATCCTTTGCCTACCCTGCTGGGTGATATCTTGCATGCTCTCTATACTCGTACTGTGCGAAGAAGAGGAACTCTCATGTGTTGCATGTCGTTTCTGTCGAGGTGGTTTATTTCGCACCTCACTAAGTATGTGCCGAAGAACGAAGAAGGTTTGGGATGGTCCTACAGAATAATGTCACTTGCCCATACAGACATTCATTGGTGTTCCCGGGCTATGGAAGACAATGTTGTTATTGACCGTTGTGGGGGGTATCCTAATGTCCCACTTCTTGGAATCAGAGGGGGTATAACCTACAACCCTTGTCTAGCTTTGCGACAATTTGGTCGTGTTCGGAGAGATGGACCCCATGAGCTACTTCTTGAGAATATTGCATTTGACTACAAGGAAGACGTTAAGGAGCACTGCCGGAGGTGTATACGAGCTTGGGGCATGGTGAACAGATCTGACCCCAAAGAGTTGGGAACAAAAACTTCCCTTTCGATGCAGCCTTATCTCCAATGGGTCCGAGCTCGTGCCCAGAAGCTTGGGATGCCCTATGAAGCAATATTGCCAGTAATTATGGAGCCCACTAATGAAAAAGGCGTTCCTTACACGGTTCTTTATCCTTACATGCCCACTGATCCTTGGGAGTTGAAGAGGTCTTGGATTCAGCTGAAGGATGAGAGGGATACTTACCGAGAAAAGTACCATGAGCAAGAAAGGAAGATTTTGAAGCTCACCAGGCAGCTCGAGGAGGAAAGAGTGATCAATGACTACATTGACACAAAGAGGAAGCGTCCATGGGACTTTTGATTTTGCTTTTTCTAGTTTTTAGATTTGTTTTCTATTTTACTTCTTTGTAACGCCTTAAAGGCATTATTGAACCTTTTACAAGTTAATCTAATAAAGTTTGTTTATTTTTGGTTTGCAAATTTAAATCTCCCAAAGTCTTTGAAATCATTACATACGCATCCCATTATCATGCACATCATCACAGGTACCCTTACAGGTATCTCATCTTCTTCGCTGTTTATTTCAGCAGAAATGTCTTCCGATCAAGCCATCAAAGATCTTCAGGCACAGAACGCCCAATTCCAACAAATGTTCTTGAGTTTGGCTAAAGGGCAGGAGGACCTGAAGACCCTTATTCTGAAAGAGAAGAAGAAGAAGAAGAAGAAGAAGAAGAAGAAGAAGAAGAATAAGAAGAATAAGAAGAAGGTTAGTATCCTAAACATGGGTAGAAGATTCAGAGAAAGGATAAGACAATCAGCTGATCTGACCTCCTCATCCAAGGACGGGGAAAACCAAGAGAGGGTAAAGGACCTTAGTCCTGCAGTTTCTGATAACGATACGGATTACGATGATGAGCAATATCCTCCTGGTGAGGATAGGTATGAGCAGCTAGAAGACCGTCTAAGTGCTATAAAGATTCAGAAGATCTCTGGTTTGGATTTCAGAGAATCGAGACTGGTGTCGGGAGTGGTGATCCCTCATAATTTCAAAGCTCCAGTTCTTGCCAAGTATGATGGAGTATCCTGTCCAAAACTCCATCTCCGCTCTTATGTAAGATAAATCCAACCTCACACTGCTGATAAAAATTTGTGGGGACACTTCTTTCAAGATAGTCTGTCAGGGACTCAGCTTGAATGGTTTTATCAGTTGGAAGGAGCCAGTGTCCGAAACTGGGAAGACCTTGTTGCTGCTTTTTACAAGCAGTATCAGTATAACGCCGACCTTGCTCCGACTCGTACTCAGCTCCAGGGTATGTCTATGGGTGCAAGTGAAGGTTTTAAATACTATGCTCAAAAGTGGAGAGACTTGGTTGGAAGAGTCCAACCCCCTTTGTCTGATAGGGAGCTGGTTGACATGTTTCTAAGGACGCTATCTGGTCAATTTTTTAATCATCTGATCGGCGGTTCGTCATCTGGGTTTATTGAGTTGATTTTGACTGGAGAGAGAGAGAGTAGAAGCTGGAATTCGAAGTGGTAAAATACAGAAGGATACTTCATCAAGTGCAGTAAATAAGCCTTTCACCAGTAAGAAGGAAGCTAGTGCAGTCTATGGCTCGAGGGGCCAAAGCAGACCTGAAGATTGTCAAGAAGTAAATGCGGTAGTGATATCAAGACCCACAGTTGCTCCACAATGCAACAATTAACAAAGGGGGGAAAGACCACAGAGGCAGTTCACTCGGTTCAATATGACCTTGTCTCCAATTCTACCACAATTATTGAAGACCAAACTGGTAACTATGAGGGAAGCCCCGAGGAACCCCAACACCATTTCTCCTCAGTATAACCCGAATGCCCGCTGCGCCTATCACTCTGAAAGTCCAGGTCATGACACAAACAACTGTTAGGCCTTGAATAACAAAGTGCAAGAATCTATCGAAGCCAAAGAGATTGAGTTTGATGCTCCGGAGAAGCCCAACGTCATAACTGCTCCCATGCCCAAACATGGTCATAGAGTAAATGTTATAGATGATGACTTATTTATGAACTCTCTGGAAGAAATTTCTACTCCTTTGACAACAGTTAAGAAGAATTTGTTGTTGGCCGGTTTATTTCTGGGTTGTGGTGAAGGTTTCCACATGTGTTCAATTCTGCCTACTGGTTTCCACTTATTGAAATCAGGTGTTCAGCGCCTGATGATAATAAAGAGATCCTGTTTGAAAAGACTATGATTCCGTTGGTTCCAGTTCAAGATGTTTCCATTATAACCATTTCCGCCAATCCTTCCAAGGTTTCCTCGAGAAAACTTGTTAGGATTACACCCGTCCCAAGAATTGCTCCGTTAATAATTATTGTCCCTGGTCCTATCCCATACACTTCGGATAAGGATGTCCCTTGGAATTATGGTGCTGATGTGTATTACCATGGAGTTAAACAAGACTTAAAAAGTGCGGAAGCTGATGTTGATGTCAGCAATATTGTCGGGGCTAGCAAGGTCACCAGAAGCGGAAGACTCTTTTCTCCCGATATTTCCCCTTCGATTGTTCACAAACCTGTTGTCATTATGTCTGCTATTACACCAACTACTACCCCAGTTCCTATTCCAGTCATCACCCCTATCATCGAGCCATCTGGGACTCAGGGCAAAGAAATCATAGGTGAGCCTTCCCAGACGGAGGCACCTAAGAAGATCATTGTAGAAACCTCAAAACAAGAAATAGAGGAAATTCTAAAGATTATCAAGAAGAGCGACTATAACATAGTCGAACAGATGGGGCATACCCCATTAAAAATCTCCATGTTGTCCTTGTTATTGTGTTCTGAAGCCCATGCAAAGGCTTTAATTGCATTCCTCAAAACTGCGCATGTGCCGCAGGAAACTTCAGCTGATTAATTCAAAGATTGCGTAGCTAGCCTGACCGCCGATAATGGGTTTGGGTTTCTCAGATGCAGATCTGACTTCTAAGGGGAGAAATCATAATGGGCTGGGTTTTCCAGTACCAAGATTAAAAGGAAACTGTTAAAAAGGGGGAAAACATATAAAAATAATCTTCTTGACAAAATTTTAAAAAAAAAAGTTTACTTCGATTCACAAGGCTTCGATTGGACTTTGGTATCCTTCATGCCTTCTTCGATTTCCCTTGTTTCGTTTGGACTTTAGTCTGTTTCAAGACTTCTTCGATTGGACTAAGACTTCCTTAAAGCTTCCTTCGATTCAGAAGGAAATGATCTTCATACAAGCTTCGACTAAGTCTTGTTTCCCTTTGAAACAACATCCTTCGATTCAGGAAGTAAAAGGCCTCCTATTGGCTTTCTTCAATTCAGAAAGTCAATAATCCTATGAAATCTTCCTTCAATTCAGAAGGCAATAACCTTCTGAAAAGTGTCCTTCGATTTCACCATTGACCCCTTAAATGTTTGCCTTTGACACCACAAAGCCAGGATTTCCTTCATGCCAGTAGACACAAGGCAGTGGCCTCCTGCATGCATCCTTCGTTGGCCATGTGACCTCTGGCAGGCAAGCCTTCGATTGGACAAGAGCCACCTTGTGATACGGTGGGAGAACTGACTAGGGTTTTGCGTTTGTTTTCGCAAATGTTTCGGTTGAGCAAGAGTCGCCACCGACTTTTTATTTTATCCTAAGGAAAGGTTTAAAAAGCACAGCAAAAACCTTTGAGATTTTTCTTGGGTTCGGGGATTAGATTATAAAAGGGGAAGGTATTAGCACCCCTTCTATCCATGGTTATCCATGGGCTCTTAGATACTTGCTTAGATCAACTTGCCTTGGTTTTCAATTGTTTGAAAATGGTGCTTTGTGTGGGGTTTTCGAAAATATTTTGAAAAGATGCCTTGTATAGGCTACCCTTGTAACAATTCTTTACTCGAACGTTTTACAAAAGGTGTTTTGTCTTTTAAAAAGATGTTTCAAGGTTTTTTGAAAATTTGTTTTGAAAGTGTTTGTGAAGTGGGTTTTGAAATAAGGCAAGTGTTTTCTTGGAAAGTTGATAAGTACTTAAGAGTTCATCTACCCTAAAGTTTTCTCAAAGATTTTTGTTTATGTTTTAAACCTTTTGACAATTTTGTTCCACCATTGCATTTGGTGGACAATCTTGTTTTAGGAGATAAAAGGGACGGGCGCGGGTCATCGTTTAGACTATAGTTGCAATAGTGTTAAATGTCTTTGGGCAATTTTCTTTAAAAGGGACTTGATCATTCATTTAAGCAACATTTTGAGGGACTATGATCATTTGATTGTTTGTTTTACCCAAAGAAGTTCAACATGCAACATGGCCCAATTATTTGAAGGCAACAAAGTAGAGTACCCTAGGGGTGCAAGTGTGAGATGTGTTGTCCATTTTTCATGCTCATTTATCTTGTATTAGGTCCAACTACTTTGTTCATTTTTATTCGCATACAAAACCCTAATTCTAGCATAGCATGTTTAGAAAGCGATAAAGTGCGAAATTTAAATTCCTACGCTATTACATCACAATAATATTGGGAGGGGGGTACAATGTTCCAATAGGGAGATATTTTGACAAGAATTTAAACCTAAACTATTACATCATTTTCTATGAATATTTTACAAGATAAATAAATGTATAATTTAAATGGTAAATAGAACAAATATGCACGAATGCAAAAGGAATTTTTATATGTATAAAAAAAAGTATTATTTATGTCAAATAAAAAAAGAAAAATAAAAAGGTATTATTTTTGAGGTATTTTCAAATTTAGGGCAAAACCCTAATTTTTTAATCAAAAGGGATATTGATCAATTAATTCATACAATAATTAATATTTACATACAAAAATAAAATAAAATATGGTATATTTGTAAAAAGGCATTTTTTTAGTATTAAATATTAAAAAATAAGATATGCACATTTTTTGATATTTTTCTCCCAAGTATATTAATATATCTATTTATTTATGTTATTTATAAAAACTATGTTTTATACACATTAATTAATAATATTCAATATTTAAATAAAAAGTATTTTTTTTTATAAAATATTTTCAGGAAGTAAGAATAAGATAAAAATATGTATAAAAATATATTTTGTATTATCTTAATATTTTAAACAAAAAGTATATATGCATATATTTATTTATTTATGTACAAACAAAAGAAATAATCAAATAAATATGCAATAAATTCAAAAAATGATGGGAAAAATATTTTTATGTTTTTAATATGCTGAGAAAAAATAAATGAACCAATCACAAAAAGGCAAAACTCAAAAATATTAAAAATGAAGCAAATGGGCTCAGGGGTGCAAAACAGAAAAAGTGGTGTGAATAAGAAAATTGCTCAGGCCCAGCCCAAGAAGACACCTTCTTCAACCTCTGAACAAAGTTTGTTCAAAAACGCGCGCCAACAAGCTTCCTTTGAATGTCCTGATTCTTTGATTTTTTGAACAAACTTCCAACACAAAAAAATGTTAAGCATGAAACCACGATTCTAACCATATGCATAACTTGATCTAACTCTCTAAGATGAGGGAGAATTTCTCCTCCCCCAAATCCTAACCTAGTTTTTCTGCCATTTTCAAACTCCAAATTCTCACAACTCAAGCAAAAGAAATGAAAAGTAAAAGCATGGACATGTTCAGTGGCATGAGTAGAACCTTGTTTATTCACAAACTTAAGGCTAATGATGCATAATGAGAGAGATACGAGTTCACCAAAATACCTGTTCAGCTAAAGTTCTAACTGGCAAATGGGGAGCTTACAGTGCAAGATACTGGTTGGTATAGCTTCCTTGAGGTGTGGTGATGCTGTTCCAATATCTACTTTGCCTTGAGACCCCTTGAACTGAGCTGCAGAACTTCAATTGTAAAATGGAAAAGTAAAAATGGTGGAACTTGTTAGAGGAGTTACAGGTCGTGTTTCAAGGTATGGTTAGCTTGCATAAGTGGTATGGAAGGTATGTGAACTGGTTTTGGCAAGAATGCTTGAGAGAAAAAGAAGTTGGCACTCAAACTGCAGAGGCAACTCTGTTTTTGCAGTTTGATGGTGTTTTTTGGTTTGATGATGTTTTGGAGGTAAATGGCTCGTGCAATAGCTTGGTTATGATGTTTGTAATGTGTTTGATAACTTTGTTCTTGTGTATCTAAGCTGAGATGGAAGTTGGTCTTAGTTATGCAATGTTTCTTAACCTTTAAGCAACAAAATGCAAGTTGGTGTTTTAGGTCAGTAGGGGGCCTCTAATCTTGCTGCAAAGCTTCTCTTGATCAGAGTAATTTGTTCATAATCTTGTGCCAAAGAGATTTGGATTGTACTTGCTTGATTTACCAATTGGACATAAAGTGAACTTTTGCAAAAATGGATAGTTTACTTTATCTAAAAATTGATTAAACTTGTATACAATACTTGAACTCATAGAATAACACTTTGACACAATGAACAAGCATTAAATTATTGAGTGTAACTTGGTTTAAGGACCTGTAATCAAGGGCATGCTGGTTTTGAGAAGTTTGCATTACTTATGAACATGAAAAATGGCCAATTCAAAAGTGAGTTTTTGCTATATTGTGAAATTCGATTCTCCCTAACCATGAGGTTGTTTGAGAAGTTCTTGGACATTTTGGAAATCTTGGAATGTGTACTACAATCCATCTTTGAAATGCAATTTGAAATTCCAAGTGGAAGTGTATGGAAAATGGCCTTGAAGTGGGGTAGAAAAACTTGTCAAAATAGGTCAAAAATTCACTAAGTTAAGAATGGTTTAGTGCCCTTATTCAAAAATTTGTAACTTGAGATACAAGCTTCAAATGAGAAAACTTTGTGAATCAAAGTTGTAGATTATGCAACAAGCTACAACTTTCATGTTTTGACTTTTTTTGAATCCAAATGAATCATGGTGGAAAAGTGGGGCAAAGTTGGGGAAAAATTAGGGTTTTTCATAACTTAGAAAAATTCTAAGTTATGAAAAATTCCATTTTAAACCCTAATTTGCATTTCTTGGTTTATTGGTGAACAAGTTTCATGATTTGGCAAGTTTTGATGAAAAATGAATCTTGACTCTTGATTTTGACCAAAAAGTCAAAGTTTGACTTTTCAGTATACAGTCAAAATTTGATCAATTGACTGGGAAATTCAACTGTCAATCCTGTGTACTTGGGACCTTTTGAGTTTGTTGATCATGTCAAGATAATTCTATGTGGTCCTTGAGTCCATATATGAGCTTGGTTTGCCATTGGCTAGGTCAAACAGTCAAAAATTGCCTTTGTGCAGTCAAAACCCTAAAAATGACCATTTTGCCCTTTTGGTGATCTGATCAAATTTCTTGGGGAATTGTGATCCAAACTTGATCAAATGGTCCATGTGAGTTCATAATGTTGATGTGGGTCAAATTTCATGAGGTTTGACTGTCAATTGGCCACAATTGACTTTTTCCCCAATACAGTTGATTTCTAGGTCAATTGTCCAATTGACTGGGCAAAACTTGGAATCAAGACTTGAAACTTGATATGGGTAAACTTGGGAGTACAATATGAAGCATGAAAGTCATCTTGGGCATTTTAGGTCAAAACATCTTTGTGCAAACACAAACCCTAATTTGAGTCATCAGTGCAAGGGGAGGTCTTGAACAGATGAAACCCTAATTGGATCTTGGGCTTCAAAGGTTTTGTGGTGAGAAATCAATGAGAAGTGGGAGGGCAAATTTTGGGGTACAACAGTTGCCCCTGTTCAATCTTCTTGAATCCGAAGAGTTAGATTGGCAAGTTTGCCTTTCGTGACTCGAGGGTAAAAGGAGATTGGACACTAGAGTGCCCGGAAATTTGCACTCGTCAAAGCAATGGATGCGGGAATGGGCTTAGAGATGCCATTTGGAGATGGGCTTAACGATGCCATCTGGGAGAGTGACAGAAATCTTGTCGGGGATGGGCTTAGAGATGCCATCTGGAAGAGTGACAGAAATCTTGTCGGGGATGGGCTTAGAGATGCCATCTGGAAGGGAATATCAGGAAAGTGTCCAAGCTTTAGACCATCTCTGAACTGGGAGTCTGAACAAGCAATAGATTGACATCCGTTGTTGGGAGGAATCTGTAAACTGTTTTCAGTGGTTTGGAGAAGAAACTGAACAAGCGATAGGTTAACATCCGTTTACTTGGAGAACCCGTGAACTGTTTTCAGAAATCTTGGAGTTGAATAAGCAATAGAGCAGCATCCGTTGTTGGGAAGCGTCCGTAAACTATTTTCAAAAGTTGCATCTGAACAAGTTGATAGATTAACATCCGTTGTTGGGAAGAATCCATAAACTGTTTTCAGAAGTCTTGAAGAAGAATCTGAACAAGTGACAGGTTAACATCCGTTTACTTGGAGAACCCGTGAACTGTTTTCAGAAATCTTGAAGTTGAATAAGCAATAGAGCAGCATCCGTTGTTGGGAAGCGTCCGTAAACTGTTTTCAGAAGTTGCATCTGAACAAGTCGATAGATTAACATCCGTTGTTGGGAAGGATCCATAAACTGTTTTCAGAAGCCTTGAGAAGAAACTGAACAAGCGATAGGTTAACATCCGTTACTTGGAGAACCCGTAAACTGTTTTCAGAAGTCTTGCAGAAGAATTTGAACAAGTGACAGGTTAACATCCGTTTACTTGGAGAACCCGTGAACTGTTTTCAGAAATCTTGAAGTTGAATAATTTTAGTCTGTCGACTGATCTTTCCTGAAAAGGTAAAGAATTAGTTGTATGCAATGTTATGATGCATGATGCAATATATGTGACATCAATGTTTATGACGTGAATGTGATGAATGTGCATGTAAGCTGACGAGCTATCTTGCTGAGGACAAATGAATCCGAGGTGGCTGGAGATGAAAGTATCTTGACCGTTGCCGGGGAAAATAAATCCTTGGCTGCTGCTGGGGGAGGAGAATTCCTGGTGACCTCTACTGGGGAGTATCAATCTAGTAGACTCATGCTGGGGAGGTAAGATTGAGAATCTTCAGCTTGGTGGGAAGTAACTCTGGCGATCTCACTGGGAACTCAAGATTTCTCTTCCTAAAACTATGTGGGGAGAAGGCTCATTAGTCTGGCTCCGCTGGGGATTGACAATTTGAAGTTTTAGCTCGGCTGGGGATACTGAAACTTAAATTCTGAGGGGAAATGAGTTCTGGAGGATCCTCTGGCTGGGGATAACAAGGATAAGCTCCTCTGGGGATCATATTGATAAGTTGTGTTGGGAAACTCTTGATGAACTCCGCTTGGGATAGGAAGAATTCTGGCGAGTGCGATCTTCTGTGGTTGTTAGCTGAGGATAACCCAGTTATAAGCCTTTGTGGGGAATAACTTTGAATAAAACTCGGGAGAGACGTTCGTGCTCTGCGGGGAAATACCTTCCAGAACTTTACTGGGGATAAGCCTCGAGAGTCTGCCGGAGATAAACCTCAGGGTTTGCTAGGGATGTGGATTCCAAATCTCTTGGGAGATTTTCTTCGAAAGGGTGTCAAGATATCCATCTGTACCTGCAACCTATCAGTAATCCTCTTTCTTAGGTTCATTTAGGAAGTGATTATGTTTCAAATGCACATGCCTTTTTAACAAAACATTGGACGTTTCTCAAAATAAAACAAACAGTGCAAGAGAAAAAGAAAAGGGAAATGACACAAATTTTGGGAAGAGTATTTGTATTGATTTTCTTTGAGTATATTTGTACAAGGGAGACAATCATCCTAGTAAGAGGACTTTGTCGTAAATATTGAAAGATTTTATACAAAATAAAGGATGGCTATGTGAAATAGTTCCATGGGATTCTGTTCCGCTATAGCTTTCACAACCCTGAACATCTGTCCATTCAATGCTTTTCTTAACGATGACTGGATTGATCAGAAGTCTGGGACTGGTTGATGAAGAGATTGTCTTTGAAGTGATCCGACGAGACATAGTCATACGCTTTAATTCCCTAACTTTTGCCTGAATCGCCCTTTCGGGTTTTCGATCCACCGGGAAACCCCTTTTTGCCCAAGCCGCCCTTTCGGGTTTTCGACTTGCCGGGTGTACAGATTTTTTTGTTTTTATCCCTAATTTTTGCCTGAACCGCCCTTTCGGGTTTTCGGTTCACCGGGATGCCCATTTTTGCCCAAGCCGTCCTTTCGGGTTTTCGACTTGTCGGGTTATCTTATGCGTAGTATCTTTTGACTATGTCTGTGTTCGCAGGGTGCGGCAAATCGTCGCCGTCCATGGTGGTCAGAATCATTGCACCACCAGAAAATATGCTCTTGATCACAAATGGTCCTTCATATGTAGGAGTCCATTTGCCCCTAGGATCACTTTGCGGCAAGATAATCCGCTTGATTACGAGATCTCCGACTTGATACACTTGACGTCTGACTTTCTTATTGAAGGCCTTGATCATCCGCTTTTGATACGTCTGACCATGGCATATAGCAGCAAGTCGCTTCTTGTCGATTAGATTGAGTTGATCAAGTCGGGTCTGCATCCAATCATCTTCATTCAAACATGCATCCTTCATAATCCTTAGAGAAGGGATCTGGACTTCCATAGGCAAAACAACTTCCATGCCATAAACCAAAGAAAATGGGGTTGCCCCAGTTGAAGTACGTGTCGTCGTACGGTATCCATGCAGAGCAAATGGTAACATCTCATGCCAGTCTTTGTAAGTGACTGTCATTTTCTGAATGATCTTCTTGATGTTTTTGTTCGCAGCTTCAACAGCACCGTTCATCTTCGGCCGATAGGGAGATGAATTGTGATAATAAATCTTGAACTGTTCGCATAATGCAGTGATCATTGTGTTATTTAGATTTGTACCGTTGTCCGTAATGATCCTGTCTGGAACACCATACCGACATATGAGATTTTGCTTGATAAAGCGGGCAACCACATTTTTGGTGACAGAGGCGAAGGAAGCTGCTTCGACCCATTTAGTGAAGTAGTCAATGGCAACTAGGATGAAGCGATGTCCATTAGAAGCCGTGGGCTTGATCTCTCCAATCATATCAATGCCCCACATTGCAAAGGGCCATGGAGCAGTCAGGACGTTGAGAGGAACCGGAGGGATATGAACTTTGTCAGCATAGACTTGACACTTGTGACAAGTACGGGAATGTCGATGGCAGTCAGCTTCCATGGTAGACCAGTAATAGCATGCCCTTAGGATCTTCTTAGCCATTGTATGCCCGCTCAAGTGAGTGCCAAATGTGCCGCTGTGTATATCAGTCATGATCAACTCTGCTTCAGCTTTATCCACACATCGGAGTAATACACAATCATGGCTTCGTTTGTAAAAGATGTCGTTGCTCAGGAAGAACTTAGCAGCGAATTTCTTTAAGAACTTCTTGTCATTTATGGAAGCTCCTTCAGGATAATCTCTAGTCTCGAGATACCTTTTGATTTCATGGAACCAAGGTTGTTCCACTACTTCTTCGGTATTAATCTTGTGGCAATGTGTCGGTTCATCCATTCGCTTGATGGTGATTTGGGGAGCCTCGTTATCCCAGTTGAGTTTAAACATGGAGGACATTGTGGCTAGAGCATCGGCTAACTGATTCTCTTCTCGCGGGAAATGCTCGAAGGTAATTTGCTCGAAATGCGGCAACAATGTCAGGACATGTTCTTTGTATGGGATAAGATTAGGATGCTTGGTATCCCAGTCTCCTTTGATTTGGCTGATGACCAAAGCCGAGTCCCCAAATACAATCAAAGATTTGATCCCCAAGTCTATAGCAGCCTCGAGACCAAAGATGCAAGCTTCATACTCAGCCATGTTGTTTGTGCAGCTGAAGCAAAGTCGGGCCGTGAAAGGAGTGTGACAACCTTCCGGAGAAATGAGTATTGCGCCAATACCATTTCCAAGTGCATTTGAAGCACCATCAAAGTACAGGGTCCATCGGGGTCCCTTTTCGGGTCCGTCATACGGTCCGTTACTTTCAACGTTGTCCAAATTCATGATGTCTTCGTCTGGGAAGTCAAATCTCATGGGTTGGTAGTCTTCGATAGCCTGATGAGCCAGATGGTCAGCTAGTACACTCCCTTTTATAGCTTTTTGGGTGGTGTACTGGATGTCATACTCGGTTAAGATCATTTGCCATCTAGCTATCCTTCCAGATAAAGCGGGCTTCTCGAAGATATACTTGATAGGGTCCATTTTGGATATCAACAAAGTAGTATGAGTCAGCATATACTGTCTTAGTCGGCGAGCAGCCCATACCAAAGCGCAGCAAGTTTTCTCGAGCAGTGAGTAGCGAGTCTCACAGTCGGTAAACTTTTTGCTAAGGTAATAAATAGCATGCTCTTTTCGACCAGACTCGTCATGCTGGCCCAAAACACACCCCATTGAGTTATCCAAGACGGTCAAATACATGATCAATGGTCTTCCTTCGACGGGTGGCATCAGAATAGGAGGTTCTAGCAAATACTCCTTGATTCTATCAAAAGCAGCTTGACAATCGTCGTTCCATTCCACTACCTGATCTTTTTTCAAGAGTTTGAAAATTGGCTCACAGGTAGAAGTCAGATGTGAGATGAATCTGGCAATATAGTTTATGCGCCCCAAGAATCCTCTAACCTCCTTTTCAGTACGGGGAGTAGGCATCTCTTGTATTGCTTTCACTTTTGCCGGATCGACTTCAATGCCTTTGTTGCTTACAATGAATCCCAGGAGTTTACCAGACCTAACTCCAAAAGTGCATTTACTTGGATTCAGCCTGAGCTTGTATTCTTTTAACCTGGAAAACAGCTTCTCCAAATGTTCAAGGTGATCTTCCTCTGTTTGTGACCGAGCTATCATATCGTCTACGTAGACTTCAATCTCATGATGTATCATGTCATGAAATAAAGCTACCATGGCGCGTTGATAAGTTGCCCCTGCGTTCTTCAACCCAAACGGCATCACTTTGTAACAGAAAGTGCCCCATTGTGTGACAAAAGTAGTTTTCTCCATATCCTCGGGGGCCATTTTGATTTGATTGTAGCCCGAGAATCCGTCCATGAAGGAAAACACCTTATGCTGAGTTGTATTGTCGATCAAGATGTCAATATGAGGTAGCGGGAAATCATCTTTAGGGCTGGCCCTATTCAAATCCCGGTAGTCCATACACATTCTGACTTTGCCATCTTTCTTTGGTACCGGTACGATGTTAGCGACCCATTGAGGATAGGACGTAACAGCCAAGAAGCCAGCATCGAATTGCTTCATTACTTCTGCTTTGATCTTTTCGGACATGTCGGGCCTCATTCGGCGAACTTTCTGCTTGATCGGTGTACAGTCTTCTCTTGTGGGGAGACGGTGAACCACGATGTCTGTGTCTAGACCCGGCATGTCTTCATAGGACCAAGCGAAGATTTCAACATACTCATTTAGCAACTGTACCAAGCGCTCCTTGACTTTTGGTTCCAGGTTGGCACCCACTTGCACCTCCTTCCGATTCTCTTCGGTTCCCAAGTTAACAGCTTCCAATGGCTCTTCATGCGGTAAGATGGCCCTTTCCTCTTGTTGCAGAAGTCTGGCTAGTTCCCCGGGTACTTCACAACCTTCGTCATCTTCATACTCGGCTAGATTGACCAGATCTTCAGAGTTATTGAAAGATACAGCAGAATAGTCACCCATGGAATCCGGAGTGGATGGGTACCTGCATTGGTGAGTATGGGTGTGTGTAAGGGATAGCCATCCTTAAACAAAAAATGTAAAAGGAAAGAAAATGAACATAAGCAGTTTATCAAATGAAAAACGTCCAATGAATCATTAAACATGGCATATGAATATGAAAAATAGTCAAAACCCTTACAAGTGGACCTACATGCCCCGGGCAAGGCAGGAGGTGAAAAGATAGTGTACGGATTGTTTGAAAGTAAAATATTACAGACCAAATAAGAAATGTTTAACGGATAAATTACTGATGAATAAAAGTGATGGGGACAAAGTCTTTAGCCTCCCAATTGCTCAATCCTCCTCTGACAGTTGGATAAATCCACTCTTCAATGTTGCTTTCCTTGTCTTCATCTTCCAGGGCGTTGATTCTGTAAGGAGAAATTTTGACTGGCGCTCTTTCAATCTTTGACTGGCGCATAGCTTTTTGGCCAGCGGCTGTGAAACCTAATCCAAACTTGTCAGTCTTATGCGGAAAGTCGGGTAACTTCCCCCATGCTGAATTCTTCCCTTCTTTAATTGCGGCCCTTGCATCCTCCAGAGATGCCATCCTGGCCATCTGTCTCGGTGTCTCAGCTGCCAATTTTGTTACTGCTATTTCAGGAAGAACCTCTTCGAAATGTTGAAATGGCGTCTCAATGAACTCTCCTTCAACCTCCACATACCGGAAAGAATTTAAGTGGCTAATCATGTACTCTTCTTCGCCGTGGACAGTGATGATCTTTCCCTTGACAGGATATTTCAGCATCTGATGCAAGGAGGAGGTGACTGCCCCAGCATGGTGTATCCAAGGTCTGCCCAGCAGGCAGGAGTATGATGGACGAATGTCCATTACATAGAAAGTGGATTTAAACACCTCAGTACCTATCTTGACGGGAATTTCAACTTCTCCATGGACCATTCTTTTCGACCCATCGAAAGCTCTGACGACAATATCACTCGGCTTCAATTCTAACCCTTCGTAATCTAGCCGGTCCAAGGCCTTCTTAGGCAAAACATTCAGCGACGACCCGGTATCAATCAAAACATGTGCAAGGGTGGTTCCGCGACACTCGATTGAAATATGCAAAGCATCATTGTGGTTTCGGACTTTAGGGGTTAGGTCGGCATCAGAAAAACCTAATCCATTGTCCGCAGTCAGGCTAGCCACGCAATGTTGAAATTGGTCCGCAGAGGTTTCCTGGGGCACATGAGCTGCCTTCAGAAACTTAATCAAAGCTTGAGCGTGCGCTTCTGAGAAAAGCAATAGTGCCAGCATGGAGATCTTGGAGGGGGTTTGCCCCAACTGTTCCACTACATCGTAATCACTTCTCTTGATTATCCTCAAAATCTCGTCCATTTCTTTCTTGGAGGCTTCCGGGATCACCAAGGGTTGAGCCCTCGTCCTGACGGGCTCATCTTGTATTCCCTTTCCTTTATCAGCAATGGTAGGAGAGACAGCACTAGGAACAACAACTTCTTCAATCAAAGGAGTTCTAGCAGAGAGCTTTACTGGTGTAGGGATGACTTCTTTAGCTGATGAGGGTCCAAAGACTGCTCTTGGAGGGGCAATCTCTGGAGAAAATATTCTCCCGCTTCTGGTGATTTTGCTGGTGCCCGCAATGTTACTAATGCTGGCTTCTTCATCATCCGAACTTTCTTCAATTACTTCGACTTGCTTGATACCATGGTAGTAGATGTCACCACCATAGTTCCAAGGTATCGACTTCTCAGAAACATAGGGAACAGGCCCTGGCATTGTTATCTTCAAAGGTACAGATTTTGCAGCTGGTGTAATCTTAACAGGCTTTTTGACGACCTTGGAAAGATTGGCGTGAATGGTTATGATTGAGACATTTTCAACATGAACTGGAACAGCAGGAACTTTTTCGAACAGAATTTGTCGGCTATCCATAAGGCCTTGGATACCTTTCTTTAATAGCGGACAATCAAATGGCAGAGAGTGGCAACAGTAGCAGTCTTCTTTACATCCCAGGAAGATCCCGGCCCTCAACAAATTCAACTTAATGTTTAGCAGTGGAGTAGTCAGATCACTGACGTCAGCAACATACAAATCATCCTCAATGGCATTGATATTTCGGCCGTGCTTCGGCATAGGTGCAGATATCACATTAGGCTTCTCTGGAGCGTCAAACTCTACCTCCTTAGCCTCTATCAGGTCTTGGATTTTATGCTTGAGTGCCCAACAATCATTGGTGTCGTGTCCAACACTGTCTGAATGATAGGCGCATTTAGCATTGGCATGATAATGCGGGGAGGACGTATTCACGTTCTTTGGCGCCTCCTTGATGGTGGCAAGATTCAACTTCAATAGATGGGGAAGCACTTGCGCTGGAGTCATATTAATACGGGTGAACTGCCGTTGTGGCCTTTCCACCCGTTGCTGATTTGGTCTGGACTGGTTATAGCGAGGCTGCTCATTCGGAGTGTTTTGAATCATTACGGCCCCCACAGTTGGCCGACGCTCCATCTTCCCTGCTCTTCTCTAAGAATATACCATAGTTGTCTCCTTCTTAAAAGGCTTTTTCTCAACACTTGCAGCAACACCCTTCTGAATCTTTCCTGACTTGATGCCAGCTTCTATTCTTTCGCCGGTTAAGATCAAATCGGTAAACCCTGCGGAAGAGTTACCAATTAGATGATTGAAAAATGGCCCATATAGGGTCCCAAGAAACATATCAACGAGCTCACGATCGGTTAAAGGAGGTTGCACCCTGCCAGCCAAATCCCTCCATTTTTGTGCATATTCTTTGAATCCCTCACTTGTTCCTAGTGACATACCCTGAAGTTGGGTACGAGTAGGAGCAAGATCAGAATTATACTGGTATTGTTTGTAGAAAGCGGTGGCCAAATCTTCCCAATTTCTGACATTGGTTCCTTCTAGCTGATAGAACCACTCCAACTGAGCTCCCGATAGGCTGTCTTGAAAGAAATGAATCCAGAGATTTTTATCTGCCGTATAGGGTTGAATTTTTCTCACGTAGGACCTGAGATGCATTTTGGGACAGGACAGCCCATCGTACCTCACAAACACTGGCACCTTGAATTTTGGGGGAATCACAATTCCAGCAACCAAGCCCATGTCTTCAAAATCCAAACCCGGTACTCTTTGCAATTCCATGGCTGCCAATCTGTCTTCTAAACCCTTGTACTTATCATCCGCTGGAGGGTATTGCTGGTCAGAATAATCTTCATCCTCTTCAACCTCTTCCTCCTCCGCATCATACTCGGAAGGCACCGCAACTCGATCCCTTTTACTAGTCCCTTCATCAGAAGTAGGAGGAAATTCAAGCACTCTCCGAGCTTCTCTGTCAAATCTTCTCCCCAAAGTAGCCACTCCGACCCTCTGTTTCTTCTTCACTGGGTCCTTATTCTCCAAATGAGTCTTGATATCCTCTTGACTTTTGACCAAAGTCATCAAGAGTTGCTGGAACTGTGCATTCTGGGCTTGTAGGTCTTTGACTGTTTGCTCGAGATCCATCCTACTGAAATAAACAGCAGATAGATAAGGAAACCTGGAGTGAGACCTACTTATGCACATGATGAATGGTATGCTGATGTATGCAATGCATTCAAGGATTTAGGACATTCAAAATTGTTTCAGACAAAGAAGAACGCACGTCATATTAATAAGAAGGAATTTGTTAGTACATAAGTGCCCCATGGGCCAAATGTTACAAAATAAACTTCTCAAGGCAGAAAGATATTGCGCATCCTCTTTGGTGCGATGTAGGTGTTGAGGGCCTCTTGCTCGTGGAGTCGTCGGGTAAGTTCTAGAACCTTCTTTTCACTGGCGTAGTAGCTAGCTTCAAAAGTGTTCCGTTCCTCCTTGAGCTGAATCCAACTTTTCTGCATTTCCTCCCACGATGTAGGCATGTCTGGATGTAGGATGGTGTAGGGAACCTCTCCTTCATTGACGGGCTCTTTAATCACTGGGAGTACATGAGGATAAGGCATCATTAGACTTTGGGCTCGGGCTCGTACCCACCTGAGATAGGGCTCAAGAGGGATGGAGTTCTTGTGTCCCAGAGTCTTGCTATCAACCTTGTTGAGTTTTCCCCAAGCTCTGATGAATCTTTGGCGAAGTCCTTGTGCATCGTTGTCGAAGTCAAAAACTAGGCTAGGAATCAACATGTCATGAGGGCCATCCCTCCGTGCATACCCAAATTGCCTCAAAGCTAGGCAAGGGTTGTAGGTGATACCTCCCCTAATTCTAAGTAGAGGAACATTAGGAAATTCTCCGCAACGATCGACGATGATGACATTTTCTCTGGACCAAGAACACCAATGCACATCAGAATGAGTAAGAGTCATCAATCGTTGGGACCACCTTGTACCTTGGTCATTCTTCAAGACAGATTGTGGAAGGTGTGAAATAAACCACCTTGCAAGGATATGAGTACAGCACATGAGAACACCCCTCTTTCTCATTGTTCGTGTGTAAAATGAGTGAAGAATGTCCCCAAGCAATGTTGGTATCAGATTTCTGGACAAAAAGATTTTGACGGCGTTGACATCTACCAATTGGTCAGGATTTGGGAACAAGACCAACCCATAGATAAGGAGTGCCACAATCTCTTCAAAGGCTTGTAGGTCTAATGAATTCCAACATTCTTGTGCCTTCTCAAACAAGAATTTTGCTAAGAATCCTTTGACGCCGCTTCTGGTTTCCCAATGCCCCTTGATGTCGGATGGTTGTAGATGTAATGCTCGAGCAACATCTTCCGGCTTTGGTTCCTTTTCCGTACCGTTGAAGGGTAGTTAATTAAGGATAGGGATTCTTAGGAGTTGAGAAAACTCCTCCAAAGTGGGTACCAACTGATAATCAGGGAAAGTGAAGCAGTGGTGAAGAGGGTCAAAGAACTGGAATAGCACTTTCATCATGTCTTCTTCAATGTTGGTGTTGACTAGGTTGAGCAGTCTACCATGTCTTTCACTGAAGGATGAATTTTTCGGAATTCTTGAGGTGATCTCCTTGAGTTGAGGAGAGATTCTCACAAGGTTGACTTGAATGGTATTTCTGCGAGGGATTTCCATGTCCTACAAAACAAGAACAAATATGAAGATCCAAAACCCTTGAAATGGTTAGTGAATGCATATGATGTTTTATGATGTTTATGATGTATGCATAAAACATATGTACAAGCAAATCACACCAAACCCTAATTTCAGGCTTGCATGGGGTTTCATAGGTAAGTACCCTCTTGAGTGTAGTTGGCTTAAAAACCTGTCCTATAAATAGTAACCGGGTTCTAAGGAGCTCAATATCACTGGATTGTTTTCAATGTTCATTGTTTTGGTTTAGCCACTTAACTAGCGACCAAAATATTCCAAGAAAACAACCCTCAATGAGTGTAGTATCGAGTATCTACCAACTTCGGACTGCACCAAAGCCGGTCATCTCACTACCCCTAATAAAAGGCCAAGATGGTCAAGTAAGGTTCTAGGTCATTAGTGCTTAGTGACATCACTCAGCGGCCCCGTACTCTCCTTGATTGAACTCAAGGGTTACCGGTACTCACAAATATGTCGCACTAATATAGCTATTGCTTAGACCGTGTCGGTATACCCCGCACAGTTTCCACAACGTATTGCTATCTATGAATGTTTCCCAAAATCCGGGTGGAGGACTGTAAACCCAAACAATAGAGCCAAAGTATAAAGCAAGCAAATCAAACAATTAGTCATGCAAAGGGTGATCTAAGCCCTAAGGTTACTCCACTTTAAATATTTTTCCCCAGCAGAGTCGCCAGTTCTGTGATACGGTGGGAGAACTGACTAGGGTTTTGCGTTTGTTTTCGCAAATGTTTCGGTTGAGCAAGAGTCGCCACCGACTTTTTATTTTATCCTAAGGAAAGGTTTAAAAAGCACAGCAAAAACCTTTGAGATTTTTCTTGGGTTCGGGGAGTAGATTATAGAAGGGGAAGGTATTAGCACCCCTTCTATCCATGGTTATCCATGGGCTCTTAGATACTTGCTTAGATCAACTTGCCTTGGTTTTCAATTGTTTGAAAATGGTGCTTTGTGTGGGGTTTTTGAAAATATTTTGAAAATATGCCTTGTATAGGCTACCCTTGTAACAATTCTTTACTCGAACGTTTTACAAAAGGTGTTTTGTCTTTTAAAAAGATGTTTCAAGGTTTTTTGAAAATTTGTTTTGAAAGTGTTTGTGAAGTGGGTTTTGAAATAAGGCAAGTGTTTTCTTGGAAAGTTGATAAGTACTTAAGAGTTCATCTACCCTAAAGTTTTCTCAAAGATTTTTGTTTATGTTTTAAACCTTTTGACAATTTTGTTCCACCATTGCATTTGGTGGACAATCTTGTTTTAGGAGATAAAAGGGACGGGCGCGACTCATCGTTTAGACCATAGTTGCAATAGTGTTAAATGTCTTTGGGCAATTTTCTTTAAAAGGGACTTGATCATTCATTTAAGCAACATTTTGAGGGACTATGATCATTTGATTGTTTGTTTTACCCAAAGAAGTTCAACATGCAACATGGCCCAATTATTTGAAGGCAACAAAGTAGAGTACCCTAGGGGTGCAAGTGTGAGATGTGTTGTCCATTTTTCATGCTCATTTATCTTGTATTAGGTCCAACTACTTTGTTCATTTTTATTCGCATACAAAACCCTAATTCTAGCATAGCATGTTTAGAAAGCGATAAAGTGCGAAATTTAAATTCCTACGCTATTACATCACAATAATATTGGGAGGGGGGTACAATGTTCCAATAGGGAGATATTTTGACAAGAATTTAAACCTAAACTATTACATCATTTTCTATGAATATTTTACAAGATAAATAAATGTATAATTTAAATGGTAAATAGAACAAATATGCAAGAATGCAAAAGGAATTTTTATATGTATAAAAAAAAAGTATTATTTATGTCAAATAAAAAAATAAAAATAAAAAGGTATTATTTTTGAGGTATTTTCAAATTTAGGGAAAAACCCTAATTTTTTAATCAAATGGGATATTGATCAATTAATTAATACAATAATTAATATTTACATACAAAAATAAAATAAAATATGGTATATTTGTAAAAAGGCATTTTTTTAGTATTAAATATTAAAAAATAAGATATGCACATTTTTTGATATTTTTCTCCCAAGTATATTAATATATCTATTTATTTATGTTATTTATAAAAACTATGTTTTATACACATTAATTAATAATATTCAATATTTAAATAAAAAGTATTTTTTTTTTTATAAAATATTTTCAGGAAGTAAGAATAAGATAAAAATATGTATAAAAATATATTTTGTATTATCTTAATATTTTAAACAAAAAGTATATATGCATATATTTATTTATTTATGTACAAACAAAAGAAATAATCAAATAAATATGCAATAAATTCAAAAAATGATGGGAAAAATATTTTTATGTTTTTAATATGCTGAGAAAAAATAAATCAACCAATCACAAAAAGGCAAAACTCAAAAATATTAAAAATGAAGCAAATGGGCTCAGGGGTGCAAAACAGAAAAAGTGGTGTGAATAAGAAAATTGCTCAGGCCCAGCCCAAGAAGACACCTTCTTCAACCTCTGAACAAAGTTTGTTCAAAAACGCGCGCCAACAAGCTTCCTTTGAATGTCCTGATTCTTTGATTTTTTGAACAAACTTCCAACACAAAAAATGTTAAGCATGAAACCACGATTCTAACCATATGCATAACTTGATCTAACTCTCTAAGATGAGGGAGAATTTCTCCTCCCCCAAATCCTAACCTAGTTTTTCTGCCATTTTCAAACTCCAAATTCTCACAACTCAAGCAAAAGAAATGAAAAGTAAAAGCATGGACATGTTCAGTGGCATGAGTAGAACCTTGTTTATTCACAAACTTAAGGCTAATGATGCATAATGAGAGAGATACGAGTTCACCAAAATACCTGTTCAGCTAAAGTTCTAACTGGCAAATGGGGAGCTTACAGTGCAAGATACTGGTTGGTATAGCTTCCTTGAGGTGTGGTGATGCTGTTCCAATATCTACTTTGCCTTGAGACCCCTTGAACTGAGCTGCAGAACTTCAACTGTAAAATGGAAAAGTAAAAATGGTGGAACTTGTTAGAGGAGTTACAGGTCGTGTTTCAAGGCATGGTTAGCTTGCATAAGTGGTATGGAAGGTATGCGAACTGGTTTTGGCAAGAATGCTTGAGAGAAAAAGAAGTTGGCACTCAAACTGCAGAGGCAACTCTGTTTTTGCAGTTTGATGGTGTTTTTTGGTTTGATGATGTTTTGGAGGTAAATGGCTCGTGCAATAGCTTGGTTATGATGTGTGTAATGTGTTTGATAACTTTGTTCTTGTGTATCTAAGCTGAGATGGAAGTTGGTCTTAGTTATGCAATGTTTCTTAACCTTTAAGCAACAAAATGCAAGTTGGTGTTTTAGGTCAGTAGGGGGCCTCTAATCCTGCTGCAAAGCTTCTCTTGATCAGAGTAATTTGTTCATAATCTTGTGCCAAAGAGATTTGGATTGTACTTGCTTGATTTACCAATTGGACATAAAGTGAACTTTTGCAAAAATGGATAGTTTACTTTATCTAAAAATGGATTAAACTTGTATACAATACTTGAACTCATAGAATAACACTTTGACACAATGAACAAGCATTAAATTATTGAGTGTAACTTGGTTTAAGGACCTGTAATCAAGGGCATGCTGGTTTTGAGAAGTTTGCATAACTTATGAACATGAAAAATGGCCAATTCAAAAGTGAGTTTTTGCTATATTGTGAAATTCGATTCTCCCTAACCATGAGGTTGTTTGAGAAGTTATTGGACATTTTTGAAAGCTTGGAATGTGTACTACAATCCATCTTTGAAATGCAATTTGAAATTCCAAGTGTAAGTGTATGGAAAATGGCCTTGAAGTGGGGTAGAAAAACTTGTCAAAATAGGTCAAAAATTCACTAAGTTAAGAATGGTTTAGTGCCCTTATTCAAAAATTTGTAACTTGAGATACATGCTTCAAATGAGAAAACTTTGTGAACCAAAGTTGTAGATTATGCAACAAGCTACAACTTTCATGTTTTGACTTTTTTTTGAATCCAAATGAATCATGGTGGAAAAGTGGGGCAAAGTTGGGAAAAAATTAGGGTTTTTCATAACTTAGAAAAATTCTAAGTTATGAAAAATTCCATTTTAAACCCTAATTTGCATTTCTTGGTTTCTTGGTGAACAAGTTTCATGATTTGGCAAGTTTTGATGAAAAATGAATCTTGACTCTTGATTTTGACCAAAAAGTCAAAGTTTGACTTTTCAGTATACAGTCAAAATTTGATCAATTGACTGGGAAATTCAATTGTCAATCCTGTGTACTTGGGACCTTTTGAGTTTGTTGATCATGTCAAGATAATTCCATGGGGTCCTTGAGTCCATGTATGAGCTTGGTTTGCCATTGGCTAGGTCAAACAGTCAAAAATTGCCTTTGTGCAGTCAAAACCCTAAAAATGACCATTTTGCCCTTTTGGTGATCTGATCAAATTTCTTGGGGAATTGTGATCCAAACTTGATCAAATGGTCCATGTGAGTTCATAATGTTGATGTGGGTCAAATTTCATGAGGTTTGACTGTCAATTGACCACAGTTGACTTTTTCCCCAATACAGTTGATTTCTAGGTCAACTGTCCAATTGACTGGGCAAAACTTGGAATCAAGACTTGAAACTTGATATGGGTAAACTTGGGATTCCAATATGAAGCATGAAAGTCATCTTGGGCATTTTAGGTCAAAACATCTTTGTGCAAACACAAACCCTAATTTGAGTCATCAGTGCAAGGGGAGGTCTTGAGCAGATGAAACCCTAATTGGATCTTGGGCTTCAAAGGTTTTGTGGTGAGAAATCAATGAGAAGTGGGAGGGAAAATTTTTGGGTACAACACACCTTCATGCAAAGCTTCGATTGGAGTATTAGTTCCCTTCGAAGCAGCACAACCAAGTTCTAATAAAACTATCTTTGTTAAGTCTAGTGATCAATCATCCAAAGAGAGAGTGAACAAACCTAAAATAGTTCATCACTATCCTAAAAAGAAAACATTTCCTAAGAAGAAATCTTATCCTTCTAAATATAGAAGTAACTTTGAACCTACTTGTTTTTATTGTGGTATTAAAGGTCATACACCTAATGCTTGCTATGTTTGAAACTTTAGTGTAGCAAGTGGGCATTATGTGTGGGTAAAGAAAGGCACTAATTATGAAGGACCCAAAGCAACTTGGGTACCTAACAAAGCCTAATTTGTTTTGCAGGTATGCTTGAAGACCACATGCAATATTTGGTATCTTGATAGTGATTGTTCAAAGCATATGACGGGAGACATAAACCAATTTTCAAATCTAGTTCTAAAGGCCGAGGGTTTTGTCACTTATGGAGACAATAATAAGGGAAGAATTCTTGGGAAAGGCAAAGTTGGTGCTCCACCTTTCACGTCCATTAAAGATGTTCTTTACGTTGAAGGACTAAAGCACAATCTTCTTAGTATTAACCAACTTTGTGACAAAGGCTTAAAGATCAAGTTCACCAAGGATGAATGCTTGATAGAAGACGAAGTCACACATGAGGTTATACTTAAAGGTAAAAGAATCAATAATATATTCATGATTTCCCTTGATGATCCATCTTTGAAGGTAAAATGTCTCATGGAGAACAACGGTGATTCATGGCTATGGCACAAAAGAATTGCTCATATTCACATGGAACACTTGAATAAACTAATCAAGCACGATCTTGTCATTGGGTTTCCTAAAAGAAATTTCGTCAAAGATAGACTTTGTGATGCTTGTCAAAAAGGGAAACAAACTAAATCAACTTTCAAATCAAAGAATGTGGTGTCTACTACAAGGCCACTACAATTGTTACATATGGACTTATTTGGTCCATCAAGAACAAGAAGTTTCAGAGGTAATGTATATGCTTTGGTTATTGTTGACGATTTCTATAGATATACTTGGACATTCTTTTTAGTGCAGAAAAGTGATGCATTCAAGGCGTTCAAGAAATATGCCAAACAAATTCAAAATGAGAAGTCTCTAACAATTGCCTCCATAAGAAGTGATCATGGCGGAGAATTTCAAAATGCTCTATTTGAAGAATTTTATGGAGAAAATGGAATATCTCACAACTTCTCGGCACCAAGGACTCCTCAACAAAATGGAGTGGCGGAAAGAAAGAATAAGTCTCTTGTAGAACTTGCAAGAACGATGCTTAGCGATTCAAACCTTCCAAAATATTTCTGGGCGGATGCGGTGAGCACGGCATGTTTTGTTAGAAATAGAGTTAACATAAGACCGATCCTGAAGAAAACTCCATATGAACTCTTCAAAGGGAGGAAACCAAACATTGCTTTCTTTCACATTTTTGGTTGCAAATTCTTTGTCTTAAATAATGACAAAGACAACCTTGGTAAGTTTGATGAAAAATCCGATGAAGGTATTTTTCTTGGCTACTCTCTTTCTAGTAAGGCATGTAGAATTTATAACAAAAGAACTTTAACGATTGAAGAATCAATGCATGTATCTTTTGATGAAACTAACCCCTCCAAAGAGGATAATATTGTTTGTAATGATGATGATGATGAAATACTAGAAGGTCCTCAAGAAAATACTTCCAAAGATCAACCAATTCAACAAGAAGAATCATCCCAACAAGAATCAAATTTTAATGATCTACCAAAAGAATGGAGGACTCATAGAGATCATCCTATCGATAAAGTAATAGGTGATATAATTCAAGGTGTGGTGTGATACAATGGGAGAACTGACTTGAGGTTTTGCGTTTGTTTTTGAAAATGTTTCGGTTTAGCAAGAGTCGCCATCGACTTTTTTATTTTATCCTAAGGAAAGGTTAAAAAGCACTGGAAAAACCTTTGAGATGTTTTCTTGGGTTCGGGGAGTAGATTATAGAAAGGGAAGGTATTAGCACCCTTTCTATCCATGGTTATCCATGGGCTCTTAGTTACTTGCTTAGATCACTTGCCTTTGCTTTTCAATTGTTTGAAATGGTGCTTTGTGTGTGGTTTTGAAAATGTTTTGAAAAAGATGTCTTGTCTAGACAACCATTGTAACAATTCTTTACTCGAATGTTTTACAAAGGTGTTTGTCTTTTTGAAAAGATGTTTCAATGTTTTTGAAAGTTTGTTTTGAAATTGTGTTATGATGTGTATTTTGAAAAAAAGGCAAGGATTGTTTTGCAAGTTTGGTCAAGTAACCAAGAGCTATCTACCCTAAATTTCTCAAAGATCTTTCCCATGTTTTAACCCTTCTAACAGTATTGTTCCACCATTGTATTTGGTGGACAATCTTGTGTTAGGATGTTAACGGGACGGGCGCGGATCATCGTTTAGACCATGAATGCAATAGTGCCAAGTATCTTTGGCAATTTTTATTTAAGGGACTTGATCATTTTTTAGGCAACTTGAGAAAGCGTCATCGAGGGTCTATGATCATTTGATTTGTTTTTGTTTTGCCAAAGACACTCAACATGCAACATGGCCCATTTTTGAAGGCAACAAGTGGAGTAACCCTAGGGGTGCAAGTGTGCATTGTGTTGTCCATTTTCATGCTTGTTTATCTTTGAATTAGGTCAAGCTATTTGTTGATTTTGTTTGCATACAAACCCTAGGTCTATCATGGCATAATTGAAAGCTTTTAAATGCGGAAATTTAAATGCTAAGCTATTACAACAATGATTATGGGGATGGGGGTACAAGTTTGAATTTGGGGATATTTGACAAGAAATTAAATTCTAAGCTATTACATTCATATCGAATATACAAATATTTAATTGTACGATATTTGAATAAATACAATAAATATGCAAAATGTAGTATGCACAAAAATGATTTTTTTATGTATGTGAAAGTGTTTTTCAATGTGAAATATAAACAAAAATAAAAAGGTCAAATTTTGAATATTTTTATGGTTTAGGGCAAAACCCTAGTTTTTTAAATAAATAGTATTTATTTATTAATTATATACAATATTTATATATTAATTTATACAAAAAAAAAGAAGTATATTGTAAAAAAAAAGTATTTTTTAGTGTCATATATTAATAAAAATAAAAATGTATTATTTTTATATTTTTGCCCTAATTATCTAATAAAATATACAAGTATTTATATATTATATATTAAATATACTAAATATATACAAAAAATGAGATATTAACTATTTACAAAAAAAAGTATATTTTTAGAAAATGTTTTCAAAATGTAAACAAAAAATAATAACTGAAAAAAAAATATTTTTGTATTATTTTCTAGGGTTTTTAAATAAAAAGTATATATATTTATTTACATACATATGTTAAATAAAACAAATAAATGCCAAATAAATGCAAAAAAAAGGTGGAAAAATATTTTTTATGTTTTTTATGTTTGGACAAAAAATATCAAGTCAGAATAAAAAATAAAAAGTCAAAAATAATGAATATTTCACACAATGGGCCAGGGGGGTGCAAATGAAAAAAAAAGGGGTGTGAACAGCAAGTTGACTCAGGCCCAACCCAAGTCAACTTTGTCTTCAACCTCCAGCAACCTGTTTGAAAAAACGCGCGCTTCTCCTTGTCCAACACAAACTCCTGATTCCTTGACTTTTAGCAAAAACTCATAACACAAACATTATAGAGCATCAAGAGACAAATTCAGACATATAAAATACTTGACCTAACTCTAAGAAACGAAGGAGAATTTCTTCATCCCCAATTTCTGACCTAATTTTTCTTCAATGTTCATGGCCAAAATTCTCACAGCATACTCAATATAAATGAAAAGTAATCATATGTATGGCTTCAGGGCTATGAGTAGAGCATGTTTCATTCACAAACCTAAGTCTAACTCTTCCTATATTAAGAGATAGAAGTCCATGGTTTTACCTGTTTCAGCTTGAGTCGTGTACAGCAATGTGGCCAACTTCAATGGAGTTTGAGCTTTTGTACAGCTTGCCTGAAGTCCAAGGATGCTTCCCAAGTACCTAGCTTGCTTTGAAACTCTCTGAATCGTACTATGGAAGTTCACCTGCAAAATTGAAAAGTGAAAATGGCAACAGAGGTTAGGGATGTTACAGTTGGTGTTTAGTGCTTGGACTAGTTTCAGTGGATGGTTGGGAATATGTTTGAACAAGCTTTGGCCAAAACGCACGAGCAAACTGAGTTGTGCAACTCAATCTGCAGGGATGCCCTGTTTTGTGCAGCAAAATGGGGTTTTTGTGTATGAGGAGGTATGAGGGGTAGTTCAGTCGTGCTTTAAGCTTGCTTGGATGTATGAAAGATGTTTGCAAAGTTTGTTTTGGCTGGTGTTTACAGGAATGAGAGATTGGCTTCAGTTTGCAAGCTTTCTTCCAATGTAAGCAAAGAAATGTCAAGTTGTGATATAGGCTTGTACCAGGCTCTCAAGCATGCTGCCACCTTTTCTCTTGATCAGTGGGATTTGTGTACAAACTCTTGCCTCAAAGATCTGGCCCATGCCTCTTGGATTTGGTATTTGACATAAAGCACTACTTTTCAAAAATGGCAAGTTTGCTTTTTCTACTTAAGGGATAATTCTATGTGTAATGACCAAATGCACAAAACAATGCTTGAACACAATGGTTAGGCATTTAATTATGGAGTGCAAACTTGGTTTAGAGGCCTGCAAGCAAGTAACCAGAATGCTGATTTGAAAATGAAACTTGTATGAACATGTATTTGGTTATGAACAAAAGTGAATTTTGCCCAACTTTGCCAATTCGATTCTCCCTAACCACAAGGGTGTTTGAGAAGTTTTGGGACAATTTGGAAAGCTTGGAATGTGTACTACAATCCATCTTTGTAATGCAAATTGAAACTCCAAGTGGAAGCATGTGAAAAATGGCCAAGAAGTTGGACAAAAATCCTGCCTAGAATAGGTCAAAATTTCTCTAAGTTAAAAATGTTTTGCACCCTTGTTCCAAAAATCATAACTTGAGATGAAAGCTTCCTTTGAGAAAACTTTGTGAATAAAAGTTGTATATTTTGCAATGGACTACAACGTTCATGTTTCAAGTTTTGTTTGAATCCATTTGCATCTTGATGAAAAAATGGGACAAAGTTAGGAAAAAATAAGGAAATTTCATAACTTAGAAAATTTCTAAGTTATGAAATATCTTCATTTTAAACCCTAATTTGCAAATTTGGGTTTCTTTATGAACAAGTTTCATAATTTGACATGTCTTGATGAAAAATGAATCTTGGCACTTGATTTTGACCAAAAAGTCAAAGTTTGACTTTTCAATATACAGTCAAATTTTGATCAGTTGACTGGGAAATTCATTTGTCAATCCTGTGCATTTGAGATCTTTTGAATTTGTTGAATGGGTCAAGACAATACCATTGAGTCCTTGAGTCCATATGTGATCTTGGTTTGCCATTGGTTAGGTCAAACAGTCAAAAATTGCCTTTGTGCAGTCAAAACCCTAAAAATGATCGTTTTGCCCTTTTGGTGTTCTGATCAAATTTCCTGTGGAATTGTGATCCAAACTTGACCAAATGGTTCATATTGGTTTATGATGTTGATGTGGGTCAAAAATCATGAGGTTTGACTATCAATTGGCCACAGTTGACTTTTTCCTCAATACAGCTGATTTCTAGATCAACTGTCCAATTGACTGGGCAAAGATTGGAATCAAGACTTCAAACTTGGTATGGATAAACTTGTGAGTCCAACATGAAGCATGAAAGTCATTTTGGGCATTTTAGGTCAAAACATCTTTGTGCAAACTCAAACCCTAATTTGAGTCAACAGTGCAAGGAGGAGTCTTGAGCAGAGCAAACCCTAACTTGATCTTGAGCTCCAAGAGTCTTGTGATGAGAAAATGTTGATGAAATGAGAGGGCAGATTTTTGGGTACAACATGTGGCAACAAGACTAAATCTCAAAGATGCTTGCCTAAACATGGAGTTTGTCTCTCAAATTTAACCTTCCAAAGTTGATGAAGCCTTAGGCGATGACCAATGGATTATTGTTATGCAAGAAGAATTAAATTAATTTTAAAGGAATCAAGTTCGGGAACTTATCCCTAGGCCAAGCAACAAACACATTATTGGAACAAGATGGGTGTTTAAAAACAAACTTGACGAAAATGGAATAATTATTCGGAACAAAGCAAGGTTGGTAACACAAGGCTACAATCAAGAAGAAGGAATAGATTTTGAAGAAACTTTCGCTCCGGTTGTAAGGATAGAAGCTATTCGTCTCTTACTTGCCCATGCTTGCTCATTAAATTTACAGCTTTTCCAAATGGATGTCAAAAGCGCATTCTTGAATGGATATATCAATGAAGAAGTCTATGTTAAGCAACCCCCAGGGTTCGAAGATTTCAAGAATACATCTCATGTATTTAAATTTAGAAAAGCTCTCTATGGTTTGAAACAAGCACCAAGGGCATGGTATGATCGGCTAAGAAACTTCTTATGCGAAAAAGGTTTTGAAAAGGGTAAAGTTGACAAGACTTTGTTTATCAAGAAAATCAAAGATGACACTTTGCTAGTTCAAGTCTATGTTGACGATATCATTTTAGGATCTTCAAACAAAGAAATGTGTGAAGAATTTTCAGCATTGATGCAAGGAGAATTTGAGATGTCCATGATGGGTAAAATGAATTATTTTCTTGGACTTCAAATCAAGCAATTAAAAGATTGCATCTTCATCAACCAATCCAAGTATTGCAAGGAACTCTTAAAAAGATTTGACATGGATAATTGTAAGGCAATGTCTACACCAATGGGTTCTGGTACATATGTTAATCAAGATGAATCAGGTGTTTCTATCAATATTACAAAGTATCAAGGTATGATTGGCTCCTTATTATATCTGACGGAAAGCCGTCCTAACATAATGTTTAGTGTTTGTCTATGTGCTTGCTTTCAAGCAAATCCAAAGGAATCTCATCTCATGGTGGTGAAACGGATCATGAAGTATCTCAAAGGAACAACAAATGTTGGATTATGGTATCCTAAAGGTAGTGTTTGTAACTTAGTTGGTTATTCTGACGCGGACTACGCAGGTTGTGAAACTGATAGAAAAAGCACAAGTGGTACTTGTCACATCCTTGGAAATGCATTAGTATCATGGGCCTGTAAGAAACAAGCATGTGTTGCTCTTAGCACATCCGAAGCAGAATATATTGCAGCAGATAGTAGTTGCACTCAAATTTTGTGGCTCAAACAACAACTTCGTGACTACGGACTCGATCTAGGATGCATCCATAACGGTGCGATAATACAAGTGCAATAAACATTATGAAGAATCCGGTCATGCATTCAAGAACCAAACAGATAGATATATGACATCATTTCCTTCGTGATCGTGTACTCAAGGATATGTCGAGGTAACATTTGTAGATTACTCATAATCAACTTACCAATATCTTCACTAAACCTTTGGCAAGCAAATCGTTTTACAAGATTCAATGAGAGCATGGCATTCTTGATGAACACGACATATAAGGTTCTTTCTATCCTTGTTATGATTTTATATATTTGTCTTAACCTTATTGTATGTGAATATATATGTTAAGTGGTGTTTAAGTTTAAGAAAAATATGTTTTTAGTTGATGCAAATCAATTGTACAATAGTGTAAATCGATTGCTCACTGAATGCTTTTAATTTTGACCTTTCTGTTTCAGTGCAAATCGATTGCACCATAAGTGAAAATCGATTGCACTCTGTGCGTTTCAGTTTTATTTTGCTTCTGTTTTATGTGCAAATCGATTGCATCTGTATGCAAATCGATTGCACCCACTGTAACATGCTTTTATGACAGAAATATTTGTTGGTCAGAATTGATCTTTCTCTCATATTCCCAAGCTCATCTCTATTATTAAAAAGTCAATTAAACTTCATTACATATAATATAACCCACTCATTTCTATTTACTCACAAATCATATCCAAACTTCAGCCCATCAAACATATTCCTCTCAAACACTTAAAACCCTCCAAACCCTAAAAACACCTTACCCATGGCTTCAAGGCAAAAACGAAAGGTCTCAGCTTCAGAGAAAGGGAAGAAAAAGGTTGTTTCATCCTCTAAGAATCCATTAATCTCATATCTCACTGAAGAACAAAAAGCAAGATTTACAAAGGATTTTCAAAGAAAGATAGTGTCCAATCCTAAATATGGTATGCTATCATCTTTTCCCCAGGAATGTTTCTCTTTTCAAAATGATTTAACTGCTTATGGACTAGAACCATTAATTTGATCATTTGGTCCATATTATCTGGATCTGGTAAGAGTATTTTTCAGCAATTTAACTCCTCACAAAGGCAAGATGGTGACATATGTGTTGGGTACATGAATCTCTCTAACCCCTGAGATTGTTGGTGAGATTCTACATATTCCCTACACTGGAAGCTCTTTGTACGACCCTGAAAATAAGGCATGTGATGACTACGAGAAATAGGAATTTTATTACAACATTGGGAGATTAAGCGAAGATGAATTCCGTTCCAAACGGATTTGTGGTCTAGGGGGAGTCATTCCCTCTAGAGACTCATGGAGTGCAGGTAACTTTTATATAGATGATTGACTATTTCATTATTTTATGGTCTATATTATGTTTCCACGGGCTGGAAACCACTGCACCATAACTGACCTGGAAATGCAACTGATCTATGCAAGAAAGAAAGGTATAAGTGTTAATTGGGCAAGTCTCATAATGGTTCATATGCTGAGGGTTGATGCAAAATCGAAATTTCTACCATATGCTTACATTGTTACATTAATTATGGAAGAATTTGGAGTTGATTTTGTTGGGCTTGAGAAAGTTAATATGGATCCAAATCTGCATAAGATTTCAATCAAGAATGTTGACTCAAGAATGGGTGTTCATTATAATTCGGAAACAAAAACTATAACTTACATTGGTGAAGATGTGGTCGGTGATGAAGGAAACGATTAAGAAGTTAAAGGTGGTAAAGTTGTACCTTCTCCACCTACTGCTCCCTTTAGTCCAAGCAATCAAGATCTTATGGATTTCATGTCTCAACAATTTGCTTCCATGAATACCAATATCAACAACCAATGGAATGCTATCAACGATTCTACAACAACCCGGATTAATGACTTAGGCATATATGTGAATCAACAATTTTCTTACCTTTACTCTCATCTTCACATTCCACCATATGACCCAAATAATCTAGTTGCACCTCCACAACATTACACAGAACCTCCTCTACAACACCAATTTCCAAATCAAAGATTTTGTTTCTATAACAAACGGGACATGAATCAACCATGAAGTTCTGTCCAACTTTATTATGTCTATTGTTTTCTATTATGTCCTTGTTCAATTATGCTACATTTTGTTTGTTGATTAGATTTCTTTATAATCATTATATTACTATGTATATGACTATTTGAGATGCATGATTAATTAAGTTCTTTCAATATTGCTTTATTATTCACCATTTTTATTGCATATTTCCTTTCTTTTTGATAATATCAAAGGGGGAGAAGGATGTGGAACTTTATGCTTGTATATTTCCTTGTCTTAAATTTTTAAGGTACTCTTCAACCAAGATGAACAAATTCAAAGGATTCCAACCTTCTCATACAAAGGGGGAGTTATGCATCTTAGGGGGAGAAGCTCTTTCCAAAAATTAAAACGCATCAAGCAAGATTGTTTGTCAACATCAAAAAGGGGGAGAATGTAAAATCAAGCTTCTCAAATGCACTTTTGTTTTGATGAAGACAAACCATAATTGACAAAGAAGGAAAAGATTATTGATCAAGCTAAAAGCATCTGTGGATAAAGTCTTTGGTTCAATAACTTAGCAAAATTTCAAGGTATAATGAAAATACTTACTTTGAACTTAAGACATAGATGCTCAATGGTCAAAAGAAATATTTTATATTGTCCAAATCTTTACTCAAGTTTTTCTAAGCTAAAAATCATTTTTCACTTGAGTGCAATCGATTTGCATATTAGTGCAATCGATTTGCATATTAGTGCAATCGATTGCATGCTTCAATTGTTCAAAACATTTGCTACTGTTTCTAAGTGCAATGGATTTGCATGTTTGTGCAATCGATTGCACTCAATCAATATTTTCTACTGACTTCAAATGCAATCGATTTACACACTTGTGCAATCGATTGTACACTCAAAATATTTGAATTTATAGAAGTTGAAACCTCGTGCAATCGATTTACACAAAGGGTGCAATCGATTGCATGTTGCATGATTTTGAAAAACAACAGCTTTACACATGCTTGTTCATAACACCAATTCATGGAAACCTTTCATTCAATCTTGGAAATTGTTCATGATTCATTTACAGAACTTGATGCTCTTTCAAAAAGGTGATATGAACATATAAATACTCATTTTCAAAATCATTTCACACCTCTTCCAATTATATTTTCTGAATTTTCAAAAATCAAACTCAAGTTGTTATACATTTTTATACACAAGTTTTCTGCACACTTTCACATATTGTTAACCAGAAAAATTTGAGCATTATATATCTTGAGTCATTGTATACTATTATCATTGGAAAAGAAGATCAATTCACTGATTAAATCACTCAAAGTGATCATTGATACTCAAACTCACTCAAATCAAATATTGTTATATACTTGCTTATTTTTTAGGATTGTTGGAAATAAGTTTAAGTGGTTTTACAAATCTTGTTTTTCCAGGATTGTTGGATACAAGTGAAGTCACTTTGAGAGGATTGTTCTCATTGTTGACATAGTGAAAATCCAAGAGGATTGTTCTTGGTCCAAGAGGATTGTTCTTGGTTTTGGGTAGTTCTTGTTTAAGTTTTCCACAATAAGGAAATCTCCTTCATGTTGAAAGTGGACTGGAGTACTCTCGGACTGTGAGGGGAACCAGGATATATCGCTTGTGTCTCTTTATTTTTCTGCACTTTACTCTTTAATAAACTCACCATAATCCAGAAAAATAATATCCATCATCACTAAAACTAGAAATTTTTAAAGTACCTAATTCACCCTCCCCCCCCCCCTCTTAGGCGCACTTCGTTCTTACATTTGGATCGTATTTGGACTGTATTTAGAAGAGTGTATGAGAAGGATCCCATGTAGGATTACTTCAGCTAGTTGTGCAGTCGCTCATAGATAGTTTTTATGTCTGGTTTCAGGTATTAATCTGGAACTTGAAAATGCTGGTTGTTGAGAAAGTTGTCTTGTCTGGTTTCAGGTATTAATCTCTGACTTGAGAAATAAAGATATTTTTCTTGGCTTGTTACATGTATTAATCTCAACAGATGATGAAGGAACCTGAGATGATTACTACCTCAGTAGATTATGAAGGAATCTTGGATGATTACTACCTCAGTTGATGATGAAGGAATCTGAGACGATTACTACCTCAATGGATGATGAAGGAATCTGAAATGATTACTACCTCAGTGGATGATGAAGGAATCTTGGATGATTACTACTCCAAAAGGATGATGAAGGAATCTGAGACGATTACTACCTCAACGGATGATGAAGGACTCTGAGATGATTACTACTTCAATGGATGATGAAGGAATCTGAGACAATTACTACCTCAGTAGATGATGAAAGAATATTGGACGATTACTACCTCAGTGGATAATGAAGGAATCTGAGACGATTACTACTCCAAAAGGATGATGAAGGAATCTGAGACGATTACTACCTCGACGGATGATGAAGGAATCTTGGACGATTAATACCTCTGTTCATGATGAAGGAATCTGAGACGATTACTACCTCAACAGATGATGAAGGAATCTTGGAATATTACTACCTCAGTGGATAATGAAGGAATCTGAGATGATTACTACATCATCGAATGATGAATGTGATACGGTGGGAGAACTGACTTGAGGTTTTGCGTTTGTGTTCGCAAATGTTTTGGTTTAGCAAGAGTCGCCACCGACTTTTATTTTATCCAAAAGGAAAGGTAAAAAGCACAAGAAAGACCTTTGAGATGTTTTCTTGAGTTCGGGGGGTAGATTATGAAAAGGGAAGGTATTAGCATCCTTTTCATCCATGGTTTTCCATGGGCTCTTAGTTACTTGTGTAGATCACTTGCTTTGCTTTTACAATTGTTTGAAATGGTGCTTTGTGTGTGGTTTTGAAAATGTTTTGAAAAGAGGCCATCGTTGTGACAACCTTTGTAATGATTCTTGTTTGAATGTATACAAAGGTGTATTATCTTTTGAAAATATGTTTCAATGTTTGATTGTTTGAAAGTTTGTTTTGGGAAATGTTTTGAAATTGTGTTGTGAGGTGTGTTTGAAAATAGCAAGGATGTTTTGCAAGTTTTGATCAAGTAACTAAGAGTCGTCTACCCTATCTACTCAAAGATCTTTCCTACACATATTTTTAACCCTTTTGACAGTGTTGTTTTACCATTGCATTTGGTAAACAACCTTGTATTAGGATGTTAAAAGGGACAGGCGCAGGTCATCGTATTGACCATGATAGCAATACTTTAGCAATTTTTTGAGGGACTAGATCATTTTTGTATAGGCAACCAAGATAGCGTCATCGAGGGACTATGATCTTTTTGTTTTGCTTTTGTTTTGCCAAGATACTCAACATGCATAACATGGCCATTTTAAAGGCAACAAGTGGATGAAACCCTAGGGGTGCATGTGTGTATTGTGTTGTCAATTTACATGCTTTTAGGTCTTTGTATTAGTCAAGCTATTTGTTTTGATTTTGGAATATTTTGCATACAATCCCTAATCTCTAACATGGCATACTTGAAATCTATAAATGCGTAAAATAAATCTACGACCATTACAACATTGATATGGGGAGGGGGATACAATTTTGAATGGGGATTATTTTGCAAGAAATTAAAACCCTAATATTTACTATTACATCAAAATTGAATTCTTTGCATTAAATAATAAATAAACAAAATTTAAACAAAAAAATTAAGTATAAATATGCAAAATATTATAAGTATGCAAAGAAAATGTTTTTATTTATTTTTATGTGTAAAAAATATAATATTTAATGTATTAAAAAGAAAGAAAATAAAAGGTTATTTTTGTTAAGGAAAAAAAACCTAAATTTTCTTTTAAGAAAATATATTAATTAATATTATTTATTTATGTACAATAAAAAATAAAAATATATACAAGTGTCAAAAATAGAAAAAATATTATTTTTAATAAGCGTGGAAACCCTAGTTTTTGTTTTAAGATAATATATACTATATTAATTATTTTGTGTACAAGAAAATAAATATAAATATATACAAATATTTAGAAAATAATAATATATGAGAAAATATTATTTAAATATATAAATACTGGAAAAAATATAATATTTTTATGTATTATTTACAAGCTTTTATTTGAGAAAATAAATAGTATATCTAATTAATAATTATTTTAATGTTAGAAAAATAAAATAAAATATAAAAATAAATGTGAAAATTTATAAAAATGATTTTGATATTTTTTATGTTTAGAAAATATAAAATAAAATCATAAATGAAAAATAAATAGAAAAATACAAAAAAAATATAAAGAAATGGGCCAGGGAGGTGCAGTCAGCAAACTGGAGGTGCAAAAAGCAGGCCAAGCCAAAGCCCGACCCACTGAACTTCATCTTCAACCTTTGAAACTCAGAAAATGCGCGCCCTGTACAAAATGTCCAGATCCTGCATACGTGCTCTAATGCAAAAACTCATAACACCAAAGTTGTAGCATTTTTCAAGACGATTTCAACCATATAAGAAACTTAATCTAACTCTCAAAGACCAGAGAGAATTTCTCTGGCCCTAATTTCTAACCTAATTTTTTCAGGAAGTTCATGAATCAAATTCTCTTAACACGTTTAACTTAAATAAAATCTAAGCATATGTACAGCTTCAGGGCTATGAGTACTACATTTTTTATTCACAAACCTAAGCCTAATGATTCCTAAATAGAGAGATAGAAATTTGCCAAATACCTTTATTAGATGAACTCATGTATGGCAATGTGGAGCTTTTTAGTGAGGCCTGAGATGCTTAGAAGCTTGCTTGAACTTCCTCTGACCTTCCCCAATGCCTAGTTTGCCTTGGATTTGCTTGAACAAGCTTGTAGAACTCAACCTGCACAAGCTAAAAACAGAAATGCTGAAGCTTGCAAATGGAGTTACAGTCAGTGTCCAATGATTAGGATAGCTTGGATAGGTTATGTGGAATGTATTGGAACAAGTTTGGGGCAAAACGCACGAGTAACTTGTGAGATGGAAGTGAAACTGCAGGGAGTGCCCTGTTTTGCAAGAGGAAGGAGATTTTGTATTTTGGAAGGCTTGAGGGCTCAATGGCTCGTGTTTCTGGCTCAAGGAAATGTGCAAAAACTTGTCTCTAATGCTTGCAAGGGTTGGTTATAACAGATATCCAAGTTGTGGCTTTTTGGCAAGTTTACTTGTTTTTTAAGCAAAAGTAAGAAATGATGCAAGACAGGCCTGTACAGGATATCTACCAGCTTGCACTTTTTGATCTTGGCCCCCTCAGTTTGTGGATATTGTTTGTTGTACAAGATTTTGTTCAAGGCTCAAGAATGCAATTTAACATAAAGCAAATTTGACAAAAATGGCAATGTTGCCTTTTTGCTATTTTTGGATTAATCTCTTGTGTAATCCTCCCATGATCAGAACAAAGCCTCAAACCAATGGATTTGCATTTAATTATTGAGTATTAAAGGGTTTAGGGACCTGTAATCAAATACAAATGAAGCTGGACAGAAGTTGCAACTTGTATCAACATGAAAATGCCATGGATCAAAAGTGAGTTTTTGCCAAATTCAAACCTTTGATTCTCCCTAACCATAAATTATTTTGGAGAGTTCTTGGACATTTTCAAAATCTTGTAACATTATCTACAATCCATATTTGAAATGCATTTTGAGATTACAAGTGGAACTAGGTGAAAAATTGCCATGAAGATAGGTCAAAATCCTGCCTAAACTAGGGCAAAATTTCACTAAGTTAAAAGTTTCATGGACCCTTGTTCCAAAAATCATAACTTGAGATCCAAGCTTCTTTTGGGAAAACTTTGTGAATAAAAGTTGTATATTTTGTGGAGGACTACAACTTTCATTTTGGAAGTTTTGTTTGAATCCAAATGCATCATGGTGAAAATGTTGGGCAAAGTTGGGAAAAATTAAGGAAATTTCATAACTTAGAAAAATTCTAAGTTATGAAATTTTTCAATCTTAAACCCTAATTTGCAAAATTAGGTTTCTTGATGAACAATTTTTATTTTTTGACACATCTTGATGAAAAATGACCCTTGGCACTTGATTTTGAACAAAAAGTCAAAGTTTCACTTTTCAGTATATAGTCAAATTTTGATCAGTTGACTAAAAAATTCATTTGTCAATCCAATGCATTTGAGATCTTTTGAGCCTTGTGAATAGGTCAAGATGATGCCATTGAGTCCTTGAATCCATGCTTGAACCCAATTTACCATCGTCTAGGTGAAAAATCAGAAATTGCCCTTATACAGTCAAAACCCTAAAAATGACCATTTTGCCCTTTTGATGATCTGATCAAATTTCTTGAGGAGTTATGGTCCAAACTTGATCAAATGGTCCATAGGAGTCTATAATGTTGATGTGGATCAAAAATTGTGTGGTTTGACTGTAAATTGGCCACAGTTGACTTTTTCCCCAATACAGCTGATTTATAGGTCAACTGTCCAATTGACTGGGCAAAAATTTGATTCAAGGCTTGAAACTTGGTAGAGGAAATCTTATAGGTCCAACATGAAGTATGAAAGTCATTTTGAGCATTGAAAGTCCAAAAATCCCTGTGCAAACTCAAACCCTAATTTAGGTCATCAGTGCAAGGAGATGTCTTGAGCAGAGCAAAACCCTAATCCTGTCTGGAGTTCAAAGAGTCTTGTGAGGGGAAATCTTGATAAAATGAGAGGGAAAATTTTGGGGTACAACAGCTGCCCCTGTTCAATCTTCTTGAACATAAAGAGTTAGATTGGCGAGTTTGCCTTTCGTGACTCGAAGGTAAAAGATGATTGGACACTAGAGTGCCCGTAAATTTGCACTCGTCAAAATGTAGCTAAGGGAATGGGCTTAAATATGCCATTTGGAGATGGTAGAAACTTGTTGGGGATGGGATTAAAGATGCCATCCAAGACTGTTTGTTGAAAATCAGGAGAATGAACACTAGAATGGTATCCGTATCTGGAACGTATCTGAGTTGTATCTGGAGATTGGATTTGTATGAGCAAAGGAATGTCGTCCGTGTCTGGAGCATATTCGAGCTATAATTGTATTTAATTCTTGAATATCAGAATGACTGTCGTGTCTGGAGTGTATCTGTATTGTATCTGAATTCTGAATGGGCGACAGAGAAACATCTGTGTGTAGAGCATCTTTGGGCTGGGGATAAATTCAGAATGAGTGACAGAATGGCAATTGTGCCTGGTGCATATCTGGACTGTATGTGAAGTTGAGACCTGTATGAGTAGCAGAATAACTTCTGTGTCTGGAGTGTATCTGAACTGTAACTGGGATCTGGATAAGTGACAGAATGACATATGTGTCTGGAGTGTATCTGAACTTGAAGTTGATAGTTGAATCTGAATGAGAAATAGATTGGCTTCCGTGTCTGGAGCGTATCTAGTCTGTATCTGGTTGTTGAATTCTGAACGAGTAATAGAATGACCTCCGTGTCTAGGGTGTATCCATATTGTATCTGAATAAGAGATCTGAATGAGTAGCAGAATGACTTCCATGTCTTGGAGTGTATCCGTACTGTATCTGAAATCTTTGAACATTTGTTAAAGATAGCTTATAATCTTATCCTGAAAAGGGTAAAATGTTAGCTAAAACACAAAGTTATGTTGCATGACATGTATGATGCAATAAAATGTGCTTTATCAATGTTCATGATATATGAATGTAATGGATGCACATGTAAGCTGATTAGCTGTCTTGTTGAGGAAAATAAATCCTTGATAGCTGGAGATAATAAAATCTTTGACTGCTGTCGGGGAAAATAAATCCTTGACTGCTGTTGGAGATATAAAATCTTTGATTGTTGAGAATGAGAAATCCTTGGACCACTATTGGGGATAGAAAATCCTTGGCGACCTATGGGGATTAACAAGAATTTTGACAACTTCTATGGGGATGTGAGAATCCTTCATGACTTTCCTGGGGAATAAGGAAAACACTGACGATCTCTACTGGGGAATTGAAACCTTGGAGGCTTCCACTGGAGAAATGAGACCGAGAATCTTCGATCTGCTGGGAAATAACTCTGTGGGGAGAATGCTTATTTTGTTGAAGAGTTCTCAGGGGCTTGGGTTGTATGCCAATCTATTGAGGAATTATCTGAAGCTGTTGTCTGGTTTTTGAGATGACTTGTAGGGGAATCTTATGATTTAGCCAAATCTCTAGGGAATTAGAGGAAACTGGATGGTCTTCCATCGGGGTTTGAGGGTTGAAGTTTTGGACTCCGTTGGGGAAGAAAGTTTTATCTTCACTAAGGGTTTGCAGTTCGAAGTTTTCTGGCTCCACTGGGGATCGGGAGTTTGGAAACTTAGTTTTGATGGGGATTTTGAAACTTAACTCCGCTGAGGACATGTATTTCAAGGCTTTAGCTCTTATGAGGATTTCTCCTGGAATAGCCCAAAGACGTTTCTCATATTTTCAATCGGTTAGTAATTATTCTTTCTCAATTCGTTTTATTTATAAGCAATGATTATTTTCAAATGCATATGCTCATTTAATAAATCATTGGACATTTTCTAATAAAACACAAGTGTAAAGAAAAATAAATGGCAAATAGTTTTCTGCACTTTGAAGTATCTTTGTATTAACTTTTTGTAAGTATTTTGTACAAAGGAGACAGACATCCTAGTAAGAGAATGTTGTCATAAAATTGAGAAAAATTTATACAAAGAAAGATGGCTATGTGTAACAATTCCATGGGGTTCCCATTCTGCTATAGCCTTCGTAACTCTGAGTATCTTATCCATTCGTTGCTTCGTCCGCAGATGATTGGATCGATCAGAAGCTTGGAGCTTTTCCGTGAAGAGATTGTCCTTAAAGTGATCCGACGAGATATAGTCATACGCTTTAATTCCCTAACATTTGCCTGGATCGCCCTTTCGGGTTTTCGATCCACCGGGAAACCCTTTTTTGCCCAAGTCGCCCTTTCGGGTTTTCAACTTGCCGGGTGTACAGATTTTTTTATTTATCCCTAACTTTTGCCTGAACCGCCCTTTCGGGTTTTCGATTCACCGGGATGCCCATTTTTGCCCAAGTCGCCCTTTCGGGTTTTCAACTTGCCGGGTCGTTTATGTGTAGTATCTTTTGACTATGTTTGCGTTTGCAGGGTGCGGTAGGTCATCGCCGTCCATGGTGGTCAGGATCATTGCCCCACCAAAAAAGATGGTTTTGATCACAAATGGTCCTTCGTAAGTAGGAGTCCATTTGCCCCTGGGATCACTTTGCGGCAAGATGACTCGCTTGATTACAAGGTCCCCGACTTGATATACTTGTCTCTTGACTTTCTTGTTAAAGGCCTTGATCATACGTTTTTGATACGCCTGACCATGGAAAACAACAGTAAGTCGCTTCTCGTCAATCAAATTAAGTTGATCAAGTCGGGTCTGAATCCAATCGTCTTCACTCAAACCAGCATCCTTCATGATTCTCAAGGAGGGAATCTGAACCTCGATAGGTAAAACAGCCTCCATGTCGTATACCAAAGAAAAGGGTGTTGCCCCAGTTGAAGTGCGTGCCGTGGTACGGTACCCGTGCAGAGCAAACGGTAACATCTCGTGCCAGTCCTTATAGGTGATTGTCATCTTTTGAATGATCTTCTTGATATTTTTGTTTGCCGCTTCGACAACACCGTTCATCTTAGGCCGATAGGGAGATGAATTATGATTTTGAATCTTGAACTGCTCGCATAGAGTGGTGATCATAGTATTGTTCAAATTTGTACCGTTGTCAGTGATAATCATGTCGGGGATACCATACCGACATATGAGGTTCTGCTTGATGAAGTGGGCAACCACATTCTTTGTAACGGAGGCGAAGGAAGCTGCTTCGACCCACTTGGTAAAGTAATCAATGGTCACCAGGATGAAACAGTGTCCATTGGATGATGTAGGCTTGATCTCTCCAATCATGTCGAGTCCCCACATCGCGAATGGCCAAGGAGCTGTTAAGACATTGAGAGGAACTGGAGGAATATGTACCTTGTTAGCATAGATTTGGTATTTGTGACAAGTACGGGAATGTTGATGACAATCAGCTTCCATGGTAGACCAGTAGTAGTCTGCCCGTAGAATCTTCTTAGCCATCGTATGACCGCTTGAGTGGGTGCCAAAGGTACCATTATGTAGTTCAGCCATGATCTGCTCAGCTTCAACTTTGTCCATACAACGGAGTAGGACACAGTCAAGATTGCGCTTGCATAGGATACCATTGCTCAGAAAGAACTTGGCCGCGAACCTCCTTAAGAACTTTTTGTCGTTGACTGAAGCTCCTTCAGGGTATTCTTGTGCTTCGAGATACCTTTTGACGTCATGAAACCACGGTCAGTCCACTACTTCTTCGGTATTGATCTTGTGATAATGTGCAGGTTCGTCCATTCGTTCGATGGTGATTTGAGGTTCCTCATTATCCTAGTTAAGTTTAAACATGGATGACATTGTAGCTAGCGCATCTGCCAACTGATTCTCTTCTCGCGGGAAGTGCTCGAAGGTGATCTGCTTGAAATGTGGTAACAATGTCAAGACATGTTCTTTGTAAGGGATGAGGTTAGGGTGTTTAGTATCCCACTCTCCTTTGATTTGACTGATAACCAACGCTGAGTCCCCAAATACAATCAAAGATTTGATTCCCAAGTCAATAGCGACTTTGAGACCAAAGATACAAGCTTCATACTCGGTCATGTTATTGATGCAGCTGAAGAAGAGTCTAACGGTGAAAGGTGTATGGCAAACTTGTGGAGAGATAAGTACTGCGCCGATACCGTTCCCAAGTGCGTTGGAGGCACCATCAAAGTACAGAGTCCATCGGGATCCTTGTTCAGGTCCGTCATACGGTCTGTTTTCTTCAATGTTGCTCAAAGTCATGATATCCTCTTCGAGAAAGTCAAACCTCATGGATTGGTAATCTTCGACAGCTTGATGGTCCAGATGATCAGCTAGTACACTCCCCTTTATAGCTTTTTGGGTCGTGTACTGTATATCATACTCAGTGAGGATCATCTTCCATCTAGCAATTCTTCCGGATAGAGCAGGCTTTTCGAAGATGTACTTGATCAGATCCATCTTAGAGATCAGTAAAGTGGTATGTGTCAACATATACTGCCTTAGCCAGAGAGCAGCTCATACCAAAGCACAGCAAGTTTTCTCGAGCAGTGAGTATCAGGTGTCACAGTCGGTAAACTTTTTGCTAAGGTAATAAATGGCATGCTCTTTTCGGCCAGACTCGTCATGTTGGCCCAGTACGCACCCCATTGGATTCTCCAAGAAAGTCAGATACATGATTAAAGGTCTTCCTTCAACGGGTGGCATCAAGATAGGAGGTTCCAACAAATACTCCTTGATTTTATCGAAAAAACTTGACAGTCATCATTCCATTTAGCCATCTGATCTTTCTTCAACAGTTTGAAGATTGGTTCACATGTAGATGTTAGGTCAAAGATGAACCTTGCAATGTAGTTTAAGCATCCCAAGAAACCTCTGACCTCCTTCTTAGTGTGAGGGGCAGGCATTTCTTGTATAGCTTTGACTTTGGCAGGATCAAATTCGATGCCTTTGCCTTTTTCTTCTTCTTGCTCTCTTTGGTGAAGAGTGTTTTCAGATCTTCCTGCCCCTTATCCAGACCCAGGAACATTTGTTGGAATTGAGCATTTTGTGCTTGGAGATCTTTCACCATTTGTTCCATATCCATCTTACTTAAATAAATAGTAAGGTAAGGAAATTTGTGTGGGAGAAACCTGTCATGATATGATGCATGGTATATAGATGCATGTTTTCAAGGATCTCGCGGGGTAAACAAAAGAAGATGTTAGAGGTTGAATTTGATCAACAGGTTTGATTGGAGAACTTCGTATTGTTGAATGTCATTCCGCGAGAATCAAGCTCACCATGTCAAGTGGGTTATATCCCCTGACTCAAGTTGTTGTACTTTGGTTTTTGACGGTGTTTGATTAGAGAATTAATCCTTTTGCCCCTTGTTAGGCGTCTGATTCAACATGACCCTGCATTATAGACCCTTGAGATCCTTGAAATGGTTATTAAAAATGCTATGGTATGATGTCATAATGTTATGTACAAGTATGCAAAGTAGGTAAATTATTATGTACAAGTTATCATATACACACAAAGCAGACAAGTCCTTAGGTTTAGGTTGCATGGAGTTTGTACGTAAGTACCCTCTTGAAGTTTAGTTGGCTCAACCTATCCTAGAAAGTAATCAGGTTCTAGGGGATCTCAATATCACTTATATTTCTTCATCGGGCATTATTTCAGTGCATGCCTCTTTATTGGCGACCGAAATATCCCAAAAGTCCAATCTCAATGAGCATAGCATCGAGTATCAACCAACTTCGGACTGCACCAAAGTCGGATACCTCACTACTTCCTAATGGCCAAGTTGTTCAATTAAGGTTCTAAGGTCAGTTAGTGTTTCATGACACCATACAACAGCCTCGTATTCTCCTTCACTACTCAAGGGCTACCGGTACTATTGTACCCTAAAATTTACCCTCTCATTTTACTCAACAAATGTCAATTGAGGTCCCCAAGTTGCTCAAGGAAGTCCAAGAGTTGACTAGACTAACTCTCTCCTAAGGCAGTATACCTCAAATTAGGGTTTCATTCTTCATCAAGATGAGAGGACCAAGAAGGTCTCCTATGCTCTCCATGGTATTAATATGTTCCCAAGATCATCCATGCCAAGTTTCATGCCTTGTAGAAGAAGTTTGCTCAGTCAATTGCTCAAATGCCTGAAAATCAACTATACTAGGTCAAAAGTCAACTGTGGCACACATATAGTCAAACTTCAAGATTTTTGGTCAACATCATCATTTTTAAGTGTTATTCATCATTTGATCAAGGTTTTATCATGATTCTTCAAGGGATGCTCCAAATTCATCAAGACCCAAAAGTTGCTAAGTTGGGGTTTTGTAGGAAAGGTCAACCCAACTTTGACCAAGCATAACTTCTTCATACTTTATCAGAAATTTTCCATCTAAAGCTCATTTTGAAGAGGATGCAATTACGTACAACTCATATTCATCCCACAAGTTCAAAATATGCACTCATAAAAAGATATGAATTTTGACATTATAGGTCCTTTTGAAAAGTCAACAAAAACATCTTTTGGGTCAAAGCTTCATAGATGAACATGGAAGATCCATTTGAGATGAGACTAAAACGGTTTCTTAGGGGACATCCTAAGCTTTCTAAAAAGTCCAATAACACCTCTCTAGGGTTAAAATTGGAGGAGTTATGCCTTGTCAAAGTTGACCTTTTTTGCAAAAATTGCCAAAAGTCAAATGTACTCACAAATGCATTTTTTGCTAAATGGTCCTAACTTTTTATGCTTGCACCTCACTTATAATGTGGTCCACGGCTCAGATATTCACCCATACATTATTTGTTTCACTTTTCAATTTATCTTGATTTTTTATTAATTAAAAAGTGAATTAAATCAAATAATTGATGAATAATAGCAAAGATATGATTTGATTTGGTTTTTGGACAGGTTGGCAATAAGAATATGCTGAATTATCAAGGTCAAGACGAATCAAGCATAATTGGTACAAGAAAGGGAAGATTTGGCTCAAAATAGCAAGTTTGCATAAGCTTGAAAATCAAATCAAATCTCTTATAATTGCAAAGATGCAGTCCAAATTTGTAACCCTAATTCATTCCTAGATATATAATGAACAATTCTAGATCATAAACACAAGGGTTGGAGGCGTGAAACAGCAAGAACAAAACTGAAATTTTGGACAAAAAGTGTGATATCAAAATCCATCTTAGAGCCATCCTCAAGGAGTTTCAAGGCTAGAAATACATTCCTGGACATCTCAGGAAGCTTCTCCATTCATTTGCAAGCTTCAAAGTGTCAAGAATCGCATGTTACAACATCACGGTTTGCACAAAAAAACTTAAATTCGATTTCTATGATTTATGCATTATAAATGTATTTTACCCAGATATTTGTGTTCATCATCATGTTTACAATGTTTCTGGATAGTTTGATTTAAGTTAAAGTGCAGGAACAAGCTTTTGCCATTGCTAGGGTTTCGTGCTCCAATTTGGGGTTTTGTGATTTAAGCAAAATTAGGCCTAATAATGGGTACCACGATGATCAGGGCTTCAAACCCAGTTGATTCATGGTCCCCAAATGAATTTATATTGCGTGTGCTTGTTTATTAAATAATACAGAGTTATAGTTACAGCAAAACTGCTGTAGGTAAAAGTCTCATATCTAAAACGACGGACGGGGAAGAAGACAACAGCGTGTCACAACCTGACTGACTGGTTTGAATTCTGGCGCATTTTTGGCATAATCATTGTTTTACACTTTTTGTTTTATCTTTATATTATATTAACAAGTTAACATCCAGCGTAGTTGGTCAGAGGAAGGAAGTCAGAAGCTCATGTCCTGGGTTCAATTCCAGGCAGGAGATTTTGGCATTTTCTCCATTATTTTCACCAGATCCAGCACATCTCACCTTCTGAGGATCATCAAACACCCTCTGATCATCATCCTGTGGATCCACCTCCAGCCAGATCCAGCATACCTCATCTTCTGAGGATCATCATCCTCTGGATCCACCTCCAGCCAGATCCAACCTACCTCATCTTCTGAGGATCATCATCCTATGGATCCACCTCCAACCAGATCCAGCATACCTCACCTTCTGAGGATCATCATCCTCTGGATCCATCACCAGTCAGATCCAACACACCTCACCTTCTGAGGATCATCAAGCGCCCTCTGATCATCATCATCTGAATTCACCAGATCCAACACTAACATACACAGGTCCACCATGAGTCCCTAGAAGATGGTCTCATTGGATCAGGCGCCAGACTCTGGGCCATCCTTCTAGGTTTCAGAAGTTCAGCATACACCCCCAGATCTGCTGACAACAGGCCCATTTGGTTATTTTTACTATTTTTCTTTAATTTCTTTTCTTTAATTATTTTGTTTTTTTTTAATCAATACAAAAATTATTTTATTAAATTAACAAATCAAAAAATCACAAAAAGACTTATTTTCTTAATAAATATTATTTTTAATTAATTAGTTTAATTAATTTAGGGCAACTTTAATTTCTTTCATAATTAAAAACAATCAGAAATTAGGTTTAATTAATTTGCAATTAAATGTTTTCTCAAATAAAAATCCATAAGAACAAAATTATTTTTTCTCTCATTTAGAGTTTTAGGTTATCTTTTCAACCGTCCTCGTATTTAATTTTCCGCGCGCTTGCTAATTAGTTTTTTCCATTATTTTGTAACTCTTCAGGGTTTGTAATAGTTAAATTAGGGTTTTATTTCTTGCTTTAAATCCCGGATTTTTGGTTATGTAACTAATCCCACTCCCCGAAGCCTTGTAATAGCTAGGTTTTACTTCCTCGCACTTTTAATTTCCGCAATCTTTAACTGTTAGATGTATGGCTAATAGGATTGTATGGCAAGAATGCATGAAAAATTAAAACAGTTAGAAAACCCTAATGTGCAAAGATTAAAATAACTGAAACAAATCTCTCGCACATGCTCACTCTTAGGGTATACTCTCACTCCGGTTACCTTCGATAAATGGTCATGAAGCATCGGATGTTTTAGTGGCTATCCTCCATGTCCCAAAAGATCAAAAAAATGACCCATTCGAATGTTGCCTCGGAAAAGATCTTTAGGACTCTAGGATGGTTACTAAGGTGACCGAACATTGCTTTTGTGACTGTATGTCCCTTTTGAATGTCCCTTACAAACTCCAACAATGGTTCTCCTACTCCTTAATAATAGGATAGCATTGTCTAAAGGAAATAGAACAGAAACAATCTTTTTTCGAGTAGGTAGATGCTAGTAGGTACTTGCTCAATGAAAACTTTTCACACAAACACCTTTCAAAACAAAATTTCAAAACAACTTCGTCACACCCTTGAGGACTGATACAAGGGTTATCACGATGTAAAAACATTTTCAAGACAAACACACACAAGCAATTTTTAAAAGATGAGCAAGTACCTAAGAGCCCGTAGATAACTACGGATAGAAAGGGTGCTAAAATCTTCCCTTTCTATAATCTACCCCCGTACTCAAATATCTCGAAAAAAGGTTTTTCTGTTCTTTTTCCTTTTCCAAGATTGGATGAAATAAAGTCGGTGACGACTCTTGCTTACCGCGACATTTTGCAAACAAAAAACGCAAAATGTAAACCAGTATAAATGGTCGGTTCTGCCACCGTATCACAGAACTTGCGACTCTGCTGGGGAGTATAAATAAGTGGGGTATACCTTAGGATTTAGATCATTTTAAAATTGCTTCTCTTGATTGTCTTGATTGCTTTACTTTCAAGGGTTTGTTTGGGGTTACTATAGATCCTACACCCGGATCTGGGGAACGCCTTTTAGGTAAGTAGAAATAAATTGTGAGGGAACTATACTGGGGTATACTGGCATGGTTGAAGCAGTATCTACGTTGATGTGGCACTTTGGTTGGTACCGGTAACCCTTGAGTCAATCAGGAAGAGTACGGGGTTGCCGCGTGGTGTCGTGAAGCATCAACTGACCTTAGAACCTTTAATTTCCCAACTTGTCCATTAGAAAGTAGTGAGATAGTCAGCCTCGGTGTAGAGCTGAGAATGGTTGATACTCGATGCTACACTCATTGAGATCATACTTTCGGGATATTTCGGCCGCAAGATAAGATTGAGAGCTGAAACAATGCCCGATAAAGGATGGTCAGTGATATTGAGAATCTCTAGAACCCGGTTACTTTTTAAGACAGGTTGAAACCAACTAACTTCAAGAGGTTATTACCTTTGACCTCATGCAAGCCTTAAACCTAAGAACTTGGTGTGATTTGACGGTGCTTGTTATACCTGTGTTTGCTATACCTGTGTTTTATCATGACATCATGGCATCATAAGCATAACATATCATGATTAACCATTTCAAGGATTCCCTAGGGCTCACTTTTGCTCTGTTTTGTAGGACATGGCATCTTCCCGTAGGAACACTATACAGATTAACCTTGCGAAAGTTTCTCTCCAACTAAAGGATCTGGCATTAAGGGTTCTTGAAGATTCTCATTTCACTAGAAAGCATGGTCAGTTGCTCAATCTGGTCACTACAAAACCTGATGAAGAGTTGTTAAAAGTGTTGTTTCAGTTCTTCGACCCGGTACACCATTTGTTTCACCTTCCCAGATTATCAGCTAGTACCTAGTATAGAGGAGTTTTCTCAGTTGTTAGGGGTACCTATTCTTGACCAGTTGCCTTTCAATGGTACGGAAGAACATCCAAAGCCTGGAGAAATTTCTAGAGCTCTGTCTTTACACCGGTCTGACATAGTGGAAAATTGGGAGACTAGAGGGAGTGTCCAAGGAATTCCGATTAAGGTTCTATTTGAGAAGGCCTATCATTTTTGGGATACCTTAGATTTACAAGCTTTCGAAGAGGTACTGGCACTCTCGTTTATGGGACGGTACTAATCCCTAATGCTGATCAACTCGTAGATGTGAGCACTATCAAGGTTTTCCTGTCTCATAATCCAGTACCTACGTTACTCGGGGATATTCTGCGTTCTCTGCATACTCGCACTCTAAAGAGAAGGGGAACCCTCCTATGTTGCACTCCTCTATTGGTTAAGTGGTTTATTTCGCACCTATCCAGGGTTGTTTTGAAGAATGAACAGGGTTTGAAATGGTCTCGCAGGCTGATGTCCCTTAGGCATTCAGACATTCATTGGTGTTCACGGTTCTCAGAAGATATTACCATCATTGATCGTTGTGGTGAATTCCTTAATGTCCCTCTCTTAGGCATTAGGGGAGGAATCACTTACAATCCTTGTTTGGCCTTACGTCAATTTGGTTATGCGAGAAGAGATGGTCTTTATTATACGGTTATCCAAGGAATCGCCTTCAATTTTGAGAACGACGTTCAAGGATATCGTAGAAGGTTCATAAAAGCTTGGGGTATGGTACATAAAATTGATAGCAAGACGCTAGGGCACAAGAATTCCATTCCTCTTAAGCCTTATCTCCGATGGGTACGAGCTCGCGCCCAAAGTCTTAGGATGCCTTACCCAGCTGTCCTACCAATAACCGTGGAGCCAGCTACTGAAGGATACACTAATTCACTTGGTCATTATCCTGACATGCCAACTGATCGTGAAGAATTACAGAAGTCTTGGGTTCAACTCAAAGAGAAGCGAGACACGTTTGAAGCTCAGTTCTATGCCAGCAAGAAGAAGGTCCTGAAGCTCACTAGGCTACTTCGTGAAGAAAGGAACGTAAATGTCTACATCGCACCAAAGAAGATGCGCTCCTGGGAGATTTAGTTTCTTTTTGCTTTCAGTTTTGTTCATTTGTAAGCCTAAAAGGAATTCTTTGTAACAATTTTGAACTTATTAATGCAAATGACATGTGCTTCTTTTGGTTAAAAAAATCTGAGCCTTTAAGAATCCTTGGAAACATTGCATACATATATCATACATATCATTTCATAACAGGATTCATAACAGGTTTCTCATCACCTCCATTGTTTATTTCAGCAATGGCTTCCGAACAAAGCATTAAGGATCTTCAGGCACAAAACGCCCAGTTCCAGCAAATGTTCATAAATCTTGCAAAAGGGCAGGAGGATCTGAAAGCCCTCATCCTGAAAGAGAAAAAGAAAAAGAAGAAGGTTGTCGGTATTCTGAATATGGGAAGAAGGTTTAGAGGGCCGTTGAAGCAACAAGTCGATATGACCTCTTCATCCAAGGAAGGGGAGAATCAAGAAGAAGAGACAAGGGAGATGGATCCTAGTCTTGAAGTTTCCGACAATGATACCGACTATAATGATGAGCAGTATCCTCCCACTGAGGATAGATACAAGCAGTTGGAAGATCGCTTGAGTGCTATGGAAGTCCAGAGGATACCTGGTCTGGATTTTGAAGAATTGGGATTGGTGTCGGGGATGGTCATCCCGCATAAGTTCAAAGCTCCAATTTTTGCAAAGTATGATGGGGTGTCCTGCCCAAAACTCCATCTCCTCTCTTATGTCAGAAAAATCCAGCCCCACACCGCTGATAGAAATTTGTGGGTTCATTTCTTTCAAGATAGTCTGTCAGGGACTCTGCTTGAATGGTTCTACCAACTGGAGAGAGCCAATGTCTGAAACTAGGAAGACCTTGCTGCTGCATTTTATAAGCAATATCAGTATAATGCAGACCTTGCTCCCACCCGTACACAACTCCAAAATATGTCTATGGGTTTGAGCGAGGGCTTCAAAGACTATGCCCAGAAATGGAGGGATCTAGCTGGCAGGGTACAACCTCCTCTGAATGATCGGGAAATGGTAGACATGTTCATGGGCACTCTGACAGGCCCGTTCTTTAATCTGCTAATTGGGAGTTCCTCATCCGATTTCACAGATATGGTCCTGACTGGAGAAAGGATTGAAAGTGGTATCAAGAGTGGGAAGATCCTGATGGCTGCCTCTTCTAATGCTGATAAGAATCTATTTACGGGTAAGAGGGAAGCCAATGCTATGTATGGCCAGAAGGGTCATAACAAGACAGATTACCACCAATCTATAGGGGCAGTGCTTATCTCTAATCCTACACCCGTGCAACGGCATTAACAGGGGAATCAGCATAAGGAGGTCGCACCTAAAAGACAATTCACCAAGATCAATATGTCACTAGCACAAGCATTACAAAACATGTTGAAGACAAGGATGATTACGTTAAAGGCTCCTCTATAGAATCCCAACACTTCTGCTCCCAGTTACCACCCCAACAAAAGGTGCGCATACCATTCTGATAGTCCTAGATATGATACGAATGGCTGCTGGGCCCTGAAGAACAAATTCCAGGATATGATTAACGCCAAGGAGATTGAATTCGACCCTCCAGAGACTCATAAAGTGATCACTGCTCTTATGCCAACTAATTGAGAGTGTCCCATTCATTTGTGATTTTTCAATTGTAATTTCTTTTGCTTGTTCGAACAATTACTGTAATGTCAAACTTTGGTGTTCCCATTAATGCATTGCATATGTTTGTCTTGAATAATTCATTATATTTAAACTGTGTTTTTACTTATTTTTTGTGATATTTAACTCTCGGTTAAAAACTCTAAGCCTTAGAGGGAGTATGACGAAAAATACCATGTTCCATACATTATGCTTTTGGACAGACCTGGTTGACGATGTACAAGCATTTTTTTCAAATCCTAAACACTGGAGATATAAGCAATATAATCCCTAGTTAACCCCTTCGAGCCAAAGAAGTAGGAGTTTTTCTTTTCACACAAATTAAAACCCTTAATCATAACCTGGGGCAGGGTAGTTTTCTCAGTTAATTCAGAGGCGCATTCAGTCACAATCTACCGCTTCGTACACAACGAATGGCATCAAAGACGTCCTTCTGAAACAAAAGATGGTGATGGTTTTGTATAATCGTCAATACAGGCAGTCATTATCTCTTGAAATAAAAGCCCATTAAGTCAAAACTTATGAAGGAGACTTAAGAGAAAAATTGGGGCATCTCGTTGACTGTAATCACAAAAGAAATAGTTCAGGCAAAAGAAGGGATAACGAAAACCAAAAAAAGAGGTTACTATAAATCCTCGACAAAAAGAAGATTACAAAAATGACTGCCTGTTCAAAACAAATGTTCAAATTCTGAATCATCACCAAGTATCAGAGCAAAGATTCCAGACTCAATCGGGATCTAAATGCACAATTAGCTGAGTTTAGGATCGAAGAACATCACGAAGAACGGGTGGGTACAAATAAAATTTGAGCCTTTATCCATTGCTTCTTAAATCGTGAACCAGGCTACGTCATAACCCTTAAAAGTCCTAGCTGAAGCATGGGTTAGTTCGGAAGCATACTGTTACAAAAGGTATCCTGACTCCTGAAGGTCCGTTACAAATCCCGAGTTGATATCACATCTTTGCAAAATTCTATTTTACTAAAAAAAATTGCATTTTCAAAACCTCAAGACAGACATAAGCTTTGCATTCTTTAAATACCATTATTTGCATGTAACTATTTGTTTGACAGCAGAGAAGTTCTCATGACAGAAGTTCGATGAATGGAAACTCTCCATAATTACTACAAATGGAGGACACTTCCAATAAATAGGTATTCCATAAGCAACGGGGCAGGACATGGTGTCTAACACACTTGGGGAAGTCTCTCCAAAGTTTCCAAATAACCAGGGGCGGATCTCCATCCCAATCACTTGGGGCATTGCGCATGCATTCCAGCGACGACTCATGTGCCATCAAGAAAACATTTTTGACAGTACTACAACACAACACTATGGACGGTGATAACTCTCTACATCCTGAGAGCGTGGACATAGTCAAAAAATACTACGCATGAAAAAGACCCGCTAGGTTGACATACCTAGGCAAAAGTAAGGGCATCCCGGCGAACCAAAAGGGTTCGGGCAAAAGTTAGGGATATACAAAAAAAATCTGTACACCCGACAAGTCGAAAACCTGAAAAGGTGGCTTGGGCAAAAAAGGGTATCCCAGTGGATGGAAAACCCGAAATGGCGGTCCAGGCAAAAGTTAGGCATATATAAAAAAAATCTGTACACCCGACAAGTCGAAAACCTGAAAAGGCGGCTTGGGAAAAAAGGTATCACGGTGGACTGAAAACCCGAAAGGGCGGTCCAGGCAAAAGTTAGAGATTTAAAACGTACGACTATGTCCCGTCACCTGTCTATCAGTGGAAGACTTGTACGTTGGTCAGCATTCATCAAGTGCACCAGAATCGAGAAACGGTTCAGATACGATCCAGATGCGGATGTCATTCTGCTACTTATTCAAGATTTTCATACATCAGATATAATTCAGATACACTCCAGATACGGATGCCATTCTGATACTCATTCAGATTCAGCTTTCAGATACAGTTCAGATATGATCCAGATACGGATGCCATTCTGATACTCATTCAGATTCAGCTTTCAGATACAGTTCAGATACGATCCAGATACGGATGCCATTCTGATACTCATTCAGATTCAGATTTCAGATACAGTTCAGATACGATCTAGATACGGATGCCATTATGATACTCATTCAGATTTAGCTTTCAGATGCAGTTCAAATACGATCCAGATATGAATGTCATTCTGACACTCATTCAACACATGTTGCAAGTACAGTTCAGATATGATCCAGAGACGGATGTCATTCTGACATTCATTCAACACATGTTGCAAGTACAGTTCAGATACGATCCAGAGACGGATGTCATTATGACACTCATTCAACATATGTTTCAAGTACAGTTCAGATACGATCCAGAGACGGATGTCATTCTGACACTTATTCAACACATTTTGCAAGTACAATTCAGATACGATCTAGAGACGGATGTCATTCTGACACTCATTCGACACATGTTTCAAGTACAGTTCAAATATGATCCAGAGACGGATGTTATTCTGACACTCATTCAACACATGTTTCAAGTACATTTCAGATACGATCTAGAGACGGATGTCATTCTGACACTCATTCAACACATGTTTCAAGTACAGTTCAGATACGATCCAGATACGGATGTCATTCTGACACTCATTCAACACATGTTTCAAGTACAGTTCAGATACGATCCAGAGACGGATGTCATTCTGACACTCATTCAACACATGTTTCAAGTACAATTCAGATATGATCCTGAGATAGATGTCGTCCTGACACTCATTAAATACATGTTCAAGTATAATCATGATATAGATCCATCCACAAAATCTCTGCATGTACTTTTTCCAGCATGGTATAAGGGGCAGAGACAGTTGGAAACAAAGTCACTATCACATATAAGCCAGTGATACCTATATTCCCCACAGAGCCGAGATAACCAAAGTCCGATCTCCAAGTCCCCAAGCAGGAATTCCTTCCCCAGCAGGTTCCTTCAGAAAGCTAATCATCTTCGGTCACTATCTCCAGCGGAAGTAGAAGAACCACTTTTTCTACTATGATCAGGAATGTAATTTCCAGTACTCTCCAGCAATAGTCAGGGATTTATTTTCCCAAACTCGGACGTGCCACAATAGCATTTCATGTTCATATATCATGACGTGTGCATACATATTGCATACAGCATAATCTCATTTATTTTGAGAACGTCATCATACAATGCATTTCATGCATCATATACGATTAATCATGTACCTTTTCAGGAAAGATGGTTATCTTCAACAACTTCCAGCAAGTTCAAGATTAGCTCCTGAAACTAAACAGAATAATTATCTGCGCGACCAAATGCAGCTTTACACGGGTTCATCACAAAGCAACCTTACCCAGGTTCCTTCTCAGTTCATATGTAGTTTTACCCAAACTCCTCACAAAGCAACCTTACCCAGGTTCCTTCTCGGTTAAGATGCAGTTTTACCCAAACTCTTCACGAAACAACCTTACCCAGGTTCCTTCTCACAGCCCTACTATCTAGACTTTCATATCGAAGTAACCCTACCATTCAGGTTCCTTCTCACAGCCCTACTATCCAGGCTTTCATATCGAAGTAACCCTACTATCCAGGTTCCTTCTCATAACCCTATTATCCAGGCTTTCATATCGAAGAAACCCTACTATCCAGGTTCCTTCTCAGCAGCCCTGCTATCCAGGCTTTCATATCGAAGTAACCCTACTATCCAGGTTCCTTCTCAGCAGCCCTACTATCCAGGCTTTCATATCGAAGTAACCCTACTATACAGGTTCCTTCTCACAGCCCTACTATCCAGGCTTTTATATCGAAGTAACCCTACCATCAGGGTTCCTTCTCGTAGCCCTACTATCCAGGCTTTCATATCGAAGTAACCCTACTATCCAGGTTCCTTCTCATAACCTTACTATCCAGGTTCCTCCTCTCTTATCTCCAGACAGCAGTCCATAACATTGTAAGACTAGAACCTGATCAAACACGATTGGTTTCGCATTTCCCCTGTAAATCGCGGTGCAGCTTGTACCCCGACCAGATACGCAGTACACTTCTGTTTCCTCAAGCCGAAGTTATTCCCCAGTAGAGTAACGGACAACTGGAGCTCCTAAAACTCTAGTTCTCCCAAGACAGGAAATCAACATCCCCTAGATGGCATCTTTAAGCCCACCTCCCGCAATTCTCTGTCACATCCAGGATGGCATCTTTAATCCCATCTCCAGCAAGCTTCAATCCTCGACCTCCAAATGGCATCTGTAAGCCCATTCCCGATATCACAAATCAAGTGCCACTTCATGTGAGTGCAAATTTATGGGCACTCTAGTGTTCAATCATCTTCCACCTTCAGATCACGAAAGGCAGCACAGCCAATCTACATCTTCAGGTTTAAGAAGATTGAACAGGGGCAGCTGTTGTACCCCAAAATTTTCCCTCTCATTTTACTCAACAAATGTCAATTGAGGTCCCCAAGTTGCTCAAGGAAGTCCAAGAGTTGACTAGACTAACTCTCTCCTAAGGAAGTAAACCTCAAATTAGGGTTTCATTCCTCATCAAGATGAGAGGACCAAGAAGGTCTCATATGCTCTCCATGGTCTTAATATGTTCCCAAGATCATGCATGCCAAGTTTCATGCCTTGCAGAAGAAGTTTGCTCAGTCAATTGCTCAAATGCCTGAAAATCAACTATATTAGGTCAAAAGTCAACTGTGGCAGACATATAGTCAAACTTCAATATTTTTGGTCAACATCATCATTTTTAAGTGTTATTCATCATTTGATCAAGGGTTGATCATGATTCTTCAAGGGATGCTCCAAATTCATCAAGACCCAAAAGTTGCTAAGTTGGGGTTTTATAGGAAAGATCAACCCAAATTTGACCAAGCATAACTTCTTCATACTTTATCAGAAATTTTACATCTAAATCTCATTTTGAAGAGGATGAAATTCCCTACAATTCATCTTTAACCCACAAGTTCAAAATATGCACTCATAAAAGATATGAATTTTGACATTATAGGTCCTTTTGAAAAGTCAACAAAAACATCTTTTGGGTCAAAGCTTCATACATGAACCTGGAAGATCCAATTTAGATGAGACCAAAATGGTTGCTTAGGGGACATCCTAAGCTTTCTAAAAAGTCCAAGAACACCTCTCTAGGGTTAAAATTGGAGGAGTTATGCCTTGTCAAAGTTGACCTTTTTTGCAAAAATTTCCAAAAGTCAAATGTGCTCACAAATGCATTTTTTGCTAAATGAGCCTAACTTTTTATGCTTGCACCTCACTTATAATGTGGTCCACAGCTCAGATATTCACCCACGCATTATTTGCTTCATTTTTCAATTTATCTAGATTTTTTATTAATTAAAAAGTGAATTAAATCAAATAATTGATGAATAATAGCAAAGATATGATTTGATTTGGTTTTTGGACAAGTTGGCAATCAGAATATGCTGGATTATCAAGGTCAAGACGAATCAAGCATAATTGGTACAAGAAAGGGAAGATTTGGCTCAAAATAGCAAGTTTGCATAAGCTTGAAAATCAAATCAAATCTCTTATAATTGCAAAGATTCAGTCCAAATTTGTAACCCTAATTCATTCCTAGATATATAATGAACAATTCCAGATCATAAACACAAGGATTGGAGGCGTGAAACAGCAAGAACAAAACTGGAATTTTGGACAAAAAGTGTGATATCGAAATCCATCTTAGAGCCATCCTCAAGGAGTTTCAAGGCTAGCAATACATTCCTGGACATCTCAGGAAGCTTCTCCATTCATTTGCAAGCTTCAAAGTGTCAAGAATCGCATGTTATAACATCACGGTTTGCACAAAAAAACTCAAATTCGATTTCTATGATTTATGCATTATAAATGTATTTTACCCAGATATTTGTGTTCATCATCATGTTTGCAATGTTTCTCGATAGTTTGATTTAAGTTAAAGTGAAGGAACAAGCTTTTTCCATTGCTAGGGTTTCGTGCTCCAATTTGGGGTTTTGTGATTTAAGCAAAATTAGGCCTAATAATGGGTACCACGATGATTAGGGCTTCAAACCCAGTGGATTCATGGTCCCCAAATGAATTTATATTGCGTGTGCTTGATTATTGAATAATACAGATTTATAGTTACAGCAAAACTGTTGTAGGTAAAAGTCTCATATCTAAAACAACAGACGGGGAAGAAGACAACAGCGTGTCACAACTTGACTGACTCGTTTGAATTCTGGCGCGTTTTTGGCATAATCATTATTTTACACATTTTTTTTATCTTTATATTATATTAACAAGTTAACATCCAGCGTAGTTGGTCATAGGAAGGAAGTCAGAAGCTCATGTTCTGGGTTCGATCCCAGGCGTGAGCTTTTGGCATTTTCTCCATTATTTTCACCAGATCCAGCACACCTCACCTTCTGAGGATCATCAAACGCCCTCTAATCATCATCCTCTGGATCCACCTCCAACCAGATCCAGCATACCTCATCTTTTGAGGATCTTCATCCTCTGGATCCACCTCCAGCCAGATCTAACATACCTCACCTTCTGAGGATCATCATCCTCTGGATCTATCTCCAGCCAGATCCAGCATACCTCACCTTCTGAGGATCATCAAGCGCCATCTGATCATCATCCTCTGGATCCACCTCCAGCCAAATCTAACCTACCTCATCTTCTAAGGATCATCATCCTCTGGATCCACCTCCAGCCAGATCCAGCATACCTCACCTTTTGAGGATCATCATCCTCTAGATCCATCTCCACTCAGATCCAGCACACCTCACCTTTTGAGGATCATCAAGCGCCCTCTATCATCATCCTCTGAATTCACTAGATCCAACGCCAGCATACACAGGTCCACCATGAGTCCCCAGAAGATGGTCTCATTGGATCAGGCGCCAGACTCTGGGCCATCCTTTTGGGTTTCAAAAGTTCAGCATACACCCCCAAATCCGCTGACAGCAGTCCCATTTGGTTATTTTTACTATTTTTCTTTAATTTCTTTTCTTTAATAATTTTATTTTTTTCATCAATACAAAAATTATTTTATTAAATTAACAAATCAAAAAATCACAAAAAGACTTATTTTCTTAATAAATATTATTTTTAATTAATTAGTTTAATTAATTTAGGGCAACTTTAATTTCTTTCATAATTAAAAACAATAATAAATTAGGTTTAATTAATTTGCAATTAAATATTTTCTCAAATAAAAATCCACAAGAACAAAAATCTTTTTTCTCTAAATTAGAGTTTAGGCTATCTTTTCAACCGTCCTCGTATTTAATTTGCCGCACGCTTGCTAATTATTTTTTTCCATTATTTTGTAACTGTTTAGGGTTTGGAATAGTTAAATTATGGTTTTATTTCTTGCTTTAAATCCCCAATTTTTGGTTATGTAATTAATCTCACTCCCCGAAGCCTTGTAATAGCTAGGTTTTACTTCCTCGCACTTTTAATTTCCGCAATCTTTAACTGTTAGATGTATGGCTAATAGGATTGTATGGCAAGAATGCATGAAAAATTAAAACAGTTAGAAAACCCTAATGTGCAAAGATAAAAATAACTGAAATAAATCACTCGCACATGCTCACTCTTAGGGTATACTCTCACTCCAGTTGCCTTCGGTAAATGGTCATGAAGCATAGGATGTTTTAGTGGCTATCCTCCATGTCCCAAAAGATCAAAAAAATGACCCATTTGAATGTTGCCTCGGAAATGTTGCCTCGGAAAAGATCTTTAGGACTCTAGGATGGTTACTAAGGTGTCCTAACATTGGTTTTGTGACCGTACGTCCCTTTCGAATGTCCCTTACAAACTCCAACAACGGTGCTACCTACTCCTTAATAGTAGGATAGCACTGTCTAAAGGAAATAGAACAGAAACGATCTTTTTTTGAGTAGCTAGATGCTAGTAGGTACTTGATCAATGAAAACTTTTCACACAAACACCTTTCAAAACAAATTTTTGAAACAAATTCGTCACACCCTTGAGGATTGATACAAGGGTTATCACAAAGTAAAAACATTTTCAAGACAAACACACACAAGCAATTTTTAAAAGATGAGCAAGTACCTAAGAGCCCATAGATAACTATGGATAGAAAGGGTGCTAACACCTTCCCTTTCTATAATCTACCCCCCCATACTCAGAAATAACTCAAAAAAGGTTTTTTCTGTTCTTTTTCCTTTTCCAAGATTAGATGAAATAAAAGTCGGTGGCGACTCTTGCTTATCGCGACATTTTGCAAATATAAAACGCAAAATGCAAACCAGTATAACCAGTCGGTTCTGCCACCGTATCACAGGTACCAACAAATGTGTCACACTAACGTAGCTATTTCTTAGACCATATCGGTATACCCCGCACAGTTTCCACAACTTATTGCTACTTACCTAAAAGGTGTCCAAGATCCGGGTAGAGGATCAAAACAAGCACAAACAAGGAACCATAATGTAAAGCAAGCAAGTCAAATAATGAAAGCAAGTAAAGGTGATCTAGCCCTTAGGTAACCCCACTTTCAAGTATATTTCCCCAGCAGAGTTGCCAGTTATGTAATACGGTGGGAGAACTGACTTGGGATATTTTCCGTTTGATCACAATTGTTGCGGATAGCAAGAGTCGCCACCAACTTTTCTTTAATCCAATAAGGAAAGGGTGAAAAGAATAGGAAAGACGTTTGAGATTATTTTCTTGAGTTCACGGGGTAGATTATGAAAAGGGAAGGTGTTAGCGCCCTTTTCATCCATAGTTATCTATGGGCTCTTAGTTGCTTTCTAGATCGCTTGCTTTTGTTTGAAAATGTGTTTGTGGTGTGGGTTTTGAAAGTATTTTTCAAAGTGTTCTTTGTAATGGATCTCGTTTCTATAAGAATGCGTACAAAGTGTTGTTTTCAAAAATAGTTCAAAAAGTGTTTTTTTTAAAGTGATTTTGAAAAGGTGTCTTTGTAATGCTTCTCGTCTCTATAAGAACGCATACAAAGTGTTTGTCTTTTGAAAATGTTTTAAAATGAAAGTGTTTGGTGCATGAAATATTTTTATTGTGAGAAAGAAAAATGTGGGTCTTCTGATTGAGGCAGAAAACCCTTTGATTCTGCACTTTCTGGCTTCCTTCAATTTGGCCTGAAAAGGGTGAAGGCATGACTTTTGACTGAGGTCTGGGGGTCAGCATGTTGTGCCTTTTGATTGGGGCCTAGAAGTCAGCCTGTTGTGCCTTTCGATTGGGTCTGGAACTAGTGCAAGATACAATATGCCTTTTTGCCTCCTTTGACTGGGGGTTAAAAGCAGTGAGGGAGTGCCTTTCGACTGGGTCTGGAATCAGTGTAGGCATGCTTTTCGTCTTGGCCTAGAAGTCAGCATGGTGTACCTTCTGGTTTCCTCTTTCGTTTAGCCTGGAGGTTAGTGTGGAAGCCAGAAGCTTCGTTTCAAACTTCCTGTTTCTTTCGTTTGAGTTTGAATGACAACATAGTCTAAGGCCATTCCAACATTACCTTAGGGCCAGGTTAGTTCTTAAAGCATGTTTAAATGTACAAAGAGAAAAAACCAAGAAGGTTGTTAACCATGAAACATATTAAAAGGGTGGAAACGAAAAGAAGAACAATAGTATGTACATGCTTGAAACGAAAAGGAGTTGTATTTACATGTTGTGCTGGAAACGAAAGATCCAAGGTTAAGGATGACTTACCTTTCTTTGAGGCTGGGACATGTGTTGGGCCTTTAGGTGGTTTCCTGGAATGTCCCTGGATTCAAAGGGAAGGAGCGAAGCTAGCGTCTCTACTGCTGGATTCGAAAGAGAAAAACAAATGAAATGTTTTTTCTTGCTGGATTCGAAGAGTAACAAGATGTAAGGATGCTTCAGATTCGAAGGATACAAGTGTTTGGGATTCTGGGTTTGTGTTTTCACAAATGTTTAAGTGTTTGAGAACTTATGGTGTTTGAGAAATTTTAAAATTTCTTCCTCTGGCCAAAAAGTCCTCCCTTGAGCTTGCAAATGCTTCTCTATTTATAGAGAAAAGATTGGGTGTGTTTGAAGTAACCAGGTTTGTTTGATAACAAACCATGGTTTGGTTAAAAATGAAACAAGTGTTGTCCCTTTTCGTTGATTCCCAGTTTCCAGTACAACTGGGGGCCTGTTGGCAGGAGATTTGGCATATGCTTTTGGCATCGCTTGTGTTCAGACAAAAATCAGATTGGAAGCTAACTTTGTGATTAAAGTACTTTTCATGAAAAAAAGGGTACATAGCTTTTGTCATTTCATCCAAGAATGGTATTATCCAGTAGACAAAGCTTTAAAATTTTATGTAATGTATCATAAACTTGTGTAAACCTCTGATTATGTAAAGATTTAGAAGTAACATAGCATCACAAGTGAGATTTGGAGGATAAGGCTATGGGATTTGCTCAATGTTCTTCAAACAAGCTTGCTTCGAATGGTTCAGATTGGGTTCAAAGTGTGCTACTTCGAAGGGAACTAATACTCCAATCGAATATTTACGTGAATGTGGCTCTTGTCTAATCTAAGGCTTGCCTGCCAGAGATCACATGGCTAACGAAGGATGCATGCAGGAGGCCACTTCCTTGTGGCTACTGGCATGAAGGAAATCCTGGCTTTATGGTGTCAAAGGAAAACATGTAAGGGGTCAATGGTGCAATCGAAGGACACTTTTCAGAAGGTTATTGCCTTCTGAATTAAAGGAAGCTTTCAGAAGACTATTGACTTTCTGAACCGAAGAAAGCCAACAGGAGGCCTTTTACTTCCTGAATTGAAGGATGTTGTTTCAAAGGGAAACAAGACTTAATCGAAGCTTGTATGAAGATCATTTCCTTCTGAATTGAAGGAAGCTTTAAGGAAGTCCTAGTCCAATCGAAGCAGTCTTGAAAAGAATAAAGTCCAAACGAAACAAGGGAAATCGAAGAAGGCCTGAAGGAGACCAAAGTCCAATGGAAGACTTGTGAATCGAAGTAAACTTGGTTTTTTTTAATTTTGTCGAGAAGATTATTTTTATTTGTTTCCCCCTTTTTGACAGTTTCCTTTCAATCTTGGTACTGGAAAATCCTCATGTACTTGTCCAAGCTTGAACCTTGAGAATCCTTGTGAGAAAGTCCTTGAAAATTGAGAGGGCAAATTTTGGGTTACAACAGCGGACATAGTCAAAAAATACTACGCATGAAAGAGGCCCTCTTGGTTGATTGGCCTAGGCAAAAATTAGGAAATCTCGGTGAACCATAAGGGTTTGGGAAAAATTAGAGATATATATAAAGATTGTACACCTGACAAGTCGAAAAACTGAAAAGGCAGCTTGGGTAAGAAAGGGTATCCCGTTGGACTAAAAACCTAAAAGGGCGGTCCAGGCAAAAGTTAGGGATTACAGCATATGACTATGTCCCGTGGGATCACCTACTTACAGCAAGATTTATTATCCATGTCAAGTTCAAATGGTGCAGATCAATTCAATCAACTTCCTCCGACAGCGAGGGATGAGATGCTCGAAGACGTAGGGGCAATAGTGTTGTACCCCAAAATTTGTCCTCCCATAATCTTCAAAGTTTTGCCTCAAAGGGTTCAAAGTCTACTCAAGGGCTACACAGTCAACCATTCTCCTAAAGCCAGTCAAATTAGGGTTTTGGTTCTTGCAAGGAAGTTGAAGTTTTCAAGGGCTCAATCAAGTCCCATATGCTCATAAACATTGTCAAGCACCTACATGTCAAGTTTCAAGGCTCACAAGGTCAAGTTGCACAGTCAAAAACCCTAATTGCTCAACAGTCAACTGTAGGGGCAAAATGGTCATTTGGCAGTCAAAAGTCAAAATTTTTGTTCAACATATTATTTTGAAGCCACAATCATCATTTGGTCAAGTCTTGACCATGATTTCACAAGAATGGCTCAAAAATCATCAAGGTGTCAAAAGTTTCTATTTTTGGACAGCTGAAAAGTCAATTATAACTTGACCAAGGCATAACATTTTCATAGTTCATCAAAAAAATCCCATCCAATGCTCATCTTGAGGGGGAAGACATTTCCTACAACTCATCTTCACATTCCAAGTCCAAGAAATGCTCTCACAAAAAGTTATCAATTTCAACATTATAGGTCATTTTCAAAAGTCAACAAAAGGGCACTTTAAGTCAAAGACCATAACTTGAGATTGGTAAATCAAAATGACATGGGACCAAAGGAATTGGTTATAGGACTTCAAGACCTTCCCAAAATGTCCAAGAACATGTTCATAGCTTCAAAATTGAGCAAGATATGCATTGGAGAAGTTGGGAAATTTTTGTGAAATGGCCAAAGTCAATTATCCTTGAAATTTCATTTTTGACAAAAGGGGCCCACTTTTTCCACTTGATTCAGCTTGGCTATGCTTCCCACGTGTCCCACAATTTATTCAAGATTTAAAATTAATTTTTCCATTTTTATTTAATTTTATTTGATTTAATTCATTTTAAATCTTTAAAATTCAAATAAAAATCAAATAAATTAAAGGAGGGATATATTTTGTGTTGATTAGCTTTGATACACCTTGAAATACCTTCCAAATTCGTGCAAGGCCTATTCCAAGCAAGAAAATTCAAATTTTCACAAATATGGCAAATGGTTCAATGTTGGTTATGGAGGAAATCAAGAACATAATTGCATAAGCTTAATGACCATTATTCTTATTGATACACTTTACATTACTATATATACAAGCCTTCCCAACCTCATTCAAAAAAGAGTGTGTGCATAAACGGCCAAGAGCAAAACCAAAAATTATTCAAAAAGTGAGAGTTCTAAAACGTAGTTGCGAGCATCTTCAGATCAAAACAAGCACGTGGTTCTATTCCTTGCCACACCCTGAAGCTAAAGAAACCTTTGCCAAGTCCTGAGGCTCATACCGCGCTGTAAGTTCTTCCCAGGTCCCCTATAATCTCCATATTATTTTCTTCAACGTTTTCCTGTGCAAATTCCAATATGAGGGTGCATCATAAGTCTCACATCCCAGCGCAGCCAAGTGTCATTGGAGGCAGATCCAAGGGCCAAAAGCGTAGAACACCATATTCTGGAGTCAGCGTGGGCATAGGTGATCAAAAAAGTCAAACGAGTTTGCTTTCAATGGGCCACAATTCTCAATTCAACACCTCCATTTCAGCCCACACCCCCTTTGGTTTTACTTCTTTTTTTTTCATTTTGTTTTGTCATTTTCTATTATTTTAATTTCTAATCTTTACTTTATTTTTATTAACACAAACAATTAATCAATTAACATTTTCATTAAAAAAATCAAAAAAAAATAGAATTAACATTTTTATTATTATTATTTTTATTTTGTAAATAAACATTAACTAAAATAGTTTAATTAGGCCATTTGAATTCCTTTTCTTAAATAATTAAAATAGATCTAGAATTAGGTGAAGTTCACTTTTAATTTTATTTCATTTATTTTATTTCATAAAAACATAAAAAAACAAAAAAATATTTTCTTTCAATTAATTAATTAATTAGTCATTAATTAGCTTTAATTTCATTTTAATTACAAAAAAGACCAAAAAAAATTCAATTTCTTTTCTTAAAAGGGTCAACACCCTTAGACATTCCCGATTAATTTATTCGCGCGCATTTACTTTATTTGATTATTATGTAATTGCCTTCAAGAATGTAATAGTTAAATAGGTTTATCGCTTTATTTAATTTCCGTACTTATTTACTAAAAAACGGGTCTTTGTAATTTTTGGCGATGTATAGACCCGCGCCTAGTAATAGCGTAGGATTTATGTTTTCGCAATTTACTTTCCGCACCCCTTAACTGTTAACTTGCATGAAAGAATGTATGTAAATAAAAACAACTCGTAGCTCACTAATTAACAAGACAAACATTAACTGAATACAACACACAAATACACACACCACTTCTAGGGTACGCCTCACCTGTTGCCTTCGAAACGTGGTCGTCAAGTATAGGACGTTTTAGTAGTCCTTATGTCCATGATCCAGTTGCCTCGGAACAGTTGCCTCGAAATAGTTGCCTCGAAACAGTTTCCTCGGAACAGTTGCCTCGAAACAGTTGCCTCGGATTAAAAAAGGATCAAGGACATAAGGGTAGCTTCTAAGGTGTCTTAACTGTTGCTTCAGTGACCACACTGTCCCTACACTCGAATTGACCCGAACACCTCCAACGGTGGTTCTACCTACCTCTCAATGGTGGGATGGCACTACCTTAAGGACATTTACACAGCCTAACTCCTTAGGGTAGGTAGATGACTCATAGATACTTACTCTCTTCTAAAAAACAAATCAAAACATCTTTTCACACCGACACTTTTCAAAAAGCTTTCAAAAAAATTTTTCAAACACTCTTGAGGACAGATACAAGAGTTATTCAGAAATCTCACAAACGAACTTTTTTTCAAAACCCACACACACTTGAAAAGCAAACAAATCTTTTGAAAACATAAGAGTAAGTACCTAAGAGCCCGTGGATAACCACGAATAGAAAGGGTGCTAACACCTTCCCTTTCTATAAATCTACCTCCCGAACCGAGAAACATTCTCATAAGGAATTTTGCTGTGCTTTTGTCCTTTCCATGTTGGAGAACATAAAAGACGGTGGCGACTCTTGCTTCCGTGACATTTCGCGAAACCAGCTTAAAAATAGTCAGTTTTATTTCCACCGATCACAGAACTGGCGAATCTGCTGGAGAATACTCAAAAGTGAGGTGTACCTTAGGATAGCTCATACTTGTGTTTTCAATTGCTTTGTTTTGTTTGCTTTATTATTGTGGACATGTTTCGGGAGTTCTATAGATCCTAACCCGGATCTGGGGGATACCTTCTTAGAAAGTAGCAACAAGACTGTGAGGGAACTGTGCGGGGTATACCGACATGGTTGAAGCAGTCTACTACGTTGATGTGGCACTTTGGTGAGTACCGGTAACCCTTGAGTCAAGTCAAGGAGAGTACGGGGCCGCCGTGTGGTGTCGTGAAGCATCAACTGACCTTAGGAACCTTAATTGAACCATCTTGGCCTCTTTAGGGTAGTGAGATAACTGACTTTGGTGCAGTCTGAAGTTGGTTGATACTCGATACTACACTCAGTTGAGGGTTGTTTTCTTGGAATATTTCGGTCGCCAGTTCAGTGGCTAAATCGAAACGATGAACACAGAAAACAATCCAATGATATTGAGCTCCTTAGAACCCGGTTACTTTGATAGGACAGGTTTGAGCCCACCAACTTCAAGAGGGTAGTACCCCAAACTTCATGTTGGCCTAAACTCTAAGGGCTCTTTGTGTGACTTGTGTGCCTTCAAAACTTGACTACTTGCATACTTGTTATCTGACACTTGAGTTTCTTGCAGGTTTTGTTTACAGTCCTTAATCTGGACTCATAACAGGGTTTACCTACATTGCTCCACAGCATAACATCATACCATCATACCATTGCATACATCCTACATAAGGACTAATCCATTTCAAGGATCTCAAGGGCTTGTGATGTAGGTCATGATGAATCAAATGTCTAGCAAGGGGCAAAGGGGATTTATTTTCCTCTAGCCAAGGTTAATGACTTGAGTCAGGGGCTATGACCCACTCGATATGGTGAGCCTTGACTCTTGAAGAAGGACTCTCAACAATATGCAGTTCCTTCAATCAAGCCACCGGATTCAAATTCTAACAAGCTTCTTTGTTTATCCCGCGAGGTCCTTGAAAACATTGCATGCATATCATACATATCATTGCATTACAGGTACACTTGTTGCAGGTCACTTACCTTCTTCGCTGTTTATTTCAGCAGTCATCATGAATCCTGAATCATCCAATGGACAAGCTATCAAGGCCCTCCAGGCCCAGAATGCCCAGTTCCAGGAGTTGATTATGAGCCTAGCCCAGGGTCAAAAGGAATTGAAGACTCTGATTCAGAAGAAGAAGAACAAGAGGACTGTTTTGTTCAACTCTAGACGCAAATCTGGGAACGCACTGCAGAATGAAGCTGAGCGGACTACTCCATCTGTTGGGGAAGGAAGTCACCAAGAGGGAAGGGTTCCTAGTCCCGTGGTCTCTGACACCGAGACAGACTTCAATGATGAACAGTACCCTCCTACTGAGGACCGGTACAAACAGCTGGAGGACCGGTTAAATGCTATGGATATCCAACGTGTTCCTGGGTTGGACTTTGGGGACCTAGGTTTATCTTCTGGGGTGGTGATCCCACACAAGTTCAAGGCGCCAGCCTTTGTGAAGTACGACGGGGCTTCCTGTCCTAAACTGCACCTCCGTTCTTACGCAAGGAAGATCCAGCCCTACACGGCAGACAAGAACCTATGGATCCATTTCTTCCAGGAAAGTCTTTCAGGGACTCAACTCGAATGGTTCTATCAACTGGATGGAACCAGTACTCGTAACTGGGAGGACTTGGCAACTGCTTTTTATAAGTAGTATCAGTATAATGCCGACCTCGCTCCTATGCGTACCCAACTCTAGGGTATGTCACTGGGGACGGGTGAAGGTTTTAAGGAGTATGCGCAAAGGTGGAGAGATCTGGCTGGAAGGGTGCAGCCACCTTTGACTGACCGTGAGCTCGTTGACATGTTCTTGGGGACCCTGTCTGGTCCCTTCTTCAACCATCTGATTGGAAATTCTTCTGCTGGGTTTACAGATTTGATCTTGACCGGGGAGAGGATCGAAGCTGGCATCAAGGCTGGAAAGATTCAAGAAGCTGCACCTTCTGATACTCACAAAAAGCCTTACACTGGGAAGAAAGAGGCCAATGCTGCGTACAGCCAAAAGGGTCGCCATGATCAACATGTAGGGGTAGTCCAGATCTCTAATCCTAGGCCTGCTTAACAAGGACAAGGGCATCAACGTAAGGAGGTCGCACCCAAGAGACAATTCACTAAAATCAACATGCCACTGGATCAAGCGCTACAGCAAATGTTGAAGGCAGGGCTGATTACCTTGAGGGCTCCTCTCAGGAATCCAAACACCTCTGCTCCCAACTACCATCCTAATGAGAGGTGCGCATACCACTCCGATAGCCCGGGTCATACTACGGACAACTGCTGGCCTTTGAAGAACAAGATTCAAGACATGATCGACGTCGGAGAGATTCAGTTTGAAGCGTCAGAGACTCCAAACATAATCAATGCTCCTTTGCCCAATCATTGAAGGCTTTTGTTTATTTGAATTTCCGAGTTGTAATTTTTTATTTATACAAACAATTAATGTCATAGCAAACTCTTTTATTTCACTAATGCACTGCATATGTATGTTTTTGAATTAATCCAATTATTTTCATTATATTCAAATTTCTTTCATATTTTTTATGATGTCCAACTCTCGGTTAATAATTCTAAGCCTCTTGAGGGGGGATGACGAAAACGATACCACAATCTACAATATGCTTTTGAACAGACCCCGCTGATGAGGTACATGCATTGTTTCAATTCCTAAACACTGGAGTTATAAGGATGATAATCCCTCGTCAACCCCTTTGAGCCAAAGAAGTAGGAGTTTTTCTTTTCACAAAAAATTAAAACCCTTAATCATAACCTGGGGCAGGGTAGTTCTCTCAGTTGATCCAAGTGCACAACGAATGGCATCAAAGAGGTCCTTCTAAAACAAAAGACAGTGATGGTTCCAAATAATCATAAAGACAGGCAGTCATTATCTCCCAAAATAAAAGCCCAATAAGTCAAAACCTATGAAGGAGACTTACAAAAACTAGGGCATCCCGCTGACTGTAATTACAAAAAGGAACAGTTCAGGCAAAAAACAGGGATAACACAATCATAAAAAGAAAGAGGTCCTACAAACCCTCAACAAAAAAGAAATGACTGCCTATTCAAAATAAATTGTCAACATCCGAACCATCACCGGAATATCAGAGCAAAGACTCAAACACGGTCTAACGCACGATCAACTGAGTTTAGGTTTGAAGAACATCACGAAGAGCGGGTGGGTACAATTACAATTTGAGCCTTTATCCTTTGTTTCTTAAACCGTGAACCAGGCCACGCTACAACCCTTAAAAGTCCTAGCTGAAGCATGGGTTAGTTCGAAAGCATACTGTTACGAAAGGTATCCTGACTCCTTAAGGCTTGCGGTAAATAATGAGTTGGCATCACGTTTTACAAAAATTCATTTGTTTTACAAAACTACATTTTCAAAAAAAAATTTCAAGACAGACATACGCTTTGCGTTCTTAAAATAATATTGTTTGCATATGACTATTTGTTCAACAGCAGAGAAATTCGCACGAAGAATATCTAGTGAACAAAAGTACTTCCAACCAAGGGGCAGACATGAGCATTGTCCATCATCTGGGGCAGTTAAGTCAAGATTCAGAGAATCTCTCAAATGCCAAACAGCTTGGGGAAAATCTCCGCCCGAGTCACTTGGGGCATTGGACATGAATTCCGACAACAAATCTTGCATGATCAAACATCTTCTGGCAGTCTGGCAACACTACACTACAACAGGGGCACCTCCCTACATCCTGAGAGCATGGACATAGTTGAAAAAAAATACTACGCAAGATCAAAGACCCGCTAGGTTGACACACCTAGGCAAAAATAAGGGCTTCCTGGCGAACCAAAAGGGTTTGGGCAAAAACAAGGGATGAAATGAAAAAATCTGTACACCCGGCAAGTCGAAAACTTGAAAAGGCAACTTGGGCAAAAATGGGTATCCCGATGGACTGAAAACCCGAGAGGGTGGTCCAGGCAAAAGTTAGGGATCAAAAGCGTACGACTATGTCCCGTCATCTCGTCACTTGCCTACCAGAAGAAGATTTGTCGGTCGGCAGTTATCAAGCACCTCCACAAGGTATCTTCTTCTCCCACATCAGAAACAGGGGCAATAATGAGTTGTCTAAGCGATCTAGTTGCTCTGTCAACCAAGGTACCAAGGTAGGTTCGGCTGAAGAATGTAACCAAGTTACCTCAACTCCCCACAGAGTAAGACCAGATTTCAGCAATACTCTCCCCGAGCAGAGCTTGGTCTCCCAATCAACCCTGAAAAGGCACAGTATCCTCCAGCAAGTCAGCGATACTCTCCCCAAGCAGAGTTAGTCTACTGTCAGCCTCAAGGAAGTTGGTTTATCCCCCAGAAGATCTCAATATTCCCCAGCGGAGTATACAGATCTTCCTAAGCAAGCATCCCCAGCAGTCTTAATATAAGATTGTTCCCCGGCGAGATACAGACACACCAGTGGAGCCACTTCCCCAGTACAGTTCAAAAGTTTCCCCAGGAGAGTTGAATCAATCCCCCCAGTAGGAAGCTTATCCCCAGTAGATTCTGGAAGCTTATCCCTTGTAGAGCACGAACGCGTCTCCCCAGCTTTATCCAAAGGTTATTCACCACCAGGGCTTATAACTGCGTTATCCTCAGCTAATAACCACGGAAAGATCGTCCTCGGCGAAGTTTCTTCCTACCCCCCAGCGGAGTTCATCAATTCCCTCAACAAAGCTTATCAACGGTATCCCTCAGCAGAGTTATCATCAAATTCTCAGCGGAGTATCCCTTCCCCAACAGAGTATTCCCTGCAGAGTATCTCTCCAGCAAGTTTATTCCCCAACGGAGTCATCTTCTCCTACCGGTTTGTTCTTGCAACCATCATCCCCAGCGAAAACGAAGAACTCTGTTCTTCAACATCAGCCCAGGATTCAACTTCCCGGCATTCGTCAAGGATTTATTTTCCTAGACGAAAACACATTCATAAACATATCACCTTTCATACATATTTCTTACATACACAATGCATGCACATACGCATCATATCACACAAATCTCATTTATTTTTTAGAACATCTTAAAATCATGCAATTCATGCATCATGACATTGCATACAACTGATGTTTTGCCTTTTCAGGAAAAAGGTCAATCCAAAGACGATTACTATCAACTGTCGCAATTCCAGATTCGATACCTGTATCTAGCCAGGGCATATCTACATTAAAGAGATAGCTTAGAAATGCTCCAGATAGGGATGCTGTTCTTTTGCTTATTCAAAACTCCTTCTAGATATAGTTCAGATGTGACCCAGGCATGGCGACGTTCTGATACTTATTCCAGATTTCCTTTCAGAGATAGCTTGGAAATGCTCCAGATATGGATGCTGTTCTTTTGCTTATTCAAAACTCCTTCTAGATATAGTTTAGATGTGACCCAAGCATGGCGACGTTCTGATACTTATTCCAGATTTCCTTTCAGAGATAGCTTGGAAATGCTCCGGATATGGATGCTGTTCTTTGGCTTATTCAAGACTCCTTCTAGAGATAGTTCATATGTGACCCAGGCATGGCGACGTTCTGATACTTATTCCAGATTTCCTTTCAGAGATAGCTTGGAAATGCTCCGGATATGGATGCTATTCTTTGGCTTATTCAAGACTCCTTCTAGAGATAGTTCAGATGTGACCCAGGCATGGCGACGTTCTGATACTTATTCCAGATTTCCTTTCAGAGATAGCTTGGAAATGCTCCAGATATGGATGTTGTTCTTTTGCTTATTCAAGACTCCTTCTAGATATAGTTCAGATGTGACCCAGGCATGGTGACGTTCTGATACTTATTCCAGATTTCCTTTCAGAGATAGCTTAGACATGCTCCAGATATGGATGTTGTTCTTTTGCTTATTCAAGACTCCTTCTAGAGATAGTTCAGATGTGACCCAGGCATGGCGACATTCTGATACTCATTCCAGATTTCCTTTCAGAGATAGCTTAGACATGCTCCAGATATGGATGCTATTCTTTTGCTTATTCTAGACTCCTTCTAGAGATAGTTCAGATGTAACCCAGGCATGGCAACGTTCTGATACTTATTCAGATTCCCTTTCAGATATAGCCTAGAGATGCTCCAGATCCGGACGTTGTTCTATTGCTTATTCAGATTCAAACTTCTAAAAGATAACTTAGAGATGCTCCATCCCGGATGCTCTTCTATTGTTCAGTCCAGATACGATCCAGATTGGGATGACATTCTGTTACTCATGCAGTATGGATATACCCCAGACACGGCGGTCATTCTACCATTTATTCAGACGTCAGCAATTAGACACAGACTAGATATGCTCCAGACACGGAAGTTATTCTATTTCTTATTCAGATTCACCTATCCACCATCTTTCCAAATGGCATCTATAAGCCCATTCCCGACAAGGTTCCATCACACTTTCAGATGGCATCTTTAAGCCCATCCTCCCATCCATCATCTCTCCAAATGGCATCTGTAAGCCCATTCCCGACATCACACTGCTGATACTCTACTATGTGAGTGCAAATTTCTGGGCACTCTAGTGTTCAATCATCTTCCACCCTCGGATCACGAAAGGCACACAAGCCAATCTACATCCTCAGGTCTAAGAAGATTGAACAGGGGCAACTATTGTACCCCAAAATTTGCCCTCCCATAATCTTCAAAGTTTTGCCTCAAAGGGTTCAAAGTCTACTCAAGGGCTACACAGTCAACCATTCTCCTAAAGCCATTCAAATTAGGGTTTTGGTTCTTGCAAGGAAGTTGAAGTTTTCAAGGGCTCAATCAAGTCCCATATGCTCATAAACATTGTCAAGCACCTACATGTCAAGTTTCAAGGCTCACAAGGTCAAGTTGCACAGTCAAAAACCCTAATTGCTCAACAGTCAACTGTAGGGGCAAAATGGTCATTTGGCAGTCAAAAGTCAAAATTTTTGTTCAACATATTATTTTGAAGCCACAATCATCATTTGGTCAAGTCTTGACCATGATTTCACAAGAATGGCTCAAAAATCATCAAGGTGTCAAAAGTTTCTATTTTGGACAGTTGAAAAGTCAATTATAACTTGACCAAGGCATAACATTTTCATAGTTCATCAAAAAAATCCCATCCAATGCTCATCTTGAAGGGGAAGACATTTCCTACAACTCATCTTCACATTCCAAGTCCAAGAAATGCTCTCACAAAAAGTTGTCAATTTCAACATTATAGGTCATTTTCAAAAGTCAACAAAAGGGCACTTTAAGTCAAAGACCATAACTTGAGATTGGTAAATCAAAATGACATGGGACCAAAGGAATTGGTTATAGGACTTCAAGACCTTCCCAAAATGTCCAAGAACATGTTCATAGCTTCAAAATTGAGCAAGATATGCATTGGAGAAGTTGGGAAATTTTTGTGAAATGGCCAAAGTCAATTATCCTTGAAATTTCATTTTTGACAAAAGGGGCCCACTTTTTCCACTTGATTCAGCTTGGCTATGCTTCCCACGTGTCCCACAATTTATTCAAGATTTAAAATTAATTTTTCCATTTTTATTTAATTTTATTTGATTTAATTCATTTTAAATCTTTAAAATTCAAATAAAAATCAAATAAATTAAAGGAGGGATATATTTTGTGTTGATTAGCTTTGATACACCTTGAAATACCTTCCAAATTCGTGCAAGGCCTATTCCAAGCAAGAAAATTCAAATTTTCACAAATATGGCAAATGGTTCAATGTTGGTTATGGAGGAAATCAAGAACATAATTGCATAAGCTTAATGACCATTATTCTTATTGATACATATATACAAGCCTTCCCAACCTCATTCAAAAAAGAGTGTGTGCATAAACGGCCAAGAGCAAAACCAAAAATTATTCAAAAAGTGAGAGTTCTAAAACGTAGTTGCGAGCATCTTCAGATCAAAACAAGCACGTGGTTCTATTCCTTGCCACACCCTGAAGCTAAAGAAACCTTTGCCAAGTCCTGAGGCTCATACCGCGCTGTAAGTTCTTCCCAGGTCCCCTATAATCTCCATATTATTTTCTTCAACGTTTTCCTGTGCAAATTCCAATATGAGGGTGCATCATAAGTCTCACATCCCAGTGCAGCCAAGTGTCATTGGAGGCAGATCCAAGGGCCAAAAGCGTAGAACACCATATTCTGGAGTCAGCGTGGGCATAGGTGATCAAAAAAGTCAAACGAGTTTGCTTTCAATGGGCCACAATTCTCAATTCAACACCTCCATTTCAGCCCACACCCCCCTTTGGTTTTACTTCTTTTTTTTTTCATTTTGTTTTGTCATTTTCTATTATTTTAATTTCTAATCTTTACTTTATTTTTATTAACACAAACAATTAATCAATTAACATTTTCATTAAAAAAATCAAAAAAAAATAGAATTAACATTTTTATTATTATTATTTTTATTTTGTAAATAAACATTAACTAAAATAGTTTAATTAGGCCATTTGAATTCCTTTTCTTAAATAATTAAAATAGATCTAGAATTAGGTGAAGTTCACTTTTAATTTTATTTCATTTATTTTATTTCATAAAAACATAAAAAAACAAAAAAATATTTTCTTTCAATTAATTAATTAATTAGTCATTAATTAGCTTTAATTTCATTTTAATTACAAAAAAGACCAAAAAAAATTCAATTTCTTTTCTTAAAAGGGTCAACACCCTTAGACATTGCCGATTAATTTATTCGCGCGCATTTACTTTATTTGATTATTATGTAATTGCCTTCAAGAATGTAATAGTTAAATAGGTTTATCGCTTTATTTAATTTCCGTACTTATTTACTAAAAAACGGGTCTTTGTAATTTTTGGCGATGTATAGACCCGCGCCTAGTAATAGCGTAGGATTTATGTTTTCGCAATTTACTTTCCGCACCCCTTAACTGTTAACTTGCATGAAAGAATGTATGTAAATAAAAACAACTCGTAGCTCACTAATTAACAAGACAAACATTAACTGAATACAACACACAAATACACACACCACTTCTAGGGTACGCCTCACTTGTTGCCTTCGAAATGTGGTCGTCAAGTATAGGACGTTTTAGTAGTCCTTATGTCCATGATCCAGTTGCCTCGGAACAGTTGCCTCGAAATAGTTGCCTCGAAATAGTTTCCTCGGAACAGTTGCCTCGAAACGGTTGCCTCGGATTAAAAAAGGATCAAGGACATAAGGGTAGCTTCTAAGGTGTCTTAACTGTTGCTTCAGTGACCACACTGTCCCTACACTCGAATTGACCCGAACACCTCCAACGGTGGTGCTACCTACCTCTCAATGGTGGGATGGCACTACCTTAAGGACATTTACACAGCCTAACTCCTTAGGGTAGGTAGATGACTCATAGATACTTACTCTCTTCTAAAAAACAAATCAAAACATCTTTTCACACCGACACTTTTCAAAAAGCTTTCAAAAAAAATTTTCAAACACTCTTGAGGACAGATACAAGAGTTATTCAGAAATCTCACAAACGAACTTTTTTTCAAAACCCACACACACTTGAAAAGCAAACAAATCTTTTGAAAACATAAGAGTAAGTACCTAAGAGCCCGTGGATAACCACGGATAGAAAGGGTGCTAACACCTTCCCTTTCTATAAATCTACCTCCCGAACCGAGAAACATTCTCATAAGGAATTTTGCTGTGCTTTTGTCCTTTCCATGTTGGAGAACATAAAAGACGGTGGCGACTCTTGCTTCCGTGACATTTCGCGAAACCAGCTAAAAAATAGTCAGTTCTATTTCCACCGATCACAGAACTGGCGAATCTGCTGGAGAATACTCAAAAGTGAGGTGTACCTTAGGATAGCTCATACTTGTGTTTTCAATTGCTTTGTTTTGTTTGCTTTATTATTGTGGGCATGTTTCGGGAGTTCTATAGATCCTAACCCGGATCTGGGGGATACCTTCTTAGAAAGTAGCAACAAGACTGTGAGGGAACTGTGCGGGGTATACCAACATGGTTGAAGCAGTCTACTACGTTGATGTGGCACTTTGGTGAGTACCGGTAACCCTTGAGTCAAGTCAAGGAGAGTACGGGGCCGCCGTGTGGTGTCGTGAAGCATCAACTGACCTTAGGAACCTTAATTGAACCATCTTGGCCTCTTTAGGGTAGTGAGATAACTGACTTTGGTGCAGTCCGAAGTTGGTTGATACTCGATACTACACTCAGTTGAGGGTTGTTTTCTTGGAATATTTCGGTCGCCAGTTCAGTGGCTAAATCGAAACGATGAACACAGAAAACAATCCAATGATATTGAGCTCCTTAGAACCCGGTTACTTTGATAGGACAGGTTTGAGCCCACCAACTTCAAGAGGGTAGTACCCCAAACTTCATGCTGGCCTAAACTCTAAGGGCTCTTTGTGTGACTTGTGTGCCTTCAAAACTTGACTACTTGCATACTTGTTATCTGACACTTGAGTTTCTTGCAGGTTTTGTTTACAGTCCTTAATCTGGACTCATAACAGGGTTTACCTACATTGCTCCACAGCATAACATCATACCATCATACCATTGCATACATCCTACATAAGGACTAATCCATTTCAAGGATCTCAAGGGCTTGTGATGTAGGTCATGATGAATCAAATGTCTAGCAAGGGGCAAAGGGGATTTATTTTCCTCTAGCCAAGGTTAATGACTTGAGTCAGGGGCTATGACCCACTCGATATGGTGAGCCTTGACTCTTGAAGAAGGACTCTCAACAATATGCAGTTCCTTCAATCAAGCCATCGGATTCAAATTCTAACAAGCTTCTTTGTTTATCCCGCGATGTCCTTGAAAACATTGCATGCATATCATACATATCATTGCATTACAGGTACACTTGTTGCAGGTCACTTACCTTCTTCGCTGTTTATTTCAGCAGTCATCATGAATCCTGAATCATCCAATGGACAAGCTATCAAGGCCCTCCAGGCCCAGAATGCCCAGTTCCAGGAGTTGATTATGAGCCTAGCCCAGGGTCAAAAGGAATTGAAGACTCTGATTCAGAAGAAGAAGAACAAGAGGACTCTTTTGTTCAACCCTAGACGCAAATCTGGGAACGCACTGCAGAATGAAGCTGAGCGGACTACTCCATCTGTTGGGGAAGGCAGTCACCAAGAGGGAAGGGTTCCTAGTCCCGTGGTCTCTGACACCGAGACAGACTTCAATGATGAACAGTACCCTCCTACTGAGTACCGGTACAAACAGCTGGAGGACCGGTTAAATGCTATGGATATCCAACGTGTTCCTGGGTTGGACTTTGGGGACCTAGGTTTATCTTCTGGGGTGGTGATCCCACACAAGTTCAAGGCGCCAGCCTTTGTGAAGTACGACGGGGCTTCCTGTCCTAAACTGCACCTCCGTTCTTACGCAAGGAAGATCCAGCCCTACACGGCAGACAAGAACCTATGGATCCATTTCTTCCAGGAAAGTCTTTCAGGGACTCAACTCGAATGGTTCTATCAACTGTATGGAACCAGTACTCGTAACTGGGAGGACTTGGCAACTGCTTTTTATAAGTAGTATCAGTATAATGCCGACCTCGCTCCTATGCGTACCCAACTCTAGGGTATGTCACTGGGGACGGGTGAAGGTTTTAAGGAGTATGCGCAAAGGTGGAGAGATCTGGCTGGAAGGGTGCAGCCACCTTTGACTGACCGTGAGCTCGTTGACATGTTCTTGGGGACCCTGTCTGGTCCCTTCTTCAACCATCTGATTGGAAATTCTTCTGCTGGGTTTACAGATTTGATCTTGACCGGGGAGAGGATCGAAGCTGGCATCAAGGCTGGAAAGATTCAAGAAGCTGCACCTTCTGATACTCACAAAAAGCCTTACACTGGGAAGAAAGAGGCCAATGCTGCGTACAGCCAAAAGGGTCGCCATGATCAACATGTAGGGGTAGTCCAGATCTCTAATCCTAGGCCTGCTTAACAAGGACAAGGGCATCAACGTAAGGAGGTCGCACCCAAGAGACAATTCACTAAAATCAACATGCCACTGGATCAAGCGCTACAGCAAATGTTGAAGGCAGGGCTGATTACCTTGAGGGCTCCTCTCTGGAATCCAAACACCTCTGCTCCCAACTACCATCCTAATGAGAGGTGCGCATACCACTCCGATAGCCCGGGTCATACTACGGACAACTGCTGGCCTTTGAAGAACAAGATTCAAGACATGATCGACGTCGGAGAGATTCAGTTTGAAGCGTCAGAGACTCCAAACATAATCAATGCTCCTTTGCCCAATCATTGAAGGCTTTTGTTTATTTGAATTTCCGAGTTGTAATTTTTTATTTATACAAACAATTAATGTCATAGCAAACTCTTTTATTTCACTAATGCACTGCATATGTATGTTTTTGAATTAATCCAATTATTTTCATTATATTCAAATTTCTTTCATATTTTTTATGATGTCCAACTCTCGGTTAATAATTCTAAGCCTCTTGAGGGGGGATGACGAAAACGATACCACAATCTACAATATGCTTTTGAACAGACCCCGCTGACGAGGTACATGCATTGTTTCAATTCCTAAACACTGGAGTTATAAGGATGATAATCCCTCGTCAACCCCTTTGAGCCAAAGAAGTAGGAGTTTTTCTTTTCACAAAAAATTAAAACCCTTAATCATAACCTGGGGCAGGGTAGTTCTCTCAGTTGATCCAAGTGCACAACGAATGGCATCAAAGAGGTCCTTCTAAAACAAAAGACAGTGATGGTTCCAAATAATCATAAAGACAGGCAGTCATTATCTCCCAAAATAAAAGCCCAATAAGTCAAAACCTATGAAGGAGACTTACAAAAACTAGGGCATCCCGCTGACTGTAATTACAAAAAGGAACAGTTCAGGCAAAAAACAGGGATAACACAATCAAAAAAAGAAAGAGGTCCTATAAACCCTCAACAAAAAAGAAATGACTGCCTATTCAAAATAAATTGTCAACATCCGAACCATCACCGGAATATCAGAGCAAAGACTCAAACACGGTCTAACGCACGATCAACTGAGTTTAGGTTTGAAGAACATCACGAAGAGCGGGTGGGTACAATTACAATTTGAGCCTTTATCCTTTGTTTCTTAAACCGTGAACCAGGCCACGCTACAACCCTTAAAAGTCCTAGCTGAAGCATGGGTTAGTTCGAAAGCATACTGTTACGAAAGGTATCCTGACTCCTTAAGGCTTGCGGTAAATAATGAGTTGGCATCACGTTTTACAAAAATTCATTTGTTTTACAAAACTACATTTTCAAAAAAAAAATTCAAGACAGACATACGCTTTGCGTTCTTAAAATAATATTGTTTGCATATGACTATTTGTTCAACAGCAGAGAAATTCGCACGAAGAATATCTAGTGAACAAAAGTACTTCCAACCAAGGGGCAGACATGAGCATTGTCCATCATCTGGGGCAGTTAAGTCAAGATTCAGAGAATCTCTCAAATGCCAAACAGCTTGGGGAAAATCTCCGCCCGAGTCACTTGGGGCATTGGACATGAATTCCGACAACAAATCTTGCATGATCAAACATCTTCTGGCAGTCTGGCAACACTACACTACAACAGGGGCACCTCCCTACATCCTGAGAGCATGGACATAGTTGAAAAAAAATACTATGCAAGATCAAAGACCCGCTAGGTTGACACACCTAGGCAAAAATAAGGGCTTCCTGGCGAACCAAAAGGGTTTGGGCAAAAACAAGGGATGAAATGAAAAAATCTGTACACCCGGCAAGTCGAAAACTTGAAAAGGCAGCTTGGGCAAAAATGGGTATCCCGATGGACTGAAAACCCGAGAGGGTGGTCCAGGCAAAAGTTAGGGATCAAAAGCGTACGACTATGTCCCGTCATCTCGTCACTTGCCTACCAGAAGAAGATTTGTCGATCGGCAGTTATCAAGCACCTCCACAAGGTATCTTCTTCTCCCACATCAGAAACAGGGGCAATAATGAGTTGTCTAAGCGATCTAGTTGCTCTGTCAACCAAGGTACCAAGGTAGGTTCGGCTGAAGAATGTAACCAAGTTACCTCAACTCCCCACAGAGTAAGACCAGATTTCAGCAATACTCTCCCCGAGCAGAGCTTGGTCTCCCAATCAACCCTGAAAAGGCACGGTATCCTCCAGCAAGTCAGCGATACTCTCCCCAAGCAGAGTTAGTCTACTGTCAGCCTCAAGGAAGTTGGTTTATCCCCCAGAAGATCTCAATATTCCCCAGCGGAGTATACAGATCTTCCTAAGCAAGCATCCCCAGCAGTCTTAATATAAGATTGTTCCCCGGCGGGATACAGACACACCAGTGGAGCCACTTCCCCAGTACAGTTCAAAAGTTTCCCCAAGAGAGTTGAATCAATCCCCCCAGTAGGAAGCTTATCCCCAGTAGATTCTGGAAGCTTATCCCCTGCAGAGCACGAACGCGTCTCCCCAGCTTTATCCAAAGGTTATTCACCACCAGGGCTTATAACTGCGTTATCCTCAGCTAATAACCACGGAAAGATCGTCCTCGGCGAAGTTTCTTCCTACCCCCCAGCGGAGTTCATCAATTCCCTCAACAAAGCTTATCAACGGTATCCCTCAGCAGAGTTATCATCAAATTCTCAGCGGAGTATCCCTTCCCCAACAGAGTATTCCCTGCAGAGTATCTCTCCAGCAAGTTTATTCCCCAACGGAGTCATCTTCTCCTACCGGTTTGTTCTTGCAACCATCATCCCCAGCGAAAACGAAGAACTCTGTTCTTCAACATCAGCCCAGGATTCAACTTCCCGGCATTCGTCAAGGATTTATTTTCCTAGACGAAAACACATTCATAAACATATCACCTTTCATACATATTGCTTACATACACAATGCATGCACATACGCATCATATCACACAAATCTCATTTATTTTTTAGAACATCTTAAAATCATGCAATTCATGCATCATGACATTGCATACAACTGATGTTTTGCCTTTTCAGGAAAAAGGTCAATCCAAAGACGATTACTATCAACTGTCGCAATTCCAGATTCGATACCTGTATCTAGCCAGGGCATATCTACATTAAAGAGATAGCTTAGAAATGCTCCAGATAGGGATGCTGTTCTTTTGCTTATTCAAAACTCCTTCTAGATATAGTTCAGATGTGACCCAGGCATGGCGACGTTCTGATACTTATTCCAGATTTCCTTTCAGAGATAGCTTGGAAATGCTCCAGATATGGATGCTGTTCTTTTGCTTATTCAAAACTCCTTCTAGATATAGTTTAGATGTGACCCAAGCATGGCGACGTTCTGATACTTATTCCAGATTTCCTTTCAGAGATAGCTTGGAAATGCTCCGGATATGGATGCTGTTCTTTGGCTTATTCAAGACTCCTTCTAGAGATAGTTCATATGTGACCCAGGCATGGCGACGTTCTGATACTTATTCCAGATTTCCTTTCAGAGATAGCTTGGAAATGCTCCGGATATGGATGCTATTCTTTGGCTTATTCAAGACTCCTTCTAGAGATAGTTCAGATGTGACCCAGGCATGGCGACGTTCTGATACTTATTCCAGATTTCCTTTCAGAGATAGCTTGGAAATGCTCCAGATATGGATGTTGTTCTTTTGCTTATTCAAGACTCCTTCTAGATATAGTTCAGATGTGACCCAGGCATGGTGACGTTCTGATACTTATTCCAGATTTCCTTTCAGAGATAGCTTAGACATGCTCCAGATATGGATGTTGTTCTTTTGCTTATTCAAGACTCCTTCTAGAGATAGTTCAGATGTGACCCAGGCATGGCGACATTCTGATACTCATTCCAGATTTCCTTTCAGAGATAGCTTAGACATGCTCCAGATATGGATGCTATTCTTTTGCTTATTCTAGACTCCTTCTAGAGATAGTTCAGATGTGACCCAGGCATGGCAACGTTCTGATACTTATTCAGATTCCCTTTCAGATATAGCCTAGAGATGCTCCAGATCCGGACGTTGTTCTATTGCTTATTCAGATTCAAACTTCTAAAAGATAACTTAGAGATGCTCCATCCCGGATGCTCTTCTATTGTTCAGTCCAGATACGATCCAGATTCGGATGACATTCTGTTACTCATGCAGTATGGATATACCCCAGACACGGCGGTCATTCTACCATTTATTCAGACGTCAGCAATTAGACACAAACTAGATATGCTCCAGACACGGAAGTTATTCTATTTCTTATTCAGATTCACCTATCCACCATCTTTCCAAATGGCATCTATAAGCCCATTCCCGACAAGGTTCCATCACACTTTCAGATGGCATCTTTAAGCCCATCCTCCCATCCATCATCTCTCCAAATGGCATCTGTAAGCCCATTCCCGACATCACACTGCTGATACTCTACTATGTGAGTGCAAATTTCTGGGCACTCTAGTGTTCAATCATCTTCCACCCTCGGATCACGAAAGGCACACAAGCCAATCTACATCCTCAGGTCTAAGAAGATTGAACAGGGGCAACTATTGTACCCCAAAATTTGCCCTCCCATAATCTTCAAAGTTTTGCCTCAAAGGGTTCAAAGTCTACTCAAGGGCTACACAGTCAACCATTCTCCTAAAGCCATTCAAATTAGGGTTTTGGTTCTTGCAAGGAAGTTGAAGTTTTCAAGGGCTCAATCAAGTCCCATATGCTCATAAACATTGTCAAGCACCTACATGTCAAGTTTCAAGGCTCACAAGGTCAAGTTGCACAGTCAAAAACCCTAATTGCTCAACAGTCAACTGTAGGGGAAAAATGGTCATTTGGCAGTCAAAAGTCAAAATTTTTGGTCAACATCTTATTTTGAAGCCACAATCATCATTTGGTCAAGTCTTGACCATGATTTCACAAGAATGGCTCAAAAATCATCAAGGTGTCAAAAGTTTCTATTTTTGGACAGCTGAAAAGTCAATTATAACTTGACCAAGGCATAACATTTTCATGGTTCATCAGAAAAATCCCATCCAATGCTCATCTTGAAGGGGAAGACATTTCCTACAACTCATCTTCACATTCCAAGTCCAAGAAATGCTCTCACAAAAAGTTATCAATTTCAACATTATAGGTCATTTTCAAAAGTCAACAAAAGGGCACTTTAAGTCAAAGACCATAACTTGAGATTGGTAAATCAAAATGACATGGGACCAAAGGCATTGGTTAGAGGACTTCAAGACCTTTCCAAAATGTCCAAGAACATGTTCATAGCTTCAAAATTGAGCAAGATATGCATTGGAGAAGTTGGGAAATTTTTGTGAAATGGCCAAAGTCAATTATCCTTGAAATTTCATTTTTGACAAAAGGGGCCCACTTTTTCCACTTGATTTAGCTTGGCTATGCTTCCCACGTGTCCCACAATTTATTTCAAGATTTAAAATTAATTTTTCCATTTTTATTTAATTTTATTTGATTTAATTCATTTTAAATCTTTAAAATTCAAATAAAAATCAAAGAAATTAATGGAGGGATATATTTTGTGTTGATTAGCTTTGATACACCTTGAAATACCTTCCAAATTCGTGCAAGGCCTATTCCAAGCAAGAAAATTCAAATTTTCACAAATATGGCAAATGGTTCAATGTTGGTTATGGAGGAAATCAAGAACATAATTGCATAAGCTTAATGACCATTATTCTTATTGATACACTTTACATTACTATATATACAAGCCTTCCCAACCTCATTCAAAAAAGAGTGTGTGCAGAAACGGCCAAGAGCAAAACCAAAAATTATTCAAAAAGTGAGAGTTCTAAAACGTAGTTGCGAGCATCTTCAGATCAAAACAAGCACGTGGTTCTATTCCTTGCCACACCCTGAAGCTAAAGAAACCTTTGCCAAGTCCTGAGGCTCATACCGCGCTGTAAGTTCTTCCCAGGTCCCCTGTAATCTCCATATTATTTTCTTCAATGTTTTCCTGTGCAGATTCCAATATGAGGTGCATCATAAGTCTCACATCCCAGCGCAGCCAAGTGTCATTGGAGGCAGATCCAAGGGCCAAAAGCGTAGAACACCATATTCTGGAGTCAGCGTGGGCATAGGTGATCAAAAAAGTCAAACGAGTTTGCTTTCAATGGGCCACAATTCTCAATTCAACACCTCCATTCCAGCCCACACCCCCCTTTGATTTTACTTCTTTTTTTTTCATTTTGTTTTGTCATTTTCTATTATTTTAATTTCTAATCTTTACTTTATTTTTATTAACACAAACAATTAATCAATTAACATTTTCATAAAAAAAATATTAAAAAAATAGAATTAACATTTTTATTATTATTATTTTTATGTTGTAAATAAACATTAACTAAAATAGTTTAATTAGGCCATTTTAATTTCTTTTCTTAAATAATTAAAATAGATCTAGAATTAGGTGAAGTTCACTTTTAATTTTATTTCATTTATTTTATTTCATAAAAACATAAAAAACAAAAAAAAAATATTTTCTTTCAATTAATTAATTAATTAGTCATTAATTAGCTTTAATTTCATTTTAATTACAAAAAAGACCAAAAAAAATTCAATTTCTTTTCTTAAAAGGGTCAACACCCTTAGACATTCCCGATTAATTTATTCGCGCGCATTTACTTTATTTGATTATTATGTAATTGCCTTCAAGAATGTAATAGTTAAATAGGTTTATCGCTTTATTTAATTTCCGTATTATTTACTAAAAAACGGGTCTTTGTAATTTTTGGCGATGTATAGACCCGCGCCTTGTAATAGCGTAGGGTTTATGTTTTCGCAATTTACTTTCCGCACCCCTTAACTGTTAACTTGCATGAAAGAATGTATGTAAATAAAAACAACTTGTAGCTCACTAATTAACAAGACAAACATTAACTGAATACAACACACAAATACACACACCACTTCTAGGGTACGCCTCACTTGTTGCCTTCGAAACGTGGTCGTCAAGTATAGGATGTTTTAGTAGTCCTTATGTCCATGATCCAGTTGCCTCGGAACAGTTGCCTCGAAAAAGTTGCCTCGAAACAGTTGCCTCGGAACAGTTGCCTCGAAACGGTTGCCTCAGATTAAAAAAGGATCAAGGACATAATGGTAGCTTCTAAGGTGTCTTAACTGTTGCTTCGGTGACCACACTGTCCCTACACTCGAATTGACCCGAACACCTCCAACGGTGGTGCTACCTACCTCTCAATGGTGGGATGGCACTTCCTTAAGGACATTTACACAGCCTAATTCCTTAGGGTAGGTAGATGACTCATAAATACTTGCTCTATTCTAAAAAACAAATCAAAACATCTTTTCACACCGACACTTTTCAAAAAGCTTTCAAAACAATTTTTTAAACACTCTTGAGGACAGATACAAGAGTTATTCAGAAATCTCTCAAACGAACTTTTTTTCAAAACCCACACACACTTGAAAAGCAAACAAATCTTTTGAAAACACAATGAGCAAGTACCTAAGAGCCCGTGGATAACCACGGATAGAAAGGGTGCTAACACCTTCCCTTTCTATAAATCTACCTCCCGAACCGAGAAACATTCTCATAAGGAATTTTGCTGTGCTTTTGTCCTTTCCATGTTGGAGAACATAAAAAACGGTGGCGACTCTTGCTTCCGCGACTTTTCGCGAAACCAGCTTAAAAACAGTCAGTTCTATTTCCACCGATCACAAATAGCAAAGTTGAAACTCGATGGGATCGTTTCCACATAGTTGTTTTTCCTTACTTTACTTTGTACTTTTTCATTTTACGATGATTTCCTCTTACTAGGATTTCTGTCTCTTTGTACAAAATTGCTTGTTTATAGGAAAATTATCAATACAAGTCAAATTCAAAATTCAAAATTGTTTTACTTTTTCTGTTTTGTTTGCAAAAACATCCAATGACTAAATTTAATGAACATATGCATATGAATATGATTACTGTTAACAAATATGTGCATAAAAACAAGGTTAGTGTTTACTAAAGACTCTAGGAGTTGGGATAGTGTTCAAGCCATCCACAAATCCCCATAGAGAAGTCCCTGCAGATCCATCTTCACAAGCTCATCTCCAACAGAGATATATTCCTCAACAAGTCTAATATGCCCTCAGACAGAAATTGAGTCATTTTCCAGCAGTTCACATAATCATCTCCCCCAGTAGGTCCCCTAGCGGATAAGGAATTTTGATCATTTCCCCAACATACAATGGAAACTTCCTCCACACGGCCTATGAATTCCAATCCCCATCAGAGATTATTTCCTCAACACAGCTTACAAGAATTTAATTCTCCAGCAGAGTGTATTTCTCCAACAATGTAAAATCCCCTGTATAATTCTCATCTCCAACAAGGTTTATTACCCCATCCGTTTTTATTTCCCCGGCATGGTTTATTTCCCCAAACAAGGTTTATCTCCCAAACAGAGGTTACTTCTCTGATTATCACAACTCCCCGACAGGATTCTATTCCTGGGCCAGATGTCATTCAACTTATTCCCCCTAGAGAGTTTCTATGGTATCTGAAACTTGGTCAGACAACACATCATAGGACTATCCATCTCTTTTATCCCCAAGAAGAAGTCAAACATCCCCAACGGAACTTCCTTAAATAGAAAGCAGGAATCCCCAGCGTAGACATTCTAAATAAGATGGAAGATTCATATTCTTCATTCCCCAGCAACAGTCAAGGATTTATTTTTCACCAGTCAAAGATGTTATATGAAGCGATCGTTACCAACATCTTACATCCATACACCACTTACAAAACATCAAGCATATGCATACGAAACGCATATAGCATTCTCATTTATTTCGAGAGTATCATTACGCAATGCGTTACATGCATCATGACATTGCATAAAACTAACTTTGTTTTCTTTCAGGTTAGTTTGCAACAGATAAACATTGTCAACAATTTCTCATCCTCCAGATAAAATTATGATATGGTGGGAGAACTGACTTGAGTGTTTTGCATTTTATCGCAATTGTTGCAGATAGCAAGAGTCTCCACCGATGTTTCTTTTATCCAAAAAGGAAAGGGTGAAAAGAACAGGAAAGACCTTTGAGATATTTTCTTGAGTTCGGGGGGTAGGTTATGAAAAGGGAAGGTGTTAGCACCCTTTTCATCCGCAGTTATCTACGGGCTCTTAGTTGGTTTCTAGATCACTTTTGAAATTGCTTTGTTTGAAATGTGTTTGTGGTGGGTTTTGAAAGTATTTTTGAAAAGCGCCTTCGTTTAGACAAACTTTGTAGTGATTCTTGTCTCTATAAGAATGCATACAAAGTGTTGGACTTTTTGAAAATATTTCATGTTTTAAAAGTGTTTGGTGTATTTTGAAAAGATGTTTTTTTTAAAGATGGATTGTGAGCAAGAAACTAAGAACGTTTTACCTACTCAAAAGTCTTTTGTTCATTTCTCTCTTCCTTTAACATTGTTATCTTACCATTGATTGGTAAGAAGCCTTATCTTTGGATGTAAAGGGACGGACGTGGTTTACCGTATAGTCATTGAAAGCAACTTATGAGACCCTTAAGAAATTTTCATAAGGGACTAGATCGTTTATTGAAGGCAACATTGAGGAACATCGAGGGACTACGATCTTTTTTATCGAGGGTCTTTACTAAAGTGCACATATTCGAGGGACATGACTATTTTTCGAGGCAACGAGCAAGGTTACCCTAGAGGTGCTTGTGTGAAAAGTGTGTTTGATTGCATACATTTTTGTCTTGAGATTAGGGTTTTCTAAGCTTTAATTTTATCTTTCCATACACACCCTAATTACTAACAATTATATGAAAACAATAAATTTGCGAAAATTAAAATCCTACGCTATTACATCATTAGGGGGATGCGGGATACAATTTACAAATCGGGATGAAATAGGAGCTTAAATATTACAACCATATTGAATAGCAATGAAGAAAGCATGTAAAATATGTAAAAACGGTGTCAATTAGAGGAGAATTGCATTTTTGAACATTATGTGTCGACACATGCTCCTACGCATCGATATATAACTTTTCCTTGTTCATGTAAAACCAAATCAACTCAGTATGAGTCAATGCATAATGGCATGTTTCGACTCATTCCTTGTTTGTGTCGACACATACGCATTTTGTGTCGACTCATATGCCTTTTTTCTTTTTATTTTGTGCCTATTATAGCAGTATGTGTCGACTCATGAGGCTTTATGTCGACTCATAGCCTGTTCTGTCACTAAAATAAGTTGACTCATGTGAGTATGTGTCAACTCATTCTGCAATTTTTTTACTTTAACATTGTTTTGCTGCACGCATGGGTTAGCTCTCAACATATAAATGACAGGAATAGAAGACAAACAAAGGTTAGCTTCAAGGGAAATGGTTACTACATTTTATCTTCAAAGATGAATCATTAATGATGCTTGAAATGAAGGGTTAAAGTCAAGAAGTCTTACCTTGAAGCTGGAATTTAGGCTTTGAGCTTGAGTTGTTGCCTTGACTATTCTTGAACTTGAAAATACAGAGGTGTTACAGAAGCTTGTTCTTGAGTTTGAACAACTTCTATATGATGTATTTGGGGCGCTTAGGTGTTTGGGCAGAACTTGCAAAGTATGAGAGGTTCAAAGGTTTGGACTTCAAAACTCTAGAGTGGAAGCTTTGTGGACTGTTATGGATTTTGTGAATATGAGATTTTGAGGGTTTATCAACAAAACTTTTGGCTTTTCTCTCTATTTTTTCTGACCCCTTTCTATTGCAAATGCTTCTTCTATTTATAGGCAAGAGGTTTGTGTATATGAGCTGATTAGGTTTGCAAGATAGCATGTTATAGTTTGGTTGGATTGCAAAGATCAAACTATGTCAAGTACTCCATAATTCCAAGATGAAGTACGAAAATTGCTGGTTTTGAGGGGATTCTTTCCATGATTTATGGTGGAGCAAAATCAGAAGCAAACAAAGTATGGGCTCAAGACAAATTTGTACCAAAAAGTTTGCTTTTCAAGAATAGCAATGGTAACTTTATGCCATAATTGGAAAGATCTTTTGGACAAAGGATTAAACATTTGGGTAATAGCTCAAGAGTGGGTGTAATAATTAAATTATGATGAGATTTTCAAGCAAGGAGGCCTGCAACACAAGATTATGCGGCATAGCATAAGGGTTTTGTTATGTGTTCTTCAATAAAATGACTTGCAATTCAAGAATGGATGCCCAACTTCATGCCATTGAATCTTCTAGCTCAAGTATGATAAACTCATGCTCTTGGATGTTTTGGAAAGCTTGAAACACCCTCTATAAATTTCATGTTGTCCATTTTGATAAAATCATCTTGTAACTATGTGAAAAAATGCCAAGAAGTTGGGATAAAATCGTGACCAAAGTCTGTTGAAAATTTCTAAGTTTTTTATGAAAATGTCATGAATTTAGGAATTTATAACTCAAAATACAAGAATTTCTATAACTTGTTCTTCCCTACAAAGTTTTATATCTCATTGAGATCTACAACTTTCATATTGGAAGTTTTCTTTGAATCATCTTGCATCTTGGTGAAAAGTAGGCATGAATAAATGAAATTATCATGTATAAAAACAACACTTAGAAAATTTCTAAGTCTTGAAAAGTTTGACTGTTCACATTGACTTTTGACTTTCTTGATTTCATGATTTCTTGATGATCAAGTTTTATATTCTTGAATGTATTGATGAATTTTGATCTTTGAAACTTAATGTTGACTAAAAAGTCAATATTTGACTTTTCAATGTTCAATTGACTTTTTCATCAGTTGACCAAATTTCATCTATCAATCCACTGATCTTGAGAAATGTTTTGAGATATGAAAATAGGTCAAAATGATGCATTTTATTTCTTGAGATCATGTTTCAAATCAATAATTCATGTATTAGGTCAAAAGTCAGTGATCAATCGCTTTTAGTCAAAACCCTAATTGGTGGTCTCAGTGTTTCGAAGGTGATTTTGTATGATCAATTCTTGAGAATCCTTGAGCATTGGAGACCCTTTGTGAAATGTCTTGAAGAAAAAGAGGGAAAATTTTAGGTTACAATAGCTTCCCCTGTTCAATCTTCTTAAACCTGAAGAGGTAGATTGGCGAGTTCTCCATTCGTGACTTAAAGGTGGAAGATGATTGAACACTTAAGTGCCGAGAAATTTGCACTCGCTTGTACATGAGGTGAACTATTTGTTGATTATCGTGAATGGGATTAGCGATGCCATTTGAAGAAGTGATGAAGAGTTGGTCAGAGATGGGCTTACAGATGCCATCCAGAGTGACTGTCGAGGGAGAAGTATCAGAATAAATCTTTGGTCGATTTAGACTGAAACTGTGGATGTCTTTTGCCTGTTTTTAACTGGAAGAGTTAAGTCTAACCAGAAGAGGGCTTTGTTCGCCTATCTTTAATTTGGAAGAAATAAATCTAACCAGAGGAGGTCTTTGATTGCCTGTCTTTAATCTGAAATAAATAAATCTAACCAGAAGAGGTCTTTGATTCGCCTATCTTTAACTGGAAGAAATAAATCTAACCAGAAGAGGTCTTCATTCGCATGTCTTTAATCTGGAAGAAATAAATCTAACCATAAGAGGTCTTTGATTCAGTTGACTTTTCCTACAAGGAAGAGGGTTATTTGCATGCAGAAGTATGCACGACGTGATGATACTCTCAAAATAAATGAGATTATGCTATATGCATTTGTCATGTATGTGATATGATGTATAAATGCGATATGCTTATTGAAGTATCTTTGTCTAGGAAAATAAATCATTGACAAATGTTGGGAGATTTTTGGGAAGTTAAATCCCAGAATGCTGCTGGAGATGAAGAGTATGTGCATCTTCGAACTTTGTTTAGGATGTTTCCGCTGGGGATTCCTGCTTTTCTTGTTTGAGGAGAACTCCACTAGGGAACATTGATTTTGGTTCTTTGCTTTGAGGAAACCCTATGAGGAATGTTGACTTTTCTTGATAAGACTCTGTGAAGAGCGTTAATTTCTGCTTGGGAAATAGAATTCAAGAGTTTAAGTTGTCCATTGCTATGGTGGAGAATCATCTCTTGAAAGTTAGTTGTTATCTAGTTGGATTCCAGGCTTCACAATAACTTATTGGGGATAAAGAAGTTAACTGTTATCTGGTCGAATTCCAGGCTTTACAGCAACTCACTGGGATAGTTGAAAACTCTACTAGGGAAGAGGAGTTTTATTAGTGATTTGTAAGAATTAAATTGTTGTTTGGTCGGGTCCAAGTTTCAGCAACTCGAACTGTTAACTGGTCGGGTCCAGGCTTTGCAGTAGATGGAGAAGTTAAGTTACTATTTGGTCGGCTCTAGGCTCTAGCCATTTGAAATTGAAATTTACTGTTATCCAGTTGCGTCTAGTATTTAGAAATTTGAACTTGAGATCAACTGTTATCTGGTCGAGTCCAGGTTTCAGTAACTCGAACTGTTAAATGGTCGGGTCCAGGCTCTACAATAGAAGAAGTTAAACTAATATTTGGTTGGGTCCAGGCTTTAGCAACTAAATTTGAGATTTACTATTATCTGATTGGGTCCAGGTTTCAGAAATTGGAACTGTTATCTGGTCGGGTCCAGGCTTCAGAATTTTAAATTGTTAACTGGTCAGGTCCAGGCTTCAATAATTTATACTTGAGGTTAACTGGTATCTGGTCGGGTCCAGGCTTGAACTGTTGACTGGTCAGGTCCAGGCTTAAGCAATTTGAGAAGTTAAACTATTATCTGGTCGGGTATAGGCTTTAGTAACTTGGAATTGAGATTTATTGTTATCTGGTCGAGCCCAGTCTTCACAGTAAGTTGAGAGTAGGACGAAGTTGAACTAGTATCTAGTCGGGTCCTAGGCTTTACAACAACCTTCAGAGATAGAAATGACTATGTTGGTGACTTTACTGGGGATTAGGGGTTACGGTCCCTTAATTTGTAACAGTCTGAGAGGCAAACTCAAGATGGGGAATCTGTAGTTTGTTAGGGAAATAAACCCTGCTGGGGAGGATTTTTTTAGGATGAATTCCATAAGGCTTCCTTTTAAGACCAACTCAGCTGGGGAGAGGATCTTCCAGAGATTGAAACTCTGGCTGGGGATTTTATGAATCTAAATAATGCTATTGAAATAACTCTGTGGGGATATCTCAAATGCATTTAAGGAGATGCTTGTCACTATTTTTAAGCATACATTTGTTAAAAGTTTAATCATGTTCATATGCATATGTTCATTCAATTTTAGTCATTGGACACTTTTTCACTCAAAACAGAAGGAAAAAACAGACAGTTTGCACTTCAAAGTATATTTGTATTGATGTTTTTCCCATGAATAGGCGTTTTTGTACAAAGAGACTGAGATCCTAGTAGGAGTAAATCTTCGAAAGAATGGAAAGAATAAAAAATGAAAACAAAAAATAATAGCCATGTGAAAGCGATCTCATTGTGTTCCAACCCCACTATTGCCCCTATGTCTTCAAACATTATCCCTTTTCGTTGAATAGAAGTTGATTGGATTGATCTTGGACCATTTGAACTTGGACTTTGGTAATAAGGTTGGCTGTAAAGACTTTTGGGGAAATAGTCATATGCTTTAATCCTTAAATTTTACCTGGACCGCCCTTTCGGGTTTTCAGCCCACCAGGATACCCATTTTTGCCCAAGCCGCCCTTTTAGGTTTTCGACTTTCCGGGTGTACCATCTTTTGCATATATCCCTAATTTTTTCCCAAACCTCTTTGGTTTATCGGGATGCCCCTTTTTTTTTCCTAGGTATGTCAACCTAGCGGGTCATTTTATGCGTAGTATTTTTTTAACTATGTCCGCATTCACATGATATGGAAAGTCTTTGCCATCCATAGTAGTCAGCAACATGGCACCACCAGAGAAAACTTTCTTTACAACAAATGGTCCTTCGTAAGTGGGAGTCCATTCCCTGGCATCGCCTTGTGGAAGAATGATGTGCTTTATTACCAAGTCGCTAGTCTGATATACTCGAGGCTTGATCTTTTTGTTGAAAACATTGATTATACATTTTTGGTACATCTGACCATGACAAACAGCAGCCAGTCACTTCTCGTCAATCAAGTTCAACTGATCCAACCTAGTCTAAATCCATTCGTCTTCACCTAAATCGGATTCCTTCATTATCCTTAGAGAGGGAATCTAAACTTCGACAGGGAGGACAACTTCCATGCCATGGACCAAGGAGAACGAGGTTGCCCTAGTTGATGTTCGAGGTGAAGTACAATAGCCATGGAGAGCAAACGGTAACATCTCATTCCAATATTTATATGTCACCACCATCTTTTGCACACTATTCTTGATATTTTTGTTGGCAGCTTCCATTGTGCCATTCATCTTGGGTCTGTATGGAGAAGAATTGTGATGCTTGATTTTGAACTGAGTACAAAGTTCCATAATCATGGCATTATTGAGGTTAGTTCCATTGTCAGTGATGATCCTTTCGGGGATATCGTACCGGCATATAAGGTTATGCTTGATAAACCTGGCTACAAGGTTCTTGGTAACTGAGGCTTATGAGGCAGCTTTGACCCACTTAGTAAAGTAATCAATGGCGATGTTGTACCCCAAAATTTGCCCTCTCATTCTTCAAGGCCTTTCTCACAAGGATTCTCAAGGTTCAAGCTTGCACAAGTACTTTGGAATTTTCCAGTACCAAAATTAAAAGGAAACTGTCAAAAGGGGAGAAAACAGATAAAAATATTATTTTGACAAAATTTGGAGAAATACAAGTGTTCTTCGTTTCAGCTCCTTCGATTGGCCTTTTGGCCTCTTTTGATACAAGCTTGGCTTGCGTCCTTCGACTGGGCATGGGCCTCTAGCACATTTTGGTTTGGATTCACAAGGAAAAAAGCCTCTTGTAATCTATTTCATTTCCAAGGCAAAAGGATCTTTTAGCATCCTTCGATTTGCACTTTTTGTTCCCTATATACCTCTTTCGAATCTGAACATTTTGTCCTCTTACATGCACCTTTCGGTTGGACATGTTGGTTCCCTTTATACAAGCTTCGTTTGAACATAGATCTTTTACATGTTGGCATGAAGTCACAAGATAGGGAACCTCTATGTACACTCTTTCGTTTGACCACATGTAACCCCTGGCATGCAAGCCTTCGATTGGACATGAGCCACCTTCACACAAAAGCTTCGATTGGAGTTTTGGTTCCCTTCGAATCAGCATGTTTCAAACCCAACTCTGAATCCTTTGACGCAGTCTTCTTTAATACATTTCTGGAACTCTTCGACACAAGTGGGAAATAGGACTTTGAAAGGACACTGATCAAATATTTGGACCATGCTACATGATCTTACTTTACAAGCCTTAATGCTTGTATTTCACTCCATAATTAATTGCTTACTTTTTGGATTAAGTTATTGTCCAGGGGATTAAACCTTTGTCCAGAAGATTATTTTCTTGAAAGTGAACTTGTTAGTACAAATCATGTCCTAATCCCATGCTTTGCTTAAATCTTATTTGTAATTCACCATAAGTCAGGGGAGTCAGTCCCTTTTAACCAACAACTTCAGTACTTCACCTTGGGATCTTGGAAAATCTGACATAGCTTAATATTCACGTTTCAACCAAGCCACATCTTTGTTTAAACTCCCAAACCTTTTCTCTATAAATAGAGGAACCATTGACAAAGAAAGGGTCCAGATTTTTGCTAGAGAGAAAAATCATAAAAATCCTCAAGCACTAAAACTCTCCCATATTCTCAAACTCTCCAACATTCTCAAACCTTCAAAACTCTAAGATTTTTTTTATAAAAGGCCTCAGTAGTGTACCTTTCGATTTACTTCCCCCTAGATTGTAGCAACCTTCGATTCACGCATCACCATCATATACTCTCTTTCGATTCAGTGACTTCCCAAACCAAGCAGTAACAGAACTAGCTTCAGGAAGATCCCAGCGAAGCTCCCTCCACCATCAAAAAAGTCATCTACAGCTCTTTCGACTAAACACTTCAAGAGGTAAGTTCTCTCTAAACTTGGAACTCTTTCATTTAAACATCATATGCACATGCCAATAAAGAAAAATGTAGATATTTCTAGACCATATTTTAACATTCGATTATGACTACCCATATGCTGAAAACTCAACCTTAATTAGTTATACTTTGGACTTTGAGACCCATTCGTTTTTGTGCTAACCCCTGGACTGTAGTTATGTTTGGATGTTGCATTTTAAGAACTTAAGACAGGTTTGTTATACCCTTCAATTGGCTAGCTGCACAAGCCTTTCGAATCACAATCTGAGGGCCTAATATGCTTACAATGAGTCAGCAAGGAGCCTGTGGAAAAGCCAAAACCTTGTTTGTTTCTAGGCCTCACACGAAAGCCAGAACCAACTGACTCCAACCCCCAGTCGAAGGAGACAGAAAGGCAAATCGAAGGGCATGACTCCACTAATTCCAGACTCCAAATCAAAGGAAGCCAAAATACGCAGAATCGAAGGGTTTTCTTCCTGAATCGAAAGACCCATTTTTCTTGCTTTTATTTTATTTTTGCCTTTATATTTTTATGCTATTAAATATGGTTGTAATAATGTAGGATTTTATCTTTTTGCATTTTATTATTTTTGTATGCTTGCTAGTAAAATAGGAAATGCATGGCAAGATAAAAATCAACAAGTAGACAACCCCTAATCAAAGACTAAATGCATGCGAATCAAACACACTTGCTCACAAACACCCCTAGGGTTACTCCACTTGGTTGCCTTGAACAAAATGGCCATGTTACGCATGTAAGGTATCTTAGCAAAACAAACCAAAAAAAACAAGATCATAGTCTCTCGATGACGCTATTCAAAGTTGCCTTAAATGTCTTAGTCCCTCAAAATGCTAAGATACTTTGCAAACATTGATAATCATGGTTATACAAATGTCCCACACCCATCCCTTCACATCCAACAATGGGGATTCTTACCAAATCAATGGTAGGATAACAACATCTAAAGGAGGAGAAAAAGAACATCTAAGACCTTTCGAGTAGGTAGGTTCGCTCTTAGTTACTCGCTTGCTCACAACAAAAACATTTTATACACCAACACTCTCATTTTGAAACACTTTTGAAAACAACACTTTGTATGCGTTCTTATAGAAACGAGAGCCATTACAAAGAAAACCCTTTTCAAAATCACTTTCAAAAATACATCTCACAAACACTTTCTTGAAAACATTTTTTGAAACAAACACTTTGTACGCATTCTTATAGAAACGAGAATCATTACAAAGTTCCATTTTCAAAAATACTTTCAAAATAAACACCACAAGCACATTCAAACAAAAGCAAGTGATCTAGAAAGTAACTAAGAGCCCATGGAAAACCATGGATGAAAAGGGTGCTAATACCTTCCCTTTTCATAATCTACCCCCCAAACTCAAGAAACAATCTCAAAGGTCTTTCCTGTGCTTTTTCACCTTTCCTTTTGGATAAAATAAAAGTCGGTGGAGACTCTTACTAACCGCAACATTTGTGATAAAACGCAAAACCTTCGAGTCAGTTCTCCCACTGTATCACAGGCGACAAGGATGAAACGATGTCCATTGGAGGAAGTAGGTTTAATCTCTCCAATCATGTCAATGCCCCACATTACAAACGACCACGGAGCAATCATTACATTTAGAGGAAAAGGAGGTACATGGACCTTGTCAGCATAGATTTGACATTTGTGGCAAGTCCTTGAGTGATGATCACAATCAATTTCCATTATGCACCAATAGTAACCAGTTCTCAGGATTTTCTTGGCCATAGTGTGTCCACTAGAGTGGGTCCCGAAGAGGCCATCATGCAGGTCTTCCATAATTTTCTCTGCATCCTTCTTGTTCACACATCGGAGTATAGTAGAATCATGGTTGTTGTTGTACCCCAAAATTTTCCCTCCCCTATTTCTCAAAATATTGCAAGAAAAATCTCCAAGTGGCTCAAGGTTGCTCAAGAGTTGGTCAGACAAGCTATCTCCTAAGGCAGTCTACCCCAAATTAGGGTTTTGTGTTGCATCAAGACCTTTGAGTCCAAATTACCCCGAGTGCTCATCAATGTCCTAATATTTCCTCAAGATCATCCATGTCAAATTTCAAGCCTTGCAGAGGAAGTTTGCTCAGTCAATTGCTCAAAGGTCCAAAAATCGATTGTGCTAGGGCAAAAGTCAACTGTGACCTACAAACAGTCAAACTTCAATATTTTTTGTCAACATTCTCATTTTGAAGGATATTTCATCATTTGATCAAGGTTTGATCATGATTCATCAAGGATTGCTCAAAATTCATCAAGATTCAAAAGTTGCTAAATTAGGGTTTTGTAGGAAAAGTCAACCCAACTTTGACCAAGCATAACTTTCTCATACTTTATGAGAAATGACCCATCAAAAGCTCATTTTGAAGAGGATGCAATTATCTACAATCCATCTTCATATCCCAAGTTCAAAAAATGCACTCACAAGAAGTTATGAATTTGGACATTATAGGTCATTTTGAAAAGTCAACAAAAACACCTTTTTTTCCAAAGCTTATAACTTGAGAATGTTATATCAAAATGATATTATACCAAAAGGGTTGATTATAGGACAGCTCAAGCTTTCTAAAAAGTCCAATAACACCTCCAAAAGTTCAAAATTGAAGAAGTTATGCATTGTTGAAGTTTGACCTTTTTGCAAAATTGCCAAAATTCAACTATCCCCAAAACTTCAAATTTTGCCAAATGGGCCCATTCTTTTTCACTTGTTTTGAGTTTGCATTGTAGCCCACGTGCTCCAGCCTTGTCCATGTGTCCATATCATTTTTTTATTAATTATTTTGATTTTATTTGAATTAATTTGATTTAAATTAAAATAAATCAAATAAAAATCCAAAGGCATTGATAACAAAGATTTTATGTTGATTTCAGGTTCCATTATGCAGCTGTCCATCATCAAATTTGTATCAAATCAATTGTGTGCAAAAAAGATTGAAATCAAGCAAGTTTGGAAAGCTTTTATGGAAGAATCAAATCAAATATGCAATCATCAATGTGGGAAGATTTGAACAACAAATGTTACCCTAATCCAATGTATAATACATAAGCAAGCTACAGGCATGAAAATTAGGGGTTAGAGAGCATTGGTAGAGGCAGAACCAAAGTTGCAAAAAATCACAAAAAAGCTTGAGATCAAAATCAAAGTTAGAGGCATTTTCAGGACTTGAGACTTGTCTCAATCGATTGTTGGCCATCCCCACAAGTTAATATGATCCAAACCACGCATTTTCAAACCTCCAAGAGCGCTATAAGTGGTCCACGAATCCGCCCCTTTCTTGAAATCGTATTTCCAGATTCTTGCATCCATTTAGTAAAATAATTACATATTTGTGATCACAATAACATTTGCAAGCTTTTGGTATTAACGAATTTCATTTATCTGATCTGTAACAAGAATCACCATAGTTATGGCTTCTTGGAATTTTTTAGGGATTTTCATTTCTGGTAAAATCAACCTTAGTAATGGCTATAGGTGTGACCGGAAGAAGAAGGCGAGTTTAACCATGGCGTCAGAAGGCATTTCTATGGCCTATAGAGGATTTTGGAGTGAGACAGGCTTGTAGCTACATACTTCTGTCCGTTGGTATAGGTGGTTGTTCTTTTAGCCACGGTTGGGAGGTCAGGGATGATGCGTGGCATCCATCCATTGGGCAATTCAAATATTGCGCGCTTTTTTCTATTTTTCTGGAAATTGTTTTATTTTTATATATATTATATTGTTTGTATTAATATTAACAAAACGGCAACATGCCCTAGTGGTTGCCACATAGGCGCTTAAAGACCCAAAGGCTGGAGGTCAGGGGTTCGATCCCTGCCTCCAGCAATTTGCAATTTTCTAATTCCTTGCAGATAATCACATGCATGGTCAAGCCAGATTCACACCATATGCCCTCACCAATCCAAGCACCAGATGGCCAAAGGGTCAGATCTGTTGGTCAGATATTGAAGGTCCATCCTAAGCAAGTCAACGCACATGCAGGGAATCTCAAAGGTCAAACGGACCAGCATCAAATGGGCCAAGAAAATTGCTTTCAACACCTCCTAATCAGGCCCACTCCCTCCTTCTCTCACTTTTATTTATTTTATTTAATTGTTTCATTTTATTTAATTAACTTACTAACCAATAATTAATTTTTCCTTTTATTAAAAAATGACAAAAATATCATTTTGTCCAATAAAAATTCAGCACTTTATTTTTCTTTAATAAATTTTAATTAATTAATTAGGTTTATTAATTCTAGAATAACCTTAACTTATTTTTGTAAATATTTAAAATTAATTAGAAATCATTAGGTTTTATTCCATTTAATTAATTTTATTTTCTTTCTTAAAATAAAAAAAAATCCAAAAACATGTCATTAATTTATTTTTCATTAATTAATTTATTTAATTTCTAATTTAGCATTTAATTTAGAATTTAATTTCTTTTATTAAATAAAAACAAATAAAACAAGCATTTTCTTTCAAAAAAGGGGTCAAAACCCTAATTGGGCATCCGATTCAATTTCACGTCGTGATTTACTTTTCTTTATCCATATTGATGTATCTATTTCCGGTATGTAATAGATAATTAGGACATTTTATTTATTTACCGATTTTTTTTTCAAAGGGTTGCTTTTGGCGATGTAAATACCTGACGCCTTGTGTTGTACCCCAAAATTTTCCCTCTCATGTTTTCCAAAGTCTTCCCCCTGCATGGTTGATCACAAACCCTTGGCTAAGGAAAAAGAAATTTTTTGAGTGGTGCTTTAAGTACATTTCGATTGGCATTCTGAAAGACCCTTCGATTGGTATTCTGAAGGAGCATTTCAATTGGCATGGACAAGCACTTCGATTGGCATTATGGACGAGCACTTCGATTGGCATTATGTCAAGGCCTTCGATTGGCATGCCAAGGGATCCTTCGATTTAGCATTGTGTCAAGGCAGCTTCGACAGGCATGTGAACCATGTCCTTCGATTAGCATGAACAGAACCTTTCAATTGGCCTGTTAACAAAGCCTTTCGACTAGCCTGTTAACAAAGCCATCAAGAGGGCACTCAAAAAACATGTCCAGGTACGCTGAACATGAGAAAATGGCATGTTTCCCCTGTAAATATGGAAATAATTAAATTTTGTTTGTGGATTTAATTCCTGAGTTAAAGGCCAGATTCTTGCCTTTTCTGTTCCTAAAGAGATGATTCGACCAGAGGGATTATTTTCAAATCAGGACCAATCGAAGAGCAGGGCCTGAAGGCATTTGAAATTCAAAAGTGTCCAGGTTCATTCAAGAGACATGAATATTTCAAAAAGGGAAATTATTTAATGTGTCTGATTCTTGTCTCATGGCTTTAAAGGCCTGTTTAATGGGTTGTCTCTTGCCGTTACTAGACCCTCACACTCCTATAAATATAGTGGCAAGCATGCAGTGCAAAAGGGGAACAAAAAACATTACAAAAATTATAGAGAAAACACAAAAACTCTGCAGGAAAACAGAACAGAAAAAGGAGAAACGGGGAGGACTTGGAGATACGCTGCCAAAGGTCATCAGCATTTTCAGAAGGGATCCAAGCCAAAGCAGTCCTTCAGATCGAAGGTGCCCACGCCCAGAAGCCCTCGGATTGAAAGTGCTCCCTCCAGTAAGTGCCCAAATCAAAGGTCCAATCTGCTGGTAAGAAAGGGTAAACTATCCAACCTCATATTTGCATAATACATTCATACTGGTTGTTACCTTCGATTTTCTATCCTAGACAGGATCAAGAGGCTTGGGTTTGGCACCCAGGCCATGTCCATCGTTTGCTAATATTTGCTGCAGAAATAGCCTGAAGAGACCCAGCAAGCGCAGGATCGAAGGGCCTGGGGTTCAATACCCAGGCCCTGTGTTTTATTTTGCTAACATACTTTTGCAGGTATAACATCCCAGATCAAAGGAGACACCTTCTCTGGATCGAACCCATTAGCATGCTGGATCGAAGGAGGCATCTCATTCCTGGATCGAAAGCCATGGCTTCCATGATCAAAAGACAATCCTCTTCCCTGGATCGAAGGCTACTCACGCCTTACTGTCTGGCCCAATCGAAGCTTCCATTCCCTCCCTGGGTCGAAACTCCTTTTTTCCCTGGATCGAAGGATCCCCCTTGTATTTTATTGTTGTTTTCATTGACATCTTTTTATCTTTTTAATTAACATAAAAATAAGAAAACCACAAAAACATTAGGCTAGTTTTTTCTATTAAATTAACTTTGTCAATCAATCTTTTAATTATCTTAACATTTTCTCAAAAAAAACTAAAATTAAGTAGATTTAGATCATTTTCCCAAAAATAAAATAAAACAACAAAAAGATTTTATTCTTAGGATTTTTAGAGGTTATTTTCAGATTCGCGCGTGTTATTTTATTGTAACTGCCTACTGGTTTGTAATAGCTTAACTAAGACTTTTACACTTTACTGCTTTATTCCCCCAATTTTGGACATGTAAATAATCCCCCTCCCCGAAGCTTTGTAATAGCATAGGATTTACAATTCATGTACATATATTAACTGTTTAGATGTATGCTAAATAGGATTGCATGACAAGATCTATCTTAACTTAAAATCAACAGTAGCTCACCATAACATGTACAAAGATAATATAACTGAAAATTGACACACTTGCACATGCCACTCTTAGGGTACACCTCACTTGGTTGCCTCGAACGTGGTCATTGAGTATAGGATGTTTTAGAGGTCGCCCTCCTATCCAAAGATCAAAGTTGCCTCGAAATGGTTGCCTCGATAAAAATGATCTAAGACATTATGGTTACCGCTAAAGCATCCTAACATTGCTTTAGTGACCACACGTCCCTTAAATCGAATTGACCCTTAAAACTCCAACGATGGTGCTACCTACTCCTCAATAGTGGGATAGCACTGTCTAAAGGACATTTGCATAATTTAATTCCTTTTTGAGTAGGTAGAGGTTCTTAAGTACTTTCTCCTTTTAAAAACAAAACAAAACTTTTCGCACTTACATTCTCTTTCAAACAAAAACTCTTTTCAAAACCCACAAACACAAAGAAAAGCAAACTTTTGAAAACACAATGAGCAAGTACCTAAGAGCCCGTGGATAACCACGGATAGAAAGGGTGCTAACACCTTCCCTTTCTATAATCTACCTCCCGAACCCGAGAAATATCTCGAAAAGGAATTTTTCTGTGCTTTTGTCCTTTCCTTGTTGGATAAAATAAAAGACGGTGGTGACTCTTGCTTACCACGACATTTTGCGAAAACAAACGCAAACGCGAACCAGCATTCCAAAACAGTAAGTTCTCATTCCCACCGATCACACCTTGTAATTTAATTTCCGCACTTTAAATTTCGTCAATTATAACTGCTAGATGTTTGATAATAGGGTTTGCATGACAAGACTGAATGTTTAATCTAAAATCAAAATTAGATCACCCTTAACATGTGCAAAGATAAAAATAACTGAAAACGACACACTCGCACATGCGCACTCTTAGGGTACACCCCACTTGGTTGCCTTCGTACACGGTCATTGAGTATAGGTTGCTTTAGAGGTCTCCCTCTTATCTAAAAGATCATAGTCGCCTCGAAATGGTTGCCTCGGATATTGTTGCCTCAAACAAATGATCTAAGACATTAGGGTTACTGCTAAGGCGTCCTAACATTGCTTTAGTGACCGTAAGTCCCTCATTTGAATTGACCCTCAAACTCCAACAACGGTGCTACCTACTCACTAATAGTGGGATAACACTGTCTAAAGGAAATTAGCATAGAAAGATTCCTTTTTCAATTAGGTAGATTAGCTCTTAGATACTTGCTCTTTCAAAACAAAACCTTTTTCACATTTACACTCCTTTTCAAACAAAGTTTTCAAAAGCACTTCATTACACTCTTGAGGATAGAAGCAAGAGTTAAATCGAAGTTTTCAAAACAAAAACTTTTTCAAACCCACAAGCACAAAGAAAACAATTTTGAAAACAATTGAGCAAGTACCAAAGATCCCGTGGATAACCACAGATAGATAGGGTGCTAATACCTTCCCTTTCTATAATCTACCCCCCGAACCCGAGAAATATCTCGAAAAAAGGAATTTTTCTGTGCTTTTTCCCTTTCCTTATTGGATAAAATAAAAGTCGGTGGCGACTCTTGCTTACCGCGACATTTTGCGAAAACAAACGCAAAACGCAAACCAGCATTTTCCAAAACAGTCAGTTCTTCCCACCGTATCACAGTTGCGCTTGTACATGATTCTGTTGCTCAGAAAGAATTTGGCTGAAAATCTTCACAAGAATTTCTTATCATTGATGGAAGCTCCTTCAGGATATTCTTGTGCCTCAAGATATCTCCTCACCTCATGGTACCATGGTTTCTCTTCGTCAGTGTCAAGCTCATAGCAGTGCGCAGGTTCGTCAAGTTTCTCAATTGTAATCATAGGAGCTTCGTTGTCCCATTTGACCTTGAACATGGAAGACATTATTGCCAAGGCGTCAGCCAACTGGTTTTCTTCTCTGGGGAAATGTTCAAAGGTGATCCCTTTGAAGCATGGAATCAGAGTTAACACAAGCTCCTTATAAGGAATCAAGTTTGGATGCTTAGTGTCTAATTCTCCCTTTACTTGGCTAATCACTAGAGAAGAGTCTTCGAATACATCCAAATGCTTAATCCTTAAGTCAATGGCAGCCTTTAAACCCAATATACATACCTCGTACTCAGCCATCTTGTTCGTACAATCGAAGAACAATCTAGCAGTGAAAGGAGTGTGACAACCTTCAGGAGAAATTATCACAGAACCAATTCTGTTACCCAAAGCGTTAGAAGCCCCATCAAAAACCATAGTCCATCGGGATCCTTGTTCAGGTCCGTCATACGGTCCAGGTTTTGCACAGTCAGTCACTAACATGACATTCTCATCCGGGAAGTCAAAGTTCATAGGTTGATAATTATCAATAGCTTGATGGGCCAAATGATCTGCCAATACACTTCCTTTAATGGCCTTTTGTGTTGTATATTGAATATTGTATTCAGTCAGAATAATTTGACATCTAGCTATCCGTCCAGAGAGAGCGGGCTTCTCGAAGATGTACTTAATAGGGTCCATTTTAGAAATTAACAAAGTGGTGTGAGTTAACATATATTGTCTTAGCCGGAGAGTAGCCCATGCCAGAGCGCAGCAAGTTTTCTCGAGTAGTGAATATTTGGTTTCACAGTCGGTAAACTTTTTGCCCAGGTAGTAAATTGCATGCTCTTTTTGGCCAGACTCGTCATGTTGGCCCAACACACACCCCATAAAATTCTCTAGCACAGTCAAGTAAATGATCAATGGTCTTTCTGTTCTTGCAAATATTCCTTGATCTTATCAAAGGCAGCTTGGCATTCGTCGTTCCATTTGACTAATTGATTTTTCTTCAGGAGTTTGAAGATTGGCTCACAAGTAGCAGTTAAGTGAGATATGAAGAGAGCAATGTAGTTAAGTCGACCCAAGAAGCCTCTGACCTCCTTTTTAGAGCTGGGAACTGGCATTTCTTGAATGGCTTTTACCTTTTCAGGATCAACTTCGATGCCTTTAACACTGACGAAAAAACCTAGACACTTTCCAGACCTTACTCCGAATGTGCACTTATTAGGGTTCAACCTCAACTTGTACTTCTTCAGCCTCTCAAATAGCTTGTGTGGGTGATCGAGATGCTCTTCTTCAGTTTGCGACCTTGCAATCATATCATCCACATAGACCTCTATTTCATGATGGATCATATCATGAAATAAAGCTACAATAACTCTTTGATATGTTGCCCCTGCATTCTTTAATCCAAACGGCATGACCTTGTAACAAAAGGTGCCCCATTGTGTAACGAAGGTGGTCTTTTCCATGTCTTCGGGAGCCATATTGATTTGGTTGTAGCCAGAAAATCCATCCATGAAGGAGAAGACTTTATGTTGAGTGGTTTTATCAACCAAGACATTGATATGAGGCGGAGGGAAATCATCTTTGGGTCTTGCCCTATTCAGATCCCTATAATCTACATACATATGAACCTTTCCATCTTTCTTTGGCACGGGAACCACATTCGTAACCCATTGAGGATAAGATGTCACAACTAGGAAATCGACATTGAATTGTTTCATCACTTCAGCTTTTATCTTTTCAAACATGCCACACCACATGCGACGAACCTTTTTCTTAACAGGAGGACAATATTCCTTCGTTGGTAGACGATGAACCACAATATCGGTATCCAACCCTACCATATCTTCATACGACCAAGAAAACACTTCAACATAGTCATGTAACATTTGAACCAATCTACTCTTGATACCATCTTCTAGGTCGGCACCGATCTTGACTTCTTTCTTGTCTGTCTCGGTTCCTAGGTTGATAATTTCGACTGGCTCTTCATGAGGTTGAATAGCTTTCTCCTCTTGCATCAGACGTTTGGCTAGTTCCCCTGGTATTTCACAATCTTCCTCTCCTTTTTCATCTTCTTGGTTAATTGGATGTTCGAAGTCATAATTGGAAATAGTAGAGTCGTTGGCCATGAGATCCGGAATGGATGGGGATCTGCAAGTGTGCGTGTGTGCATGTAAGATACATGGCTATTGTAAAAATGCAATAAAGAAAAAGAAAGACAATGAACACAAAATTTGAAAGCAAAAGGTCCAATCATTTATATTAAATGATCATATGATAAATGGACATGAACAAAACCCTTAACAAATGGACCATAGTGCTCTGGGCAAGGCACATGGATTAAAAGCCATTGTTTGGAATTAAGATTACAGACAAAAGTTCTTGAATTGATAGAAAACAATAAACAATAATTACTCCTCAATGAAGGAGATGGGAGTGAAATCCTTTGCATTCCAGTTGTTGAGCTTTCCTTCGGCAGTAGGGTAGATCCATTCTCTAAAAGTGCATTCATCATCAGAGTCTTCCACAGTGTTCACTTCATAATTTCTAATGCGGGGAGGTAGCTTTCCCACGCGAGCGTGTCTGACTTCTTTCTGAGCTTTGATGGTAAAACCCAATCCAAATTTGTATGCTTTAAATGGAATTTTAGGGAGTTGTCCCCGGATAGTACAGCTTCCATCTTCGACTACAGCATGGGCATCTTTAAGTGAAACCATTATTGGTACAATCTCATCAGCTTTGGATATGTCAGAGGAGATTTTGGTGGCGGCAACCATAGGAGGAACAACTTCGAAGGTCTGGCATGGGGTTTCTATGAACTCATCATCCATTTCCACATACTTGAAGGAATTGAGGTGGCTCACCATAAATTCTTCTTCGCTGCAAACAGTAACGATCTTCCCTTTGACTTGGTCTTTTAATTTTTGATGAAGGGTGGATGTTACTGTCCCTGCCCCATAGATCCAAGGGCGCCCAAGCAAACAGAAGTAGGAGGGACGTATGTCCATTATATAAAAGGTAGAGTTGAAAATCTGCAAGCCAATTTTAATTTGGAGATCCACCTCTCCATGAACCATCCTTTTAGACCCATCGAAAGCCCTTACAATAATATTGTCTGGCTTCAGTACCAATCCTTCACAATCTAGCCGGTCCAAAGCACCTTTGGGTAACACATTTAGAGATGAGCCAGTATCAATTATGACATGTGCCAGGGTGGTTCCCTTGCATTCAATAGAGACATGCAAGGTTTTGTTGTGGTTCCTTCCCATAGGAGTCAAATCAGCGTCGGAGAACCCTAATCCATTGTCAGCCGTTAAACTTGCTACACAGTTCTCGAACTGGTCAGTTGTGGTTTCTTGGGGAACACGGGCTTTCTTCAAGAACTTGATTAAAGCTTGGGCATGAGCGTACGAACAGAGTAACAGTGATAGCATGGAGATTTTGGAGGGGGTTTTCCCCAGTTGCTCAACTATTTTGAAGTCAATCTTCTTTATGATTTTCAGGATTTCCTCCATCTCTCGAGTGGAGGGTTCTTCAGCATCAGTATCTTTGGTAGGTGCCTCTATCCCAGTGGGCTCACCTTCTTTCTCTTTTCCTCTAGTGTTGGCACTAGACTTGTCATTGGTTATATGGACGGGCATCATTGCAGTAATGGGCAGTAAAATATTAGGGGAAAAGATCCTCCATGTTCTTGTTACTTTACTAGAACCCGCAATATTATTAACATCAACTTCGTTTTCATTGATACAAGAATCTTGTTTTATTCCATGATAATAAACCTCGGCACCATAGTTCCATGGAACTGCTTTGTCAGAGGAGTGGGGAATGGACCCAGCGGCAGTGATTATTAAAGGAGAAATGGTTGGTTCATTTGAAATTCTAATAGGACCCTTTGAGGGGATCTTAAGAGCCTTATTGGAGATGGTTATTATGGACAGGTCTTCAGCTTTGTTGGTTAAACTTTTGATGGTAGGAATCTTCTCAAACAGAATCTCGTGGCTATTTATCAAGCGTTGCACACCTTCCTTCAGCCGCTTTCACCCATTTACTTGTTGATCACAGCAAACACAATCTTTAGAACAGCCAGGGACCACCCTGAATCTCAGCAAATTACCCTTCATTGTAGTTAACGGAGTTGTTAAATCCTCAATGGAGGAAACAAAAGTAGTATCATCAATTGCATTAACACCTTTGCCATGGTTCGGCATTGGTGCGGTTTTCACATTTGGAGTAGCAGGTGGATCAAATTCAATTGCTTTATTGTCTATCAGATCTTGAATCTTATTCTTCAGAGCCCAGCATTGATCAGTTTCATGCCCAGGGCTATTGGAATGATACGCGCACTTGGCATTTAGATTGTACTTAGGTGATGAAATGTCTGGATTTGAAGGTGGATTGCGCAATGTCACTAAGTTGGCCTTCAACAGATGTTATAAGGCTTGGGACAATGACATGCTTATTCTCGTGAATTGTCTTCGAGGAACTTCGGATCGTTGATTATTGGATGATTGTCTTTAAGCAGATGGAGAGTTTGGAGTTAACACAACATTAACAGAGGGTCGGTGATCCTTCTTGGTATGGGCCCTTTCCCCATACACAGCATTTGTTTCTTTCTTTATAGGGAAGGTCTTCTTTACAGTATTGGATGCGGAAGCAGATGTCATGGGAATTTTCCCACTCTTAATGCCACTTTCTACCCTTTCACCAGTTAGTATCAACTCGGTGAAACTAGACGAAGAACTCCCCATCAATAGGTTGAAAATGGGCCAGTTAATGTACCCATGAAGATGTCAACTAGTTCTCTTTCAATTAGTGATGGTTGGATCCTACCAGCAAGATCCCTCCATTTTTTTGCATACTCTTTTAACCCCTCATTAGTACCCATTTTTATACCTTGAAGTTGGACTCTGGTTGGTGCCAGATCGGTATTATATTGATACTGATGATAAAAAGCAGTGGCTAGATCTTCCCATGTATAGATGTGGGAAACCTCAAATTGACAGAACCATTCTAGTTGAGTCCCAGCTAGACTCTCTTGGAAGAAATGGACCCAAAGCTTTTTGTCAGTAGTGTGCGGCTGTATCTTGTGCATGAAAGACCTTAGATGAAGTTTCAGGCAGGAAACCCCATCATACTTGGAAAAGACTGGTATTTTCAACTTATGAGGAATGACAACCCCATGTACTAAGCCCAACTCACCAAAATCTAAACCAGTCACGGCTTGAATTTCAACAGCCTTTAGTCTATCCTCCAACTTCTTGTATTTATCCTCTGCCGAAGGATATTTCTCATCAAAATAATCTTTGTCTTCAGAATCTCTTACCTCTTCATCTTGGAATCATTGGCATACCCAACGCAGGTGCTCCTTGCCTCTTCGTCTTGATTTTCTTCATCCTCAAAAGACTCATCGACTATCTGTACCTGACGAACTGGACCCTTGAATCTCTTACCCATGTTGATGAAGGCCTTCTTTTTGGTTTTTTTCTTGGCTACTAGCATAGTCATCAGTTCTTGTTTCCCCTTAGCCAAGGTCAGCAAGGTCTCTTGGAACTTGGAATTTTTCTCTTGCAAGTCCTTCAATATTTGTTCGATATCTATCTTACTGAAATAAACAGTAGAAAGATAAGAAAACCTGTTGTGGAAAACCTGTTTATGTTATGATGCATGAAAGTGCGTATGCAAATTATTCCAAGGACTTAGAAGATTTAAATTTGTTTAGACAAAAGGGAACAAACATTAATTTTATTAATAAGTTCAAATTGATTACAACATGCCTCTTGGGCTTACATTGAAACAAAAGAAACAAAATGAACTAAAATACAATAACAATGGCTCAAATTTCCTATGGATGCTTCCTCTTTGGAGCGATATAGGCATTCAGGCTCCTCTCCTTATGAAGTTGTCTCGTGAGCTCCAATGTCTTCTTCTCGCTTGCATAAAACTGGGCTTCAAAGGTGTCTCACTCTCCTTTTAGCTGAATCCAAGCTCTTTGCAAATCTTCAAGAGAAGTAGGCATATCAGGATAAAGGACAGTATATGGAACATCTCATTCGGCAACAGGCTCCATGATGAATGGTAAGATGGTAGGGTAAGGCATCACGAGACTTTGAGCACGAGTTCGTACCCATTTAAGGTAAGGCTCAAGGGGGTGGAGTTCTTATGTCCCAGTGTCTTACTATCCACTTTGTTTATCATTCTCCAAGCTCGTATGAACCTTTGATGATAGCCTTGGTTGTCGCCCTCATAATCGAATACCAAACCTAGGATGAGTGCATCATGGGGACCATCTCTTCGTGCGTACCCGAACTACCGTAATGCAAGAGAAGGGTTATAGGTGACACCTCCCCTAATGCCTAAGAGTAGGACATTAGAGAATTCCCCACAATGGTCAATGATGGTAATATCCTCCAAGGATCGAGAACACTAATGAATATTAGAATGCATGAGTGACATTAACCTTTGAGACCATGTCAAGCCTTGCTCATTATTTAACGTTGATCGAGGTAGGTGTGAACTAAACCACCTAGAGAGTAATGGAATGCAAGACAAAAGAGTACCCCTTTTCTTCATGGTGCGAGTGTGGAAACAATGTAGAATGTCTCCAAGCAAAGTAGGTATGGGATTACGAGAGAGGAAAACCTTGATGGCATTCAAATCTATGAGTTGGTCCGGATTGGGAAATAGAACAAAACCATAGATTAGAAGGGCCAAGACATCCTAAAAATCTTGAAAATCTATATCTTCCCAGAGCAAACAAGCCTTCTCCAACAGAAATTTGGCTAAGAAACCCTTAACTCCACTTCTTGTCTCCCAATTTTTCACAATGTCAGATCTCCTCAAATGCAAGGCTTTGGCAATCACTTCAGGCTTTGGATACTCTTCTAAACCGGTGAATGGTGTTTGATCCAACACGGGCACTCCTAAAAATTGAGAGAATTATTCTAATGTGCGCACCAATTGGTAGTCGAGAAAGGTGAAGCAATGATGCATAGGATCAAAGAATTGGAAAAGCACACACATTATTTCTTCTTGGAAGTTTGAGGTAGCCAAGTTGAGAAGTCGACCATATTTCTTGGTGAAGGGAGAAACTCCAGGCACTCTTGATGCTAACTCTTGAAGTTGAGGATGCATTTTCAGGAAGTTAATTTGGATGGTATTCCTACGAGTTGAAGTCATGACCTACAAAATAGAACAAAGATAAATTTCTAAATCCTTGAAATGGTTAGTGATAATTCTTATGATGTTATCATGATTCCATGAATAATAATCACAAACAAAGCACACAAAAACCTTAGGTTTAGGCTTGCATGGGTTTCATAGGTAAATACCCTCTTAAAGTTTAGTTGGTTCAACCTGTCCTACAAAGTAATCGGGTTTTAGGGAATCTCAATATCATTGATCTTTCTTCATTAGGCATTGTTTTAGCATAATCAATCTTTTCTTATGGCCAAAATATCCCAAAAGTCTGAACTCAATGAGCGTAGTTTCGAGTATCAACCAATTTCCAGCTTTCCACCGAAACCGGCTATCTCACTACTTCCTAATGGCCAAGTTGTTCAATTAAAGGTTCTAAGGTCAGTTAGTGCTTTATCACACCGCTCAGCGGCCCTGTATTCTCCTCGATTCAACACAAGGGATACCATTACCAACAAATGTGTCACACTAACGTAGCCATTGCTTCAACCATATCGATCTATGCCGTACAGTTTCCACAATCTATTGCAACTTACCTAATGATGTTCCCAGATCCGGGTGGAGGATAAATACAAACCCAAACAACGACTCATAAATGTAAAGCAAACAAATCAAACAATGAAAGCAAATAAATGTGATCTAGCTCTAAGGTAACCCCACTTTTAAGATATTATCCCCAGCAGAGTCGCCAGTTCTGTGACACGGTGGAGAACTGACTTGAGTGTTTTGCGTTTTATCGCAATTGTTGCGAATAGCAAGAGTCACCACCGAATTTTCTTTTATCCAATAAGGAAAGGGTGAAAAGAACAGGAAAGATCTTTGAGATATTTTCTTGAGTTCGGAGGGTAGGTTATGAAAAGGGAAGGTGTTAGCACCCTTCTCATCCATAGTTATCTACGGGCTCTTAGTTGCTTACTAGATCACTTTTGAAATTGCTTTGTTTGAAATGTGTTTGTGGTGGGTTTTGAAAGTATTTTTGAAAAGCGCCTTCGTTTAGGAAAACTTTGTAATGATTCTCGTCTCTATAAGAATGCATACAAAGTGTTGGACTTTTTGAAAATAATTCATGTTTTGAAAGTGTTTGGTGTATTTTGAAAAGATGTTTGTTTTTGAAGATGGATTGTGAGAAAGAAACTAAGAACGTTCTACCTACTCAAAAGTATTTTGTTCCTTTCTCTCTTCCTTTGACATTGCTATCTTACCATTGATTGGTAAGAGTCCCTATCTTTGGATGTAAAGGGACGGACGTGGTTTGTCGTATAGTCATTGAAAGTAACTTATGATACGCTTTAGCAATTTTTCGTAAGGGACTAGATCATTTACCGAAAGCAACATCCAGGGACATCGAGGGCTACGATCTTTTTTATCAAGGGTCTTTGCTAAAGTGCCCATATTCGAGGGACATGACTATTTTACGAGGAAACGAACGAGGCTACCCTAGAGGTGCTTGCGTGAAAAGTGTGCTAGATTGCATACAGTTTTGTCTTGAGATTAAGGTTTTCTAAGCATTGATTTTATCTTTCCATACACGCCCTAATTACTAACAATTATATGAAAACAATAAATTTGTGAAAATCAAAATCCTACGCTATTACATCATTAGGGTGGTGGGGGATAAAATTTTCAAATCGGGATGAAATAAGAGCTTAAATATTACAACCATATTGAATAGCAATGAAGAAAGCATTTAAAATATGTAAAAACGGTGTCAAAGAGAGCAAAAATGCATTTTTGAACATTATGTGTCGACACATGCTCCTATGCATCGAAACATAACTTTTCCTTGCTCCTGTAAAACCAAATCAACTCAATATGAGTCGATGCATAATGGCATGTGTCGACTCATTCCTTGTTTGTGTCGACACATACGCGTTTTGTATCAACTCATGTGCCTTTTTCTTTCTATTTTGTACCTGCTATAGCAGTATGTGTCGACTCATGAGGCTTTGTGTCGACTCATAGCATGTTTTGTCACTAAAATGAGTCGACTCATGTGAGTATGTGTCGACTCATGCTGCAACATTTTCACTTTAACATTTTTTTGCTGCATGCAGGGGTTAGCTCTCAACACATAAACGACAACAATGGAAGACAAATAAAGGTTAGCTTCAAGGGCAATGGTTACTACATTTTATCTTCAAATATGAATCATTAATGATGCTTGAAATGAAGGGTTAAAGTCAAGAAGACTTACCTTGAAGCTGGAATTTAGGATTTGAGCTTGAGTTGTTGCCTTGACTGTTCTTGAACTTGAAAAAAACAGAGGTGTTACGGAAGCTTGTTCTTGAGTTTGAACAACTTCTATATGATGTATGTATGGTGCTTATATGTTTGGACAAAACATGCGAAGTATGAGAGGTTTAAAGGTTTGGACTTCAAAACTCAAGAGTGGAAGCTTTGTGGATTGTTATGGATTTTGTGAATATGAGATTTTGAGGGTTGATCAACAAAAATTCTGGCTTTTCTCTCTATTTTTTTTACCCCTTTCTCTTGTAAATGCTTCTTCTATTTATAGGCAAGAGGTTTGTGTATATGAGCTGATTAGGTTTGCAAGACATCATGTTATGGTTTGGTTGGAATGCAAAGATCAAACTATGTCAAATACTCCATAATCCTAAGATGAAGTATCAAAGTTGTTGGTTTAGAGGGGCTGCTTTCCGTAATTTATGGTGGAGCAAAATCAGAAGCAAACAAAGTATGGGCTCAAGACAAATTTGTACCAAAAAGTTTGATTTTCAAGAATAGCAATGGTAACTTTATGCCATAAATGGAAATATCTTTTGGACAATGGCTTAAACACTTGGGTAATAGCTCAAGAGTGGGTGTAAGAATTAAATTGTAATGAGATTTTCAAGCAAGGAGGCCTGCAACACAAGATTATGCAGCATAGCATAAAGTTTTTGTTATGTGTTCTTCAATAAAATGACTTGTAATTCAAGAATGGATGCCCAACTTCATGCCCTTGAATCTTCTAGCTCAAGTATGATAAATTCATGCTCTTGGATGTTTAGGAAAGCTTGAAGCACCCTCTATAATTTTCATGTTGTCCATTTTGACAAAATCATCTTGTAACTATGTGAAAAAATGCCAAGAAGTTGGGATAAAATTCTGACCAAAGTCTGTTGAAAATTTCTCTAAGTGTTTTATGAAAATGTCATGACTTTAGGAATTTATAACTCAAAGTCCAAGCATTTCTAGAACTTGTTCTGCCCTACAAGGTTTTAGATCTCATTGAGATCTACAACTTTCATGTTGAAAGTTTTCTTTGAATCATCATGCATCTTGGTGAAAAGTTGGAATGAAGAAATGAAATTATCATGTATAAAAAAAACACTTAGAAAAATTTCTAAGTCTTGAAAAGTTTGACTTTTCACATTGACTTTTGACTTTCTTGATTTCTGGATTTCTTGATGATCAAGTTTGATATTCTTGAATTTCTTGATGAATTTTGATCTTTGAAACTTAATGTTGACCAAAAAGTCAAAATTTGACTTTTCAGTGAACAGTTGACTTTTTCATTAGTTGACCAAATTTCCTCTATCAATCCACTGATCTAGAGAAATGTTTTGAGATATGCAAATAGGTCAAAATGATGCATTGAATTCTTGAGATCATGTTACAAACCAATAAGTCAGGTATTTTGCCAAAAGTTTGTGATCAGTTGCTTTCAATCAAAACCCTAATTTGTGGTCTCAGTGTTTCGAAGGTGTTTTTGTCTGATCAATTCTTGAGAATCATTGAGCATTGGAGACCCTTTGTGAAATATCTTGATAAAAGAGAGGGAAAATTTTGGGGTACAACAACAATCAATCGACAATTCATTCTGATGATCATTTACATACAGTCAGGCATAGACTCATTCTGACATATATTCTAGATACATTCCAGATACAATTAAGAAATAGATCCATTCTGATACGCATTCTAGCACATATTCTAAATATACTCTATATACGATCAAAATGTGAATCCATTCTGATACTCATTCTGGTATATCTTCCAGATACCATCCAGATACGATCCAGATGTAGGTCCATTCTGATATTCATTTTCGTATATATCTAGATACAGCCAGGCGTAGGATTATTCTAGTACAGATCTTAGATACATCCAGTCGTAGGCTCATTCTAACACAGATCTCAGATACAGTCGGGCGAAGACTCATTCTGGTCCATTTATAGATAAAATCAAGATATAGACTCATTCTAGGACATCATTCAGATACAATCGAAACACAAGATTCATTATGACACTCCTCAGTACATCTACTAGATAGAGTCGGATGCAGACTCATTCTAGTATACTTCTCAGATACAATCGAGCTTAGACTCATTATGATACTCTTATTAGAAATTACTCTGGATGGTATCTACAAGCCCATCCTTGACGATACTCTGTCATCTTTCCGAATGGCATCTTTAAGCCCATTCAAGAAATATTATCAACCAAGTGTTACTCCGTACACATACGAGTGCAAATTTATGGGCACTTAAGTGTTCAATCATCTTCTACCTTCAAATCAAAAATGGAGGACAGGCCAATTTAACTCTTCAGGTTTAAGAAGATTGAACAGGGGCAGTTGTTGTACCCAAAAAATTTCCCTCCCATTTTATTCAAGATGTCTCCTCATGCTTCTAGAGTTTTCATTTGCTCAAGGTTACTCAAGAATTGATCGGACAAATTCTTCTCCTAAGTAATGGACCTAGAACTAGGGTTTCACTTTTATCAAGGAAAAAATTGGGTTTATAATGCTTCAAGTGGATTTCATGGTTCCTTATATGTCTCCAAGAATGCTCATGCCAAGTTTCAAGCCTTGCCTCACAAATTTTACTCAATCAATTGCTTAGATGACTGAAAATCAATTGTATTGAACAAAAAGTCATCTATGGTCAAAATACAGTTAAACCTCGGGATTTTTGGTCAACATCAAGATTTTGAAGTCATATTCATCATTTTATCAATGGTTGATCATGGTTCATCAAGAAAACTTAAGATTCATTAAAAGTCAAAAGTTATCAAATGAGGGGTTTCTTAAGGAGAAGTGAACTGAACTTTGACCAAGCACAACTTCCACATGCTTCATAAGATTATCCTTAACCAAAGCTCATTTGGAAGGAAATTCAATTTGCTATAACTTTGTCTCTCTAAGCTCAAGTCTAAAAAATGCTTCATTTGAGAGATATGGGCCAAAACATTATAGGTCATTTTAAAAGTCAACAAAAAGACACTTTTTGTCAAGGCAAATCACATCAAGTTAAATCTTAAAATGCAAAAATTACCAACATAGATATTGTAGAGGACATCTTGAGCTTTCTGAAAAGTCCAAGATCACCTTCAAATGATAAAAATTGATAGACTATTGATTGGTGCAAGTTGGGAAATTTTGAGAAAATGCATGAAATTTAAAGTGACCAAAATTGAATTTTTAGGCTATTGAGCTTGTGTTTAAAGGTCCATGCATCTTATAGGCCTCAATATGAACCTCTAAACTTATTCATACACCCCTTGGGTTTTTATTCTATTTTTTTATTTAAAGTAAAAATAAATTAGATAAAAGTCAAGGCTTTCTTACAAAGGTCCAAGCCCAACCTTTTGACCTAATTTCAAGCTCTATATATTCTCATTGTTCAAACATAACAACACACAGAAAAACCCTTGCAAAACACCATCCCAAAATCTCAAAAAAAAATTAGGGAAAATCAAAAACCCTAGCTGCATCCACTTTCGAAGCAAACCAACCTTTCCATTCACTTCCAGAAGCACTATAGGGTAACGCTGGATCATTTGTGATGATCCAAAGAGCATGAAACGAGCATACATGCTGCGCCATTTTTTCTTGATTTATTGCAAATTTATATTTATGTTTTCATGTTGTTTTAATGCATACTAACACCACTAATGTACTTCTGAGGTATAATAATGCAGGATCGAATCATAGCATGGCATCCCATAATGACCGGATAAGGGTTGGCCGTGTTCACACCGTTTTGATTTGTCTCCTTTGTATCTCACAATCTAGCATAGTTTGGCCAAACCTAATATCTCCATTGAGTTTTCAAGGCCTGAATTAGGGGGGAAGGATCCTTTTTATGCACTAATGTGCGTTATTTTGCTAGTTTCAAAAAACACCTCACCGAAGAAGGCGACCGGAGCTAGGGCTCCGGCGCCTCTCTGGTCCACTTTTATAATATATTTATTTGTTTCTATTTGGTATGTGAATGAGGGCGTAGTACCGCTGGTCAAGTTGTTGGTCTATGAGCATAAGGGCGTGGGTTCAATCCTTGCGCTTCACCGTGTGTTTGCTATTTTTTTCCAAATCCGTGCAGGTTCATTATATATTGCGTTGATTCTATCCTATCAACACAAGCGCGCGCCTGGCGCAATGGTAAAGCATGTGGTTGAGAAAGGCTAAGGGTGTGGATTTAACACCCACCCCTTGCATTTGCATTATTTTTTTATTTTCTAACCTGTTTCTTTGGTTTTTCTTCCCCTATGTATTTTTGGCTAATTAATTCTTTTCCTCTTAACCCTAATTTCACTTAATCATAAAAACAACAAAACCTTTTTTTACAAACCCTAAAAGTAATTAGGTTTTAGATTTTTATTAACATTTTTAATTTCATTAATTAAGCTTTTTTTAATTAAAATCAACTAGGTTTTTAGGTTTAATTAATTAATTATCATCAAAACTTCTTTTCATAAAAAACATCAAAAACACTTCTTTTTCCTTCAATTTTAATTTTATGTATTTAGATCAACTGTATAGGTTTCGCGAATGTAATCTTTACTTGTCACTTTTTTTTCATTATTATGTAATTTCTCCTGGATGTAATAGCTTAGGATTTATTTTCCGCTTTCACTATTATGTATCTTCCCCAAAGCGATATAATAGTTTAGGTTTATATTTTATGCCTTTACTTTCCGCACCTTTACTGTCTTTATATTTACTATACTAATGCTTAGTAATTAGGGTTGTATGGCAAGATAAAAACCCAATGATAGAAAACCATAAATTCACAGATAAATATAACTAAATACAACATACTCTGCACACTCGCACCTCTAGGGTAACCTCCTTTGTTGCCTTCGGAAAATAACGGTCATGTCCCTCGAACATAGGGATGTCTTAGCAAAGACCCTAGATCAAGTCATCATACAAAAAGATCATAGTCCCTTGATGACCCTTTTGAAGTTGCCTTTTGAAATGATCTAGTCCCTCGAGTTGCCTACGAATAATATGATTACAGTCCCTTATGAAAATTGCTAAAGCATCCTTACGAATTTCCTTCGATGACCGTACGATGACCCTCCATTTGTCCCTTCACATCAAACGATAGGGTTTCTTACGAACTAATGGTACGGACATCACTATCTAAAGGAGAAGGAAAAGTACAAGAACAACCTTGAGTGGGTAGAAACTTTTAATCGCTTGCTCACAAAATTCTTCAAAGCAAAAACATTTCATCGACACTTTCAAAAATATTTTCAAACGCTTTGTATACACTCTTGAGGACTGATACAAGAGTTATTACAAAGTCCTCCTTACATTGGCGTTTTTAAAATATTTCCAAACACACACACAAAGGAAATTTTCAAAAGTGAGTTAAGCGATTAAGAACCCTTAGATAGCTATGGAAGAAAAGGGTGCTAACACCTTCCCTTTTCATAATCTACCCTCCCGAAATCAAAATCTATCAAGGTCTTTCCTGTTCTTTTCACCCTTTCCCTATTGGATAAAAGAAAAGTCGGTGGCGACTCTTGCTATCTTCAACATTTACGATAAAACGCAAAACAAGTCAGTTCTCCCAGCGTATTACATGCTCAATAATTGGAAGCCTAAATACTTTATACCAATATCCTTTAGTCAGGAGTAAATGCTATATTCTGTTTTCTTGCTTTCAAGTTTTTGATTATGTAATTTAAACAATAACTTTAAACCTTGTGCCTTACCCGAGGCACAATGGTCCATTTATTGGGGTTGTCATTTTTCATTCGCATATTTTTATTTAATCAATAATTGGATGTTTGCATTCAAATTTTGTGCTCTTTATCTTTCTTTTACTTTATTGCTTTCAAAACAGCTATATGTTCTTATACACACCCATACAACAAATTGTAGATCCATATCCACCATGGATCCCATTGATAACAATTATGTTATTGCCAATTATGACTTCAAAAATCTGATCTACCAAGGCGAGGACGGAGGTGACGAAGATTACGAAGTACCTAAAGAGCTTTCTAGGATGTTAATGCAAGAAGAAAGAGCCATACAATTGCATGAAGAGCTAGTCGAGGTTGTAAACTTGGGTACTGAAGAGGACGAGAAAGAAGTCAAAAAAGGTTCCAACCTAGAAGACAATGTCAAAAAGAGATTAATCCAGATGTTGCATGACTATGTTGAGATCTTTGATTGGTCATACAAAGACATGTCAGGGCTTGATATTGATATTGTGGTTCACCGTCTATCGATGAAGGAAGTTTATCCTCCTATAAAGCAGAAGGTTCATCGTATGCATCCTGAGACGTCTTAAAAGATCAAAGTTGAGGTTATGAAGCAGTTCAATGCATGTTTCTTAGTTGTTACGTGATATCCTCAGTAGTTTTCAAATGTGGTGCCAGTACCTAAGAAGGACGGTAAAGGGCATATATGTATAGACTACATGGATCTGAATAGGGCAAGCCCCAAAGATGACTTTCTGCTTCCGCATATTGATGTTCTGGTTTACAACACCGCTCAACACAAAGTATTTTCCTTTATGGATGGTTTCTATGGTTATAATCAAATCAAGATGGCCCTTGAAGACATGTAGAAGCCTACCCTTGTCACACAGTGGGGCACTTTCGGTTACAAAGTTATGCCTTTTGGTTTGAAGAACGTCGGTGCAATATATCAGCGTGCTATGGTATTTTTGTTCCATGACATGATCCATCATGAGATAGAGGTTTACATTGACGACATGAAATCCAGGTCTTAGACTGAAGAAGAAAATCTCGACCACCTGCACAAGTTGTTTGAGAGGTTGAAGAAATAAAAGTTGAGGTTGAATCCAAAAAAGTGCACCTTTGGGGTAAGATCCGGTAAACTCCTAGATTTCGTTGTTAGTTGTAAAGGTATTGAGGTTGATCCTGCCAAGGCTAAAGCCATTCAAGAAATGCCAGCTCCCCATACTGAGAAGGAAGTCAGATGTTTCCTAGGATGATTGAACTACATTTCCAGATTTATTTCCCATTTGACTCCTACTTGTGAGCCAGTCTTCAAGTTGCTGAAGAAAGATCAAGTAGTAAAGTGGAATGACGATTGTCAGATAGCCTTTGAAAAAATCAAGGAGTACCTCCAGGAACCTCCAATTCTGATTCCACCAGTTGAAGGAATACCTCTTATCATGTACCTAACAGTGTTAGAGAACTCAATAGGGTGTGTATTGGGGCAACATGATGAGTCTGGTCGAAATAAGCATGCAATATACTACCTTAGCAAAAAATTTACCGACTGTGAAACAGGATACTCACTACTCGAGAAAACTTGTTGCGCTTTGCCGTGGGCTTCTCGCCAACTAAGACAATATATGTTGACTCATACTAGTTTGTTGATCTCTAAGATGGACCCAATAAAATACATATTCGAGAAACCCGCTCTCTTTGGAAGAATATCAAGAAGATCTTGCAGAAGATGACAGTGACATACAAATATTGGCATGAGATGTTACCATTTTCTCTTCATGGTTATCGCACTTCAGAACGTACATAACCTGGAGCAACCTTGTTCTCTCTAATCTACGGTATGGAGGTTGTCTTACCTATTGAAGTCTAGATTCCTTCCCTAAGGATTATGAAAGACGCAGGTTTAGATGAAGACGAATGGACTCAGAATCGATTGGATTAAATAAATTTGATCAATGAAAAAAGGTTTGTGGTTGTTTGTCATGGTCAAATGTATCAGAAATGCATGATCAAAGCCTTTAACAGGAAAGTCAAACATCGGATATACTAGGTTGGTGATTTGGTAATAAAGCGTATTATCCTACCACAAGGTGATCCCAAGGGAAAATGGACTCCTACATATAAAGGGCCATTTGTGATCAAAAAGATATTTTTTTATGGTGCTATGATACTTACTACCATAGACAGTGAAAATTTTCCACACCCTATGAATGCGGACATGGTCAAAAAATACTACGCATAAAAGAGACCCATTAGGTTGACAGGCCTAGGCAAAAGTAAGGGCATCCCAGCGAACCAAAAGGGTTTGGGAAAAAATTATATATATATATATATATATATATATATATATATATATATATATATATATATATATATATATATATATATATATATATATATATATATATATATATATATATATATATATATATATATATATATATATATAAATTGTACATCCGGCAAGTCGAAAACCTGAAAAGGCGGCTTGGGAAAAAAAGGATATCCCGATGGACTGAAAATCCGAAAGGGAGGTCTAGGAAGTAGTTAGGGATTAAAGCGTACGACTATGTCCCATTGGATTACCTATCTACTTACGTCAAGTTGAAACGGTACAGAACAATTCAATCATCTTCTTTCAACAGCAAGTGATTTGATGCTCGAAGACATATGGGCAATAACAGAGTTGAAACTTGATGGGATCGTTTCCACATAGTTGTTTTTCCTTGTTTTTATTTATACCATTTCTTAATTCTTACAAATATTTCCTCTTACTAGGATTTCTGTCTCTTTGTATAAAACTGTCTGCTTATAGGAAAACTTTCAGAATCAATGCAATTAGATTTCAAAATTCAAAATTGTTTTACTTTCTTTGTTTTGTTTGCAAAAACATCCAATGATTACATTGAATGAACATATGCATTTGAACATGATTAATGTTAATAAAATATATGCATAAAAACAGGATTAGCATTTACTAAAGATTCTAGGAGTTGGGATAATTTTCAAGTCATCCACAAATATCCACAGAGAAATCTCCATGGAACTATCTCTACAGAGCTATCTTCACAAGCTCATCCCCAATAGAGATATATTCCCCAGAAAATCTAATATGCCATCAGACAGAAATTGTAGCATCTTCCAGCGGTTCACCTCTATATCCCTGATGGATAGCTCGACATGATCATCTTCCCTAATAGGCCCCCTAGCAGATAATTTCCTCAATATATTGTCCATCTTAGAGATTATTTCCCCAATATGCCCCCTTAGCGCAGCCTATGAAATCCTAATCCCCATCAGAGATTATTTCTTCAATGCAGTCTACAGGGTTTATTTCCCCAACAGAGTTTATTTCTCTAATATTTCAATACCCCGATAGGATTCTCTTCCCCGGCCAGATATCATTCAACTCTGTCCTCCCCAAAAGAGTTGACATCCATATCTGAAACTTGGTCAAACAACACATCAAAGGATTATCCATCTCTTTTGTCCCCATTCAGGGTACATGAGAATCAAATCCTTCAAAAGAACGATGAACAACCAATTTTCCTGGAATTCTTTTATCCCCAAGCAGAAGTCGAACATCCCCAGCGAAGTGTCCTCAAACAGAAAGCGGGAATCCCCAGCAAAGACGTTCTAAACAAAATTAAGAAACTACTATCTTCATCCCCAACAACAGTCAGGGATTTATTTTCCTCGGCCAAAGATGTTATACGAAGCTGCTGATATGTTCCAGTGACATATTGCACCCATACATCATTTACAGAATATATAGCATATGCATATGAAACGCATATAGTATTCTAATTTATTTTGAGAGCATCATTACGAAATGCATTTCATGCATCATGACATTGCATAAAAGTAACTTTGTCTTTTTAGGTTAAGTTCTCGAATAGATTAATATTATCAGCCACCTATAGACAAGTTGTACAGCAATCCCTGAAACAGGACGGAGCGACTATCTACATGACCAAATGATTTCCTTCAGAGGTTCATTCTGAAAAGCATTCCCCTCAAAGACTAAATCTGACGAGAATTTCCTTCATAGATTCATTCTGAAAAGCACTTCCTTTGGAGATTTATTCTAAAAAGCACTTCCTTCAGAGATTTATTCTGAAAAGCATTCCCCTCAGAGACTAAATATGACGAGAATTTCCTTTAGAAATTCATTCTGAAAAGCACTTTCTTTAGAGATTTATTCTGAAAATCACTTCCTTCAGAGATTTATTATGAAAAGCACCTCCCTCGGAGATTTATTCTAACGAGCATTTCCTTCATAGATTTATTCTGAAAAGCACCTCAGAGATTCACTCTGACGATCATTTCCTTCAGAGATTTATTCTGAAAAGCACCTCCCTCATAGCTTTATTCTGAGGAGCATTTGCTTCATATATTTATTCTGAAAAGCACCTCCCTCAAAGATTTATTCTTACGAGCATTTCCCTCAAAGACTAAATTTGACGAGCAGTTCCTTTAGAGCATCATTCTAAAAAGCATATCCTTCAGAGATTCATTCTAAAAAGAATTTCCTTTAGATAGGATCAGATAGATTCATTTTGAAAAGCATTCTTCAGATAAAGTCAAGCGTAGACTCATTCTGGTACTCCTATCAATAGTTACTTCAGATGGCATCTATAAGCCCATCTTCGACGACACTCTATCACCTCTCTGAATGCCATCTTTAAGCTTATTCGAGCAATACAATCAACCAACAGTGTTACTTCGTGCACATGTGAGTGCAAATTTTTGGGCACTTAAGTGTTCAATTCTCTTCCACCTTCAGATCATGAATGGCGAGCATTGCTAATCTAACTCTTCAGGTTTAAGAAGATTGAACAGGGGCAGCTGTTGTACCCCAAAAATTTCCCTCCCATTATTCAAGGAAAATTACTTCAATAGGTCTCCCCATGCTCCTAGGGTTCTCGATTTCTCAAGACTACTCAAGGATTGATCAGAAAAATCATCTTCCTAAGTAGTTGACCTACAACTAGGGTTTTGCTTCTCTCAAGGAAAATTGGACTTCTAATGCCTCAAGTGGATTTCATGGTTTCTCATATGTCTCAAATAATCCTCATGCCAAATTCCAATCCTTGCAGCACAAGTTTTCTCAGTCAATTAGTCAGATGATTGAAAATCAACTGTATTGGGCAAAAAGTCAACTTTGACCAATTTACAGTCAAACTTCAAGATTTTTGGTCAACATCAACATTTTGAAGTCACATTAATAATTTGATTAAGGTTTGGTCATGATTCATCTAGAAAACTCAAGATTCATCAAAAGTCAAAAGTTACTAAATTAGGGTTTTCTTAAGGAGAAGTCAACTAAACTTTGACCAAGCATAACTTTCACATACTTCATCAGAAAGTTCTCAACCCAAGCTCATTTTGAAGGAAATTAAATTCTCTACAACTTTGTATGTCTAAGCTCAAGGCCAAAAATGCTTCATTTGAGAGATAAGGGCCAAAACATTACAGGTCATTTTGAAAGTCAACAAAAAGACACTTTTTGTCAAAGCAATTTACATCAAGATAAAGGCTTCAAATGAAAAAATGACCAACATGAAGATTGTAGGTGGTATCTTGAGCTTTCCAAAGAGTCCAAGATCACATTCATATAATAAAAATTGAGTGATATATGATGTGTGTAAGTTGTGATATTTTGAGAAAATGCATGAAATCCAAATTAAGCAAATTTGAATTTTTGGGCTAATGGGCCTATCTTTTAAGGTGCAAACGTGTTCCTGACCTCATAATAGACTCCTAAATCCATTCATTTATTTTTGTGGTTTTTATTTCTTTTATTTTTATTTTATTCAATTAAAAGCAAAATAAATCAAATAAAATACTAAGTGAATGAATCAAGGCATGAAGATCTATTTTTGAATTAAATCATAAGTTTAAAAAGCGGGTGACAACTTGAAAAATACGTGTAAATATTGATTGGTACATGATTGGCCTAAAAAAGAAAGATTCCATGCAAAACTTCAATCCAAGATTTGATCATGAAAAACAAAAGATTGATTCCACTTTTGTTGACCTAAATCTTCCAATATAAACAGAGAACACATTCAGACCAAGGGACAGACGAAAATTTCCTCAAGAACACCCTCTCAAAAAATCTCATTTTTTGTCAAAACTAGGGCAAAGCCAAAACCAAAGATCCAACCACTTTCAGTCCAAGCCATCCATTGAAAATCATTCCTGAGGTATCTAAGGGTGAGAATAGGTCGAAAGTCATGGCCATTGATACTTGAAACAAGCATACTCATCTTCTTCGATTTGGTTTTCTTTCAAACACTCATATAATAAATTTCATGCATTGTTAATATTTATTAACTGCTCAAATGAGTTCTTATGGTTAGTTAGAACAGATTTGAATCATAAAACAAAAGCGCTAACGTGAAAATCATGTTTTTCCATGGCTAGGGCAGTTTGAGATGTCTTCTTTGAAACTCATGATACAAGTGTTTCCAGGCCAAACAAACACCACCATTGGATTCGCAAGGGTCGAATTAGGGGGATAAGGTCTTTTTTATGGTCTAACACATGTTATTTTGCAGGTTTGAAAATCCTCTCACCGGAGAAGACGACCGAAGCTAGGGCTTCGGCGCTTCCCTGGTTCACTAGCTTTATTATATATTTGTTTGCTTATATTTTAATTAAAAAAACAAAGCGCAATGCAGTTAGTTGAGACGGAGGCATGTAACGTGAAGGGCGTGGGTCCGATCCCTGCATCTTACAATTATTTTTTGTGTTTTTTCAAACTAACGTGCATGTTTTATATATATTAATCAATTCCTATTTCTCAAACACCAACGGACACTTGGCCTAGTGGAAAGCAGTGCAGTTTGTGAAGCCAGATGGCGTGGGTTCAACACCCACCCCATGCAGTTTTTTTTTACCATATTTTTCTAACCTAATTTTTCTATTTTCTTTCTTAATTATTCCTTAATTAGTTTAATTAACAATTAACTAACCTAATATTTTTTTTCTTAATAACTAACAAATTAGGATTAGGGTTTTAGTTAGTAATTATTTTTTTCTTATATTTTTTATTTACTAATTAATTAAATTGGCTTTTTTCTTAACATTCAAATAAATTAGGATTTAGGTTTTAATTACTATTATTAACTTAAATTGTTTTCTACAAAAAAAAACATAAAACATTTTAACATTCTTTTTCTATTTTATTTCTTCTTGCTATTTAATTTTCATAGAAAATTGTATAGGTTGCATTCTTTAATTGTAATAGCGTAGATTTCTTTTCTCGCATTTTTTCCTAATTATGTAACTGCTCACAGGATGTAATAGTGTAGGTTTACTTTCTCGCGAAATTTTATACTTATGTACCTCTCCCGAAGCCATGTAATAGCTTAGGACTTTACATTCCGCACTTTATTTTTCTGTACATATTTAACTACTAGTAACTAGGTTTTACATGGAAAGACTAAAAACAATCTAGAAAACCCTAATATTCAAGATAAATAACTGAATCAATACACTTCGTACACTTGCACCTCTAAGGTAACCTCTATTGTTGTCTTATGATATTGGTCACATCCCTCGAAAGTGGGAATACTTTAGCGAAATAACCTCGATCAAATCATCATGTCCCTTTCAAATAAGATCATAATCCCTCGGTGACCCTTCGAGCTGCCCACAAAATGATCTAGTCCCTTCGAGTTGCCTACAAAATGATCTAGTCACTTTGAGTTGCCTACAAAATGATGATAGTCCCTTCGATACAATTGCTAAAGTATCCTTACTTGTTGTTTTCGATGACCATACGATGACCCTACGCTTGTCCCTACACATCTAATAGATAGGGCTACCTACCAACTAATGGTATAGATAGTACTATCTCTAAAGGAGAAGGAAAAGAGTAAGAAAGAATTTAGTGGGTAAGAAACTCTTAATTGCTTGCTCACAAATTTTCTCAAAACTTTTTTACACACTACACTTTCAAACAAATATTTTCAAAAATAATACTTTGTATACATTCTTGAGGACTGATACAAGAATCATTACAAAGTCAGCCTTACATTGACGATTTCAAAATATTTTTAAACAAATCACACACACAAAGCAATATTGTCAATAGTGAGCTAAGCAATTAATATCCCGTAGATAACTACGGATGAAAAGGATGCTAACACCTTCCCTTTCCATAACTTACCCCCCGAACTCAAAATATATCAAAGGACTTTCCTGTTCTTTTCACCTTTCCTAAATATTGGATAAAAGAAAAGTCAATGGCGACTTTAGCTATCCGCACATTTGTATAAAACCGAAAAGTCAATTCTCCCATCGTATTAAAATGTTATATTTGACCATGGAGTACCTGTTGAGAAAAGGGAGATAGTGAGTCATAAAAGGGAACCAAAAGTTAGCAAGGTAGTGCTATAAGAATAATCAGACTTAAAGAGATTTATCTGCAACTCTCCAAGAAATATGTATCCGTTCTTCGTCAAGATGTTTTATTCAAACCTCTACTTCATAGATGGGATCCTTACTTTCAAAGTCATAAAGCATAAGATATCTCTACCATTGGAAGAGGTTTCTGAATTTATGGATATACCTTCACCATACCTCTCTTCATGCCAGGTGAACGAGAGGAAGGTAACAACTACAATTATGAGGTTGTTGATTCATACTTTTTGTTAGATCTGAATTCCCATATTCTTATTTGTTCACCAAAGACCATGTGAACCCAAATATTAGTCTCATTAATTATGTGGAAAACCATATCATTTTCCCAAGGAAGGGCCACTTTAGCCACTTAACCAGATCTAATGTTGTCGAGGTATGATTACTTACAAATAAAGTTGAGACAAATTGGTCAAATGTAATGATCCAACGCATGTTGGGAAGAAAAAGGAAAGACTTATGTTTTCCATATGGTTATTTGATAACATAAATCTTGGAACATTTCGGGTTCAAGCTTGAAGGAGAGGAAGCGGTGTAATATGTAACAATAATAAGAGAGGCCACATTAAGGAAAATGTGCTTCAAAATTGTAAATGGGAGATCTTTCAAAAGCCTCCAAAAGGAAAGAATAATTATGTAGAACAACATGCATCAACATCATCTCCTTATCAAGAAGCTTATGTAACACTAGAATATTTTGACTTTGATATCCCTAAAACAATGTATATCAAAGCTCTACTCCAAGATATCATCAAAATAAAGAAGAGGATTCATAACAAGGTCAACTTCCTGACTCATCACTTCACTCAAGACATAGTGAATCTACCTCCTGGGTTATTCACTAATGATGATGAGGATACTCAATAGTGTCTCACTTATGTGTTTAGTTTCAATTTTAGGTGTGTTTAATTTTTTTCTTTCCCGTTTTTTTTTTACTTTGAATTCTAGTTAATTATTAAAGTATTTCCCTTTTCTAGTAAATTTGGTGTGAACTATGTGTTTGCTTATTTATCATTATTTTCTCGCATCTTTTTTGTGTATATTTTATTATACCAAAGAGGGAAAAGTATACTCTCAAGGAGATTAGAGTATACTCTCTACTACTATAATGGGTAGATTAACCACTCCAAAGTGTACCATTTTTTACCATCTCCTTGAGAGACGAGTTGTCTTCGTAAAAAATGGGGAGAATATGGATCTATGTGCTTGCATGTATTGTCGATGTGACCAAAGTGGTGAAGTTTGTTGACAACAAAGCGACGATCAATTGTTTGCTCTTGAAGATGACAACACCTGATATCACACGATATTTATTGAAGTCATTATATTTTTGGAGATGTTATTGTTCAGATGTTTCATCAAGTCATCTCTTTGGAAAAAAGTAAACACTGCCATCCAACAATGTTCAACTGAAGGCTTTTGTCAAGGTTCTATAGTGGTTTGTTTTTTCAACTATCTGATGATGGTAATTAACTTGAAGATATATCAAACCTCGTCAAGCTAGAAGATTTAAAGTTCTTGAAGCTAAGACTTAAAGCTTCAGAGTTATGAAAGAGATGAAGTGTGAAAGCTCGTATGGTTGTGTCTGTGAGTAGCCAGTGTCATGTAAAGGCACAAGGTTATTTCTGGAACTACCAAGGACAAATCACACACACTCACACACTTAAATATTTTAGAAGCCTATCTTATTTTATTAAAACCACCTAAAAATATTTTTATGGCCTAGTCAATTTGGAAGCCTTTTTACAAAGGAAAATCGATTGGCCCTAAAGCTATAATCAATTATTTTCACTTTGCAATGCCTACAATTAATGGGAACAATGTCTTAATTATTGGAAATAGCTAAATATAAAAACCTTCAATTTGTGGCTTGAACAATTGATTATTCACGTGTAATAATTGATTGGAATAATCTATTATGAGAGTTATTTCGCTCATAGATTGTTTCAAAATTTAAACCACATTTATGCCTACAAATAGAGAGTTTCTCTATCAGTTTAAAACATCTCAAAAAACGATCTTTGATCCTACCTTCTCATTCTCTCAACTTTTTCTATAAATATCTCGTTTTCTCACTTAAATTTTTCCTTAGCGCTTTGAGAGTGTTCTTGTGCTTAAGTGAGGATCTTTGTTGAAATTGAAGGGTGTATTTATAATTTACTCAAGGAGTAAAGTACCTTTGGTAAGAATTTATTTGGTTGCGAGCTAAACTAATAAAACCTCTTTGTTTGGTTCGTGAAGATCAACTAGTAAAATTTCCACAATGATTCTTATGCTCAGCTCGATGTAAAATCTTTGTTGGTTCATGAGCTCAGCCTAGTGTAAAATCTTTGTTGGTTTATAAGCTCAGCCTAGTGTAAAATCTCTGGTGGTTCAAGATTAGCTCGTGTAAAACCTCATCTCAGTTTAGTGGTAAGCCCGTGTAAAACATCAGTTTGGCTTGGAGAATAGCTAGTGCAAGACTCCATCTCAATTCAGAGGAAAGTCTATATCAAACTCCATCTTAGTTCAACATCATCCAATGTAAAACTTTGGTTCATTTTGGAGGATAGCTAGTACAAAACTCTATCTCCATTTGAAGGATAGCCAGTATAAAACTATATCTTGATTCAAGATCAACTTGTGCAAAATCTTTATTTGGTTTAGAGGATAGCCAGTCAAAGCTCTATTGTTTGGTTGGAACTAGAAATAGAAGATGAGGTAGGGGAGTTGTATCTCAATGTGGTGGAGTGGTGCTTCTGATGCGATCGAGTAGGACAGACCTACAAAGTTAACACTTTAACGCCCAAGTTAGTGAGAGAATGATAAGTAATGCGAATGAGGGTTGATTTGAATACCATAAATGACACGTTTTTCCTTTGTATATCAAGAGCATTGAAACCATTCGTGCATGGTGTAACGCCCGTTATTTAATTAATTATTTAATTAATTATTTTTGAAATTATTCGTTGAAGTTGTGAGATGTTGTGAATTATTGGCATAAGTTTCTAGATTATTATTAGTTAATTAATTAGTTGATTAATAATAATAATAATAATAATGTTAGAATTAGTTGAATAATATAATAATTGTGTTGGGCCTATTTTATTGTTTGAAAGTAGTAAAGTGGGTGTGTGTAAGTTATGCCCAATAGGATTAATGGTATAAGGTCAGGGTGACATAAGAAATTTGGTTAGTTAGAGAATAGAAAGTCTTGGTGTGTTCGTCGTGAAAAGATGCGCAGAAGAGGAGCAAGGTTGCACGGTTGTCGAGCAAGGAAAGACAAGGATTACGGCCGGAGATTTGTAGAGCGACCTTCAATCCATGTAAGGGTGGGGTTCGGATTATATAATGGGGCTTATGATGAATGTTATGTGGGTATTGGCCGTATATATGCATGTCGTGCGTATGATTATGGATCTGTTTCTTGAACTTGGTCGTTTCTCATGTTGTGGGCGTTTATGAATTATCTGCATGTTGCCTGGTAAAATTGATCAATAGGTTAGTGTACATTATCACCTCTTGATGTGGCTGTTAAGTCGTTGTGTTTTTCTGAGCGGTTGGCCGTAAACTAGGGATTATGTTGATGTGGTCGTTCAGTCGCTTTGTTATTCCATGTTGTTGGCCAGAAATTAGTGGTCGAGGAGGATACTCAAGGGCTGGGTTAATGTTCGTCATAGAACCAATGACGTATATGCAAAAGTTTTGAAGACACGTGGTGTCGGGGGGCACAGGTGCTAGGTGCCGAGCGACATTAGGCTACAAGGTGTTCTGGGGAATACAAGTGTTGGGTGTCGAATGGCATTAGGCTGCAAGGCGTGCCGAGGAGCACAATAATTATGTCGAGCTTCACAAAGCGGAAGATCGTGCTGAGGGGAACATGTTATTTGTTAATTCTTTCTCGGTTCCTGTGCATGTCGAGGGGCGCATAGTTCTCCCTTATTCCTTAATGCCCGTGCATACTGAGTTGGTTAATTACTTTAGTTTAGTAGTCCTAGTAATTTAGTAGAGTTCTTAATAACTGTAGGAGAGAAAATTAGTATTTTAGTAGAAAACTACTAAGCCGAATATAGTTGAATTGATCGTATAATTACGCAGAACGTCATAGTATATTTTGATTGATATGTTGTATTGTATGCTTGTTATAAATTGAGAATTGGCAGATGCTGATGAATTTTGTTGAGATGCCTCTAATTATTGGCAAGTATTAAGTTATAGGCTTATGGCCAATGTTGAATTATGTTGAGTTGTTGTTGAATGATTATTGTTGTTGTTACTATATTCATATTGTTATCGCATACATAGCATATCAAGTTAGAGCTCATGCTCGGTAAATTGGCCTGGATTGGCAAAAATATAAAGTTGAAGGCTTATGCCTTGTTGATGCCTCTATTAATTGGCAGATTATTAAGTTGGAAGTTTTGCTCCATTTGTACCACATACATGTGCATGAAAATAAGTCGCATTCCATGTTGCATTCTGAGTTGTTGTATGGATGGATTGATGATGTTAATGTTGTTAAAGAGCTGTGAAGTGGTGATTTTGTATGAACTGTTTCTAATATATTAGTTATCATATATACTATTATATTATTCGATATCTCACCCCTTCTATTTGAATGTTACCCACATGTTGGTAACGTGCAGGTAATCCAGAGTGAAGGTAGTTTACCTTCAGTAGTTCGAGTCGGTGTCATTGCTCTGATACGTAACACTCGGGGGGATGAACGCTTGTTGCTTTATTGTTGTTATTACTTTAGTTGTTGAATTTTAAGTTGATTTTTGTTAAGTACTTGTTATTTGGAGTTGTTTCAGTTGGATAAAGATGTTACATTCTTTTAAGTCGAATTTTATGATTCCGATGTGTAGTTATGAAAGTTGTTGGTTTTAAAAGATTAATTTATGTTGTTGTTGGTTCATCCGAGTTTAAAGTGTTATGTATCTGTGTTAAATGTCGTTCTTTTAAGTTGTAATTGTAGCATTCCATTTGTTTGTTGGAAATTTTGTAACTCTGATTTTATATAATTCGTTGGGTAGAAATGGGGTGTTATAAGTTGGTATCAGAGCCTGGCGGTCCGTCTGACCAAGTTGGCGAGTCGTAGTTTTGTCTAACAATCGAGCATTGTTAACTTGAGTTCTAATCGTTGTTTATGTGTTAGTGATAAATTGAGATGGCTGGAAGGAATGACGATGCACTTGCTGGTGCTTTGGAACGATGGCGCATGCTATAGAGAATCAGCTGAATGCTGACGGGAATGTTGGATCTCGTAGCTTGGCGACTTTCCAGAGGGAGAATCCGCCTACCTTCAAGGGTAAGTATGATCCTGACAGAGCGTTGGATTGGTTGAAAGAGATTGAGAGAATCTTCCGTGTGATGGACTGCACTCCAGCGCAGAAGGTTCGATATGGTACTCATATGCTAGCAGTCGAGGCTGATGACTGGTGGCTAGAGACTTGTCAGAAATTGGAGGCTGCAGGTGAAAATGTCACTTGGGCTATGTTTCAGAGGAAATTTCTGAGGAAGTATTTCCCTGAAGATGTTTGTGGTAAGAAGGAAATTAAGTTTCTTGAGCTGAAGCAAGGGAGTATGTTGGTTGTTGAATATGCTGCAAAGTTTGCTGAGTTGGCTATGTTTTACCCGCACTACAGTGAGGAAAATGCTGAGTTTTCAAAGTGCATAAAGTTTGAGAATGGGTTGCGCCCAGAGATCAAGAAGGCAGTTGGATACCAGAAGATTCTTGTCTTTGCTGATTTGATTGGTAGTTTCATGATCTATGAAGAAGATAATAATGCTCACTATAAGATTATCAATGAGAAGAGGGGGAAGCACCAACAGAACCGTGGTAAGCCTTACGATACCTCAGCTGGTAAAGGTAAACAGAAAGTTTCTCAGGTTCATAGAACTAGTGGGAGATTCTCCTAGTGGTTTGGCTTGTTTCAAATGTGGAAAACCAGGTTATAAGAGCAACATGCGTACTGCTGAGGTGAAGAGGTGTTTCCATTGTGGTAAGATGCGACATGCTATATCTGAGTGCAAGCATAAAGAGATGATTTATTTCATCTGTGGTGAAGAAGGACACATTGGTAGTCAGTGTCAGAAACCAAAGAAGGCACAAATCAGTGGAAAGGTGTTCTCTTTGGATGAGAATCAGACGGCTAATAAGGACAGACTGATCAGAGGTACGTGTTTCATTAATAGTACTCCTTAAATTACTATTATTGATATCGGTGCTACTCATTGCTTTATTGCTACTGATTATGTTGAAAGATTGGGTCTTATGTTGTCTTCTATGAATGGAGAGATGGTACGTCAATACTCCAACTAAGGGATTGGTGACTACCTCTTTTGTGTGTTTAAAGTGCCCGTTTTCGATCTTCGACAAAGACTTTGTCGTTGATTTAGTTTGTTTTCCTTTAAGTGGGTTAGATGTGAGCTTAGGTATGAACTGGTTAGAGCATAATTATGTTCATGTTAACTGTTATAACAAGTCTGTGAGGTTTCCTACTTCTGAAGAGGAGGAAGATGGTATGTTGTCTGCTAGACAATTGTGGCAGTTGATGCAAGAAGAGGCTCAGATGTTCTTGTTGTTGGCATCGCTATATGTCGAGAATCAAGCTATAATTGAGGAATTGCAAGTGGTGCGTGAATTTCTTGAAGTTTTCCCTGATAAAATTCATGATGGACCACCAGAAAGAGAAGTCAAATTTGTTATTGATCTTGTACCTGGTACCAGACATGTTTCTATGGTACCATACAGGATGTCTGCATCTGAATAGTTAGAACTAAAGAAGCAATTAGAAGAGTTACTTGGAAAAAAAAATTGTAAGACCAAGTGTATCATCGTGGGGAGCTCCAGTGTTGCTAGTAAAGAAGAAAGATGGAAGTATGAGGCTTTGGATTGATTATAGACAATTGAGTAAAGTGACGATTAAGAACAAGTATCCACTTCCAAGAATAGATGACTTGATGGATCAATTGGTGGGTGCTCGAGTGTTTAGTAAGATTGATTTGAGGCCGGGTTATCATCAGATTAAAGTGGAGAATGAAGATATCCAGAAGACGGCTTTCAGAATGCATTATGGACATTATGAGTATTCGGTGATGTCTTTCGATGTTACTAATGCGCCGGGAGTATTCATGGAGTACATGAATTGTATCTTTCATACTTATTTGGATCAGTTTGTAGTAGTGTTCATTGATGACATTTTGATTTAATTTAAATCGGAAGAAGAGCATGCAGAACACTTAAGAATAGTATTGCAAGTTTTGAAAGAGAAGAAGTTGTATGCAAAGCTGTGTAAGTGTGAATTTTGGTTAAAGGAGATTAGTTTTCTTGGTCATGTTATCTCAGGCAGTGGCATTGTTGTAGATCCATCTAAGGTAGATGTTGTGTTGCAATGGGAAACTCCAAAGTCGGCTACCGAGATTAGAAGCTTTTTGGGATTAGTTGGTTATTATAAAAGGTTCATCGAAGGTTTTTCTAAGTTGGCACTTCCATTGACTAAATTGACTTGTAAAGGTAAAGCTTGTGTGTGGGATGTTCAGTGTAAAGAAAGTTTTACGGAATTGAAGAAAAGATTGACCTCGACTCCGATTTTGACATTACCTAATTCAGGAGAACCTTTTGTTGTATATTGTGATGCTTCTAAGATGGTTTTATGAGGTGTGCTTATGCAGAATGAAAAGGAAGTTTCTTATGCATCAAGGCAGTTGAGGACTCATGAAAAGAACTATCCTACACATGATTTAGTGCTTGTTGCAGTTGTTTTTGTGTTGATGATTTTGAGGCATTATCTTTACGGTTCTAGATTTAAAGTATTTACCGACCATAAGAGTTTAAAGTATTTATTTGATCAAAAAGAATTGAATATGAGACAACGAAGATGGTTGGAGTTGTTAAAGGATTACAATTTCGGTTTGAATTATCATCCAGGAAAGGCGAATGTGGTGGTTGATGCGTTAAGTCAAAAGACTTTACATATGTCAACAATGATGGTTAAAGAGTTGGAATTAATTGAACAATTCAGAGATATGAGCTTAGTTTGCGAGGTGACACCGCACAGTGTTATGTTAGGGATGTTGAAGATTAATAATGAATTTCTGGACAGTATCAAAGAAGCTCATAAGTTAGACGTGAAATTGGTAGATTTAATGGTTGGAATCGATCAGTCTGAGAATGTGATTTTAAGTTAGATGCGCAAGGTGTGTTGAGATTCTGTAATCCAATTTGTATTCCTGATGATGCAGAGATGAAGAAAGTGATTCTTGAGGAAAGTCATAGAAGCAAGTTGAGCATTCATCTGGGAGCTGTCATACTCCAATTTTTTACCTAAGATCCCACCCTCCATTTGTATCATTGCATAAAAAGTGTTCACAAGTGTTTTGACCTATTTTTTTGCCAATTCTTGAGTTAGATTTCAAAAATTTATAACTTCTTCAAATTTCGACATTTTTGAGCGGTTCTTTTGCATATGATTCTCCATGACATCATCTACAATTTCTCTTTACAAGTCAAGAGCTTATTATGCTTTGGAAAGCCACGAAAAAATAGAAACGTTAGAAGTCGTTTATGAATTTAGTGGAATTTGATTTTTATTGTGTTTTATTCATGATTTATTTTTCATTTAAAAAAACACAAAAAAAGTGTACTTAGCATCATGTTATTTTTGTATTTACTATTCTTACCTCTTTACTAAAAAATTATCAAAAATATGTTCTTTTTATTAATTTATATTTATATATTGACATCATTTATTTCAAAAAAAAATCTAGAAAAATCAATTTAAGTCCTTTTACTTTCTTATATGTATTTTATTTTTTATCTTTTAATTTGCACTTATATTTTCATTTATTTTAGTTCAAGAAAAAAATTCATAAATAGTTAATTTAATGTCTCTTTTATTTTCTATTTTGTATTTATTATTATTACTAACACTTTTAGTTATTATTGTTATTATTATTTACTTTGTCCTTTTGTTTTTTTTGTGTCAATAAAAAAAGTTGAGACCACTATAATATAGTACAAACACTTCACATGGATTGCCAACTTGTACTTATTAATGGTCAAGAATCATTCTCACACTTCACATAGATTGCCAACTTGGGCTTATCAATAGCCAAGAACCATTATCATAAAGTCACATGGATTGTCACATCAACATTCCCACCTTATTAACCCTATAAATAAGACCTATTTTTCTTTTATTTGAGGGAACAATACCATAAATCATTCATTAAACTAAGCCAAAACTTTCTTCTTCTTCTTTTTTCTCTTCATTTTCTTTCAAGTCATTTCTTCCTTTTATTGAATAGGTAGACTATTATACTTGTTCTTTATTTAATTGTAATGCATTTTTATTCTTTATTTAATACCATATTTATCATCATTTTATAAGGAAACTCCATTGATTCAAAATCAAGAGTTGAAAAGTATTATTGAACCTACAAAAGCAAAAGTGATTTATTGTTGTTTAATTTTTTTCTGTAATTTTTTGTTATTTATTTACTTAATTTGAGCATTGATCTTTGGTTGTAAGATTGAGTAGATAAATTTTCATTATTCATTTATTTAATTTCATGAAAAATTAAGAAAGTTTTGACATTTATACTATTTTTATTATAGACTTCATCATATTCTTCTTTATCTATTTTATTTTTATTTTTATTTGGATCAATTTGGAAAGCATTTGAGCTTTTTTTAGTTCATCTAAGTTTGTCGGATATTTGATGAACTTTCATCATTTACAATCTACCTCTAAATGGTCCTTTGATCATTCAAGGTACTTGGGATTGATGATAAGTTTGTCATAATGTATCTTCCTTGATTTTGTCTTGATCCCCCATGTTCGTTAATTGTACTACATGTATAAGAGAAAAAAATTCAAAGTGTCATTTCTCTAACATGTATGGGTACATACATTCTATGCTCTATATGAAGTTACACTTATCGCAAATCAGATTATTAACTTTATATTGTACTAACCTTACTTTAGTATCATTTATATTTCCGCACTTTATATTTTCCTCTCTTTACTTTTATGCCATTTATCATCCATATCATTTTATTTTCTTTGCTTTATGCATTTTTTTCTTTGCTCACTTGACCATTTATCTTTTCTTTGCTCACTTGAGCTTATTATTTTCTTTTACTTGTTATAAGCCACTTAATAAAGAAAAAAACCTAAAAATGGTTCTTTAATTTTGGTTATGGTTAATACCAATTTTTATCTGATGCATGGTTCTTGTCCGATCTTCATCTTATTATTATCTGTGTTTGAATCCAAGGGAAAGGATCGTCTCGTTGACTTTATATCATTGTGGGTCTTTATATTTTGTCTCTCATATTTGTTTCCCATTAGTTAAAACCTTTAAAACCCTATTTTCAAATTTACACCCTTTTAAGCCAAAACCTCGACATTAGGTCGTTCCATTTTCAAAATTGCTCATCTCCCCGTTCCTTTTTGCAAACCAATTTTAACCAAAAAATAGATATTTCAAAAGCTTCCTATAGGATACTATAGATACATAGGGTTCTAGTACATTCCCTTTCTATAACCAACCCCCGAACCTTCAATATCTTTCAAATGCATTGTATTTTTCTTTACTTATGGTATTGCACTTACTTTGCATATTTATGTGTTTTATTTCTCAATTTTCCCTTTTCCCTTGGAAATAATAAAGTACGATGGCGAATCTTTCTTATTTGCGAGTCAAGTTAATTAATAGCTTGATCTCCGATTTTCACCGCTACAGAATTTGCGACTCTGCTGGGGAGGAAAAATCTCTAAGTGGGGTAAACCTAATTTGTTATATCTATTTTTGTTATTATTTCTTGTTTGCTTATATGTATTATTATTTTGTGGTTTTTTTGGGTATTGATTACAAAGGACAAGTCCTATACCCGGACTAAGTACACTTAAGATAGGACGGACAGTATAGTCGTGTTAACTTTGAGGGAGTAATCCCGAAAAATGAAGCATGAAATCCTCCACTCAATGGAGGCCCCTTTGACTGTAGCATTTATTTATCGAGTAATCGGGAAGACATTGTTGCTTTTGACCTGGGAGCCAGAGAAGTTGAGAACTGTAGAACCCTTAACCCATCTTGGCCTTTTAGATGTAGTGCGGAGACTATAAAGGATTAATCCGGAAGTAGTTGTCACGCGATGCTGGACTAAGACGAGTTTTTCTTGAGAATATTGCTAATTACCGAGTAATCGAGAAGTTGGTAATATCCGAAAGAAGGATGTAGACTCTGGGATTCCTTAGAACATTGATCTACATGTGATTTTAAGACCTTAGTCCATACCAAATGGGTGGTTCTTACCTTTGACTCCATGCTCATGACGTCGAACCTTTCAACTTTGATTGTGACCTCGCTTGTGGTTGTTGCATAACCACGCCTTCATGCATCCATGAAACCCTTTTTCACTTTATTTTCAAGGAATTTGGAGGTCTTTCTTTGTAAACATCACAAGTTTCATCAAACTCAATGGATCTTGGGTTTTGATGGGGTGAAAACTCTAATCCACCAAAATGGATGATTGATCTTGATGATAACTTGATCAACGCTTTGATCCAATTTAAAATTCATCTTCTATCTTCATACTTTGATGTTTGCAACTTAATATCTTGAGTTCCTTGGAAATAAAATAAAAACTCTCTTTTACATTTATATATCATGTATCATTCTACATTTTTTGTTTCACTTTCAAAAGTCATTTCCAAGCCTTATTTTTCCTTTGGTCTCACCAGTACAACACTCGCGCTAAGAGAACAATGGAGAATATTAAGCAAGAAATTTCTAAACTCTGTAAGGACATGGTTACTTTGAAAGCTGGTATAAAGCATCTAACTGGTTTGGTTGATTTAGTTTCCACCCAAGTCAATCCTTCTAGGAAGGAAGAAGAGATGGCAAAGGTCTTCACAGAAACTCTGAAATCATTCTCTCACGAGAATATGATAACCAATGCACCTAGTGATTTCGCTGAAAAGATGAATGTAGGAGTGCTTCTAAAAGAAGATGTCCGAGAAAAACGCTTGTCTGAGAATGGTAACTCAACTGGTAATTTGAAGAAGTATGGTGATAGTTACAACAAGAGGGTTGAGCAAGACTCCATCAACACTTCTCAAGAAATACAAAGGAAAAGATGTAGAAAAAGGTATCAACACCCATAAGTCGCTTCTGTTATGACATTGGTTAACCCAACTCATGTGCATCAGTCACAACAACATTGACAACAAGGACCAAGGAGGCCACCAAGAAGGTTTGATCTGATCCCTACGACTTATAGTCAGTTGCTCAAGGATTGTTTGGTCCAACAAAGGGAACCTAGACCTGCTCCATCATTTATTCCTCTGGGTTACAACATGAATTTCATATATGAGTACCACTCTGGGACACTTGGACACTCAAGTGAAGATTGTAATTTTTGAAGCATAAAATCCAAGACCTCATTGATTCAAAGGTTATCACATTCGCACCAGAAGGACGGAACTAAAGTCCACACTCAACATTGGAAGTCTCTAGTTTCTTTTTGTTTTTTCATTTGTAATCTTTCTTATTTATCATTGCATTGTTTGCATGTAAGAACTTGTTTGCATTTGAATGATTATCTTAATATAATTAGTATGTTAGTCTTGAAGAAGTTCATATGTTTCACTCGTATTTGTTTTCAATTTTAAATTGCTTTTCTGCATTACGATACCAACTTATTACCAATTCTCTTGCATAGGCCAAGAAATGGAGGGAGGATGATGATAAGACGCGGAGTTTCTAGTTGTATGCTTTTGGATAAAATCTTGCTGAGGATGTATACGCATTGTTTCAAATTCCTAAACACCTGAGATATAAGGAAGATAAACCCTTACTAACCCCTTTTGAGCCTTGAAGTAGGAGTTTCTTTTCTACACGAAAAACCTTTAATTTTAACCTGGGGCAGGTAGTTTTCAGTTAATCTAATTGAGTATTCAATATTCATAAGGAAGATATTTTTGAAGAGAAACTATGATGGCTATCCTTCATATATCATGATGACCAGAAGATGCGAAACCACAATGGTTATCCCTCATCCATCAAGAAATGAGGCAGTCACAATCCTCTCAACAAGTCAATACAAGCTAATGTCACACGTTTTGTTCAAAAATCAAGAAAAAAAGATATCCCTCTAAGTCAAAAATGTGAAAACAAGAGACTTAGGCAAAAATTAGGGCATCTCGCTGGACTATCAATTCAAAAGAATTATTTCAGGCAAAAGTTAGAGAAAACAAAAAAATGAAAAGAAAGGACTACAAAGAAAAGTCCACGGCCAAGAACAAATTTGTGTGACTACAAACAGGGTGACTGCTACTCTGAAAGTCTTAACCATCACAAAATATTTTTTTGAGAAATGAACACTAATGTTGAATTAACTAAACATAGGACTGGAGAACATCACGAAGAATGGGTGGGCACCAATAAATTTTTAGCCTTAAAAATATTTTTTCTGAAAACCGTGAACTGGGCCACGTTCCAATCTTCAAAAGTCCTAATTGAAGCAAAGTTTATTTTGAAAGCATACTTCAACAAGATAGAATTCTGGACTCCCATAAGTTTTGCTAAAATATTTGTGCTGCTATCATATGCTTTTGTTATCTTTCATACAAAATAAATGACACACTCATTCACAAGCTTTGCGATATCTTTTCAAAAAAAATCTTCAAGACTTACATAATCGTTGTATTAGAATTTTCATTCTCAGAATAAACTTTTTCTGCTTGTAAAACATTTGCTTAATATCAAGGAAGCTTACATGTAAGCACCAATGAGGAGTTAATCTTTAGGCCTGAAACTCTATGGAGTAATTGGCAAATCATTTCAAGAATGATCATATCCAGGGACATGTCGCCTGAAGACCTCCAGCATGAACAAGTTGTTGCCTTCATAGTTCATTTACCCTCATGGGGTAAATTTGAAGACTCTATTATGCCAAATATAGTCAATATGGGGCAGTCATGTCAAGATTCGATGAATCTCTCCAAGAGTTTGAAGATACTGGGGCATTTTGGATGCCAGGTCTTTTGTAAAATCCTCTTGAGTTGATTTCTTCTTATCAACCATATAACTTGGGGCATTTTAGAAGTGAAATTATTCGCAAGAATTATCGTACGTCACACAGCTTATCCGTAGTAAACTTGGGGCATCCAAAATTAGTTCCAAGGGAAATCCATATTTGTCAATATATGTGATCTGATTTGCACACATTATCAGATGGTGGAGTTCCCCAGTATCTCTAGCTAAGCAATATTTTTCTCCAGCTGAAGCGGAGTTCGTGTTGTTATCATTTCAATGGATTATTGATGTTATAAGATTAGACTTTGGGTTTTCTCCTGAAAAATATCTTCCTCCCCAGAGAGATTAGAGCCTTATAGCAGAAATATGCTTCGTTGATGGCTTTTATTCTATCTCCAATTATGTTTTCATCTTGTTGAGGTTAGCCGAGTATCTGGTTGTACTGTGATGTCTTATCATCTCCAATTTATCTCTTTTATCTGTTTTGTCAAAAATATACATGACATTCATTTATTCATTCACACTTGCACCATGCATGCACATTCTAATTTTTTTGACGTTATTGGGTCCGTATACCTTGGTTATGTCTATTCAAATAGCGTATTTTCTCTTTCTAAATAGAGTGTCAACTTAAGCAGAAAGTGTGCCTCCTTTCTAATTCCCCACTGAATTAACTCTCGTGGAAGAATATTGCTTTAGCTTTCCTTTTCCATCTCTGGATAGGATAAATCCCCAATTGAGCTTTTTCCTCATTGGGTGGAGTCATGTTTAACTGTTTTCTCTCCAATTTATTCATGGATTGAGCTTTGTCTCTTGCAAACGCTACCCCGTGGATCTCTCTAGGTTGTGAAACCTATATGGAGAGTGCATTTATTTTGCATATTTAAATACTTGCTCTCCTCAAGAAGAATCTATTCATGGTTTCCCATTGAAGATGAACTTTGTTTCCCAGTAGTGTTGTTGCAACACTCTTTTGGAATCCCAACATGACAACTAGTGGCGGACTCTTCATGAGCAGCTTGTGTATTATTGATATCTTTGTAAAGCAACAAGTGGTGGACTCTTCATGAGAAGCTTGTGTATTATTGATATCTTTGGAAAGCAGCAAGTGACAGACTCTTCATGAGCATCTTATGTATTATTGATATCTTTGGAAGATAGCAAGTGGCAGACTCTTCATGAGCATCTTGTGTATTATTGATATCTTTTGAAGATAGCAAGTAGCGGACTCTTCATGAGCAGTTGTGTATTATTGATATCGTTGGATAGCAGCAAGTGGCAGACTCTTCATGAGCAGCTTGTGTATTATTGATATCTTTGGAAGATATCAAGTGGCAGACTCTTCATAAGCAGCTTGTGTATTATTGATATCTTTGGAGGATAGCAAGTGGTGGACTCTTCATGAGCAGCTTGTGTATTATTGATATCTTTGGAAGATATCAAGTGGAAGACTCTTCATGAGAAGCTTGTGTGTTATTGATATCTTTGGAAAGCAGCAAGTGGCAGACTCTTCATGAGCAGCTTGTGTATTATTGATATCTTTGGAAGATAGCAAGTGGCAGACTCTTCATGAGAAGCTTGTGTATTATTGATTATCTTTGGAATATAGCAAGTGGCGGACTCTTCATGAGCAGCTTGTGTATTATTGATGTCTTTGGAAGATATCAAGTTTTGGCCTCTTCATGAGCAACTTGTGCATTATTGACATCTTTGGAAGACATCAAGTGGTGGCCTCTTTATTTGAGTAGCTTGTATATCCCCAACAATATGTTATTTCAACATAAAATGGCATCTCTTTTGAGAAGTTTTCTCATCAACAGCAAATGGCATCTCTTTTGAGAAGTTTTCTCATCGACAACAAATGGTATCTCTTTTGAGAAGTTTGCTCATCAACAGCAAATGACATCTCTTTTGAGAATTTTGCTCGTCAACAACAAATGGTATCTTTTGAAAAGTTTTCTCTTTAACAACAAATGGTATCTCTTTTGAGAAGTTTTCTCATCAACAAAAAATGGTATCTCTCCGGAAAAGTCCCGTAGAGAATTTTGTATATTATCCTCTTCAAGTGGAAGACTCGACAAAGAAGAAACTAGAATTTGTTCGTCGTGGAAAGGTTTATTATCTTTCCTACCTTCATCTATTGAGTTAGTAGTTTACCATCATATGTGAGACGGTATCTCTTACTTTTCTACCTTTATCTATTGAGTTGGTAGTTTACCGTCATCTGTGAGTCAATATCTTTTTTGATCTTCTACCTTTAACTATTGAGTTGGAGTTTATCGTCATCTATGAGTCGATATCTTTTTCGATCCTACCTTCGACCATTGAGTTGTTAGTTTGCCATCATCTGTGAGTCGGTATCTTATTGATCTTCTACCTTCAACTATTGAGTTGGTAGTTTATCATCATCTGTGAATTGGTATCTTTTTTGATTTTCTATCTTTGACACTGAGTTGGAAATTTACCATCATCTTGAGTCAGTAACCATTTATCTTATCACAGTCTATGTAAGGCGTCTTCCCTGATAGAGTCAACAATTTTTCTTCTCTCGAAGTTGTTCTCTAATAAGAGTCTCTCATTCGAAGTTTGTGGCTCTGTTCCCCAGTGGAGTTATAGTCTCTTTCCCTGTGGGATAACTTTATCATGTATTTGGTTTCTCCAGCAGTAGTTTATCTTATGTGGCATCATTCCCCATAAAATTCAGAGCATTACATTCATATCATATCATAAACATCATTGTGGTATCTTAGGACCAAAAATTGTGTATTCTATATTTAAGTATCTTCAATCTCCTAGAAACGAAGATTTAAATCTTCATATCTCTGAATAGAAGAAAAGTAAATATGGGCAGTTGTCATACCCTAAATTTTGACCTAAGATCCCACCCTCCATTTACATCATTGCATAATAAGTGTTCACGAGTGGTTTGGCCTATTTTTTGCCAATTCTTGAGTTAGATTTCAAAATTTTATAACTTCTTCAAATTTTGACATTTTAAAACAGTTCTTTTTGCATATGATTCTCCATGACATCATCTACAATTTCTCTTTACAAGTCAAGAGCTGATTATGCTTTGAAAAGCCACGAAAAAATAGAAACGTTAGAAGTCGTTTATGAATTTAGTGGAATTTGATTTTTATTGTTTTTTATTCATGATTTCTTTTCCATTTAAAAAAATCACAAAAAAATGTACTTAGCATCGTGTTATTTTTTTATTTACTATTCTTACCTCTTTACTAAAAAATTATCAAAAATATGTTCTTTTAGTAATTTAAATTTATATATTGGTATCATTTATTTTAAAAAAAATCTAGAAAAATCTATTTAAGTCTTTTTACTTTCTTATATGTATTTTATTTTTTATCTTTTAATTTGCACTTATATTTTTATTTATTTTAATTCAAGAAAAAAAATCACAAATAGTTAATTTAATGTCTCTTTTATTTTCTATTTTGTATTTATTACTATTACTAACACTTTTAGTTATTATTATTATTATTATTATTATTATTATTATTATTATTATTATTATTATTATTTACTTTGTCCTTTTATTTTTTTGTGTCAATAAAGAAAAGTTAGGACCACTATAATATAGTACAAACACTTCACATGGATTGTCAACTTGTAGTTATCAATGGTCAAGAATCATTCTCACACTTCACATAGATTGTCAACTTGGACTTATCAATAGCCAAGAACCATTCTCATAAAGTCACATGGATTGCCACATCAACATTCTCACTTCATTCACCCTATAAATAAGACCTATTTTTCTTTACTTATAGTATTGCACTTACTTTGCATATTTATGGGTTTTATTTCGCACTTTTCCCTTTTTCCTTGGAAATAATAAAGCGCGGTGGCGACTCTTGCTTATTTACGAGTCAAGTTAATTAATAGCTTGATCTCTGATTTTCACCGCTACAGAAGCTACAAAAATGCATCAAGATTTTAAGAATTTGTTTTGGTGGTCTGGAATGAAGAATGATGTGGCTCGGTTTGTGTATGCATATTTAACTTTTCAGAAGTCGAAAGTTGAACATCAAAAGCCCGCATGGCTGATGCAACCGTTAGAAGTTCCGGAATGAAAATGGGATAGCATTTCAATGGACTTTGTGACAGGATTATCTAACACTCCAAGGGGACATGATTCAATTTGGGTGATTATTGATAGGCTTACGAAGTCGACTCATTTTATTCCTATTAACATCAGTTTTCCAGTATCAAAGTTGGAGGAGATTTACACTAGTGTAATTGTAAAGCTGCATGGTGTTCCTTTGTGTATTGTGTCAGATAGAGATCTGAGGATTACTTTAGATTTTTGGAAGAGTTTGCAAGAGGCGTTGGGTTCTAAGTTGAGGCTGAGTTCGGCGTATCACCCTCAGACGGATGGTCAGACGGAGAGGACTATTCAGTCATTAGAAGATTTTTAAGAGCATGTGTTCTTGAGCAGGGAGGTTTGTGGGATATTTATCTTCCGTTAATAGAGTTCACTTATAATAACACTTACCATTCTAGTATTGGAATGGCACCTTTTGAAGCAATGTATAGTCGGAGATGTATAACTCCTTTATGTTGGCATGAATCTGGAGAAAGTGTAGCATTTGGACCTGAACTTGTTCGAGAAACTAGCGAGAAGGTGAAGTTAATTCAAGAAAAGATGAAGACTTTTCAAAGTAGACAGAAGAGTTTGTTAGAAGATGTGATGGATCTAGAAGGGGGGGTTGAATAGATCCCTTTAAAAATTTGTGCATTTTGTAAAATTATTTTTATCAGAGAGCGACAACCCTGAATCTGATCGTCTAAACTTTACATATTAGAAAGATCGGATATGTGAACTAATTTTGATGAAAAAGATGAGAATAGAATCACAATTAAAAATGAATATGATGAATCGCTTTAGCAAGTTTAACAAGGTGTAAGTTATTACCAATTAGTTGCAGAGAAGATAAAGCAAATTTGTGAGTTGTAAATTCACCAAACACTTAGTGTACGTACTACACAAGGTTTGGTTATACTCAAATTGTAGTGATCGTAGCAATTCGAATGAATGCTATATGAGTTTTAAATTTTAGTTTATCACTACAATTATTTTGTATGCATAAGAAAATTGATAACTCACAAATTTAAGCAAATAGAAATCAAATGAAGAAAACTAAATTGGACACGGTATTTGTTAAGGCAGTTCACCTTGTCGTCCTCGCGTGGGCTACTCTGCCCCCAATTCTAGAATCTAGAATTAGGATATAAAATTAATTTTGCAAAGTTTGTAAGAGAAGATACAATCACCACAATTCAAAATCACTTGATGAATCTTATATGATGCACTCTTCTTCCCTTGATTCCAGATGAATCAAGTATGCCAAATCTTGAACAAAAGCTTCTTCTACCTTGAATGATTTTGTACTCAAGAATCTTTGGCCCCAAATCCTTCTTCACAATCCTCCAGTTACCACTACCCGATTGAACACTCCACGGCCTTCCAATCCCTTAGCTTGGCTGAATTCAATGAAGAAAATATTTGTGATAAAAACCCCCAATTTGGAGGACAAAACCCCAATGGTTTTATTCAAGAAAAAACCCACAAAGATCTCAACCCAAATCTGAAATTGCACTTTCAATTCGGATGTTATCAACACAATCCCAAGAACTTGATCAACAAGAATGATTGTGTGTAGTTATTGATGATTGATGAGAGGTTGAAGATGAAGAGATCTCTTGTGTATATCTTTCACTTTTTCTTGTTACTTTCCAAATAGAGGCCAAAAAAATATTTATAAGTCATTCCCTTGATGTAACAGCATAGCAGAAAATTAAGACAATTTAGCGATGCGTCGACTCATGCAAGGCATACAAAAGGCGTGCGCCTTCCCGAGCGAGAGAGAGAGAGAGATTAAATTTCCTTTAGTTATGTGCCGACTCACTATTTTGATGCGCCGACTCATGTTTTCTCAGAATAGTGCGTCGACGCATAGAGAAGGCGTGCGCCTTCCCGAGCGAGAGAGGTTGAATTTTCTTCTGTTGTGCGCCGACTCATTCCCTAATACGCCGACTCATGTTCTCCCAGAACCACGCATCGACGCATAGAGGAGGCGTGCGCCTTCCCGGATGTTTCCAAGCCAAGAACTTCTTCTCATGAGTCGACCTGAGAATCCATGAGTCGGCTCATGCAGTCTATTTTGAGATAGATGCTTATTTTTTATGTTTCTCACTTGCACCTGTTTTGAAGCAAGGTATATTTGCACAGATGAGTTTTTGACAATCATTAAAACTCGGTTCTTTCACTTTTTCCCTCACATACTCCCCCTTTTTTATGATGGAAAAAATCACAAATATGAATCATCTTGCAAGCCATCCAATTATCCTCCCCCTGAGATATTGCATATTTCCGTTGTGGATGTAATTCCTTTCCTTCTCCCCCTTTGACAACATCAAAAAGAAACAAGGACATAGATTAAGAGAACTTACAAAACATAGAGTGACCAATATTTTCCAACTTTGCAAAAAAAAGCACAAACAAGCATACACACAATTTGAAGCAAGTGCAAACAAAAATTAGAGGCACTAACCAATAAAGAAAATCAATACGATGTTCATGTTACAAACCCAAAGTAAGACACAAAGTAGTACGGGAATTAAAGCAGTTTACTACAAAAACCAAGATAAGATAAGCATAATAAACAAGAATTAAAGTCCCAAGCATTGACTATTCTTGTTGTTCCTCATTGTCTTGTGGTTGGTTTGGTGGAAAGCGAGCCATGAAAGCTGACTGAAAGTTTGCCAGATTTGAGTTTTGTGTTACCATCATATCATGAAGAGTGTTATATCGGTGGTTTTGGAGGCTAGCATAATCATTGAACTGAGTGTTTTGAAGATTGACTATTCCAGCAAGATTGTTAATTCGTTCCGTTGCTAAAGTCGTGTCTTCATGATGGTGGATGTGCATTTCCTCAAGTTTGCGCATCACTTCATCATAGGATCTGTGAGGCACATTGTCATCATTTCCATTGTCGGTTTCTTCCTCCCCTTCAACACTTTCTCGATTCTCAGTATCAATTTCATCGCCCTTAGCATCTTCCATATCTTCATCCTGTCCAATATCTTCATTTTGAGCCATTACCGAGTTAGACTTCACAAAGTATTTGTACTTACCAATCTGGGGATTCCATTGATGACCCATAAGTGCGATGGTTTTCGAGGTAAAATCGGAATCCGGCATAATAGGTGTAAGTGAGATACCAGTAAAATCAAGGTTTGCTTGACTGAGAATTCCATGAATGAATGATGGATACCCCAAGGCAGATCCTCTAGGGGAATCCCTTAATGCAAATAATCAGCTAGTGATGTAATACGGCCAATTTATCTTAATTTTGTTCAAAATTGCCCAAATTAACATAACCTCAGGTTGATCAATACGGGACAACCCACCCTTTTTGGGATGAATTATCATTGACATAATCCATTGCATTATTCGAGCCAGAGGTACCAATTTACCTATTGTGACAGTTTTTGGAAAAGCAATACTTTGCACAAAATTCTCAGGATATGGTCGTTTTAACATAGAGTTTAAGGCATGTTTGAAGTCATAGTCTGCAGGAAACTTAGTGTCGGTGATTTTAACAATATCAGTGTCAACAGGGAACAACTCAATTTTTTTTCCAAATTTCATTATCTACTCTGACAACCTTATCAGCGATTATGTATGAAAATTGATGATAAGAGAATTTACCTTGTATACCTGCATAGAATACCTTGACGAGTGCCTCGTTGTAGTCTTCATCCAACTCAAGGAATGGAAACACCTTTTGATGGTCCAACAGTTCCACTACATCTGAGATGTGTAGGCGTTTGAGAGTGTTATGGAAGGCACAAAATTTCCTAACCAACCTTCTTCTAGCAAACTTTTCATCATATTTTTCAGTGAGATCAGAAGGAAGAAATGTCAGAGGAGTAACTTGAGTTTGATTTGAAGAGCTACCTCTGATACTCCTTTTCTTTGTTGCCTTAGAAGCCATGGATGAAGGTTTGGAGAGATTTGGAGAAAAAGGACACAGTAGGTTTTTAGGGTTTTGAGATTTTGAGATTTTGAGAGGGAGGCTAGATGAGGGAACAACAAAATATGCATGCAATTTGAGCCACACAATGTAAACTAGGGTATGATGGTCTGCCAAACCGTGACGCGTTGACCTATACAAGGATGCGTCGACTCATTCCAGTAAAATAGGCACAAATGAGTATCTCAATCAGGCGTGCACCGACCAATCAAAATTTTAGGTTGGCTCATGTATGCAAAGTTTTGAAATTTCTTGTATTTCATGTCATGTAGGTTTTGTAAACATTAATTGAACATAGTAAGCAAGTACGCACGCACAGAAGCAATAACATACAAAGCATTTAATTATTTCATAGCACCAATATTTAAGCAAAATGACCACTAATGAGAAAGAGTAGGAAGGATATTACCGAATGTATTTGAATGACACGATGCCCTCACATGTCGCCAACCCAAGATGATATTTACATAACATAGGTACACATAGATAAATAAAGAAATACAACTCATTTGAGTTGCGATCTATCCGAAATATCAAGGACACCGAGTTCCCTACGAATGTGAAATAATGGTTCGGTCGCAAGTCGTTTTGTAAAAATATCGGCAAGTTGATTTTTGCTATCAACGTGCTCAAACACGACTTCGCCATTCTCTACATGATCCCTAAGGAAGTGGTGCCTAATTTCAATATGTTTAGTGCGCGAGTGTAGAACTGGATTTTTGGTTAGATTGATGGCACTTGTGTTATCACAAAATATTGGAATACGCTTAAGTTTTAAGTTATAGTCGAGTAATTGTTGTTTGAGCCACAAAATTTGAGCACAATAATTACCGGCTGCAACATATTCCGTCTCGGCCGTTGACAAAGCAACCGAAACTTGCTTTTTTCTATGCCAACTAACTAAGGAGTTTGAAAAGAAATGACAAGTGTCACTTGTTCTTTTCCTATCCAATTTGCAACCAACATAGTCGGAATCGGAATAGCCAACCAAGGAACAATCACTACCTTTGGAGAACCAAAGTCCATACTTATGAGTACCACAAAGATACCTAAGTATACGTTTTACAACTTTTACATGACTCTCCTTAGGAAAAGATTGATATCTAGCACACATGCAAACACTAAACATAATGTCAGGACGAGAAGCAGTAAGATAAAGAAGAGATCTGATCATACCTCTATACCTTTTTACATCAACCGGCTTACCATGTTCATCCTGATCTAGGCTAACCCCGGTAGGCACTGGAGTGTCAATAACTTTTGAGTTTTCCATATCGAAGCGCTTGAGCAAATCGTAGCAATACTTTGTTTGGCTAACAAAAGTTCCTTCCTCGAGTTATTTGACTTGAAGACCTAGGAAGTAGTTTAACTCCCCCATCATGCTCATTTCAAATTCACCCTGCATCACTTTAGAAAATTCTTTGACCAAGGTGTTGTTAGTAGACCCAAAAATGATATTATCAACATAAATTTGCACTAAGATGGAATGATTTCCTTGGCGCTTAATGAAGAGGGTTGTATCAACCTTCCCTTTAGAGAATCCCTTTTCTAGTAAGAACTTGCTAAGCCGATCATACCAAGCCCTAGGAGCTTGTTTGAGACCGTATAAAGCACGTTTAAGTTTATAAACATGTTTGGGAAACTCGTAATTTTCAAATCCGGGAGGTTGAGATACATAAACTTCTTCATTAATATAACCATTTAGGAAAGCTCTCTTAACATCCATTTGAAATAACTTAAAGTTGTGTGAGCATGCATAAGTTGATAACAAGCGTATAGCCTCGAGTCGGGCAACTGGAGCATAAGTCTCCTCATAGTCGATTCCTTCCTCTTGGTTATACCCTTGAGCAACAAGATGCGCCTTGTTGCGAATTATGATTCCGTTTTCGTCAAGTTTGTTCCTAAATACCCATTTAGTACCAATTATTCGATGGTCTCGCGGAGGGGGGACAAGGTCCCAAACCTCATTTCTCTTGAATTGGTTTAATTTTTCTTGCATTGCCAAAAACCAATCTTCATCGAATAAAGCTTCTTTAGGGTTTTTAGGCTCAATTTGAGAGACAAATGCGAAATGATAGCAAAAGTTACTTATCTTAGATCGTGTAGTTACTCCCTTTGATTTGTCTCCAAGAATGTTGTCAATAGGATGATCCTTGATTTCTTTCCACTCCAAAGGAGGGGTTATTTCATTTGTTGGTTGAGTGGATTTTTCTTCTTTGCTAGATCCATGATCCATCTCCCCTTTTTCTTTCTCAAGTAAGGGCTCATTACTCTTTTTGTCTTGATCAATTAGTATCCTTTCTGAAGAAGCACCTGCACCATTAACAGAAATACCATTTTCGGCCATTTTTGGACAGGATTCATCAAAGGAAACATGTACAAATTCTTCCACAATTTGTAACCTTTTATTAAATACCCTATATGCTTTGCTAGATTGAGAGTATCCGAGAAAGATACCTTCATCGACTTTTGAGTCAAATTTGCCAATATTTTCTTTACCATTATTTAATACAAAACATTTACAATCAAAGACATAGAGATGAGAAATATTTGGTTTTCTACCTTTCAAAAGTTCATACGAATTTTTGTTGAGCATAAGATGTATCAAGATCCTATTTAGCACATAGCAAGCCGTATTGATGGCATCGGCTCAAAAGTATTTTGGAAGACCATGTTCATTGATCATAGTTCTCCCAAGCTCTTCTAGAACACGATTTTTACGCTCAACAACTCCATTTTGTTGAGGTGTTCTAGGAGCAGAAAAATTATGATCAATGCCATTTCTTTCGCAATATTCATCAAAAAGGTGATTTTCGAATACGCCTCCATGGTCACTTCGGATGGTCACAATTTTTCTATTCAACTTGTTTTGAGATAATTTGGAACAAATTTCAAAAGCATAGAAAGTGTCACTTTTGTTTGCTAAGAATATCGTCCAACAAAATCTAGAGTAGTCATCGACTATAACAAAGCCATAATAATTTCCTCCTAGACTTTTAATTCTAGATGGTCCAAATAGGTCCATATGGAGGAGTTCAAGTGGTTTCGTTGTAGAGATGACATTTTTAGATTTAAAAGAGAATCGTGTTTGTTTACCCATTTGACAAGCATCACATAGATGATCTTCTGTAAATTTAATTTTGGGTAAGCCAATCACAAGATCTTTAGATATTATTTTATTTAACAAATCAAAGTTAACGTGTGCTAATCGCCTATGCCAAAGCCATGAGTCTTCACTCATAGTGACTAAGCATTTAGCACCTGTTAGGGACACATCACTCAAGTCAAGCATATATACATTGTTTACCCTCAAGCCCTTAAACACATCCTCTTTCTTATCATTATGTTCAATTATGCATTCATCCTTTAGAAAAGAAATTTTGTAACCTTTATCGCATAATTGACTAATGCTAATAAGATTGTGTTTAACGCCTTCAACTAATAGGACATCTCAGATAGTGGTGGATGAGGGATTATTTACACTACCTTTACCGAGTATTGCTCCCTTGTTGTTATCACCATAAGTAAAAAAATCTTTCTTCTTTGACACAAAGTCAAAGAATAGAGAAATGTCACCCGTCATGTGTCTTGAGCAACCACTACCGAGAAACCATCTTCTCTCGAGAGGCTCAAGACATTCCACCTGAAATATCAAACATGGGATATAGGTACCCAACATTCATTGGGTACTTGAGTGTGAGTTGAACATTTGTTGCCTTTGGGGAGCCATTGATATATGCCTTTAGGAACTAATAGTCTCCTAAATCGACATTTACTAATGGTATGTCCCTTCTTGCAACAATATAGGCAAGACATATCTAAGTGAGATCTACTTTTGCTATCTTGATCCCTTACTTCATAGGTATATTTTTGATATGGATTAATCATACTTTTTCTGAAGTTTAAGCGATCGATAGCAAACGTAATCTTAGTTTGTAAAGCTTTGTCTAGTTTGGCTTTGAGAATCTTAACTTCTTTTTGCCAAACATGACAAGTTTCACATCCATGTCAATTAAACCAAGGTCTCTTTTCTTTTTCACATTTTCCTTCAATATTTTCTATCATAGATGCTTTAAGAGCTTCTAATTCCTTTTCGGAATTGGAAACCTTTAGTTCTAGATATAAAAATATTTTCTTTTTTGAGGCAAGGCATTTGAAAGCTTCCTTTGCCTCTTTTTGTAAAGTATTGAAGGAATTTAACAATTCTAAATAAGGCATTTTATCAACATGATCATACTTAGCATGACTTACATTATTTTTCTTATGATGATGAGCCATGAGACAAAGGTTGACCGTTTCTTCTTCATCACTTGAGAAACCTTTACTTGAGGTATCACTGTCACTCTCCCAAGCAATGTATGCTCTTCTAGCTTTGGTTGGTTTCTTTTGATTTTTGGCCTTGGCTTTGTCTTTCTTCAAATAGGGGCAATCCGGCTTGTAATGACCGGGTTTGCCACAATGGTAGCATGATCCTCGTGACTTAGACTTCTTACTTTCATCTTGCTTGCTTGGTTGAGAGTGGCTTCTATAATTGATGAGATTCTTATCCGAATGCTGAAATTCGTTTTTCCGGAGAAATCTATTGTATTTTCTTACGAACAATCCCATATCTTCATCCAGACTCTCATCGTCATCACTTGATTCACTTTCACACGAAATTGAGGTGGATGACTCAGAGCTTGAAGCCTTTAGTGCTATCGACTTCTTTTCCAAGTCCCTTGACTTTTCCTTCTTTTCTTTCTTTTCATGCTTTCCAAGGCTCATAAGCTCTTGCTCATGTTCTTGAAGCTTTCCCCATAGTGTGGTGAGATCCAAAATATTTAGATCATTGGCTTCCTTAATTGCAGTAACTTTAGGTTGCCAATCCCTGCTAAGACATCTCAAAATTTTATTAGTAGCAACAGAATTGGCAATTACATGGCCTAGTGTATGCAAGCGATTCATTATATGAGAGAATCTCTTTTGCATGCCGACGATGGTTTCACCTTACTCCATGCGAAAAAGATCAAACTCTTGCGTCAAAGTATTGATTCTAGCCAATTTTACATCATTTGTGCCCTCATGCGCGACTTGCAAAGTGTCCCATATTTCCTTAGTCGTAGCGCAATGTGAGACACGAAAATACTCATCAACTCCTAGAGCTGATATGAGCATGTTTCGTGCTTTCTAGTCATAGGCATAATTTTTCTCATCTTTTTCATCCCATTGTGCTTCCGATTTAGGAACGGTTATCCCGACAGCATTTTGCATAGTTATTGCAAATGGCCCATCTTGGATAACCTTCCATATTTTCCTATCAACAGAGGTGATATGGACACGCATACAATCTTTCCAATAGCTATAATTTTCACCTGTGAAAACGGGTGCTCTATTGTACGCCCCTTTTAGACCACAGTCCATTTCTAGAAGTTGTATGTGAAGCACTGGATAAACCAGTGCTCTGATACCACTTGTTAGACGATGTGACAGATCTAGAAGGGGGTTAAATAGATCCCTTTAAAAATTTGCGTGTTTTGTAAAATTATTTTTATCAAAGAGCGATAACCCTAAATCTGATCATCTAAACTTTACGTATTGAAAAGATCGGATATGCGGACTAATTTTGATGAAAAAGATGAGAATAGAATCACAATTAAAAATGAATATGATGAATCGCTTTAGCAAGTTTAACAAGGTGTAAGTTATTACCAATTAGTTGCGGAGAAGATAAAGCAAATTTGTGAGTTGTAAATTCACCAAACACTTAGTGTACGTACTACACAAGGTTTGGTTATACTCAAATTGTAGTGATCGTAGCAATTCGAATGAATGCTATATGAGTTTTAAATTTTAGTTTATCACTGCAATTATTTTGTATGCATAAGAAAATTGATAACTCACAAATTTAAGCAAATAAAAATAAAATGCAGAAAACTAAATTGGACACGGTATTTGTTAAGGCAGTTAACCCTGTCATCCTCGCGTAAGCTACTCTTCCCCCAATTCTAGAATCTAGAATTAGGATATGAAATTAATTTTGCAAAGTTTGTAAGAGAAGATACAATCACCACAATTCAAAATCACTTGATGAATCTTATATGATGCACTCCTCTTCCCTTGATTCTAGATGAATCAAGTATGCCAAATCTTGAACAAAAGCTTCTTCTACCTTGAATGATTTTGTACTCAAGAATCTTTGGCCCCAAATCCTTCTTCACAATCCTCCGACTACCGCTACCTGATTGAACACTCCACTGTCTTCCAATCCCTTAGCTCGGCTGAATTCAATGAAGCAAACATTTGTGATAAAAACCTTCAATTTGGAGGACAAAACCCCAATGATTTTATTCAAGAAAAAACCCACAAAGATCTCAACCCAAATCTGAAATTACACTTTCAATTCAGACGTTATCAACACAATCCCAAGAACTTAATCAACAAGAATGATTATGTGTAGTTGTTGATGATTGATGAGAGGTTGAAGATGAAGAGAACTCTTGTGTACATCTTTCACTTTTTCTTGTTACTTTCCAAATAGAGGCTAAAAAAATATTTATAAGTCATTCCCTTGATGTAACAGCATAGCAGAAAATTAAGACAATTTAGCGATGCGTCAACTCATGCAGGGCATACAGAAGGCGTGCGCCTTCCCGAGCGAGAGAGAGATTGAAGTTCCTTTAGTTATGCGCTGACTCACTATTTTGATGCGCAGACTCATGTTTTCCCAGAACAGTGCATCGACGCATAGAGAAGGTGTGCGCCTTCCCGATGCATGTAGGAATTGAAGATCGTGAAATGAAGACTCTAAGAGGAAAAGAGATTGCTTTGGTGAAAATAGTCTAGTTAGGAGCTACCGAAGAAAGCATGACGTAAGAGTTGGAAAGCAAGATGCAAAACTCCTATCCTGAGTTGTTTGAACAAGGTAAATTTTTTAGGACAAAAATATTCTAAATGGAGGAGAGTTGTAAAACCTCAGTTCGGCTTGGAGAATAGCTACTGCAAAACTCCATCTCAATTCAGAGGATAGTTTATATCAAACTCCATCTTAGTTTGAGATCATCCAATGTAAAAATTTGGTTCATTTTGGAGGATAGCTAGTACAAAACTCTATCTTCATTTGAAGGATAGCCAGTATAAAACTATATCTTGATTCAAGATCAACGTGTGCAAAATCTTTATTTGGTTTAGAGGATAGCATGTCAAAGCTCTATTGTTTGGTTGGAACTAGAAATAGAAGATGAGGTGGGGGATTTGCCTCTCAATGTGGTGGAGCGGTGCTTTCGATGTGATCGAGTAGGACAGATCTGCAAAGTTAACACTTTAACGCCCAAGTTAGTGAGAGAATGATAAATAATGCGAATGAGGGTCGATTTGAATACCAGAAATGACACATTTTTCCTTTGTATATCAAGAGCATTGAAACCATTCGCGCATGGCATGTTATGTCGACAACTGTCTAATTGAATTAGACACTGATTGATTTGTTGGATAGCGTAAGCGTCTGCTTCTGATCAGAGTGAAAGTCTACCTATTTAGCGCATCTTTTTACTTTGAGTTCATTATTAAACCTTCTAAAATAAACCTTGAAGACAAATACATAATAATTTGAATATTGATTTTCTTATTCGACAACAAAGAAAGGAAAAAGAATATTTGCAATCACTCAGAAGCCCAAATTAATAACGATAGAAATACGTGATTTATTTTGAGTTAGAATATAGTGTATCTAATTCAGCTCTTCGTTAAATCTATATAAAAAAATTTTAAAAATACTCAAAAATAAAATTATAACTAAAACATTATTTAAAAAATTATTTAATTTTGCTTACAAGAAAATAAAACATTTCATCCGTTTCATATTATAAAAAAAATTTAAAAAAATTTATCAAATAATTAATTCTGATTTATATATAAACTAAATATATTAATTATTTTATAAATAAATAAAAAAAAAAGTGAAATTTATTAATAATATAAGAAGAGGAAGTACTCCATAAGACTAAATGGGAAATATGTAAGCACGCGAGCAGCAACGAATTAGACGGGAGAACCTTCGAGAAACATTTACAACGGAATATCTGAGCTCTTGAACCTTCGAGAAACATTTACAACGGAATATCTGAGCTCTTGAACCTTCGAGAAACATTTACAACGGAATATCTGAGCTCTTGAACCTTCGAGAAACATTTACAACGGAATATCTGAGCTCTTGAACCTTCTCGACATTTTTCCAGAACCTTCTACTCCGTCCCTTTCTCTCCTTCAAATATAACCCTTCTTCTTTATTTTTGCTAACAGAATTTCCAGTATCCATTCTCCACTCTTCTTGAACAATCTTCTCTCGCAATCCCAATGGCTTCCTCTCTTGCAGTCAAGCGATTTCTCTCCTCCGCCCTTCTTTCAAGATCTCTCCTTCGCCCCGTCGCCTCTTTCAACACCAACGCCATGCGCCAGTACGATCAACACTCCGATGACCGTAACGTTGATGTCGATCGCCGCGCTTTCCCTCGCACTCGCCGCGATGATCTTCTTCTCTCAGGTAGTTGTTATCGCTCTCCCTCTTCTGTTATGTTGATTTGATTCACTAGTATATAATCTAAGTTTCTTTGTTTATATTGATTGATTTTAGATGTGTTCGATCCGTTTTCTCCACCACGGAGCTTAAGTCAAGTCCTAAACATGGTGGATTTACTGACGGACAATCCGGTCCTTTCTGCTGCTTCGCGACGCGGATGGGATGCGAGAGAGACAGAGGATGCTCTACTTCTTCGTTTGGATATGCCTGGACTCGGTAAGGATGATGTGAAGATCTCCGTGGAACAGAACACTCTTATTATTAAAGGTGAAGAAAGTGGTCAAGAAAGTCAGGAAAGTGGTCGTCGATTCTCTAGCAGAATTGATTTACCGGATAAGCTTTACAAGAATGATGAGATTAAAGCTGAGATGAAAAACGGCGTGCTCAAGGTTATTGTGCCTAAGATGAAGGAACAAGAAAGGAACAATGTCATTAACGTCAAGGTTAACTAGATTAATATCAAATTTTGCTCGTTTTTTCTTTGTGTACAAGCTCATCAATCTTCATATTGATGGATCTAGATTTGAACATTTAACTTTTTCTTGTAAGGATTGTTAACTACTGTTAATTACATCATGTTTTCTCTTTGAAACTACATCATGTTTTCTCTTCAATAGAACTTAGGTGGTAAAAGTTAGACACATAGTCGTTTATCATTCACTTAGATACATTGGTATAGTTAGTCGTTTATCATTCACTAGTTTGTTAAGTGGTTATTAAACCCTCTGAGGTTGTTTAGAGTTAGAGTTTCTAAGGTTAGAGTTAGTTAGGGTGTAGGTTATCTTGTGATTGACTTTACGTCTTTAGATGTTTAGCATCTAGCTCCATCTTAATTAGTATAAACGTAAGCTGATAATATGGCATTAATATTCTCTCTTTCTCAATATCAGTCACTCTTAAGTGTATTTTTGGTTTCAAATTCTAAAAAAGATAAAAACACTTTTAGAGGTGTCAGTCGGGTTTATATTCAGACATTATACTTAGATTCAGATGTTACATAGAGTTCGGTCTTCATGGGTTGCTACAAAGTGACTGGCTCATCAAGGACGTAACCGCTCATCAATACATGGTGGTGCGCGTTATAATAATAATCATCATTGACAAGACAAATATTTCTTGTCTTAAATGTCAATTCAGTTACGTTTGATGAAGAGTCACAACAGTTATATGTAGTGATCAATGAGGTCTATGCACCTCTATATATAAGACTCCCGATTAAGGAGTAAGTAAGACACATCGTTTGGAGCTTACACATATTTGTGTGACCCTCCAAATCTCAAGACGAATATTTCTTGTCTTAAATGGCAATTCAGTTACGTTTGATGAAGAGTCACAACAGTTATATGTAGTGATCAATGAGGTCTATGCACCTCTATATATAAGACTCTCGACTAAGGAGTAAGTAAAACACTGTTTACCGTTGGTTTTGGTAAACAACCGCTGATCTTCCAAATGTTACTTATTTGATTACTCGTAGGATCGATCAGATTGATCCTAAGACATGGTTGATTTTGGGGTTTTGATTAAGTTTGACAGTGGTTAAATGACAAGAAAATAAAGAAGCTTTACGTAAATTGCATGAAGAAGAGAACTTGATAAAATAAAGGAAGGCTTGAAATAAAGGTTTTCGACAGGAAAAGTAAAGGAGAAAGCAAGTAAAGTTTCTGGAAAATAAATGACTTTGATTAATAAAAGTGGTGTTTCACACATACATTCTCAACAATTCTTTCTCACACGCTGGGTACTCGAATCTATATGAGTGACTTGTATACAATTGTGAACACACGCGAAAAACTGCATGAACTACTAATATTTATACTAAACATCCCAAGTAACCGTCGGGCAGTTACACTGCTTCGAGATGACTCCACTTGGCACGTTCTCAGCGTTTGACGCTCCAGATCTTTGCACGTTGCACTTGGTAACCGCTGAGAACCGTTTTCCCTCCAAACGTTTAAATCTCAAACCGTCCCACTCTGAGCAATCGAACACCTTCGTCGAGAGGCATCTTCGACGAGCCACACCTTCGACGTCGAAGGCCACCAAATTCTCCCTTGGAAGAAACTCCCTAAGTACACTGACATCTTCCGATGGGCATTTCGACAGACCTAGTTGGTCGAAAACATCCTTCAGCTTTGATGGCTGATATTAATAAAAACAAGGGTGTCGAATTTAGGAGTTAACAAATTGCCCCTCAAGAATGCCTTATTTCGACTCTGAAAAGAAAAAGGCATTCTTTGAAATTCCATTCGACACCTATCTTTTCACTCTTAGTCACAAATTAAATCGTGCACTTTTTTGTCTTCTACCAACCACTGACAATCCCAAGAAAAAGCCATCATTTCATCTGTACCTAAGACGTCATCTCAGTACGGCGTGCAGCGTACCAAATGTCTTTTCACAAATCGTCATCATGACAATTCTCAAAAACGAGGGCGCACGCTGCACCCTTTCATTTCTGTAGAACGACTATGTCAACAGGGGAACGCCACGTGTCCCACTACCTTCTGCAACATTAAATGGCATTAAATGTCCTCGAATTTGGGGATTTCCCCAACTACTATAAATAGCGCCAAGTACCCATTGTGGGACTTTTTCACGCTACCTTGCCTTCAAACTTCTTTGAACACAAACTCTCTGCAAACTTTGCAAACCACCTGTTCTTCACTTCATCTTCAACCTTAACATCAACAATGGCGTCCGGTTCTTCCACCGCTCCTAGTTCTAACATCCCCTCAGGAAATGCTAAACCCAAGATTTTCTCCACTGCTCCTGTAGTTACTCCTACAGGCCAACGAAGGGTTCCTGAACCCCTAGACATTGCTGTACGTGACGCTTATTCACGCCAACTCATGATTTCGATTGGATACTCCAACCAAATCTTCGCCATGTCTGGCCCGCTCAACCCAAGCATCGCTGAAGCCATGAAGATCAAAAGCTTCTTTCCAGTGCTCGAGAGGCTCAAACCTGTTGGATGCTCTAAGAAAGATGCCGAGGATAACGAAGATCCCGCTAAGGAGAAAATCGATCTTCGCTTCCTCAATCGGGGTGTTAGGGCTTTCAGGTCTAGCCCTAGCCTCACTCCTGACTACAGTGCTTGGCTGGAAAAAATGGAGAAAATGCAGGCTTCGATCTGGAAAGACCTGGGGATATTCGACCTGGTTATGTTGTCGAAAACGGGTCTCAACTATTCCCCATAAATGTTGATAGCTTCCTTACTCTTTTGGGATTACACCCATTTCACCTTCCACCTTCCCTGCAGAATGCTGACACCCACGCTATTCGACGTGGCTGCCATCACTGGTCTTCGACCCACTGGGGACTATTTCGACCCAGAGGAAATGTCAGAGGATCAGATTGGATTCTCTGCCACAAAACCAACCTATACCACCTATATCAATCATTATCACGATAAGTCGACGGCCACTATGTCGGATGTAGAGCATATCGCGTTTCTAGCCTTATGGTTGTCACGCTTTGTGTTCTCACAAAGTCTTTACAAGTGACCAAGAAGATGGTCACCCTCGCCACTCAACTCCACCATGGCCAAAATATCTGTTTGGCAGAATTGATTTTGGCGAATCTGTACGAGTCGATTAGCAGCGGAGCGACTCTTTTGAAGATCATCGATAACAGAGCCAGTCTGCTGCTTGCAGGACCTTTTTGGCTACTTTAGCTATGGCTCAATGCCACCTTCGAGTCTTTCTTACCTCAGAAGACTCAAATAAATGAGCAGGCTCCGGAGATAGCAAATAGGTGCATCGAAGGCACCAGATTGGCTCTGCTGACCCCAATTGAAGATGGGCTGGAGCTTCAACAAACTTTTACAAACTTCGTCTTGATGTTTGCAAAAAGGAAAGAGTTTGTTTCGACCATGGCTCCCTTTGCTCGACGAAAGGTTGGTCCAGAGTGGTTCACGAGGCCCCATCCTAAGTCGTCAAGTGGCCCTCAGGTCGAAGAACATACAACAGTGTGGGAAGCATTCCTCACACCAAGAATAATGCCCCTGCGATTCAAGAGCTCCAAGACTCACTTGAGCCTGATCGCGTATCAACCAAACTTGGTCTCCCGCCAGTTTGGTATCATTCAAACACTTCCTTCTCCTATTTTTCCCAGGGAGAAGTCTATGTTATACTTTTGCAACGACTACACTGAAGACGCTGCCACTAAGCATATCGGCAGGTATGCTGGTCGAACAGTTCTTTCGTTGTTCGACTATCAGCTTAACTTTCTCTGCTCACCATCCTTCGAAGAGTGGTGGAAAAGTTACTACGCTGAAGAGTTCTTCGACGAGAAGGACTTCGTGGACGAACATCAGAAGTCTTTTGTTCTTGTCTTGGACAAAATAAAGAAATGTAAGTTCATTCTTCTAAATTATTTTGTCTTTCCCTTTCGACTGGTAGCCTGTTAATTATTCTGTCTTCTTTCAGTTGTTCGAAAGCCTGCAGCCAAGAAAGCTGCAGAAGGCCATCAGGGAGGAGGCCCCTTGACAAAACCTCCACCACCGGCGAAAACTATAGCACCGGCGAAGACTACAACAAGCCATCAGGGGGAAGGTCCTTCGAAAAAGCCTTCTGCACCGGTAACCAGACTTTTATTATTTTCTTCTGGCTTTAACATTCTGACTTTCGATGTAGCTTCTAAATCGAACTCCCATTGGTTTTTAGGCACCTTCACCCAAGAAACGACCAGCACTGACGGTCAAATCTGGGAGTGACGAAGAAGACGATTCTCCCCCTGCTCCTCTTAAAAGGCGAAAGCTGAAGAAGGACGTTCCTTCTCCTGAGACTCGAACAATCAGAATAAAGGTTGCTGGGAGAAAGCCCAGGCCACCTCCAGTAATTATTGAAGAGCCAACGGAGGAGGAACTAAATGTTCTTCTCAATAAACCTGTCGAAAGCGACAATTCCAGCCCTGGGGCTGAAGTTCCTCTACAGGTAATCTCTTTGACCCTTTTTTAACTCAGGTGTCGATACCCATGTTCGATTATGTCTCTTTCTAACCTAGAAAATTCTTCTTTTTCTTTTTTTTCAGGAAACCACTGAAAGCTCAGCGCCAAGGACTTCTGAAACATTGGACTCTGCTGAACTCAGTAGGCCACAAGAGAAAGACTTGGCGAACGATGAAGCCAATGCTGAAACAAATGAAACCAATGCTGAGACAGAAGAACAACAAACAGAAGATCCACAAACAGAAGAGCAACAACCAAAAGAGATTCAAGTGGTTGATCTGTCGGAGGGACATCATGACGAAGGGGATCACGTTGACGCTGGCGAAGGGGATCATGGTGATGCTGGTACTGCTGAAGTTCAAGTCGAAGAGAGTCAAGTCGAGGCAAATGCCACTCAACAGCCTCAACCCCAAGACAATGCTGCTGCAAAGGTTATAACCTCAACAAAGCATAGGTCGAAAGAAGACTTAGAACTCTTGAAGCAAATTGATCCTGTTGGCTATCTGAATGCCATTATCGAGAGCAAGGGAAGTTCGTCTGATATTAGTCAGGGGGCTTCTACTCAGTCGGGGAAGTCCACTGAAACTTCTCCTCTCGATGAGGCTTTGACGAAGGTCAAGGCCCAGTTCTTCAAGAAAGATTTGATGAAAGCTTTGGAGGGGGACCCTACTGCTCCATCATATTTGGGGGCTGTTTTGAATGTCGTAGACTTGCTAGCTGTGACTCCAGAGATTTCAGGCTTTATCATGGAGTTACACTCAATTATTGATCAAGTCTCAGCAGACTATCGGCGACAAAGGGGCTTCAACAGCCAGCTTGAAGTGTTATATGGCAAAAGCTCTTCTGCATGGACTGCTGTAGCAGAGACGACTTCTCGAATTACGGAGTTGTCGAAGCAAAAGGCATCTAAGCAGGAAGAAATTGATGCCATCGATCGAGAGAATGCTTCCATAAAGGCGCAAATCGAAGAGCTAGAGGCCAAGATGAATGCCAATACTAAGCGCAAGGAGGAACTTCTCTCGATTGTTCCAGACACCGAAAGTCAAGCTGAAATCACACAAGGCCTAGAATTTGCTGAGAAAGCTCAAGCCTTCGACGATCAAATTTCCAAGCTTGCCCAGGCGAATGCTTTGTGCAACAAAAGATTGGAGTTGCAGCAGGGGAAGTACCTTCGACTGAAAGATTCGATCCCCTTCTGATTGACTCAGCCCTTTAACCATATATTGTAATGTGTATTTGACAATATTGCCATTTTGGCTAATTTATAAAATTTTCCATTTTGGCTTATTTATGGTTAATTTAGTCGTTACTTGTTATTTATTTTGATCTCTTGAAGTATAGGTTTATACTTTTTCAAATATTTTCCATTTACTCTCAAGAGCCTTTTATCGTCGCCTAACTCTTCGACTTCATAAGCTCCACCAGAAAAAGTCTGGATAATTCTGAATGGTCCTTCCCATTTGGGTGACCATTTTCCCATGTTTCGATCCCTTCGATCCATGGGAAGAATCACCTTCCAAACTAATTCTCCAGGCGAGAATGCCTTAGGTTTCACCTTTTTATTATAAGAGTCTTCTACTCTTTTCTTCTGAAGCCTTAGTAGGTCAAGAGCGCGCAATCTTTCTTCGTCTAAATCTACTAGTTCGTCTAACATCATATCCCAATAAACTTCAGAGGGAATATCATGGTGTCTCTGAACCCTTGCAGATTGAAGACAAATTTCTGCTGGTAACACTGCGTCATGACCAAAAGTTAGCCTATATGGTGTCGTACCTGTGGCTTCTTTTGGGGACGTTCGACAGGCCCACAAAATCTGGTCTAACGTCTTATGCCAATTTTTTGGCTTCTTCCCAACATGCTTTTTTATCAAGCCAATCACTACTTTGTTCGCTGCTTCGACTTGACCGTTTGCCTGTGCATAATAAGGCGTTGATGTTAGGAGTTTAAAGCCTGTTTCCTGAGCGAATTCCTGCATCCTTCGACCGGTGAAAACTGATCCTTGATCAGTAGTTATAGTCTCAGGGATTCCATATCTAAAGATAATGTTCTTTTGAATAAATTCAATGACATTTTCTTGGTCTACATTGACTAAAGGAATAGCTTCGATCCACTTAGTAAAATAATCAATGCCTACCAATATATACTTCTGGCTCTTTGATGATGCTGGTCGAATCTCTCCAATAAGGTCCAACGCCCATCCTCTAAAGGGCCAAGGTTTCACTATCGAGTGAAGTTCGCTTGCTGGTACATGTTGGATGCCTGTATGGACTTGACATTCTTGACAACCCCTGGCGAACTCGACACAATCTTTCAACATGGTGGGCCAGTATAGTCCTTGTCGAAACAACAACCATTTCATCTTATGGCCTACTTGTTGAGCCCCACATGCCCCAGCGTGCGTAGTCGAAAGGGCTATGTATGCTTCAGTTTCACTTAAGCATTTTAGCAATACCCCTTCAGGCGTATTTTTAAATAACTCATTACCCATGAGTACGTAACTCAACGCCCTATACTTTGTTTTTCGTTCTGTCGAAGCCACTGGATTTTGAAGATAATCCACAATGGGTTTCCTCCAATCTTGCTCTGACAAATTGTCTATGAACGAAATTTCGAAGTTAGTTTGATCAGCATACCCCAGTCTTGTCGATTCCAAGTCTGTTGGTGACAAACAAGTTGCTTTTATCTTTTCTCGAACTTCGATTGCTCTTTGTAACCTCGTTTTTGAAATTTTGTACCCAGATGCAATTTGTGCCAAATCATTGGCTATTTGATTTTCCAATCTGGGTATGTGTCGAATATTGACCATTTCAAATTTTTTCAACAAACGATTTGCTATCACAAAGTACATAATGAGATTTTCTCTTATGCATTTATATTCTTTTGTGACTTGCTTAATGACTAACTCTGAATCTCCCATTATTTCGACTCGAGTTGCCCCCAATTCCAACAATATCTCAAGGCCAGTAATTAGAGCTTCATACTCAGCCTCATTGTTCGAACAAGAACCTGATATTTTGTACTTGAATGTTGTTGGAATTTTTTCTGGAGAAATAATCAAGACTCCTACTCCTGTTCCATCTTTATGGCTGGAACCATCGAAGTAGAACTTCCAAGATTCTATCTCCACATAATCAACACTCTCAACTTGAATTGAGTGGTCGACTATAAAGTCTGCAACCACTTGTCCTTTCACTGCCTTAAGAGGCATAAAGGTCAAGGAGTATTCAGTTAATGTTAGTGCCCACTTGCCAATTCGACTGTGCAAGATGGGTTTCGACAACATGTACTTGAAAACATCAAAATGAGACGAAACATACACATCAACTGGTTTTATATATTGCTTGAGCTTTGTACAAGAGAAATACAGACATAGACATAATTTTTCAACTTCGCTATATCTAGTTTCTGCATCGTTCAAAACTCTACTAAGATAGTAAATGGGTCTTTCGACTCCATTTTCATCTTCTTGGGCTAACATGCTTCCCAAAGTTTTGTCGGACGCAACTATGTACAATCTCATACTCCTGTTGCTACAAGGAGGCACCAAAATAGGCGGCTTTGTGAGGTACCCTTTGATTTTATCGAAGGCTTCTTGTTGCTCTTGCCCCCATTCGAATCCCTCTTTGTTCAGTCGAAGCAAGGGTGAAAAGGCTTGAGCTTTCCCACTTAGGTTAGATATGAATCTCCTTAAGAAATTTATCTTGCCTAACAGAGATTGCAGTTCCTTTTTGTTCGATGGCGCTTTCGCTTCTAGAATTGCCTTCGTCTTGTTCTGGTTGATTTCGATTCCTTTCTTGTGGACAACGAAGCCCAAGAAATCTCCAGCTTTCACACAGAATGCACACTTCAAAGGGTTCATCTTGAGACCATGTTCTCTCATTCTTTCGAATGATTGTCGAAGGTGGTCTATATGGTTCTTCCTGGAAACAGATTTTATAACAATGTCATCAATATATACTTGCATAAAGGTGTTAATAAAATCATGGAAGATAGAATTCATTGCTCGCTAGTATGTTGCCCCATCGTTCTTTAGGCCAAAAGGCATCACTACCCATTCGTAAGTGCCTAAAGCCCCAGGGCATCGAAAAGCTGTTTTCGACACATCCTCTTCAGCAATGAATATTTGATTATATCCTGAATAACCATCGAGCATACTCAGGTATTCATAGCCAGCGGCAGAATCGACTAGCATTTCCGCCACAGGCATAGGATATTCATCTTTGGGTGTAGCAGCATTCAAATCTCTGAAATCTATGCACACCCTCAATGTACCATTTTTCTTAATCACTGGCACAATGTTTGCAATCCATTCGATGTACCTCGTAACGCGTATGAATTTGCACTTCAGCAGTCTTTCGACTTCCGTTTTGATCTTCGACAGTATTTCTGGAGCGAAGCGTCTTGGACTTTGCTTGATTGGCTTCTTCCCAGGTTTGATTGGCAACTGAAGTTCCACCAATCCTCTGTCGAGACCAGGCATTTCATCGTAATCCCATGCAAAATAGTCCTTGAACTCTTTCAACAAATGGATTACTTCCAACCTGAGTTCTGGGTCAATTTTCGCGCTGATGTAAGTTGGCTTTTTCTCTGACCCTTCGCCCAAGTTGATTTCTTCTAAAGGATCCTGCGCTAACATTTTGATGTTGTTCGCCAAGGGGTCCTTTTCGAAGCCCAAAGGCTCATCGTCATAGATGGCGTCGAGCCTCTGTTCCTGCATCCCTTCTGGCATGATATCAGGAGGTTCTGGATCGAAGTCCTTTCCAGGACCTGTAGAAGATAACTGTTGATCATTGGCCTGTGTGGCCATGTATTTTACTTCGGCTTCGAGAGCCGTTATCATCTTTGTTTCGGCTACATAAGCCGAAATTCGCTTCAATGATTGTGACTCAGTCATTATCACTGAATTCACTTCCCCAACCAGTTGGTTGGATATCAGTTAACCCACTGAAGTCTATGTGGGACAAGTCTTCTCTGTCCCATTGAAAACCATGCTCAGGGTGCAGGTATAGGGAACAAAAAGTATTTGGCGCTGGCGCCAAGTCGAAGTCAGGTGTTGGACATGGCCCAATGTGAGCCAAGTTCTTGTCGAAGTCTGCCAGCCCTAGGTGATTCACTTCGCCCAGGTAATAGCTTTGGTCCGCTTCTATGTTTTCGACCATCCCATCAGGACGCCATAGCAGCAACCTCTGGTGCATCGATGATGGTACAGCTCCAACACCATGAATCCATTCACGACCCAACAAAAGATTATAGTTAGGTTTGGCCGATATGACCATGAACATAGTTGGTCGAAGGATAGATCCCACCTTGATATCCAGTTGGATCACACCCATTGTGGTCCCTATGCCGCCTTCATAATTCGACAGGACCATGTTGTGAGGCTTGATATTCTCATCACTTTTGCCTATTTTCCTTAGCATAAAGTGAGGGATAATGTTGATGGTTGCCCCACAATCCACCAAGATTTTATTTACTGTGGTTTCTTCGAGTTTAGCCCTTATAAATAAAGGCTTGAGGTGATTTTTCATCGCCTCTGTAGGTGGTTCGAAGAACCCATTCTGCTCCTCAGTAGTGCCATTATCCATGACGAAATAGCATACTGGCCTATGTTTGGCCATTTCTTGCTCCACTTCCCAATCACTTGTTTCGACCTCCACCTGGCGGTTGAACTCTCTGGGCAGCACTGAGACTATATTCACCATGATGTCCAAAGTGTCATCAGACTCAGAACCATCTTCGTCATCAACTTCACCTTGGTTAGGCCAAACTAGCCTATTGGTTACTGGTTCTCTTTCCAGAGGTTTCCTTTTCTTTCTTTGAGGAACATTTGAACTGGTTTCTGCCTTTGGTTCATTAGCAGCCTCCCTCTCAGCTTTTCGTCGCCTCTGGTATCTCCTCCATTGAGACTTCGACCATTTTGATTCCTGGCCTCTTTGACTGGCTTCTGGATGCCTCGATCACGTTCACCTCTGAAGGTTCAGCATAATGGGCTTCAGCCTGCAACGAGTTAGAGTCCACGGTCATGGGGGTCTTGTCAGCAAACTTCAACCTCCCTTCTTCGATAGCGTCTTGCACAAGATTCCTGAAAAGAAAACATTGAGACGTTTTATGGCCCAGAAAATTATGATATTTACAAAAGCCTCTCTTCTTTCTTAGATCAAGAGGAGGCACTTTTACCCCTGGGGGTATTATCATTTGGCCATCTTTTACAAGCAAGTCAAAGATTTCATCACATTTTGTAATATCAAAACTATAAGTCTTTTTGGGAAACCTATCGTTGGTCCTTTCTGGACCAGTGGGATTTTTTCCACTTGAGGGGACTAACAGTTTGCAAGAATATGGTGGTCCTTGTTTTAGTTCCGCTAAATCGACTTCGCCTTCTTCGACAGTTATAGTTTCGTCGAAGGTTTCTGGATCTTCGTCATCCATCTCAACATACGCTATCCTCTCTCTTTTATGAGTTTTCGTTGCCTTGGCTTTCTCAGCTTTAAGGCGTTCGACCTGTCGAACTCTATCGGCCAGTTGGGCCATGTCTCTCAGGTATTGAGTGTCTAACTTCTTCCTAATGGAATAATCTAAGCCGCCTGCGGCTATTTCGACTAACTCATGTTCTGGAACTTGTGTAAAACACCTTGCTTTGAGCAACCTAAACCTATTTAGATATTCGTCTATAGGTTCAGTGAAACGTCTCTTTACACTGGCCAATTCCTTCCGGCTTATCTTGGTTTGTCCCATGTAGAATTGCTCATGGAACAATCTCTCCAACTGGGTCCAATGATGGATCGAATTGGGGGGAAGAGTTGTAAACCAAGTAAAAGCGTTCTTTGTTAAAGAACTTGGGAAGTACTTAATCCTCAGGTTTTCGTTGTTTGAAATATCTCCTGCTTCGATCAAGTATCTCGCCAAATGTTCGACAGTAGATTCTGTCGTGTCCCCAGAGAATTTAGTGAACTTAGGGACTTTACATCTAGGAGGTAAGTCTGTTTGTAACACGTATTCTGACAGTGGGGATGTGAAGTTGGGCCTACGAAAGCCCATGTTCATCCCATTTTGCGTCATGATTCTTTCGATCATGGCTGCCAGATTATTTTCCAAACCCATATTTTGGTATTGGACATGCTGAACTACTTGGTCAGCATTTTGGTTTCTGTTAACTAACCTTACCTCTGGGGTTATTACCCTAGGTTCTTCGACAGGCTACTCCAATCGTGCCCTAAGGTTTTCTTCGACAGGCTGCTGGCCTTGGTTGATAGTGGTTTCTTCCTCTAAGAATATACCTTGGTTTCCCCTTATTGGCGCCCTTTGGGGCTGTCGAATAGGTTGGGGTACTCCAAAGAAATCAGCCAAATGCGTCATTTGCGCTGTCATCTTCTGATTCGATTGGGTGGTGTTTTGTATTAGAGGATTCAGCACTGTACTTAAAGTTTGTGCCAACATTTGAACCATATCATGGTTGCTTTCGTCCATTTGTTGCCTCAAGACTGCTGTCGAGGAATTTGTAAGGCCATGTGCTACTTGGGACGTTCCTCCTAAGAGTTGGGTCCTATTTCTGTTCGCCATACCTACTCCAGAACCTTGGAGTGGCGAAGAGGCACTCACTAAAGGGTCTGAAAAAGTGGACGCTGCGTTCGTTAGGCTAGCCAAATCAGACGTTGGCATGCCATAGAGTGGTTCTCGATTATGACCGCCTGTCATAAATCCTGGGGGAACATAAGGCCTTGTGCCCAGATTTCCCCTTGGTGGGGGAGTTCCCAAAGGCACTCTGGGGCCAGTGAACGGAGGTAATGGCCCCGTCGTTGTGACCGTTACTGCTGGTGTTGAACCAGCGGTTATCGCTTCACTTACGGTCGGGATAACCGTTGATCCCACATTTATTTGTGGGATTTCGTTATTATTTGGCAGATTCGCCATCTCTTCTCTTCTTCTGGCAGTATTGGTATTGTTAGTGTATATTCTACCACTTCTCAATAACATACAACACTCTTCGAAAAAGATAATATTTGTTTAAAAAGGTTAAACTTCAAAAATCAACACACGGTCCCACTGGGTGTGCCAATTTGTTTACCGTTGGTTTTGGTAAACAACCGCTGATCTTCCAAATGGTTACTTATTTGGTTACTCGCAGGATCGATCAGATTGATCCTAAGACATGGTTGATTTTGGGGTTTTGATTAAGTTTGACAGTGGTTAAATGACAAGAAAATAAAGAAGCTTTACGTAAATTGCATGAAGAAGAGAACTTGATAAAATAAAGGAAGGCTTGAAATAAAGGTTTTCGATAGGAAAAGTAAAGGAGAAAGCAAGTAAAGTTTCTGGAAAATAAATGACTTTGATTAATAAAAGTGGTGTTTCACACATACATTCTCAACAATTCTTTCTCACACGCTGGGTACTCGAATCTATATGAGTGACTTGTATACAATTGTGAACACACGCGAAAAACTGCGTGAATTACTAATATTTATACTAAACATCCCAAGTAACCGTCGGGCAGTTACACTGCTTCGAGATGACTCCACTTGGCACGTTCTCAGCGTTCGACGCTCCAGATCTTTGCACGTTGCACTTGGTAACCGCTGAGAACCGTTTTCCCTCCAAACGTTTAAATCTCAAACCGTCCCACTCTGAGCAATCGAACACCTTCGTCGAGAGGCATCTTCGACGAGCCACACCTTCGACGTCGAAGGCCACCAAATTCTCCCTTGGAAGAAACTCCCTAAGTACACTGCCATCTTCCGATGGGCATTTCGACAGACCCAGCTGGTCGAAAACATCCTTAAGCTTTGATGGCTGATATTAATAAAAACAAGGGTGTCGAATTTAGGAGCTAACAGACACATCGTTTGGAGCTTACACCTATTTGTGTGACCCTCCAAATCTCTTAATATCAAAAATAATTCACTCTCACTTGCTTGAGGCTCTCTCCGATATGCTTCAACTAGCGGGGAAGTTGTCTATTTAGTGTTTAGCAAGAATATTTGGTGTCCACTGTGGGGCCTGGTAAAACTTTCGTAGGCCGTATTAATTCAAACACATTTGAGTAATGTCTTTTGATGAGGATCCTCCTCCAGGCATGACGCATTTATTGTCCATGATCGAAGATCTTCACTAGCAGAATGATATGCTGCAGGACAACGTCCAGGTCCTGCAGATGAAGAGCTAGGACGATGGAGACCGGGGGCTTGAACTTTTGGAGCCTCAACCATTACCTCAGGTGTTATACCTTAAAGTTTGCCCTCCGATTTTCTTCAAGATATCTCCTCATGTTCCTAGGGTTTCCAATTTCTCAAGGTTGCTCAAGGTTTGATCAGATAAACTCTGCTCCTAAACAATTGACCTACAATTAGGGTTTTGTGTTTCTCAAGAAATATTGAATTTTTAAGGTCTCAAGTGGATTTCATGATCTCTTATATGTCTTCAAGAATTCTGATACTAAGTTTCATGTCTTGCATCACAAGTTTGCTCAGTCAATGACTCATATGACTGAAAATCAACTGTATTTGACAAAAAGTCAACCTATGGTCAACATACAGTCAAACTTCAAGATTTTTGGTTAACAACAAAGTTTTTAATTGATATTCATTATTTGATCAATGTTTGATCATGATTCATCAAGAAAAATTCTCAAATCAGCAAAAGTCAAAAATTGCCAAATTAGGGGTTTCTTAAGGAGAAGTCAACTGAAAGTATAACTTTCACATGCCTTATCAGATATTTCTCAACCAAAGATGATTTTGAAAGAAATTTAATTCTCTACAACTTTGTCTCTCTAAATTCAAGTCTAAAAAATACTTCATTTGAGAGATATGGGCCAATATATTATAGGTCATTTCAAAAGTCAACAAAAAGACTTTTTTTCAAGGAAATTTACATCAAGATAAAGTCTTTAAATGCAAAAATATCAAAATAGAGATTATAGAGGACATCTTGAGTTTTCTAAAAAGTTCAAGATCACCTTCAAATGATGAAAATTGAGAGAGTTACGACTAGTGTAAGTTGAGAAATTTTGAATAAATGTATGCAGTTTAAATTGAGCAAACTTGAATTTTAGACTATTGCACTATTGTTTCAAAGACCAAACATGTTATACACTTCATATGCACCTCAGATCTTACTCATACACTCCCTTGGATTTTTATTTATTTATCTTTGGTTATTTATTTAAAAAATTCAAAATAAAATAAAATAAGTTCAAGGCTTATTACAAAAGCCAAGTCCATGTTATTCTAACTTAAATTCAACCTACATATTCTTTTCATTCATACAAACTCTTGGCCATGAAACCTTGTGCAAGAAAGTTTCAAAAGTTCACAAAATTACTCAAAATTAGGGCAACTTTAGAACCCTTATTTCAGCCACCTTTAACACATATCAGCCATTCCAATTGATTCCATGAAGATCATATGGTAAGGTTGGATCGTTTACAACGATCCAAAAGGTTAGAAAAACACGAGCATGTATCACCAGTTTCATCATTGCATGGGTTTCATATCTTTTATTTCATTATGTTTTTTCGCATAGTAACTGCTAACATGTTCATGAGGTTTAATGGTGTAGGACTCACCCAAAGAACGACCCCTATAATGGTCAAATCACGAATCACCATGTTCATATCGATTTGCATTATTTTTGTCATAGCTCCTAAACCAGCACGATTCAGCTCAAACTAATCATTCTAATGAATTTTCAGGCCTCTATTTAGGGGGGTAGGGTACCCCTGGATCTCTAACAGTGTCTCTTTTTGCAGGAACAAAAAAAGAAACCATCGAAGAAGACAATCGGAGCTAGGGCTCGGTGCCTCTCCGGTCCAGTCAATTAATTTTGTAATAAATTATTTTATTTCAGTTTAAACAATGGATGTATCACCACCCCCGTGGTTAAAACGCGCGCGCTAAGGCTTTATTATACAAGGATATGGGTTTGATCCCTGCTTTTGAGATTTTGATGTTTTTTAATGTTTTTTTCCATGTTTTGTAGGATAATAACTAAGTGCGTTAGTTTCCCTTCTCAAACACAGGCGTGCGCCTGATCTAGTGGTGAACACGCTGGATGAAAGAGCTAAGGGCGTGGGTTCAACACCCACCCCTGGCAATTGTTGTTTTTTTCTCTATTTTCTTATTCTTCTTACTCTTTTCTCTCCATTTCCTTTAATTTCACAATAACTCCCTTTTTACAAACCTAATTATTTTTCAAAACTTTTTTTAAAATCCTAATCAAATTAGGTTTTTTAGGTCTTTTTAATTTAATTAATCAATTTTTTTTAATTAAAATTAATTAAGTTTTTAGGGTTAATCATCAAAATCTTTTTTATCAAAAAATTACCTAAAACCCTTTCGATTTCCTTTTTTCTGTTTTATATTTTGTGTGGTTTATTATTCTCGCACTTTTTTCTATTATGTAATTGTTTTCCAGTTTGTAATAATAATTAGGAGTTTACTTTCTGTATTTTATTACTTATGTAACTGCCCCGAAGCATTGTAATAGTCTAGGGTTTATTTTATGCACTTTATTGCTTTTCTATTTTACTATATTACTGTTAGTAATTAGGCTTGTATGGAAAGATAAAAACTAATGATAGCGAACCCTAACTGCAAGATAAACATAACAAAAACAAATCACTCGCACACTTGCACCTCTAGAGTAACCTCCCTTGTTGCCTTTTGATTACAAAAATAATCATGTCCCTCAAACGTGGGGACACTTTAGCAAAGTCCTTCGAAAACAAAGATCATAGTCCCTCCTTGACCCTTTCGACGTTGCCTTCGGTAAATGATCTAGTCCCTTATGAAAAATTGCTAAAGCGTCCTTACGAGTCGTCTTCAACGATTGTACGATGACCCACGTTTGTCCCTTCACATCCAATGATAGGGCTTCTTACCAACTAATGGTACGGATAGTACTAGCTAAAGGAGAAGGAAAGTACAAAAAGACTTTGAGTAGGTAGACCGCTGTTAATCGCTTGCTCACAAACATTTCAAAACAAAAAACATTTTTCACAAACACTTCAATAAATATTTTCAAAACACTTTGTACGAATTCTCGAAGAGAGATACGAGAATTATTACAAAGTTTGTCTTACATTGGTATTCAAAATATTTTTCAAACACACGACACAAAACATTTTCAAAAAGTGAGCTAGCGATTAAGAGCCCGTAGATAACTACGGATGAAAAGGGTGCTAACACCTTCCCTTTTCATAACCTACTCCCCGAACTCAAAAATTAAAAAAAGGTATTTCCTATTCTTTTTACCCTTTCCTTATTGGATAAAAGAAAAGTCGATGGCGACTCTTACTATCCGTAACATTTGAGATAAAATGCAAAACCAAGTCAGTTCTCCCACCGTATTAAAGAACTAGCGACTCTGATGGGGAATACTAAAAGAAGGGTTACCGTAGAGTTAGATCACTTTATCTTCTTTTCTTGAATTGTTTGCTTTATCTTTATTGGGTTGCTCGGGTTTATTTTTTGCAAAGATCATATACTCGAATATGGGGAGCTTAGGTAAGTAGCTATAGATCATGGAAACTGTACATCATAAATCGATATGGTTGAATTGATGGCTATGTTAGTGCGACACATTGGTTTGTACTGGTGTTCCTTGAGTCAGTCGAGGATAACACTAGGCTGTCGCGTGGTGTCATAAGCACTGACTGATCTTTAGAATCTTAATTAACCCAATTTAGCCATTAGAAGGTAGTGAGATGGCCGGCTTTGGTGCAGTCTAAAGTTGGTTGATATTCGATACTACAATCATTGAGATTTGACTCTCGGGATATTTCGGTCAAGTCAGTTGTACTGCTGAAACAAAGCCTGAGAGAAAGATTGGTGATATGAGATTCCTAGAGCCCGATTACTATTCTTAGGACAGGTTGAGCCAACTAAACTTCAAGAGGATACTTACCTACGAACCCCATGCAAGCCTTAAACCTAAGGCTCTTATGTGCTTTGTTTGTGTTTGTTATCTGTTCAAACATGACATCATAACATTATGACATCATGCCATATCATTTTCACTGACCATTTCAAGGATCTCAAGGGTATGTGATACAGGTTATCATGAGCCAAACGTTTAGCAAGGGACAAGAGGATTTATTTTCCTCTAACCAGATTCCGTCAAAGACCAAAGTTCATTCTTTTGAGTCAAAAGCTAGGACCCACTTGACATGGTGAGTTTGATTCTCATAGAAGAACGTTCAAAGATGCAAAGTTATTATGTCAAAGCTGCAACCAAACTCAACATCTAACATTTCTTTTCTGTTTATCCTGTAAGATCCTTGAAAACATTGCATCTACATATCATGCACATCATCACATAATAGGTATTTCCCAGGATAGGTTTTCTCATCTTCTTATTGTTTATTTCAATAAAATATAGCCCTCGAACAAACCGTGAAAGATCTTCAAGCTCAAAACACCCAATTCTAAGAGATACTTCTGAACTTAGTCAAGGGGCAGAAAGAGCTGATGGCGCTCATCGCCAAGAAGAAAAAGACTCAGAAACCAGTTGGTATCTTCAACATGGGGAGAAGATTCAAGGGTCCAGACAAACAGGTTCAAGCTTCTGACACCCAATCAGATGAAGATAATAATGAAGAGGAAGACGATAGAAGTATCAAAGTTGAGGGGGGAAGCAACCTTGGTTTTGGTAAAATTCTGGATGAAGAAGACTACTCTGATGAACAGTATCCCATTGATAATAGATACAAACAGCTATAAGATTGTATGAATGCCATGGAAATCTAGAAAGTGCCTGGGATGGATTTTGAAGAGATGGGTCTTATCTCAGGGGTTGTCATCCATCACAATTTCAAGGTCCCCATCTTGGCCAAATATGATGGTGTGTCTTGTCCTAAGCTTCATATATGGTCTTATGTTCGGAAGATCCAACCTCATACAGCTGACAGAAAGTTATCGATTCACTTCTTTCAAGAGAGTTTATCTGGGACACAACTAGAATGGTTCTATCAGCTAGAAGGAACCAACATCCGCACTTGGGAAAACATGGCTAATTCTTTTTACAAGTAGTATCAATACAATGTTTACCTCGCACCAACTCGTGTGTAACTACAAAGTATGACTATGGGCTCGAATGAAGGGTTTAAAGAGTATGCCCAGAAATGGAGGTATCTACCCGGAAGGGTTCAACCTCCTTTGTATGATAGGGAGTTGGTTTATATGTTCATGGGCACTTTGACAGGTCCTTTCTTTAATCATCTGATCAGAAGTTTCTCATCTGGTTTCACTGAGCTGATTCTAACAGGGGAACATGTCGAAGGTGGTATTAGAAGTTGAAAGATTCAAGTGGTTGCGACTTCGAGTACTCTGAAGAATACATTCAGGGGTAAGAAGGAAACTAATGCTATTTATGGCTAGAAGGGTCGTGCTAGAGGTGACCCCGATCAGTCTTTAGAAGCAATGCTAATTTCTAATCCAGCACCTACGCAACAACAACAGCGCAATCAACATAGGACATATGCACCTAGAAGGCAGTTTACCAAGATCAATATGTGTTGTACCCCAAAATTTTCCCTCCCATATTTCTCAATACATGTCAAGTGAGGTCCTCAAATTGCTCAAAGAGGTCCAAGAGTTGACCAGACAAACTCTCTCCTAAAGCAGTCTACCTCAAAGTAGGGTTTCATTTTGCATCAAGATGCTTGAGTCCAAAGGATCCCAAATGCTCACCATTGTCCTAATATGTTCTCAAGATCATCCATGTCAAGTTTCAAGCTTTGCAGAGGAAGTTTACTCAGTTAATTGCTCAAATACCTAGAAATCGACTATGCTAGGTCAAAAGTCAACTATAGCCCACATACAATCAAACTTCAAGATTTTTGGTCAACATCCTCATTTTGAAGTATCATTCATCATTTTATCAAGGGTTGATCATGATTCATCAAGGATTGCTCATAATTCATCAAAGCCCAAAAGTTGCTAAATTAGGGTTTTGTAGGAAAAGTCAACTCAACTTTGACCAAACATAACTTTCTCATACTTCATAAAAAATGACCCATCCAAAGCTCATTTTGAAGAGGATGAAATTCCCTACAATTCATCTTCATCTCCAAAGTTCAAAATATGCACTCACAAGAAGATATGAATTTGGACTCAAAATATGCACTCACACCTTTTGGGTCAAGGCTTCATACATGAACATGGAAGACTCAATTGAGATGAGACCAAAATGGTTGCTTAGAGGATATCCTAAGATTTATAAAAAGTCCAAGAACACCTCTCTAGGGTCAAAATTGAGAGAGTTATGTGTTGTACCCCAAAATTTGCCCTCCCATATTCTTCAAGATTTGGCAAGATCAACCTCCAGATGGTTCAAAATCTCTCAAGGGTTGCACAGTCCAATTGCCTCATAACACAATCAAAATTAGGGTTTTGGTTCTTGCAAAGAAATTGAGGTTTTCAAGGGTCCAATCAAGTACCATAGGCCTATATACATTGTCAAGCATCCATATGTCAAGTTTCAAGACTCACAGCATCAAGTTGCACAGTCAAAAGCCCTAATTGCTTCACAGTCAACTGCAGGGGTAAAATGGTCATTTGACAGTCAAAAGTTAAAATTTTTGGTCAACATCTTATTTTGAAGCCACAATCATCATTTGATCAACTCTTGATCATGATTCCTCAAGCATGGCTCAAAAATCATCAAGATGCAAAAGTTTCTATTTTTGGACAGATGAAAAGTCAACTGCAAATTGACCAGGGCATAACTTTTTCATGGTTCATCAGAAAAATCCCATCCAATGCTAATTTTGAAGGGGATGACATTTCCTACAACTCATCTTCACATTCCAAGTCCAAGAAATGCTCTCACAAAAAGTTATCAATTTCTACATTATAGGTCATTTTCAAAAGTCAATAAAAAGGCACTTTAAGTCAAAGACCATAACTTAAGATTGGTAAATCAAAATGACATGGGACCAAAGGCATTGGTTAGAGGACTTCAAGACCTTTCCAAAATGTCCAAGAACATGTTCATAGCTTCAAAATTGAGCAAGATATGCATTGGAGAAGTTGGGAAATTTTTGGGAACTTTCAAAAGTCAACTTTGCCTAAAACACTTCATTTTTGCTAATGGGCCTCAAATTCCTTCTTGAATCTTTACCCAAGGCTTATGCACGACCCATTAAGATTAATTGGAATTATTTTCTTATTTTTATTAATTATTTGGATTTTTAATTGATTATTAATCTATTTAATTAATTTAATTATAGGAAAATATCAAAACATGGTTAACAAATCTTTTTATGAAGCAAATACACTCCACACATGCTGAAGATCTCGTGCATCACTCAAGGGGACAAGATCTCCCAATTTGGAAAGGTTTTCATTCAAAGAAGATTGGAAATTATATGATTGAAAATCAAAGATTGAAAACATTATTTCATGGACTTTTGGGCCAAGGTTTTAACCTAATTCTCTTCACATACATATGCTGAAGCAAACCCTATTCTTGGACACGTACAATTGCTGCTGAAACCACATAACCAAATTGCAAAAATTTAAGAAATATTGTGAAACTGAATTCTTATTTGCAGCACGATTCAAAGCCTAAAAAAGGTTCAAACACCTTGCCTGAGTCTCCAGGAATCCATTGCCATCAAGAACAAGTCCAAATATGCAAAGAATCAAAGCCAACAAGTCACTCGGTTTGCATATATTTCCAAATCTGCATATCATATTTCATGCGCTTTTAATCCATTTTTTTGATTGGTTTGTGTTGTTAGGAACCTTCTGAAGCTAATGAAACAGTTTAATTGAACTAACGCACACTGAATCTAAAATCACCATGAACAGGTTCTAGGGTTCTTCAGTTTCAAATTTGGGGCTTTCTAAACCCAGAACAATTAGGACTAGTGATGCATATGATTGGATTCGTTGCAACAAGACGAAATCATTGACACTATCGCGCCCTTTTTATATTGCTTGTGTGCCTAATCGCTATTCTTGGCACTTTTGGTTTATGGGGGTTTAAAACCCCCGCTATCTTGTTTATATTTGCAGGTGAAACAAAGAAGACAACAGGCGTGGCAACGTGTGACTGGGTGATTCAAACTCAGCGCGCGTTATTTTTTGGTTTCATGTCATAATGTTTGTTTTTTTATATAATATTCATCATCCATTATGTTTACAAATGCGCATCTTGGCTCAGATGGTGGGAGACGTGGCTGGCAAACACTGGGACCTGGGTTCGATTCCCAGGTCCCCCATATAATTCTTCATATTTTTCTTAACCAATTCCAGTGCAGCGTATGATTCAATGGTCCACCATAAGCCTCACGCCTAAGCTTGCCAAGTGCCCAGGATGCCCAATCCAGTGGCCAGGAGATATGGAGCAAGGTACTCCCCAGTCAAACAGCACGCACATGATCAGGAAAAGTCAACAAGGCTTGGTCTTCTTGGGCCAGAATTGCTTCAGTTTTACCTCCACTTTGGGCCATCACACCCCCTTTGGTTTGCAATTTATTTTCTTTTCTTTTAATTTCTTTTAATTTCTTTTAATTGTTTTAATTATTATTATTAATTCACCATAAATTAATTTTTCCTAATAAAAATCAGAAAATCAAAATTATAAATATATTTTAATTATTTATTAATTTCACCATTAACTTATTTTTGTGAATAAATACTAATAACTAACTTAGCTTAATTTAGGTTTAAATTTTAATCCTTTTTCTTAATAAATAAAAATTGCATAGAATTAGGTTTTGACCTTTTTTTAATCATTTTCTTATCATCATCATTATTAATTATTATTTTTGTAAATGACATGTAAATTAATTAATTAGTTTAAATTAGTTTAACTTTAACATTTTCATTAATAATTAAAATAAACTTAGAACTAGGGTTTTCTTTTGATGTTAATTTCTTTATTTTCATTAAATACAAAAAAACACAAAAAATATCTTTCTTGTAGATAATTAATTAAATTAGTATTAATTTTAATTTAATTCCAAGCAAAGGACAAAAAACTCTTAATTTCTTAAAAGGGTCCAAAACCCTCGGACATTCCAATTTAATTTCTATTTGCGCATTATTTTTTTATGTGATTATTATGTAAATGCTTCCAAGGATGTAATAGTAATTAGGTTTATTTCTTTTTACTTTCCGCATCTTTATCAAAAACGGGTCTTTGTTTTTTTGGCGATGTATAGACCCGCGCCTTGTAATAGCGTAACTTTTACCTTTCCGTATTTTATTTTCCGCACTCCTAACTGCTAAATTGCATAAAAGAATGTATGATAATTAAAAACAATTCGTAGCTCACAATTGCATGGTCAAAGATAAATATTAACATGAAAACAACACACAATGCACATGCCACTTCTAGGGTACGCCTCACTCGTTGCCTCAAAAGTGGTCGTCAAGTATAGGGTGTTTTAGCGGTTGCCCTTATGTCTAAGATCCAGTTGCCTCGAAACGGTTGCCTCGGATTAAAAAGGATATAGGACATTAGGGTTACTTCTAAGGTGTCCTACTATTGCTTCGGTGACCACACTGTCCCTACAATCGAATTGACCCGAACACCTCCAACGGTGGTGCTACCTACTTCTCAATGGTGGGATGACACTACCTTAAGGACTTTTACACAGCCTAATTCCTTAGGGTAGGTGGATGAATCATGGGTACTTGCTCTCTTCAAAAACAAACAAAAATCTTTTCACACTGACACTTTCAAAAGTTTTCAAAACAAATTTTTCAAACACTCTTGAGGACAGATACAAGAGTCACTTAGAAATCTTTCAAAAAACGAAACTTTTTCAAACCCACTCACATTTGAAAAGCAAACACATTTTGAAAACATAAGAGCAAGTACCTAAGAGCCCATGGATAACCATGGATAGAAAGGGTGCTAACACCTTCCCTTTCTATAAATCTACCTCCCGAACCGAGAAACAATCTCAAAGAAGGAATTTTGCTGTGCTTTTGTCCTTTCCATGTTGGAGAACATAAAAGACGGTGGCGACTCTTGCTTACCACGACATACGCGATCCAGCTTTAAACAGTCAGTTCTATTTCCACCGATTACATTATGCATTGGCCAAGTTGACCTTTTTTGCAAAATTGCCAAAAGTCAAACATTCTCAAATTTGCATCTTTGGCTAAATGGGCCCAACTTTTTATGCTTTCATATCATTCCTAACATAGTCCACGACCTATGGGACCCTCCATACTTCATTTACTCATTTATTTAATTTATTTTGATTTTTATTCATTTAAAATTCAAATAAAATCAAATAAATCCTAATAAATCATGTATTGCATTTTAGGGATGATCTTTTGCATTGAAAGGAGATATTATATGCTGTCAAATGAAGATCAAATCGTGCAAAGGCCAATGTGATTGAAAAAGATTAGATTTGAGCCAAATTTGGAAGGTTTACATATGCCATGAAAACAAAATCAAATCTTGAAAAACTTCCAAAGATGTGATCAGTTTTACAACCCTAATGCATTCTCTAATATATATGGAACATTTCCAAAGCAAGCACAAGGGTTAAGCAGCCGTGCAGAGGTGAAACAAAACTCAAAAAATTGCAAGAAATGTGGTGATCCAATTTCTATATTAGAGGCCAATTCGTGCCATTCTCAGGTTGCCAATAGATTGCTGGACATCTCCAGAAGGAATCCCACCCATTTGCAAGCCCTCTCATGCCCTGAATTGTGAGATATAGGTATCACGACTTGCTCTCAAACTCAAATTCGTTTCATTAATTTACTCATCCATTGCATATCTTGATGATATATTTGTGTTTGTCATTAAGTTTGCAAACTTTTTGTATCATTTAATTGAATTTCTAACGTCTGTACATGAAGTTTCCATAGCTAGGGTTTCGTTTTCTTGATTAAGGCTTTGCAGGATAGGAAAAATTGGACATTGATTATGGTACCATGAGACTCGTGTGAGTGAGACGAGTTGATTGGTACCAGCCACGATCATTTATATTTCCTATGGACCATTTTTGAAATACACAGGTTTGTAGCTACAGTGACATGTCTGTAGGTAAAGGTGTATAGCCTAAAGCAACGATGGGGAGGAAGAAGATGGAGGCGTGGCACCCCCTGGTTGGGCAGTTTGAAATTCCGCGCGTTTTTCATACTTAACCATAGTGTTTGACATTTTGTGTATTATTATTATTATATATACAACAGAAACGCGTAGCTCAGATGGTAGCGTGGGGGTGGAAATATGCATAAGGACTTGGGTTCGATCCCCAGGTCCCCAACTTTGTTCATGCTATTTTGTTTCAAGAATTCCAGCGCACTACAGCATCCAGCGTCCACCGTGCACCATCAAGATCTGGCCCTCTGATCCATCAATGTCCCCAGATCAGCGTGCCACCTTGGAAGGACCACCATACACCTCAGTCAAGCATGCACACTGGATGGGGCAAAGTCAAACAGGCCTTAGCCTTTTTGGGCCCAGAAATTCAGTTTTCACCCCCTTTTCAGCAACAACATCTAGGCCCATTTACTTTTCTTTTATTATTTCTTTTCTTTATTATTATTCTTTTAATTTTCATTATTTATTTTAATTCACAAATTAATTTATTTTTCATAAAATATCATAAAATCAATAATAAAAAAAATAGAATTAGACATTTTTATTTTAGTTTGTTTGATGTAATTTAGTTTAACCCAGGGAAACCTTAATTTATTTTCACAATTAAAATTAAATTAGAGAATTAGGTTAGCTTCTATTTTTTATTTTTCTATTTTTCTCAAATAAATAAAAACACAAAAAATAGGTTTTAGAATAGATTAATTCATTTTTTTCTTAAAATTAAAATTAATTAGAATTAGGCTTTTCTTCTTTTTCAATTTAATGTAATAATTTCTCTATTTTCCTAAATAAATCAAACATAACAAAAACATTTTTTTTAATTAATCGCAATTAGGTTTATGCAAGGGTCAAAACCCTAATTGTCTCGTGTTTAATTCGCCGCGCGCTTATCATTTTTTTGTCAATATTTTGTAACTGCTTACTGGTTTGTAATAGTTCAATTTAAGACCCTTTTTTTATTATTTATCATCTTTTTCTGGTTTTTTGGCTATGTAATTGATCCCCGAAGCCTTGTAATAGCGTAGATTTACTTTCTCGCATTTTAATTCTCACAAATATTTGACTGCTTAGATGTATGCTAATAGGATTGTATGACAAGAATGCATGACAAATTAATATGGTTAGAAAACCCTAATGTGCAAAGATTAAATAACTGAAAACAAATCACTCGTACATATCACTCTTAAGGTACACTCTCACTTCAGTTGCCTTCGGTAAACAGTCATTAAGTATAGGGTGTCTTAGTGGTTGCCCTCCTGTCTAAAAAGATCAAATGTCCCATTCGAAATGTTACCTCGGAAATGTTGCCTCGGAAATGTTGCCTCGGAAATGTTGCCTCGAATATGATCTTAAGACTTTGGGGTTATTACTAAGACGTCCTAACATTGCTTTAATGATCGTACGTCCCTTTCGAATTGACCCTTACAACTCTAACGACGGTTCTACCTATTTCTCAATAGTAGGATTGTGTTGTCTAAAGGAAACGAGAATAGAAAGAATATTTTTTTGAGTAGGTAGATGCTAGTAGGTACTTGCTCAAATCAAAACTTTTCACACTTACACTTTTCAAACAAATTTTCAAGACAACTTCGTCACACCTTTGAGGACTGATACAAGGGTTATCATGAAGTCAAACTGTTTCAAAACAAAGCACATACACAAGCAATTTTTAAAAGATGAGCAAGTACCTAAGAGCCCATGGAAAACCATGGATAGAAAGGGTGCTAATACCTTCCCTTTCTATAATCTACCCCCCGTACTCAGAAATATCGAAAAAAGGTTTTTTCTGTTCTTTTTCCTTTTCCATGATTGGATAAAATAAAAGTTGGTGGCGACTCTTGCTTACCGCGACATTTTGCAAACACAAAACACAAAATGCAAACCAGCATTTCAAAACAGTCGGTTCTGCCACCATATCACAGAACTGGCGATTCTGCTGGGGACTTAATAAGTGGGGTATACCTTAGGATCTAGTTTATCACAAATTGCTTCTCTTGATTTCTTTAATTGCTTTACTTTTAAGGGTTTTATTTGGGAGTTACTATAGATCCTAACCCGAATCTAGGGACACATTTTAGGTAAGTAGAAATAGACTGTGAGGGAATTGTACGGCGTAGACCAATACGGTTGAAGCAATAGCTATGTTGATGTGGCACACTGGTTGGTACCGGTATCACTTGTGGAGAAACAAGGAGAATACGGGGCCACTGCGTGGTGTCATTAAGCATCAACTGACCTTAGAACCTTTAATCGACCAACTTGGCCATTAGAAAGTAGTGAGATAGTCGGTCTCGGTGTAAAGTTGGGAACTGGTTGATACTCGATGCTACACTCATTGAGACCATACTCTTGAGATACTTCCGACCGAAAGAAAAGATTGCGTGAGCTGAAACCATGACCGATGGAGGATGGTCGGTAATATTGAGATCCTCTAGAACCTGGTTACTATTCTAGGACAGGTTTAAACCAACTAAACTTCAAGAGGGTACTACCTTTGGCCTCATGCAAGCCTTAAATCTAAGGGTCTTGTGTGATTTGACTGTGTTTGCAATACCTGTTGTTTGCTATACATGTTGTTTATCATGACATCATGCATCATAACATGGAATTCATGCTTCATTATACTAACCATTTCAAAGACCAAGGGAATTTATCTTTGTTCTGTTTTGCAGATTATGGCTTCTGTGCGCCGAAATACTATTCGAGTCAACTTTGTGCAAATACCTGTCCAACTTAAAGAGTTAGCCTCAAGAGTTACTGAGACTTCTATGTTCATTAAGAGACATGGTCAGCTTCTCAACCTGGTCACTTCAAATCTTGATGAGCAGATGATGAGTGTACTTTTCCAGTTCTTCGATCCTGTGCATCATTGCTTCACCTTTCCAGATTACCAGCTGATCCCCACCTTGGAAGAGTTCTCTCACCTATTGGACATATCCATTCTTGAACAGGTACCCTTCACAGGTATGGAAGAAGTTCCTAGACTAGAAGACATTGCTTCACCTCTACATTTGAAACGGGCTGATGTAGTATCTAATTGGGAAACACGAAGCAGGGTCGAAGGTTTTCTAGCCAAATTTCTAATATACCAGGCTCAGCTATTCTGGGATAATTTGGATTTTCAGGCTTTTGAAGATGTCTTGGCTCTCCTTATCTATGGTTTGGTTCTCTTCCCGAATTCGGATTCCTTTGTAGATGTGAATGTTGTCAAGATTTTTCCTTTCTCGCAACCCTGTGCCTACTTTGCTTGGGGATATCTTGCATGCCCTCTATACTCGTACTGCAAGGAGAAGAGGGAATCTTATGTGTTGCATGTCGTTGCTGTCGAGGTGGTTTATTTCTCACCTCCCTAAGTGTGTGCTGAAGAATGAAGAAGGTTTGGGTTGGTCCTACAGAATAATGTCACTTGCTCATACATATATTCTTTGGTGTGCCCGGGCTATGGAAGACACTGTTGTTATTGACCGTTGTGGGGTATACCCTAATGTCCCATTGTTTGGAATTAGAGGGGGTATAACTTACAATCATTGTCTAGCTTTGCGACAATTTGGTCGTGCTCGGAGAGATGGTCGCCATGAGTTACTTCTCGAGGACATTGTATTCGACTATAAAGAGGATGTTAAGGAGCATCGCCAGAGGTTTATACGATCTTGGGGCATGGTGAACATATATGACCCCCAAGAGTTAGGACCAAAGACTTCCCTTCTTATGCAGCCTTACCTCCAATGGGTCCGAGCTCGTGCCCAGAAGCTTGGGATGCCCTATGAAGTCGTATTACCAGTGATTATGGATCCCACTAATGAAGAGGCCATTCCTTACATGGTTCTTTATCCTTACATGCCCACTGATCCTGGGGAGTTGCAGAGGTCTTAGATTCAGCTGAAGAATGAGCGGGATATTTACCGGGAAAAGTACCGTGAGCAAGAAAAGAATATTTTGAAACTCACCAGGCAGCTCGAGGAAGAAAGAGTGATCAATGACTACATCGGCACAAAGAGGAAGCGTCCATGGGACTTTTGATTTTGCTTTTCTAGTTTTAGATTTGTTTTCCATTTACTTCTTTGTAACGCCTTAAAGGCATTGTTGAACCTTTCAGAATTAATCTAATAAAGTTTGTTTGTTTTTGGTTTGCAAATTTAAATCTCCCAAAGTCTTTGAAATCATTACATGCACATCCCATTATCATGTACACCATTACTGGTACCCTTACAGGTTTCTCATCTTCTTCGCTATTTATTACAGCAGAAATGTCTTCCGATCAAGCCATCAAAGATCTTCAAGCACAGAACGCCCAATTCCAATAGATGTTCCTAAGTCTGGCTAAAGGGAAAGAGGATCTGAAGACCCTTATTCTGAAAGAGAAGAAGAAAAAGAAGAAGGTCGGTATTCTGAACATGGGTAGAAGATTCGGAGAAAGGGTAAGACAATCAGCTGAGCTGACCTCCTCATCCAAGGACGGGGAGAACCAAGAAAGGACAAAAGACCCTAGTCCAGCAGTTTCTGATAACGAAATGGATTACGACGACGAGCAATATCCTCCTGCTGAAGATATATACAAGCAACTAGAAGACCGTCTAAGTGCTATGGAGATTCAGAAGATCCCTGGTTTGGATTTCGGAGAACTAGGACTGGTATCGGGAGTGGTGATCCCTCATAAGTTCAAAGCTCCGGTTTTTTCCAAGTACGATGGAGTATCCTATCCAAAACTCCATCTCTGCTCTTACGTCAGAAAAATCCAACCCCACACTGCTGATAGAAATTTGTGGGTACACTTCTTTCAAGATATTCTATCAGGGACTCAGCTTGAATGGTTTTATCAGTTTGAAGGAGCCAGTGTCTGAAACTGGGAAGACCTTGCTACTGCCTTTTACAAGCAGTATCAGTACAACACCGACCTTGCTCCCACTCGTACTCAGCTCCAGGGTATGTCCATGGGTGCAGGTGAAGGTTTTAAGGATTATGCTCAAAAGTGGAGAGACTTAGATGGAAGAGTCCAACCCCCTTTATCTGATAGGGAGTTGGTCGACATGTTTCTAGGGATGCTATCTGGTCCATTTTTCAATCACTTGATCGACAGTTCGTCATCTGGGTTTACTGAGTTAATTTTGACTGGAGAGAGAGTGAAAGTCGGTATCTGAAGTGGTAAGATACAGAAGGATGCTTCGTCCAGTACGACAAAGAAGCTTTTCACTGGTAAGAAAGAAGCTAGCGCAGTCTACGGCCCGAGAGGCCAAAGCAGACCTGAACACCGTCAAGTGGTAAATGCTGTAGTGATAACTAGACCTGCGGTTGCTCCACAATGCAACAATTAGCAAAGGGTAGATATACCACAATGACAGTTTACCTGCATCAATATGACTTTGGCTGAAGTTCTGCCTCATCTGTTAAAATCCAACTTGGAAACCTTGAAAGAGGCTCCCAAGAATCCAAACACTGCTTCTCCCATATACAATCCCAATGCATGGTGCGCCTACCATTCAGAGAGTCCTGGCCACGACACAAACGATTGCTGGGCTCTGAGGAATAAAGTGCAAGATTTTCTGGAAGCTAAAGAGATTGAGTTTGATGCTCCAGAAAAGCCAAACATTATAACTCCTCCTATGCCCAAACATGGTCGTGGAGTCAATGTTGTGGACACCGATTTGTTTGTGACCTCTGTGGAAGAAATTTCTACTCCTTTGATGACGGTTAAGAAGAATTTGTTGTTGGCCAGTTTATTTCTGGGCTGTAGTGAAGATTTCCACATGTGTTCAATTCTGCCTTCCGGTTGCTGTTTATTGAAGTCAGGTGTTCAACGCCTGATGGATAATAAAGAAATTTTGTTTGAGAAGACTATGATTTTGTTTGAAGATGTTGCCATTATCACCATTTCTTCCAATCCTTCCAAGGTTTCCTCGAGAAAACATGTTAGGGTTACACCCGTTCCAAGAATTGCTCCATTAATAATCACCGCTCCTGGTCCCATCCCATATATCTCAGATAAGGCTATCCCATGGCACTACGGTGCTGATGTATATTACCATGGTGTTAAGCAAGATCTACAAACTGAAGAAGCTGGTTCTGATATCAGTAATATTGATGGGACCAGTAAGGTCACCAGAATTGGAAGACTATTTTCTCCCAAAGTTTCCCCTCCGACTGTCCACAAACCTGTTGTCACTCTGTCTGCTAGTACATCAAATACTGTCCCAGTTCCCACTCCAGTTATCACCCCTGTCGCCGAGCCATCTGGGACTCGGGGCAAAGAAATCATAAGCGATTCTGCCCGGACGGAGGCACCTAAGAAAATCATCGTGGAAACCTCTAAACAGGAGATAGAGGAAATATTGAAAATTATCAAGAAGAGCGACTAAAACGTAGTCGAGCAGCTGCGGCAGACCCCGTCAAAGATCTCCATGTTGTCCCTGTTGTTGTATTTTGAAGCCCGTGCGGAGGCTTTAATCGCGTTTCTCAAGACTGCGCATGTGCCGTAGGAAACTTCAGCCAATCAGTTCAAAGATTGTGTGGCAGCCTAACTGCTGACAATGGGTTAGGATTTTCAGATGCGGATCTGACTACTAAGGAGAGAAATCATAATGATGCTCTGCATGTCTCGATCGAGTGCAGGGGCACCACTATGGCCTATGTCCTAGTAGATACCGGGTCCTCACTGAATGTTCTACCGAAGAAAGCGCTAGACCGTCTGGATTGTGAAGGTTTGATTCTGAACCCGAGTAATATTGTGGTAAGGGATTTTGATGGGTTAAAAAAGATGGTGCACGGGGAGGTGGATATCCCTGTCAAGGTGGGTTCTCATACCTTTGGGTCCACCTTCTATGTAATGGATATCAGACCATCAAATTCTTGCTTGTTGGGTCGTCCTTGGATTCATAAGGCTGGGGCAGTTACTTCCACGCTCCATCAAATGCTAAAATATCCGGTGAAGGGGAATATTGTCACGGTGCAAGGTGAAGAAGAGTATATGGTGAGTCATATCAATTCCTTTTGCTACGTAGAGATGGACGGGGAGTTCATAGAAACGAATTGTCAAAATTTCGAAGAGGTCCCTCAGTTCTCGGCATCAACTAAAGTTACCACCAGCAAACCTCCAGTGAAGATGGCTTCTCTCAAAGACGACATGGCTGTAATTGAAGAAGGTGGGTGTACCAATTGGGGTCAGCTCCCTAATTTCACTCACAAAACTGACAAATTTGGTTTGGGCTTTACTACAGGGGCTCAGAGGGATGTTAGGCGCGCTTGGATTGGAAGACCTCCTCTACACATCAGCAATCGGGGAGTTAATGCAATTGAAGACAATGAAGAGGATTCAGACATCGACAGCTGGATCTATCCTACAACCAATGGTGGACTGAATAACTGGACGGCGAAGGACTTCATACCTGTTTCTTTTATTCCATAGTAATTGACTTTTGTTTTTAAGATTTGTAATAAACAGTTTAAAACTTTGTGGCTCGGTGCCTTGCCCGAGGCACCTTGGCTCTACTTGTGAGGGCTTACTATTTGTCATTTCATATATCATTAATAAAGCATTGGGCATTTCTTGCATACAAATTTTGCGCTCCTTGTTTTTTCTTTTATGTCTCTCACTTTATCAAAAAAAAGCTATTCTCTTACACACACTCATGTATCATAATGCAGATCCATATCCACTCTGGATCCCATTGATAACAACTCTGCTAATGCCAGTTATAACTTCGAAAATCCGATCAACCAAGCCGAGGACGAAGGTGAGGATGATTGTGAGGTTCCAGGAGAAATTGATAGACTATTACAACAGGAAGAGAGGGCCATACAGCCGCATGAAGAGCCAGTTGAGTCAGTGAACTTGGGTACAGAGGAAGACAGGAAAGAGGTTAAGATAGGTGCGAATCTGGAGCCTAGTGTCAAGCAATGGTTAATACAGATGCTACATGACTATGTTGAGATCTTCGCCTGGTCCTATGAGGACATGCCTGGTTTGGACACTGATATTGTGGTACATTGCCTGCCGACCAAAGAAGACTGTCCTCCGGTAAAACAGAAAGTTCTCCGTATGCGCCCTGAGATGTCATATAAAATTAAGGCAGGAGTCATGAAATAGTTTGACACAGGGTTCTTAGCTGTCACTTCCTATCCACAGTGGGTTGCCAATGTTATTCCAGTACCTAAGAAAGACGGTAAGGTACGGATATGTGTGGACTATAGAGACCTGAACAGAGCAAGTCCCAAGGATGACTTCCCACTTCCTCATATCGATGTTCTGGTCGACAACACTGTGCAACACAAGATCTTCTCTTTCATGGATGGTTTTTCTGGCTACAACCAGATCAAGATGGCTCCTAAAGACATGGAGAAGACAACCTTCATTACGCAGTGGGGCACCTTTTGTTACAAAGTAATGCCTTTTGGATTGAAGAATGCTGGGGCAACGTATCAGCGCGCCATGGTCGCTTTGTTCCACGATATGATTCACCACGAGATAGAGGTTTATGTTGATGACATGATAGCCAGATCTCAGACTGAGGAAGAGCACCTTGATCATCTAAATAAACTGTTTGACAGGTTGAAAACGTATAAACTGAGTTTGAATCCGAACAAGTGCACCTTCGGGGTAAGGTCCGATAAGCTGCTGGGTTTCGTCGTCAGTGATAAGGATATTCAGGTGGACCCTGCAAAGGTAAAAGCCATACAGGAGATGCTGGCTCCCCGCATAGAAAAGGAAGTTAGAGGTTTCTCAGGACGTCTAAATTACATCACCCGTTTCATTTCACATCTGACTGCTACTTGTGAGCCAATCTTCAAGCTTCTGAAGAAAGATCAAGTGGAAAAGTGGAATGACGAGTGTCAGACCGCTTTTGAAAGGATCAAAGAATATCTTCAAGAACCGCCAATTTTGATGCCTCCAGTTGAAGGAAGACCTTTGATATTATACTTGACAGTGCTAGACAATTTAGTGGGGTGCGTGTTGGGGCAGCATGACGAGTCTTGCCGAAAAAAGCATGCCATTTATTACCTTAGCAAAAAGTTTACCGACTGTGAGACCTGATACTCATTGCTCGAGAAAACTTGTTGCGCTTTGACATGGGCTGCTCGCCGGCTGAGACAGTATATGCTGACTCACACCACCTCGTTGATATCAAAGATGGATCCAATCAAGTATATTTTCGAGAAGCCCGCTCTCTCCGGAAGGATAGCAAGATGGAAGATGATCTTAACCGAGTACGACATCCAATACACAACCCAAAAAGCAATCAAGGGGAGTGTGTTGGCGGATTATTTGGATCATTAGGCCATGGATGACTACCAGTCCATGAATTTTGAGTTCCCGGATGAGAACATCATGTTGGTAATCGACTGTGAAGAACCTGGACCGGATGAAGGACCCGAGGAGGGATCCCGATGGTCTATGTATTTTGATGGAGTCTCGAACGCATTGGGTAACAGCATTGGTGTTGTAATTATATCTCCTGAGGGCTGTCATACTCCGTTCACCGCCCGATTATGTTTTAACTGCACCAACAATATGGCGAAGTATGAAGTGTGTATCATGGGTCTTCGAGCTGCTATTGACCTGAGGATTAAGTTCTTGAGTGTATTCGGAAATTCTGCTCTGGTGATCAGTCAGATCAAAGGCGAGTGGGATACGAAACACCCAAATCTTATTCCTTACAAAGAATATGTACTGACGTTGCTCCCATACTTTGAGGAGATAACCTTTGAACACTTCCAAGAGAGGAGAATCAGCTGGCGGACGCGCTAGCTACTATGTCTTCTATGTTCAAAGTTAGGTGGGACAATGAAGCTCCGCAGATTACCATCGAGAGGTTAGATGAACCCGCACAATGCTGTGACATTGATACTAAAGAGGTAGCAGATAAACCCTGGTTTCACGAGGTAAAGAGGTATCTTAAGGCTCAAGAATACCTCGAGGGGGCATCTTTTAACGACAAGAAGTTTCTGAGAAGGTTCGCTGTGAAGTTCTTCATTACTAATGGTATCTGTTGTACCCCAAAATTTGCCCTCCCATATTCTTCAAGATTTGCAAAGAGCATGCTTCAAAATCTCCCCAAGGGTTGCACAGTTCAAAGGCCTCCTAACAGTCAAAAACTAGGGTTTTGGGTCTGGCAAAGAAATTGAAGTTTTCAAGGGTCCAATCAAGTCCCACATTCCTACAAACATGGTCAAGCATCCACATGCCAAGTTTCAAGACTTACAGCACAAAATTGCACAGTCAAAAGCCCTAATTGCTCAACAGTCAACTGTAGGGGCAAAATGGTCATTTGACAGTCAAAAGTTCAAATTTTTGGTCAACATCTTATTTTGAAGCCACAAACATCATTGGATCAATTCTTGATCATGATTCTCCAAGCATGGCTCAAAAAGTCTCAAGATGCAAAAGTTTCCATATTTGGACAGTTGAAAAAGTCAACTGTAAATTGACCAGGGCATAACTTCCACATGGTTTATCAGAAAAATTCCATCCAAAGCTCATTTTGAAGAGAATAACATTTCCTACAACTCCTCTTCACACTTCAAGTCCAAGAAATGCTCTCACAAAAATTTATCAATTTCAACATTATAGGTCATTTTCAAAAGTCAACAAAAAGGGACTTTAAGTCAAAGACCATAACTTGAGATTGGTAAATCAAAATGATATGGGACCAAAAGCATTGGTTAGAGGACTTCAATACCTTTCCAAAATGTCCAAGAACATGATCAAAGCTTAAAAATTGAGCAAGATCTGCCTTGTGGAAGTTGGGAAATTTTTGGGAATTTTGAAAAGTCAACTTTGCTTCAAATGCCTCAAAATTGCTAATGGGCCACATTTTCTTCCAAGAATCATTATGCAAAGGCTATGCACGACCATTTGACCCAAAGGGGATTTATTTCATCATCTTTTATTATTTATTTGAATTTGTATCACCATTAATTCATTTAATTAAATAAAATATGACAAAAATACTAAACAAATGTGTTTGAATCCTTTTATGCAGCATATGCCCTCATTATTCACTCAAGATCTCGTGCACATCAAAAAAGGAAAGATTTGGTGCAAATTGGCATGTTCTTCATGAGGAAAAGAATGGAAAAGATTCCATGGAAATCAAATATTTGATTCATCAATGCAAAGGCTTATGGACTCAAATTTCTACCCTAATTCATTCCCATACATAAACAGAATACAACCCTAATGCATAGAACCTTCAAGCTGCGCCTCAGACCTCATACAAACTTGGCATTTTTTGTGAAAAAGTTCAAAACTGAAAACGCACTTAGAGTTGGTTTCAAGGCAAAGTGACCATTCCAATAGCTTGCCAAGGCCTCAAGGAAACTTTCTGAATCCTTTTCCACGCTTCTAACCTCAGGAATTGGTATACAGAAGTCAAACTTTCTCAAACTTTTTTCATAATCGTGTCTCATAATTCATGCCATATTTTTGATTTCTAACGCTTGATTTGTACTAGTCTAATCATTCTGAAGCTAACCATGCCATTCAATTGAGTTTTCGTGCCCTATACATGAATCCACCATTGGAGCTCGTTAGGGTTTCAAAGCTGTAAAATTGGGGTTTCTCTCGTCCGGTAAAATTGAGACACAAGACTTATGCCATTAGAATCAGAAGCTTCACACGAATTCAGTCCACATGTCGCGCTCAATTTATGAGCAACGGTGTCCTATTCGCTATTTTCACATATACCATTTAGTGGGGGTTTAAAACCCCCGCTATCTCTTTTTATTTTACAGGCAGCATGAAGAAGATGGAGGACGAGTCCACTGATCATAGGCGCGTTTGAATTTTCGCGCGATGGACACCACTAGTTGTTGTTTTACATTATGTTATTTATTTTCCACATTACATTCCAAACGCGCTAATGGTTCAGTTGGCAGGTATATGGCTTGGTAAGCATTGGGACCTGGGTTCGATTCCCAGGTCCCCTCCCTTCTCAATATTATTTTTCCTTCTATATTTCCATGCAGCGTTCCCTTCAGAAGTCCACCATGCACTCTACGCTCAAGCTGGCCACGCGTCCCACAACATCAATCCAATGGCCATGATCTGAAGAACACCATACGCATTAGTCAAACGTGCCACACGCGTCCTTGAAAAGTCAACCAAAGGCTTGAATTAAATGGGCCTGACTGCTCAATCTACCTCCAAAATTGGGGTCAACACCCCCCATTGGTTTGCATTTTATTTTCCTTCTTTTTATTTTTTCTATTTTATTTGTTTTATTTATTTTAGTTAACTCGTCAAAATTAATTTTCACAAAATATAAAAAATAAGAAAAACAAAAAATAAAAATCTATTTTATTATTTAATTCACTAATGTTTTTATTTTGTAAATAAATGTAATAATTAATTTAGTTCTAATTCTAGGTTTTAATTTTAATATTTTTTGTAATAAACTAAAAAATGTAGAAATTAGGGTTTTAAGCTTTTATTCTTTTTTCCTTTTTCACCATATTTAATAATTAATTATTTTTTGTAAATAAATTTGCCATTAAATAATTAGGTTAAAACTAGGTTAAACTTAAACATTTTTTTTAATAAATTAAAAATAGTTTAGAATTAGGGTTCCAATTTAATTTTCTCATTAAACTCTATAAATACAAAAATTCCAAAAATAAATTCTTTCTTTTATTTAACTTAATTAATTTATTAATTTTAATTAAATTTCTTTAAAAGGGTCCAACGCCCTCGCTTTCGATTATAATTCCGTTTCGCGCGCTTATTTTGTTTCTTTTTGTAAATTTCATGTAATTACTCCAAAGCCTTGTAATAGATTAATTAGGATATTTATTCTTCCGCATTTTTATTTTATTCAAATTGGGTCTTGGACTAATTTGGCGATGTAGACCCGCGCCTTTGTAATAACGTAGGACTTTTTAATTCCGCACCTTTTAACTGTTAATAACTTGCATGAAAGAATGAATGCCAAAATAAAAACAAAGCGTAGATCACCAATACATGACAAGATAAACATAATTGAACATGACACACAAATCACACACCACCCCTAGGGTACGTCTCACTGTTGCCTTGCCCCTCGAAAAGTGGTCGTCGAGTAGAGGATGTTTTAGTAAGTCCTCATGTCCATGAACATGGCATGAGGGTAGCTTCTAAGGTATCTTCCCATTGCTCTGGTGACCACACTGTCCCGAACCCTCGAATTGACCTGAATACCTCCAACGGTGGTGCTACCTACCTCTCAATGGTGGGATGGCACTACCTTAAGGACATTTACACAAACGAATTCCTTAGGGTAGGTAGAGAACTTGTAGATACTTGCTCTAATTTCAAAACAAATCAAAAAACTTCTTTTCACACCGACACCTTTCAAAAAGCTTTCAAAAGCAATTTTTCAAACACTCTTGAGGACTGATACAAGAGTCGAACTGAAATTTTCAAAGAAACTTTTTCAAACCCACTCACTCTGAAAAGCAAACAAACAATTTTGAAAACACAAATGAGCAAGTATCTAAGAGCCCATGGATAACCATGGATAGAAAGGGTGCTAACACCTTCCCTTTCTATAAATCTACCTCCCGAACCGAGAGCAATCTCTATAAGGAATTTTTCTGTGCTTTTGTCCTTTCCATTTGGAGAACATAAAAGATGGTGGCGACTCTTGCTTCCGCGACATTTCGCGAACCAGCATTAAACACTCAGTTCCAGATCCACCGATCACAGAACTGGCGACTCTGCTGGGGAGATTTATAAAGTGAGGTGTACCTTAGGACTAAGATCACTGTGTTTTCAATTGCTTTGACTTGTTTGCTTTAAAATTGTGGGTTGCATGGGAGTTACACAGATCCTAACCCGGATCTGGGGATACCCTGTTTAGGTAGCATAAGCTGTGAGGGACCTGTCCGGCGTAGACCGACATGGGTGAAGCAGTGGCTACGTTGGTGTGGCACCTTGGTCTGTACCGATATCCCTTGTGTTGCAACGAGGAGAATATGGGTCTTCTGAGGAGTCATTAAGCACCAACAGACCTTAGAACCTTAAATGACACAACTTGGCCATTAGAACAGTAGCAGTATGCTACGCCCATTGAGGCTAAACTCTCGTGATGGTTCTAGCCGCAAGAAAAGATTGCGATGCTGGAGTTATGACCGATTGAGGGTAGTAAATGATATTGGGATCCTCTAAGAACCCGGTTACTTTGATAGGACAGGTATGAACCAACAAACTGAAAGAGGGTAATACCTAGACCTCATGCTGGCCTAAACTCTAAGGGTTCCTCTTGTGTGACTTGTGTGCCTTCCAACTTGACTATTTGCATGCTTGTTATCTGACACTTTCCCTGCAGGTTTTGTTTATAGTCCTTAATTGGGACTCATAACAGGGTTTACTAAGTTCCCTGCAGGTTTTGTTTATAGTCCTTAATTGGGACTCATAACAGGGTTTACTAAGTTTCTTGCAGGTTTTGGTTTGCAGTCCTTAATTGAGACTCATAACAGGGTCACTTACATTACCCCATGCATAGCATAACATCATACCATTGCATACATCCTACATAAGGACTAACCCATTTCAAGGATCTCAAGGGTCTGTGATGCAGGTCATAATGAGCCAAATGTCTAGCAAGGGGCAAAGAGGATTTATTTTTCCTCTAGCCAAGGTTGTCAGGGGCTATGACCCACTGGATATGGTGAGCCTCTGACCCTTGAAGAAGGACTCTCAACAACATGAAGTTCCTTCAGTCAAGATACCGGACCCAAATTCTAACAAATTTTCTTGGTTATCCCGCGAGATCCTTGAAAACATTGCATGCATATCATACATATCATTGCATTACAAGTACCCTTGTCGCAGGTCACTTACCTTTCTCGCTGTTTATTTCAGCAATGGCTTCCCAACAAGATAACCAGGACCTTCTTGCTCAAGAGACTCAGTTCGGGGAAATCCTCCTGAATCTATCCAAGGGGAAGGAGGAGCTGAGAACACTTCTCATGGGGACTTTGGTCAGGAACAGCGCTGAGGACGAACGGCTGAAACATCTGCAAGCTGAAGTGGATGCATTGAAAGCCCAGATGCTGGGGCAGGTGACTGCCATTCAAGGTTTAGCTCAAAGACAAGAAGAGCTCGGAGTTCTCATCAACCAACTGCTTCAGGGTAACCAACTGGGGCAAACGTCTAAGGGTAAAGGGCCAGTCATCATTCAACCACCTTTGAGGCAAGAGGATAAGAGAGCTCCTCAAATGGCTTCAGTGTCACAATTTCAGCATCAACCTCACCAGCTTCAGCCAGACAAGCCCAGGAGGCAATTCACCCAGCTCAATATGTCGCTGTTTCAAGCTTTACAACGCCTGTTGAGATTGAATCTGATCACATTAAGGGCTCATCCCCGGAACCCCAACACAACAGCTCCTACCCATCATCCCAATAAAAGGTGTGCCTACCACTCTGCCAGTCCAGGACATGATTCAAATGAGTGTTGGGCTCTGAAGAACAAGATCCAGGACTTGATTGATGAAGGAGCATTGGAGTTCACACAAGATGGTCAGGCTGAGTTTTTCTACCATCCCTCCAAGGCTCACCATTTGAAGTGACAAGCCCTGAGACTAGAAAACTTTTGTTCATTCGAATGTTCAAGTTGTGTTGTTCTTTGATTGTTTAAACATTTATTCATGTTAAACGTTGTTATTCCATTAATGCATCGCTTATGTCTATTTCGAATCAATATATTCGCATTCGCTATTTTCAAAATTGCTCCCATTTTTTTGATGTCAACCCTCAATTAATAATTCTAAGCCTCTTGAGGGAGGATGACGAAAACGATACCACAATTTACAGTATGCTTTTGAACGAACCCCGCTGATGAGGTACATGCATTGTTTCAATCCCTAAACACTGGAGTTATAAGGAAGATAATCCCTCGTCAACCCCTTTGAGCCAAAGAAGTAGGAGTTTTTTTCTTTTCGAAAATTAAAACCCTTAATCATAACCTGGGGCAGGGTAGTTCTCTCAGTTGATCCAAGTGCATAACGAATGGCACCAAAGAGGTCCTTACAAAACAAAGAAAGACAGTGATGGTTCCGAATAATCATAAAGACAGGCAGTCATTATCTCTCAAAATAAAAATCCCATTAAGTAAAAAAAAAACCTATGAAGGAGACTTACGAAGCTGGGACATCCCGCTGACTGTAATCACAAAAGAACAGCTTAGGCAAAAAAAAAGGGATAACAAAAATCAGAAAAAGAAAGAGGTCTTACAAACCCTCGACAAAAAAATGACTGCCTATTCAAAATAAGTTATCAACATCCGAATCATCACCGGAAAATCAGAGCAAAGACTCAAACAAGGTCGAACGTATGATCAACTGAGTTTAGGTTTGGAGAACATCACGAAGAGCGGGTGGGTACAAATAAAATTTGAGCCTTTATCTTTTGTTTCTTAAACCGTGAACCAGGCCACGATATAACCCTTAAAAGTCCTAGCTGAAGCATGGGTTGGTTCGAAAGCATACTGTTACGAAAGGTATCCTGACTCCTTAAGGCTTGCAATAAAATAACGAGTTGACATCACTGTTTACAAAAAAATTCACTTGTTTTTATGAAAAAGAATGCATTTTAAAAATCTTCAAGACAGACATAAGCTTTGCATTTTTAACATAACTTTGTTTGCACATGACTATTTGTTTGAACAACATAGAAATTCGCACGACGAATACCTGGTGAATAAAAGCACCTCCAATCAAGGGGCAGACATGATCATGGGCTACCATCTGGGGCAGTTAAATCAAGATTCAAGGAATCTCTCAAGATGCCAAATAGCCTGGGGCAAATCTCCGCCTGAGTCACTTGGGTGCATTCCAGCAACGAATCTTGCCTGATCAAACGTCTTCTGGTGGCATGGCAAAACAATTCTAACAAGGGAAATTCCCTACATTCCGAGAGAACAGACGTAGTCAAAAAATGCTACGCTTAATCAAAGACCCGCTAGGTTGACATGCCTAGGCAAAAATAAGGGCTTCCTGGCGAACCAAAAGGGTTCGGGCAAAAATAAGGGATGAAATGAAAAATCCGTACACCCGGCAAGTCGAAAACCTGAAAAGGCGGCTTGGGCAAAAATGGGTATCCCGATGGACTGAAAACCCGAAAGGGCGGTCCAGGAAAAAGTTAGGGATCAGAGCGTACGACTATGTCCTGTCATCTTGTCACCTACCTACCAGAAGAAGGTTTGTCCATCAAAAACTATCAGCACCTTACATGTCTTCCTCTCCCACCTCAGAAACAGGGGCAATGATGAGTTGTCCAAACGATCTAATTGCTCTGTCCGCCAAGGTATCAAGGTAAGTTCAGCTGAAGAACATAACCAGCATACCTTAATTCCCCAGAGAGTGAGCCAGCAAGTCAATACACTCTCCCCAAGCAAAGCTATACAATCAGCCTTAAGGAAGTTGGGTATCCCCAGCAAATCTCAACATTCCCCAATGCGATATACAGACATTCTTAACAAGCATCCCCGACAGTCTTGACCTAAAGATTGTTCCCCGGCGGTATATCAAACATTCAATGGAGTCACTTCCCCGATATAGTTCCAATTTTCCCCAGGAGAGTCCAATCCAGTTTCCCCAGGAAAGTTGGGATCCATCTCCCCAAGTAGTAAGCTTATCCCCAGTAGATTCTGGGAGCCTATCCCCGTAGAGCACGAGCGCGTCTCCCGGCTTTATTCAAAGGTTATTTCCCTACCAGGATATAACTGGGTTATCCTCAGCCAAAAGCCACGGAAAGATCGTCCTCGGCGAAGTCTTCCTATCCCCAGCGAAGTCTATTAACACTTCCAACGTAACAACGGTATCCCCAGCAGAGTTATCCTCAACATCTCAGCAAAATACCCCTCTCCCCACAGAGTATTGTTTCCCAGCAAGATCGTTAGAGTACTTCTCTCCCTGTAGAGTAATCCATTCGCCAAGTTTATTCCCCAACGGAGTTATCTTCTCCTACCGGTATTCTTGCAACTATCATCCCCAGCGGAAACAACAAAGCATTGTTCTCCAACATCAGCCCAGGATGTGACTTCCCGGCACCCGTCAAGGATTTATTTTCCTAAGACGAAAACATAAGTTCATAAACATCACATTTCCATACATTATAGCATGCATATACGCATCATATCTTACAAATCTCATTTATGTTGAGAACATCATTGCTTGATCCATATCATGCATTGCATATGACTGACCTTTACCTTTCAGGAAAGATCCAGTTAAGTTCTCAGCTATGTTCAAGACCTTGTCCGGTTCAGTTAAATCGACCCTAAGATTTTCCTGATTCTTATCCAGTCAAAGGCCTTCTCTGGTTCAGTCAGATCGACCCTAAGATCTCCCTGATTCTTATCCAGTTGAAGATTTCAAGACCTTGTCCGGTTCAGTTAAATCGACCCTAAGATTTTCCTGATTCTTATCCAGTCAAAGGCCTTCTCTGGTTCAGTCAGATCGACCCTAAGATCTCCCTAATTCTTATCCAGTTGAAGATTTCAAGACCTTGTCCGGTTCAGTTAAATCGACCCTAAGATTTTTCTGATTCTTATCCAGTCAAAGGCCTTCCCTGGTTCAGTCAGATCGACCCTAAGATCTCCCTGATTCTTATCCAGTTGAAGATTTCAAGACCTTGTCCGGTTCAGTTAAATCGACCCTAAGATTTTCCTGATTCTTATCCAGTCAAAGGCCTTCTCTAGTTCAGTCAGATCGACCCTAATATCTCCCTGATTCTTATCCAGTTGAAGATTTCAAGACCTTGTCCGGTTCAGTTAAATCGACCCTAAGATTTTTCTGATTCTTATCCAGTCAAAGGCCTTCTCTGGTTCAGTCAGATCGACCCTAAGATCTCCCTGATTCTTACCCAGTTGAAGATATTCCAAGACCTTGCCCGGTTCAGTTAAATCGACCCTAATATTTTCCTGATTCTTATCCAGTCAAAGGCCTTCTCTGGTTCAGTCAGATCGACCCTAAGATCTCCCTGATTCTTATCCAGTTGAAGATATTTCAAGACCTTGTCCGGTTCAGTTAAATCGACCCTAAGATTTTTCTGATTCTTATCCAGTCAAAGGCCTTCTCTGGTTCAGTCAGATCGACCCTAAGATCTCCCTGATTCTTATCTAGTTCAAGGTATTTCAAGACCTTGTCCGGTTTAGTTAAATCGACCCTAAGATTTTTCTGATTCTTATCCAGTCAAAGGCCTTCTCTGGTTCAGTCAGATCGACCCTAAGATCTCCCTGATTCTTATCCAGATGAAGATATTCCAAGACCTTGTCTGGTTCAGTTAAATCGACCCTAAGATTTTCCTGATTCTTATCCAGTCAAAGGCCTTCTCCGGTTCAGTCAGATCGACCCTAAGATCTCCCTGATTCTTATCCCAGTAGAAGACATCCAAGATTCTCTCAGCAGTCCTGTGGAGGTAGTCATCACCCAAGATTCTCTCAGCGTTCCTATTGAGGTAGTAATCATCCAAGATTCTCTCAGCGTTCCTGTTGAGGTAGTAATCACCCAAGATTCTCTCAGCATTCCTGTTGAGGTAATAATCGTCCAAGGTTCTCTCACCGTCCCGTTGAGGTAGTAACCATCCCTGGTTCATTCATCACCTTTTTGAAGCTCCAGATTCAATTCCTGTAACCAGTCAGGGCACATCTATACAAAGAGTTTGAAGACCAGCTCCTGTAACAGGCCAGGTACTCATTTTCTTTTTCAGGTACGTAAGTTCTCGCTAAGGAATCTCTTACGCGATTGACAACCAGATGGCATCTATAAGCCCATCCACCTTCCATCATCTCTTAGCATGGCATCTATAAGCCCATCATCCTATCCATCAATCTCCAAAATGGCATCCATAAGCCCATTCCCACCATCACACTGCTAACATGTGAGCGCAAATTTCTGGGCACTCTAGTGTTCAATCATCTTCCACCTTCGGATTACGAAAGGCACGTCAGCCAATCTGCATCCTCAGGTCTAAGAATATTGAACATGGGAAACTGTTGTACCCCAAAATTTGCCCTCCCATATTCTTCAAGATTTGCAAAGAGCATGCTTCAAAATCTCCCCAAGGGTTGCACAGTTCAAAGGCCTTCTAACAGTCAAAAACTAGGGTTTTGGGTCTGGCAAAGAAATTGAAGTTTTCAAGGGTCCAATTAAGTCCCACATGCCTACGAACATGGTCAAGCATCCACATGCCAAGTTTCAAGGCTTACAGCACAAAATTGCACAGTCAAAAACCCTAATTGCTCAACAGTCAACTGCAGGGGCAAAATGGTCATTTGACAGTCAAAAGTTCAAATTTTTGGTCAACAACTTATTTTGAAGCCACAAACATCATTGGATCAATTCTTGATCATGATTCTCAAAGCATGGCTCAAAAAGTCTCAAGATGCAAAAGTTTCCATATTTGGACAGTTGAAAAAGTCAACTGTAAATAGACCAGGGCATAACTTCCACATGGTTTATCAGAAAAATTCCATCCAAAGCTCATTTTGAAGAGAATCACATTTCCTACAACTCCTCTTCACACTTCAAGTCCAAGAAATACACTCACAAAAAGTTATCAATTTCAACATTATAGGTCATTTTCAAAAGTCAACAAAAAGGGACTTTAAGTCAAAGACCATAACTTGAGATTGGTAAATCAAAATGATATGGGACCAAAGGCATTGTTTAGAGGACTTCAAGACCTTTCCAAAATGTCCAAGAACATGATCAAAGCTTAAACATTGAGCAAGATATGCCTTGTGGAAGTTGGGAAATTTTTGGGAATTTTGAAAAGTCAACTTTGCTTCAAATGCCTCAAAATTGCTAATGGGCCACATTTTCTTCCAAGAATCATTATCCAAAGGCTATGCACGACCATTTGACCCAAAGGGGATTTATTTCATCATTTTTTATTATTTATTTGAATTTTTATCACCATTAATTCATTTAATTAAATAAAATATGACAAAAATACTAAACAAATGTGTTTGAATCCTTTTATGCAGCATATGCCCTCATTATTCACTCAAGATCTCGTGCACGTCAAAAAAGGAAAGATTTGGTGCAAATTGGCATGTTCTTCATGAGGAAAAGAATGGAAAAGATTCCATGGAAATCAAATATTTGATTCATCAATGCAAAGGCTTATGGACTCAAATTTCTACCCTAATTCATTCCCATACATAAACAGAATACAACCCTAATGCATAGAACCTTCAAGCTGCGCCTCAGACCTCATACAAACTTGGCATTTTTTGTGAAAAAGTTCAAAACTGAAAACGCACTTAGAGTTGGTTTCAAGGCAAAGTGACCATTCCAATAGCTTGCCAAGGCCTCAAGGAAACTTTCTGAATCCTTTTCCACGCTTCTAACCTCAGGAATTGGTATACAGAAGTCAAACTTTCTCAAACTTTTTGCATAATCGTGTCTCATAATTCATGCCATATTTTTGATTTCTAACGCTTGATTTGTACTAGTCTAATCATTCTGAAGCTAACCATGCCATTCAATTGAGTTTTCGTGCCCTATACATGAATCCACCATTGGAGCTCGTTAGGGTTTCAAAGCTGTAAAATTGGGGTTTCTCTCGTCCGGTAAAATTGAGACACAAGACTTATGCCATTAGAATCAGAAGCTTCACACGAATTCAGTCCACATGTCGCGCTCAATTTATGAGCAACGGTGTCCTATTCGCTATTTTCACATATACCATTTAGTGGGGGTTTAAAACCCCCGCTATCTCTTTTTATTTTACAGGCAGCATGAAGAAGATGGAGGACGAGTCCACTGATCATAGGCGCGTTTGAATTTTCGCGCGATGGACACCACTAGTTGTTGTTTTACATTATGTTATTTATTTTTCACATTACATTCCAAACGCGCTAATGGTTCAGTTGGCAGGTATATGGCTTGGTAAGCATTGGGACCTGGGTTCGATTCCCAGGTCCCCTCCCTTCTCAATATTATTTTTCCTTCTATATTTCCATGCAGCGTTCCCTTCAGAAGTCCACCATGCACTCTACGCTCAAGCTGGCCACGCGTCCCACAACATCAATCCAATGGCCATGATCTGAAGAACACCATACGCATTAGTCAAACGTGCCACACGCGTCCTTGAAAAGTCAACCAAAGGCTTGAATTAAATGGGCCTGACTGCTCAATCTACCTCCAAAATTGGGGTCAACACCCCCCATTGGTTTGCATTTTATTTTCCTTCTTTTTATTTTTTCTATTTTATTTGTTTTATTTATTTTAGTTAATTCGTCAAAATTAATTTTCACAAAATATAAAAAATCAGAAAAACAAAAAATAAAAATCTATTTTATTATTTAATTCACTAATGTTTTTATTTTGTAAATAAATGTAATAATTAATTTAGTTCTAATTCTAGGTTTTAATTTTAATATTTTTTGTAATAAACTAAAAAATGTAGAAATTAGGGTTTTAAGCTTTTATTCTTTTTTCCTTTTTCACCATATTTAATAATTAATTATTTTTTGTAAATAAATTTGCCATTAAATAATTAGGTTAAAACTAGGTTAAACTTAAACATTTTTTTTAATAAATTAAAAATAGTTTAGAATTAGGGTTCCAATTTAATTTTCTCATTAAACTCTATAAATACAAAAATTCCAAAAATAAATTCTTTCTTTTATTTAACTTAATTAATTTATTAATTTTAATTAAATTTCTTTAAAAGGGTCCAACGCCCTCGCTTTCGATTATAATTCCGTTTCGCGCGCTTATTTTGTTTCTTTTTGTAAATTTCATGTAATTACTCCAAAGCCTTGTAATAGATTAATTAGGATATTTATTCTTCCGCATTTTTATTTTATTCAAATTGGGTCTTGGACTAATTTGGCGATGTAGACCCGCGCCTTTGTAATAACGTAGGACTTTTTAATTCCGCACCTTTTAACTGTTAATAACTTGCATGAAAGAATGAATGCCAAAATAAAAACAAAGCGTAGATCACCAATACATGACAAGATAAACATAATTGAACATGACACACAAATCACACACCACCCCTAGGGTACGTCTCACTGTTGCCTTGCCCCTCGAAAAGTGGTCGTCGAGTAGAGGATGTTTTAGTAAGTCCTCATGTCCATGAACATGGCATGAGGGTAGCTTCTAAGGTATCTTCCCATTGCTCTGGTGACCACACTGTCCCGAACCCTCGAATTGACCCGAATACCTCCAACGGTGGTGCTACCTACCTCTCAATGGTGGGATGGCACTACCTTAAGGACATTTACACAGACGAATTCCTTAGGGTAGGTAGAGAACTCGTAGATACTTGCTCTAATTTCAAAACAAATCAAAAAACTTCTTTTCACACCGACACCTTTCAAAAAGCTTTCAAAAGCACTTTTTTAAACACTCTTGAGAACTGATACAAGAGTCGAACTGAAATTTTCAAAGAAACTTTTTCAAACCCACTCACTCTGAAAAGCAAACAAACAATTTTGAAAACACAAATGAGCAAGTATCTAAGAGCCCATGGATAACCATGGATAGAAAGGGTGCTAACACCTTCCCTTTCTATAAATCTACCTCCCGAACCGAGAGCAATCTCTATAAGGAATTTTTCTGTGCTTTTGTCCTTTCCATTTGGAGAACATAAAAGACGGTGGCGACTCTTGCTTCCGCGACATTTCGCGAACCAGCGTTAAACAGTCAGTTCCAGATCCACCGATCACAGAACTGGCGACTCTGCTGGGGAGATTTATAAAGTGAGGTGTACCTTAGGACTAAGATCACTGTGTTTTCAATTGCTTTGACTTTTTTGATTTAAAATTGTGGGTTGCATGGGAGTTACATAGATCCTAACCCGGATCTGGGGATACCCTGTTTAGGTAGCATAAGCTGTGAGGGACCTGTCCGGCGTAGACCGACATGGGTGAAGCAGTGGCTACATTGGTGTGGCACCTTGGTCTGTACCGATATCCCTTGTGTTACAACGAGGAGAATATGGGTCTTCTGAGGAGTCATTAAGCACCAACAGACCTTGGAACCTTAAATGACACAACTTGGCCATTAGAACAGTAGCAGTATGCTACGCCCATTGAGGCTAAACTCTCGTGATGGTTCTAGCCGCAAGAAAAGATTGCGATGCTGGAGTTATGACCGATTGAGGGTAGTCAATGATATTGGGATCCTCTAAGAACCCGGTTACTTTGATAGGACAGGTATGAACCAACAAACTGAAAGAGGGTAATACCTAGACCTCATGCTGGCCTAAACTCTAAGGGTTCCTCTTGTGTGACTTGTGTGCCTTCCAACTTGACTATTTGCATGCTTGTTATCTGACCCTTTCCCTGCAGGTTTTGTTTATAGTCCTTAATTGGGACTCATAACAGGGTTTACTAAGTTCCCTGCAGGTTTTGTTTATAGTCCTTAATTGGGACTCATAACAGGGTTTACTAAGTTTCTTGCAGGTTTTGGTTTGCAGTCCTTAATTGAGACTCATAACAGGGTCACCTACATTACCCCATGCATAGCATAACATCATACCATTGCATACATCCTACATAAGGACTAACCCATTTCAAGGATCTCAAGGGTCTGTGATGCAGGTCATAATTAGCCAAATGTCTAGCAAGGGGAAAAGAGGATTTATTTTTCCTCTAGCCAAGGTTGTCAGGGGCTATGACCCACTGGATATGGTGAGCCTTTGACCCTTGAAGAAGGACTCTCAACAACATGAAGTTCCTTCAGTCAAGCTACCGGACCCAAATTCTAACAAATTTTCTTGTTTATCCCGCGAGATCCTTGAAAACATTGCATGCATATCATACATATCATTGCATTACAGGTACCCTTGTCGCAGGTCACTTACCTTTCTCGCTATTTATTTCAGCAATGGCTTCCCAACATGAAGGTACCTTTAGAACTCATTCCAGTGGACATACCATGGCGAAGAAAATCCTACGAGCTGGATATTATTGGTCCACTATGGAAGCCGATTGTTATCAGCACTCTCGAACCTGTCATAAGTGCCAAGTCTATGCTGATAAGGTGTATGTACCTCCAGTTCCCCTGAATGTTTTGATAGCTCCTTGGCCTTTTGCAATGTGGGGAATTGACATGATCGGTGAGATCAGACCAACTGCGTCTAACGGGCATCGTTTCATTCTGGTGGCTATTGATTATTTCACAAAGTGGATCGAGGCAGCTTCCTTTGCTACAATAACCAAGAACGTCGTGGCGCGGTTTATCCAACATAATTTGATCTGTTGATACGGTGTACCAGAGAGGATCATTACAGACAATGGTACAAATCTCAACAATACAATGATCACCGAGCTCTGCAAACAGTTCAAGATACATCATCACAACTCTTCTCCCTATCGGCCGAAGATGAATGGGGTTGTTGAAGCAGCTAACAAGAACATCAAGAAGATTGTGCAGAAGATGACGGTGACCTACAAAGATTGGCATGAGATGTTACCATTCGCTCTTCATGGGTATCGTACCTCAACACGGACGTCAACAGGGACAACACCCTAGTCCTTGGTTTATGGCATGGAGGCAGTCCTACCCATCGAAGTCCAGATACCCTCTCTTAGGATTATGAAGGATGCGAGTTTGAATGAAGACGACTGGATCCAAACCCGACTTGACCAGCTGAATCTAATCGATGAAAAGAGACTTACTGCTATCTATCATGGTCAGGCGTATCAAAAGCGAATGATAAAGGATTTTAACAAGAAAGTCAGACGTCAAGAATATCAAGTCGGGGATCTAGTGATCAAACGCATCATACTACCGCAAGGTGATCCTAGGGGCAAATGGACCCCCACATACGAAGGGCCATTTGTGGTTAAGAACATTTTCTCAGGAGGAGCTATGATTCTAACCACCATGGATGGTGATGACTCTTCCTTACCCCATCAATGCAGACATAGTGAAAAAATACTACGCATAATCAAAGACCCGCTAGGTTGATCGGCCTAGGCAAAAATAAGGGCTTCCCGGCGAACCAAAAGGGTTCGGGCAAAAGTAAGGGATGAAAATGAAAAAAAACTGTACACCCGGCAAGTCGAAAACCTGAAAAGGCGGCTTAGGAAAAAAAGGGTATCCCGGTGGACTGAAAACCCGAAAGGGCGGTCCAGGAAAAAATTAGGGATCAAAGTGTAACACTATGTCTCATTGGATCGTCTTGCATCCAGACTTCGGTATTGACTATCAAGCTCAGACAGCGCCAATCAACCTGATCTACCTTCGTCCAAGTAGCGAAGTGATGAGACGCTTGAAGATATAAAGGCGATATCAGAGTTGGAACCCGATGGGATCATTTCACATAGCTGTTTTTCTTTCTTTTACAAATTGAAATTTCTTTTAGTGGCGTTCTCTTACTAGGATGTCAGCCTCTTTGTACAAAATGCCTATTACAGGCCAACTTCAAAAATCAATACAATTCATTTTTATAAGAAATTTCAATTTGTTTTTCTTTTTTCTGTTTTGTTTTGCAAGAACGTCCAATGATTCATTTTGATATATGCATTTGAAAATAATTGCTGCTCATAAATATTTACATAAGAAACAAAAGACGATTACTCGTAATTCCAGGAACAGGGACAAACAAGAAGTGCCCAAACCTTACAGTTACTCTGCCCATCAGGTACAGGGATAGAGCCAGCTTGAGAACATGAGTAGTGGTACATACACTCCCCCACATAGTAAAAGTATCCAAAGACAATGGTGTTAGCTTTCCCGAATAGGACATAACTCCCCCTTACTAAAGTACACAATCGCAAGTGAGTCGGTAAATTTTTCCCCAAGCAGAGTTTATTTCTCTCACAGTCAGAAATTCGATCTCCAACAGAATTTATTATCACCAGCAACGGTAATTCATCCCCAGCTGAGTTGTTTCTCCAAGTCAACAGATCTATCAACGGCGTATCTCCTCTCCAACAGAGTTATTCTCCCGCAGAGTTATCCTCAGACGGAGTCTCATCTGGCAGAATGTTTAACTAGCACAGAGGCAAATCCCCAACACGGTCATCTTTGTTCACCATCCCTAACAGAGGTGGAGGAACTATGGTTTTTATAGCAATCAGGGATTTATGTTCCCAGATCCATATTGTTAGGTCAACATTTCATGTTCATACATCATGACATGTGCATACGTCACATATAACATAGTCTCACTTATTTTGAGAACGTCAGCATACAATTCATCTCATGCATCCCACATAAATAACCCTGTATTTCTTTCAGGAAAGACAGTTATTACCAACAATTTCCGGCAGGTCCATGATCAACACTCAAAGCTAAACAGAGTAATCATCGATGCGACAAGAAAAACCTTACTCAGGTTCCCTCTGTAGTTTTACCCAAACTCATTCTGAAACAGCCCTACTATCCAGGCTTTCATACCGAAGTAACCCTACTACCCAGGTTCCTTCTCACAACCCTACTATCCAGGCTTTCATACCAAAGTAACCATACTACCCAGGTTCTTTCTCACAGCCCTACTATCCAGGCTTTCATATCGAAGCAGCCCTACTATCCAGGCTTTCATACTGAAGTAACCCTACTACCCAGGTTCCTTCTCACAGCCCTACTATCCAGGCTTTCATACCGAAGTAACCTTACTATCCAGGTTCCTTCTCCGAGCCCTACTATCCAGGCTTTCATATCGAAGTAACCCTACTACCCGGGTTCCTTCTCACAACCCTACTATCCAGGCTTTCATATCGAAGTAACCCTACTATCCAGGTTCCTTCTCATAACCTTACTATCCAGGTTCTTCCTCTCTTATCCCCATACAACAGTCCACAACATTGTAATACTGGGACCCGATCAAACACAATTGATTTCACGTTTCCCCAGAAAGTCACGGTGCAACATATACCCCGACCAAACACACAGTTCACTTCCGCTTCCCAAACCGGAATTATTCCCCAATAGAGTAACGGACAACTGAAGCTCCTAAAACTCTATTTCTCTCAAGATAGAGACCCATATTCCCCAGCGAATTCCTCCCCAACAACAGGTATACGGGTTCTCGCAAAGGAATATCTTATGCGATTGACATCTCTTCGGATGGAATCTTTAAGCCCATCTTCCATCATCGACTTCCAAATGGCATCTATAAGCCCATTCCCGATATCACAAGACAAGTGTCACTTCATGCGAGTGCAAATTTCTGGGCACTCTAGTGTTCAATCATCTTCTACCTTCAGATCACGAAAGGAAGACACGCCAATCTACATCCTCAGGTTTAAGAAGATTGAACAGGGGCAGCTGTTGTACCCCAAAATTTTCCCTGCCATATTTCTCAATACATGTCAAGTGAGGTCCTCAAATTGCTCAAAGAGGTCCAAGAGTTGACCAGACAAACTCTCTCCTAAAGCAGTCTACCTCAAATTAGGGTTTCATTTTGCATCAAGATGCTTGAGTCCAAAGGATCCCAAATTCTCACCATTGTCCTAATATGTTCTCAAGATCATCCATGTCAAGTTTCAAGCTTTGCAGAGGAATTTTACTCAGTCAATTGCTCAAATACCTAGAAATCGATTGTGCTAGGTCAAAAGTCAAATGTAGCCCACATACAGTAAAACTTCAAGATTTTTGGTCAACATCCTCATTTTGAAGTATCATTTATCATTTGATCAAGGGTTGATCATGATTCATCAAGGATTGCTCATAATTCATCAAAGCCCAAAAGTTGCTAAATTAGGATTTTGTAGGAAAAGTCAACTCAACTTTGACCAAGCATAGCTTTCTCATACTTCATCAAAAATGACCCATACAAAGCTCATTTTTAAGAGGATGTAATTCCCTACAATTCATCTTCATCTCCCAAGTTCAAAATATGCACTCACAAGAAGATATGAATTTTGACATTATAGGTCATTTTGAAAAGTCAACAAAAACACCTTTTGGGTCAAGGCTTCATACATGAACATGGAAGACTCAATTGAGATGAGACCAAAAGGTTTCTTAGAGGACATACTAAGATTTCTAAAAAGTCAAAGAACACCTCTCTAGGGTCAAAATTGAGAGAGTTATGCATTGGCCAAGTTGACCTTTTTTGCAAAATTGCCAAAAGTCAAACATGCTCAAATTTGCATCTTTTGCTAAATGGGCCCAACTTTGTATGCTTGCATATCATTCCTAACATAGTCCAAGACCTATGGGACCCTCCATACTTCATTTACTCATTTATTTAATTTATTTTGATTTTTATTCATTTAAAATTAAAATAAAATCAAATAAATCCTAATAAATCATGTATTGCATTTTAGGGATGATCTTTTGCATTGAAAGGAGATATTATATGCTGTCAAATGAAGATCAAATCGTGCAAGGCCAATGTGGTTGAAAAAGATTGGATTTGAGCCAAATTTGGAAGGTTTACATATGCCATGAAAACAAAATCAAATATTGAAAAACTTCCAAAGATGTGATCAGTTTTACAACCCTAATGCATTCTCTAATATATATGGAACATTTCCAAAGCAAGCACAAGGGTTAAGCATCCATGCAGAGGTGAAACAAAACTCAAAAAATTGCAAGAAAAGTGGTGATCCAATTTCTATATTAGAGGCCAATTCGTTCCATTCTCAGGTTGCCAATAGATTGCTGGACATCTCCAAAAGGAATCCCACCCATTTTCCAGCTCTCTCACGCCTAGAATTATGAGATATAGGTATCACGACTTGCTCCCAAACTCAAATTCATTTTCATTAATTTACTCATCCATTGAATATCTTGATGATATATTCGTGTTTGTCATTAAGTTTGCAAACTTTTGGTATCATTTAATTGAATTTCTAACGCATGTACATGAAGTTGCCATAGCTAGGGTTTCGTCTTCTTGATTAAGGCTTTGTAGGATAGGAAAAATCAGACATTAATTTTGGTACCATGAGACTCGTGTGGGTGACATTAGTTGATTGGTACCAGCCACGATCATTTATATTGCCTATGGACCATTTTTGAAATACCCAAGTTTGTAGCTACAGTCACATGTATGTAGGTAAAGGTGTATAGCCTAAAGCGACGGTGGGGAGGAAGAATATAGAGGCGTGGCACCCCCTGGTTGGGCAGTTTGAAATTCCGCGCGTTTTTCATACTTAACCATAGTGTTTGACATTTTGTGTATTATTATTATTATTATATATACAACAGAAACGCGTAGCTCAGATGGTAGCTTGGGGGTGGAAATATGCATAAGGACCTGGGTTTGATCCCCAGGTCCCCAACTTTGTTCATGCTATTTTGTTTCAGGAATTCCAGCGTATTACAGCATCCAACGTCCACCGTGCACCATCAAGATCTGGCCATCTGATCCATCAATGTCCCCAGATCAGCGTGCCACCTTGGAAGGACCACCACACGCCTCAGTCAAGCATGCGCACTGGATAGGGCGAAGTCAAACAGGCCTTAGCCTTTTTGGGCCCAAAAATTCAGTTTTCACTCCCCTTTTCAGCAACAACATCCAGGCCTATTTACTTTTCTTTTATTATTTCTTTTCTTTATTTTTATTCTTTTAATTTTCATTATTTATTTTAATTCACCAATTAATTTATTTTTCATAAAAAATCATAAAATCAATAATCCAAAAAAAATTAGAATTAGACATTTTTATTTTAGTTTGTTTGATGTAATTTAGTTTAACCTAGGGAAACCTTAATTTATTTTCACAATTAAAATTAAATTATAGAATTATGTTAGCTTCTATTTTTTATTTTTCTATTTTTCTCAAATGAATAAAAATACAAAAAATAGGTTTTAGAATAGATTAATTCATTTTTTCTTAAAATTAAAATTAATTAGAATTAGGCTTTTCATCATTTTCAATTTAATGTAATAACTTCTCTATTTTCCTAAATAAACCAAACATAACAAAAACATTTTTTTTAATTAATCGCAATTAGGTTTATACAAGGGTCAAAACCCTAATTGTCTCGTGTTTAATTCGCTGCGCGCTTATCATTTTTTTGTCAATATTTTGTAACTGCTTACTGGTTTGTAATAGTTTAATTTAGGACCCCTTTTTTATTATTTATCGTCTTTTGCGGGTTTTTTGGCTATGTAATTGATCCCCGAAGCCTTGTAATAGCGTAGATTTACTTTTTCGTATTTTAGTTCTTGCAAATATTTGACTGTTTAGATGTATGCTAATAGGATTGTATGACAAGAATGCATGACAAATTAATACGGTTAGAAAACCCTAATGTGCAAAGATTAAATAACTGAAAACAAATCACTCACACATATCACTCTTAAGGTACACTCTCACTTCGGTTACCTTCGGTAAACGGTCATTAAGTATAGGGTGTCTTAGTGGTTGCCCTCCTGTCTAAAAAGATCAAATGTCCCATTCGAAATGTTGCCTCAGAAATGTTTCCTCGGAAATGTTGCCTCAGAAATGTTGCTCAGAAATGTTGCCTCAGAAATGTTGCCTCGAATATGATCTTAAGACTTTGGGGGTTATTACTAAGACTTCCTAGAATTGCTTTAGTGATCGTACGTCCCTTTCGAATTGACCCTTACAAATCCAACGACGGTGCTACCTATTTCTCAATAGTAGGATTGCGCTGTCTAAAGGAAACGAGAATAGAAACAATCTTTTTTCGAGTAGGTAGATGCTAGTAGGTACTTGCTAAAATCAAAACTTTTCACACTTACACCTTTCAAACAAATTTTAAAGACAACTTCATCACACCTTTGAGGACTAATACAAGGGTTATCACGAAGTCAAACTGTTTCAAACTAAAGCACATACACAAGCAATTTTTAAAAGATGAGCAAGTACCCAAGAGCCCATGGAAAACCATGGATAGAAAGGGTGCTAACACCTTCCCTTTCTATAATCTACCCCCCGTACTCAGAAATATCGAAAAAAGGTTTTTTCTGTTCTTTTTCCTTTTCCATGATTGGATAAAATAAAATTCGGTGGCGACTCTTGCTTACCGCGACATTTTGCAAACACAAAACGCAAAATGCAAACCAGCATTTCAAAACAGTCGGTTCTGCCACCGTATCACAGTATGCCATTGTTCGAGGCCTTACAACACTTATTGAAAGCAGAGCTAATCACGTTAACGGATCCTTCTCAGAATCCTAACACCTCCTCTCCTTGTTATAATCCTAATGTAAAATGTTCCTATAATTCCAATAGCCTCGGCCACGACACCAATAGCTTATGGGCTTTGAAGAATAAAATTCAAGACATAATTGACAACAAAGAAATTAAATTTGATCTGCCTGAGACTCCCAATGTAACTACTGCACCAATGCCAAAGCATGACAAAGGCATAAGTGTTATTGATGATGTTCTTTATGTTTCTGCTATAAGTGAATTGGCTGCTCCCCTCCCAATTATCAAGAAGAATCTGTTGCAGGACGATTTATTTCCGAGTTATATTGAAAGATGTTACTAGTGTGCAGCCTAACCCAACGGTTGCAAGTTATTGGAAGAAGGTTTTCAGCCTCTAATGGACAATCACCTAATTCTAGTTGAGAAGATTTTGTATATTGAGATTTTGTTGCAAGACTTGGAGCTGGAAGAGGTATCTGTAATATCCAGCACTCCTATCAGGATCACTTCCAAGGGTCTTGTAAGGATCACTGCCAAAACCAAAGTAACTCCTCTAATAATCACTGCACTCGGACCTATTCCATATTCTTCAGATAAAGCTATTCCTTGGAACTATGGAACCAACATCAACTACCATGGCGTCAAGCAAAAACAATCGACTACTAAGAATGAAGGTACTGAAGTTGCTGATCCTGATATTGACAATATTGCTGGGACCAGTAAAGTTACTAGAAGCGGAAGGGTTTTCTCTCCAAAAATCTCTCTGAAGACTGTTGCCCCACCAATTCGAGTTACCACAACCGAGTCAACTATTGAGACTCGGGGAAAAGAGAAAATAATGGAGTCGGCCTAGACGGAGGCGCCTAAAGAGGTTACAACTGAAGACACATCCGAGCAAGAGTTGGAGGAGGTGTTAAAGATTATCCGCAATAGTGATTACATGATTGTTGAACAGCTAGGGTAGACCCCCTCTAAGATCTCCATGTTATCCCTTTTACTGTGTTCTGAGGCCCATGCTCAGGCTTTAGTGATGTTCTTAAAGTCTGCTCACATGCCACAAGAAATTTCTGCCGACCAATTTGAGAGTTATGTTGCTAGCCTAACGACTGATAATGGGCTAGCTTTTTTTTATGCTGACATGACTTCTGAAGGAAGAAACCACAACAATGTGTTAGAATATAGTTTGATTCTACAACCCTTGTAAGATTTTTGATGATAACAAACACTCAAAGAACAACTATGCTCCCTAAATAAGTACTTTGTTTTGAAGAGAAGTTCTGATGGTAGAAGGACAGAAGATGAGTTATATAGTTGTTTCAACTCTGATTTTATACATCTCTTAAAGAAGTTTTAACGCTGCAAGCAGGAACTCCGTGTTTCTGATTCATAATTTTCTGGAAAGAATCAACGATAAATTTCATCTTGTGAAGCAAGCATGTTCTGAAGCGTTAAAATTCACTTAATGTTATTCAAAAAGAAACGTATGAAATGGGACATGGATCTCTATTTTTGGAAAGCTCTTCAATTATCATTTATTAACATTCCCAAAGATTTCCCATGCGTTTCCTATTTAAACAAAGCTTGAAGGAGAAATCATTTACGATTTTACGCACAACAAACAAGTCATCTTTATCACCTTCAAACGTAATGAATCTCAATTGTGTAAAACATCACTTGTGAGATACTGTTTTATTAGAAAACACTTTTTGTATACTCTCTTAAATACTTTTAGTGTATTTTCTTGAGAAAACCGGATTGTGGTTTAAACTCAAGAAGACTTTGACGGTTATCATAATAGCTATGTAATCAAGTTTGATTAGTGGATTAATACCTCGTTGAGAGAGGCGAAATCACCTTGGCGGGTGGATTGGAGTAATTTGAGTTCAAATGAACCAGGATAACCAATGTGTTCTTTTCTTTAAATTTTTAAAAAACCCCAATTCAAACCCCCCTTCTTGTGTTTTTCCATTCTTCAATTGGCATCAGAGCGCCTGGTTCTGAATACAACCACTTAACCTTGTCAGAAAAACATCCAAGCAAGAAAAACACTATGGTGGGACCAATTCAGAACATCAGCAATGACTACCATGATGAGAAAGACAGAATCAGCGGCAAACCTCCTATTTTTGATGGTGAGAACTTTGACTACTGCAAAGGCAGAATCAAAAGTTTCTTTCTAGCTCATGACACTGATCTCTGGGATATGGTGACTGATGGGTACATACATCCTGTTTATGAAAGCGGTCAAAAGATTGATAGAAAAAGATTGACAGATCATCAAAAGAGAGATTTCAAAAATCATCACAAGGATAGAACTATTCTCTTGAGTGCTATCTGATACACAGAGTATGAGAAGATCACAAACAGAGAATCGGCAAAACACATGTTTGACTCCTTGAGAATGATGCATGAAGGAAACATGCAAGTCAAATAAACCAAAGCTTTTGCGCTCATCCAGAAGTATGAAGCCTTCAAAATGAAAGAAGATGAAACCATTGAAACAATGTGAAACCGCCTGGCCGAACCTGTCATCTGGTGTAATGAAACATCAATGAAGTCGCCACCGAACGTCTTTTATCTTGCCGAAAGGGAAAGGTAAACATCAAGAAAACCTGAAAAGGGAGAAATCACGGTCTTTCGACCGAGAGATCAGGTAAGGGAGTCTGTTACGCGAGGGGAAGGTATTAGCACCCCACACGCCCGTAGTACTCTACGATATCCACTCTTGTTGTCTAATCTAATGGGTGTGGTCAAATCCTATGTCTATGGCTTAAAGCTAAAAAGGGAATGCATGAGAAAGAAACAAAAGAAAACAATGTAGGGAAAATAATAGTTGTGCTCGGTTGGGCCCTACCCCTTTGCCTATGTATCCCTTTTAAGGAATCAGAGCAGTCGTAGTTCGGCTCATATATTTTGGTTGGTTTGTGTTTTTTAGTTAAGACAACAAAAAACAGTCAAGATGGCAAAAAATCAAATAAAACAAACAAATGAGATGGTAAAACATCAGATAAATAATAACAAAGTAAAATGTCAAAGATGGTGAAACACCAAATGATAAAACATCACACCTAACCATGACATTGAGAATCAAAGTAGGATAAAAAACATGTGCGATGGTGAAACATCGTCTTCAAAAAAATGTGCGATGGCAAAATATAGGCTAAAAGATAACAAAGTATCATGGCAAAGATGACGAAACATCAATAAAATGGATGACAAAACATCACACCTGACAATGATATTGAGAATCAAAGTAGGATAACAAACATGTGCGATGGCGAAACATCGGCTAAGAGATAACAAAGTATCATGGCAAAGATGACGAAACATCAATAAAATGGATGACAAAACATCACACCTAACAATGATATTGAGAATCAAAGTAGGATAACAAACATGTGCGATGGCGAAACATCGGCTTCAAACAAATGTGCGATGGCGAAACATCGGCTAAAAGATAACAAAGTATCATGGCAAAGATGACGAAACATCAATAAAACGGATGACAAAACATCACACCTAACAATGATATTGAGAATCAAAGTAGGATAACAAACATGTGCGATGGCGAAACATCGACTTCAAACAAATGTGCGATGGCGAAACATCAGCTAAGAGATAACAAGATGGCATGGCATGGTAAGGATGGCAAAAAATTAATAAACCAGGTTTAAAAGCAAAGCCAAGAGGCGCACAAACAAATAAGATTGATTTGTATCTTTTACCTTGAAGAGGGGTTTGAGTTTATTAGAGGTGTTTTAAGATTTGCCAAGAAAACAATTTTTGTTTTAAGATGCAAAATACAAAGGAAGGAAAAACAACTAAAGGGAAACTAGCCTAGCATTATCCCTAGTGTTATCATACAATGATTGACCCTAAGGTTGAGGATAAAGGAAAATCCTAACCTATGATAGCATACATGGATTCCTACCTTAATCAACATGTCAAAGGAAGCTTAACAAAACTATCCTATAGGGAACAAGCAATGAGAGCGAAGTCGTGATCTCAATTTCAAAATTGAGTGACTCATCGATCAACAATTAAAGAAGAAAACAATAAACATCCTATAGGGAACATGCACTGAGAGCAAAGTCGTGATCTCAATTTTTAAATTGAGTGACTCATCGATCAACAATTAAAGAAAAAAAACAATAAACATCCTATAGGGAACATGCACTGAGAGCGGAGTCGTGATATCAATTTGTAAATTGAGTGACTCATCGATCAAGAAACAAACACAAACACAACACATGTATCAAACAAAACAGAGCGCCTCCTGACATATATCAGCAACAGAGGTCCCATCATGCAACACAGAACTATACAGAATGAAAATAGAAGAAAGGAAATAGTGTAATACCAAACGGGTAACTATCCGCAGCAATTGAACAAGAATAAAAAGAAACCCAGAGAACTTCAAGCAAGCTGGCATCAATAGACAAGTCAAGTCAAAAATTACTTCATCAGGATGTAAGTATTGAGATTTTCAGATATGAACAGATCCCATGAGCAATATATAGCATTCATAATCACACACACACACACACACACACATATATATATATATATATATATATATATATATATATATATATATATATATATATATATATCCTGCATAGACTATTAAATATGCCAAGAACAAGAGTAGTGCCAATATAATAAATTGTGTTCCACAAATAAAGTGAAACACAGCAGCCTCAAGTCAAAAATGGAAAACTTTTCTCAGAGTACCTCGCACATTCAACAGCCAAGTTAGTATTCCCATAAATTGAATGATGACTCATATAGGGGATGGATGATGACACCATAATGAAGTGAGAAAACATGATAGCAACTGTCAAAACATTAGATATGATAGACAAAAAGAAACAGGCATATGCACAATTTGGTCAAAAGTTAAAGGAATGTAGCTCCTTTCTATCACCATATTGAGTTGACAATTGAATATCAATCAAGGATCATAAGATCTTGAGAAGAATATAATCAAATACCATGAAGGTCAGTAGCAAACACAATTCAATCATACTCAATTACTTCATCACAACTCACAAGCATAATAGAAGAGGAATCCCACACAATGCATCAAAAGGTTCAATCATTCAAACATAGGGCATTAAGTGAAATGACTTGAGTTTATGTGGATAAACAGAACCAACATGATCATTAGGTGCCCAATTATAGGCCTCACTCAAGTTCATTGGCCATCAAGCAAATTGCAACAAGACATGCAACATTAATTGGGTACCTTCACTTCAAAAATACATCAAAAATAGAAACAAGAATCAATAATTCACACAAAAAAATCTTAGAATCTTTGAAGTGTGTAGAAGTCAGAAAGCAAGTCTTAAGTTCATGAATGGTTGAGGAGGGGATCAAATGAGGCCCAAAGTTCAAAACTAGTTGGCCAAACTATCAAAACTAGACAAGTTTTCAAAATAATTTATGGAAAAATATCAAACCAAGTCAAATAATTCAATAAAAATGGTTTTCAGATCCTCAATACATCCATGAACCATAATCAAGACTTAAATTCCATTGAAAATACAGGGCATAATGTTTTTTAAATTGAAACTTACACAATAAGCAACAAAACCCTAATTATTTGACTTTTAATCTTAAATATCAATTAGATAAGATAAAAATTCAAAAAAATCAGAACAAATATACATCAAACATGACAAAACTCAAGAGGTCAGAATAACTATTTTTCCATATTTTTTTAATTAAAGAAAAGTAAAAAATAAAATCAAATTCAAACAATTAATCAATTAAACAAATAATCACATCTCAAAATAAAATTCTAATAAAAAATTAGAAAAAAATCCAACCAAAATTATATTCAAATATTAGAATTAAAAACACACATCCCTGATTTTTTTGGAATTTTGGAATTAAAGGAAATATTAAAAATAAAATCAAGCAAACAATTAAACAATTAAACTATTATTAAATGACAAAATGCAAATCCTAACCAAAAGTCATAAAAAGGTCAAAATAAAATTATGTTCAGACTCTATGATTAAAAACAAACTTATGTGATTTTTTTGAGGATTTTTGGATTAAGAAAAATATTAAAGTAAAATTGTGAAGCAAAAGAAATCAAATAAACCTCCCAAATAATATTCTAATCAAAAATATGAAAAAATACCAAACAAATTTCAGAATCAAATTCTAAATAATTTTAAGAGTTCAAAACATTTTTTGTGGAATTTTAGATCAAAAGAACCATTAAAATAAAAATAATCTTTAAACAAATAATTATTTAAACTTATGAAATTCTAAACTAATCAAAACATTTTTAATAATTTCAATAAAATTACACAAGATAGTAGAAATTATTTTTGACTTGTGATAATTTTTTCAGAATTTTTTAAAATTGTTTGGATCAAGAAATAAAAATTAGAAAATCAAATAAAATCAAATAATATGAAATGCATTGAAATTTCAAACAAGCCAATCACAGCGCGCCACCTCACTTCGTCTTCAACCTTCAGCATAGGGAAAAACGCGTGCAACAAAACAGGTCATGAGCCTATGTTTAGATCCATCAATCATGCTCGTTTCTTAATCAAAATCCACAAAATCGAGTGCAAATTAAAGCTAACATATCATACTTCAATATGCAATTCAAATCAATCTCAAAGATCAAGCATGGATCAAGAAATCAAGTTTACAAAACTGAAAAAACTCACTACAAACATCAAAACCAGTAACACAATTTCATCCATTCTGCTTGAATCAAAGCTCAAATATACATCAATCCTAATGATTGGCCAACTAGCAACTTAATGGACATGATTTACATCATCAATTCAAGCTGAAACACATAAATCAAAGTTCAAGAAACTCACATGGGTGTGAAAATTGGAAACACGATTCCTTCACTCCAGAAGCAATCCAATGGTGCAGGCTTGATCTCCTTACTTCACTGAAGTTGAAACACCAAGAATTTTGAAGAATGATCCAAGGAGAAGAGAGATTCGAAGCAATTTGCAGAGATGCTTCAAAATTTTAAGATTTGTAATGTAGCGATTATGAGCCTCCTTTTTCACAACTGAGCCTTGATTCTTGTTATATAGTACGAGAGGAAAAGGATAGAAGTGGTATTTGGTACTCAAAGTCGTTGGAGGGCAAGTTGGTAGTTTTGGCCAAAAATAAGGATGTACATGGGGCCTGCGTTTCAGTCGTGCATTTGCATGCCTTTTGTGCATTTTGTGAGCCAAATGAAGTCAGAAATACATGCTCAAAATGCCAGCTCATGATTGTTTGAAATGAAAAAGTGTTGGTGAATTTGCAAAATTGAGCATGTTTTGTATTTTTCATTCAAGCAAGTTCAAGAAGCACATGGGCATGAAATGGTGAGTGTAATGGGCCTCAACATGTCACAAATTGTTCATGGGCTTGATTAGAAGTGAAGAGAATAGCTGAAAATGAAGTTCTCAAGAAATGGCCATTTTGAATACTTGTCAAATTTCAATAAAATGCCTCAAATTCCAAAGTTCATAACTTGCTCATACTTTTGAATTTGGACACAAATAAGTACAACTTGGAAAGGTATTGAAAAGATATACAACCCCTTAGTTTTAAGTTTTTGCAATTGAATCCATTAAGGTCCTCAAAATTTGACATGAAAATCACTAATTTTGGAAAATGACCTATAATTTTAACTTGAGGCATGAACTTCCAAAGACAACAACTCTTGACTCTTTGCCAATTTCGACATGAGACCAAAAGGAGATGAAAGATCACCCTCTTATCTTTCCAAGCATATTTCATTTGCATTTTGTTGATCAAAGGTGAATAAAATATGAATTTTTGAAGTTAAGTCCTCACTTTCCAAAATTACAAACTTTTAGGGTTTCTTCATGAACAAGTTTCAATCCAAACCTCAATATTTTTGATCCAATGATCCAAATGGACTTGAAATATGAAAATTACACCCTTGAATTAATGGTTGACCAAAAGTTCACTTGGTCAACCTTGACTGATTTTGACCAAAATGACCATTTTTCCCCTTTGAATCAATTGATCCACTTCCCTTCAAAATTGATGATCAAAACTTCAAACATATGATCTTCCAAATATGTAGAGGCCATGTACAAAGTTTCAATTCAAAATTCTCAAGAAATCTTGATGAAATCCCAAACCCTAGTTTTGGTTAACACCTTAGGAGATTGATGAATCATCTTCAAAACTTCAAATCCTCTGGACATCTTGACCAATTCCTTGCACAAAGACTTTTCAAATACCAATGATATGTTGTAACTTCCAAATCAAGACTTGTACATTGATCAATATCCTTGATCAAGCAAAACCCTAATTTTGACTGGTGAATCAAAAGAGTGATTCTTCTTATAATCAAAGACAAACTTCAATCCTCTGATGATCCAAAGAGATGGATAAGATATCTTGAGATATGCAATAACTTTTGAGCTTGAAAGATCCAGAGGTTTAGATGATAAGGTTCTACTTGAGCAACTTGTCAATGCAAGCAAACTTCAAAGCTTGAGGAAGACTTGATAACCAAAGTACTTTGATCCCATTACAATGTATGAATGCAATGCAATATGATAATCATGATGAAACATAAGCCTAAATTAAGAGGGTGCATTTTGGGGTGCAACAGATGCCCCTATTCAAATATCTTCAACATGATAAGTGAGAAAAGTGATAACTTTCGAGCGTTCAGAGCTGAAGATGATTGAATACAAAAGAACCCAAAAATTTACACTCTTGAAGCAGAAAGAAAAAGAAGTAGAAAACCCCAAAGACATGCGTCAGAATGAAGCTGTAACGCAGGTTAAAACAAAACTAAAACAAAAGAAGAGTAGACGCAACTAAACTTCCAGACAAAAATGCCAGGGCAAAACTGGGCTTCAAATAGGGTGAGATAAAACTCAAACCACATAGTATAGGCGAAACTAAGCTCTGGAAAAGAAAACGTACGCGGGTGAGGAGGCGAAACTCTGAGCTCGACCCAAAGCAAAGTGACTAGAGTGCGTGATTCTAGGAGCACTTGCTAATCTCAAACTAAGATAGACAGTATGAAGGAACTGAAAGAATCCCAGAAATAAGGAACAAAAGCGAGACAAAACTCGACTCCAACCAGTTAGGCGAAACTAGACTAGATGAGTACCAGGACGAAACTGGATTTCACGCATGGGTAACGAGGCGAAACTCAACCCATAGCAAAGTGATGAGAGTGCATGTTTCTAGGAGCACCTGCTGGTCTCAGATCAATGGATAAACACTAACGTAAACTGATAGAAGAATCCAAGGAACAAAAGAGACTGATTTCAAACCAGGGACGCAGTACGCACACTGCACTCGGTAAACGAACACCGTCAAAGGGTCCAAGGTATGAAAGCAAAAATGAGATGAAACTCAACTTAAATAACTAGTTAGATGAAACTTAACTAGATGAGCACCAGGACGAAACTGGATTTCATGCACAGGCGACGAGGTGAAACTCGACCCAAAGCAAAAGTGATGAGAGCGCATGTTTCTCATAGCACCTGCTGGTCTCAGATCAATGGATAAACAGTGACGAAAACTGATAAAAGAATCCAAGGAACAAAAGAGACTGATTTCAAACCAGGTACGCAGTACGAACACTACAGTCGGTAAACGAACACCGTCAAAGGGTCCAAGGTATGAAAGCAAAAACGAGACAAAACTCGACTCAAAAACTAGTTAGGTGAAACTAAACTAGATGAGCAACAGGACGAAACTGGATTTCACGTGCAAGGTGAGGAGAAGAAACTCTGAGCTCAACCCAAAGCAAGGAGATTAAGGCGTACACCTAAAAACCTGCTGAAAGCGAATATCAGGACGAAACTGGTATTCGAAAGGTGCATCAATAAACATTAGAATGAACCAGAGAGGGTAGTGAAGACAAAACCCGAGAAGACCGCGCCAGGGCGAAACTGAACTAAAGTCAAGAGTAGACACTCAAATAAACAAATGATTGACGACAAAAGGATATTGGTATGGGGAGGAAACTGGGATAATAATGAAGCAGACCTCGATGGGGATTTAATCCGAAGTATTAGCAAATTCACTGGGGATAACAGAAACAATAATGGATTATGTTCTGATGCATGTTTGAATTCTTTTTTTACAGCGCAATGTTCCATATAATGGAAATGCTACACATTTTGGTAGATGCAATGTAATGATGCATGTTTAAAAGTTTCACTGGGGAATGGCCAATTGAGAAGCCAATAACCAAGAAATCAGAATCTGACATGACTTGCAAAAATAAATTGCAAAACCCAAAGGAGAGGAGAAAATATGGGGAACCGCTAGAGAGGGAACCCCGAAGAGATGAATCCTTGCGGGGAATAACAACCGAGCAACCAGTAGAAACGGGCCACAAACATTGAGAGGAGATGCAGAAATAAATTGAAAACTCCTAGAGAAGATCAGATTGACACTGTAGCTTCTGGAGAGGGACGCCATCTGAAGATTAGACATCGAGGGAGAATATCAGGGCAAGACTGTAATCTCTGGAAAAGATAGCGCGCAGCCGTGTTAAGGATGACACCAAGACAACAAACTCGACGTGAGGGGTGAAAACCTTTGCTGGGGGAACAAAGCTCTGCTGAGGAGATGGGACTTCATCGGGGATACAAAACTCTGTTGAAGATTTTTGTTGGAGAGATATTTCTTTTGGAATGCAATCATTGGACGAATCATGTAGATAGTCACACAGTATTGACCTTACTGGGGATAAGGAAAGATCTTAACATAAGGATGCCCCAATCAATAGATCGGCTGGGAAAGAGAGGTCATGGCGAGGGATCTCTGTTGGCAACTCTATTGGGGATATTCTCAAATCCGGAGTCTCAGAATGAAGCTTTTAAAAGAAGATTCCCGGGGCAACAAAACTTCGCTGCGGAAATGAAACTTCACTGGGGATAGGTAAAGTCCTATTCATACCTTGGCTCTGTCTAGAAGAAAAACCAAATATTCCCTTCCTGGCAATCATTAAGCTCTTTACAGGTGTTCAACGTGTAAACTCTTTTTTGATGTTAAACAAATGTTTTGCATGTAGAAAGATGTTTATTTTGGGAATGAGAGATCTGATGCGACGATTATTTAAGCCTTGAATTTGAAAACCTTAACAAAGTGTCGCATCTCTATTGTGAATGAATCACTGGCTAGAGTGCAAAGATTTCAAAACATTTCTTCCCCTCTTTTTTTCAAAAAACGAGTCAAGATGCGGGTGATAAGATACCAACATGAATATGCAACACATATTTGGGAGTTTAGGAAACATTATCCTGTTGTAGTATGCTTTCGAGTTAAACCCTTGTTTCAGTTAGGACTTTTAGAGGTTGTAACGTGGCATGGTTCGAGGTTTTTTAGAAAAAAAGTTTTTTTCAAGGCTCAAGTTATTTGGTGCCCACCCCCTTCGTGATATTCTCCTGTCCTAAGTTCAGCTGACTTATCACAAACATCCAGCTTTCAAAAGGATTTATAACGGTTGAGTGATCACGACAAATTCTCCAACATGATTGTCGCTTAACTTTTGCTGCTTTTGTTTTTGATATTATTGTTCCTTTTCTTTTGATGAAAATTTTATTGGATAATCTCTTTTTTTCGGCCTTTTAGGCTCTCTTTTCCCTAACTTTTGCCTGAACAAAATCTTTTGAATTTCAAATTTAGGAGTCCAGCGGGAGGCCCTAACTTTTTCCTAAGCGACTTGTTTTCAAGTTTCAACTTAGTGGAGCTTTTTGTTTCTTTCTTATTCATACTTTCCACTTCGAACAAGTCAATATGACTTTAGGTCTTTGAACTTTTTCTTTATTTCTCTCTTTTTTTTAAGAAAACAAATTCCTCATTCCTTGGTCGGCGAGGGATAGCCATTATTGTATCGATTCGATCTCGACCTCAGGGCTTTGTGAGGAAATGAACGTCGTGGTTTAGACACTTTTCCTAATCTCAAGATGCGAAAGATAAAATGTGGTGATCCTCAGATGGGATATTCCTTCTGAAATTTGAATGCTTTGTCAAATTAACTGAACATCTACCCTGCCCCGGGTTTTTAAAAAAAAAGGTTTTTTTAACGAAAAAGAAACTCCTACTTCGAAGGCTCAGATGGGTTAACGAGGGTCTAACTCCCTTATATCTCCGGTGTTCGGGGATTGAAACAATGCCTGTACATCGTTAACGGGGTTCTACTTAAAAGCATACCATTACAGTCATCGTTTTTAGCTAAAATCCTTCCTCCAAACTCTTGGCTAAGCAAAAGAATTGGCACAGTTGGTATCAGAATGCCCGAAAAAACAATTAAAGAGTTATACTGGATGGATTAAGTAAAATGAAACAACAATTTTTTTTCAAGGCAAAAATATTCAACGCATCAAGACTGACATTTGGCTATTAACAAAATCCTATATGCAGACAATGCTTAAAACAATTAATCAAGATAACACATGAAAGTGCCGCAAAGAAACGTAATAAAAGCCATTATGGGGAGGAAAAGAAAAAAAACTCCAACTAGGTTCGCCGATCTCTCCAACTTGCCGTAATCTTGATATTACCCTGACCCATGACATTTACCAACAACACGGAGCTGTGAAACAAATTGGCAAGGCATCCACCAGAAAAGTGAATGAGAATCCTATCAAACAGAGAAACAAACATGCCCCTTGCACAGTAGTAGTTGTGTTTGTTATCCGTATTTCAAGCGATTAACTGACCATGACTTAGATTACCATTTCCGTGTAAGGTCCACGAAGTTTATATGCACATGCTTATCAGAAATATTTGACGTTTTTGCAAACAAAATAGTAAAAAGGGAGAAAAGAAACATATATGTATACTTGAAAGAAGATATTCTATTGATTTTGAGAAATCAGCCTGTGAACAAGGCAATTACATTTGGGAGCAAATAATTATAAAATCAAAGCAAACAAGTGTTTACAAATGGCAATGTGCATGTGAATATCCATCAAGTCCCGGCTCTGCTATGACTCTTATGACTCTTACGCTTCTATCTTCTTACTTTCAGACAAATCATTCTTGGATTAGCTTCGAGCTTATGCCAGGTGTGATCGGTGGATCTGGAACTGACTGTTTAACGCTGGTTCGCGAAATGTCGCGGAAGCAAGAGTCGCCACCGTCTTTTATTTTCTCCAAATGGAAAGGACAAAAGCACAGAAAAATTCCTTATAGAGATTGCTCTCGGTTCGGGAGGTAGATTATAGAAAGGGAAGGTGTTAGCACCCTTTCTATCCATGGTTATCCATGGGCTCTTAGATACTTGCTCATTGTGTTTTCAAAAATGGTTTGTTTGCTTTTCAACTATGGGTTAAAAAAGTTTCTTTGAAAAATTTCAGATCGACTCGTACGTCAGAGTGTTTGAAAAGTTTTGTTTTGAAAGCTTTTGTGTCAGTGTGAAAAGAGTTTTGTTTTGTTTTGAGTTCAGAGCAAGTATCCTTGAGAACCTACCTACCCTAAGGAATTCGTCTGGGTAAGAGTCCTTTAAAGTAGTGCCATCCCACCATTGAGAGGTAGGTAGCACCACCGTTGGAGGTGTTCGGGTCAATTCGTTTTTTAGGGACATGGTGATCACCAGAGCAATGGGAAGACACCTTAGAAGCTACCCTCATGCCAGGTTCCCGGATCATGAGGACTTACTAAAACGTCCTCTACTCGACGATCACCTTTCGAGGCAAGGCAACAGCGAGGCGTACCCTAGGGGTGGTGTGTGATTTGTGTATCGTTTTCAGTTATGTTATCTTGATGATTAGTGATCTACGATCGATTGATTTTATCTTGCATCCACGCAGTTTATATTTTGCAGAAAGTAAAGAGCAGAAAAGTAAATCCTAGACTATTACTTAGCTCTTAGGCCGTCACAAGAGATGCGGGAAATTAAAGGGCAGAAATGTAAAGTGCAGGAAAGTAAAACCTAATTAACTATTACATCCCCAAAACTTTTGCAGAAAAGTAAATTGCGTAAAAGTAAAAGAATTGTAAATTGAACCTGCACAGTGAACAGAAATTAGTTGCAAATATGTACAGACAAATGTTAGTGAAAATATCTAGCAATTAGTAAAAATGTTTTTTAAATGTTAGAAAAAGGTTTTAATGTTAGTAGAAAAAGATTTTTAATGTTAATTGTTTTTGGATTTTAACGTATGCAAATTAATTAAGTAAATTAATAAATACAAAGAAAATATTTTTTTAGTTTTTCAGAAAATAAGAATAATTAGAAAAAAAGTTTTTAAAGTGATAAAATAAAAAAAAAACCTAAATTTCTATTAAATTTTAATTTGCAAAAGGGTTAAAATTGGACTAATTAAAAACCTAAATTAAATTAAATTAACATTTAATTATAAAAATATTATTTTTGTGATTTTTCTGATTTATCATGTTTTTGTGTTTTTTGATTAATTAAAAATTAGACAGAAAATAAAATCAAAACAAAAATAGAAAAATAATGCAAAACCAAAAAATGGATCAGGGGGGGTGCCATCTGAATACTGGGCGTGATGAATGGAATCCTGGGATTTGCTGAAGGAGGCCCAATGCGCCAAGGCCCACACGTTTGGTCCAAGCTTGTGGGAAAATGGAACTAGGATTTTGAGCCAAAAAAAAATAGAGGTCACAGCTGGGAATCGAACCTGTGACATGGGGATGGATAGCAAAGCGCGCTACCATCCCTACCAGCTATCATTGATGTTAACATAGTGCCTGCGTAAATATATGTACGAAGTAAAATCCAGAAAATATGAAATAAAAAAAATAACTCCGCGCGCGTTGGTGGGCCCGGATGATTTGAATGGGCGAATGATGGCTGGACACGCATCGTCCCCTACCTTGCAACCGTCCAGTTAGGGTCAAAGGCCTTTAGCGACGGTATTTTTCCGTAGCCATAACCTGCACAAATCAAAACTCACAAAGCAAGCAATATAAATAACATCCAAGGTCATAGATCGACTGGAAAAATGTCTCTGAGTTCGAATATGGCCTTAGTTTTGGCTATAGGTCCTTGTATAGTCCATCCCGAAGCAAGAGAGCTTCGTGCCCTAAGCATGGTGGTTCGCGATTTGGCCATTGGAAGCTTGTCACGACCATCCAGACCTGTTCTACCATGTCTCATAAACACAATAGGATCATTGATTGCAAGTAAATCGTAACAGAAACAGAAATATGAATTCAAGAAAAGTATGAAAATATGGCATGCGTATGTACCGATTCAAGGTGCTATAACCATGGAATTTGATCCACTCTTACCATACACTACCCGATAGTGGAGTTTGGATGGCTGGAAGTGACTGAAACGGCTTGAGAGGTGGAAACCGATTTGTGAGAAAATTGGACAATTTTGCAACTTTTAGGGTTTGTTGTGGAGGCCAGGATTTCTTTTTTTTTAGGTTTGATCTTGTGATTTATATATAGAGGAATATCTTGAATGAAAAGTAAGTGCAAAATATTGGCCATTCATGAAGAAATATTTGATTTTCAATTTTGCACAAAAACTTCCTTTTTTGCTCCAATTTGCATCAATATCTTGCCATATCAAGTGTTGAACGAAATTGGCCATCTTTATGGGCTATCTTGGACTTTAAGAATGATTAAAAACAATCCTTGCACTTAATGTTTTTGATTTTTATATTTTATTTTAATTAAAATTGAATTTAAATGAATAAATCCAAAAATAAATAAAATAAAATAAAAAGAGGCGTGCATTTGGGCTTGGAAGTCATGGATGGGCTTAGGAATAAGTTTATATCAAAAGAACTTAGGCCCATTTGGAAGAAAATGCATTTTGGCCATTATTTCTCTTTGTGCATCTCTTGAGAATAGGTGAACTTGTGCACTATGCCATTTCTTCATACTTCCATATTTTTTTCAAGCTTGTGGACTTTTTGGAAACCTTGAAGAGTCCTCTAATCAATGCTTGTGGTCCCATGTCAAAATTATTTTCCATGCTCCTTGTGTGCTCTTTTGAAAAAGATGACTTTTGTTGACTTTTCAAAAGGACTTGTAATGTCTTGACTTGTATCTTCCAAATAAAGCATTTTCAGCCAATGCTTGTGAAACATGACTTTGTAGAGAATTGAATTCTCTTCAAAACAAGCTTTGGATGGAAAATTTCTGATAAAAAATGAAGATTCTAGAGCTGGTCAAAGTTCAGTTGACTTTTCATCTGAGTATCCAAAAATGGAAACTTTTAAATCTTGATAGATCTTGATGAATCATGATCAACCTTTGATCAAATTATGAATGTGACCTCATATTGTGATTGTTCATCAAAAAATATCAACTTTGACTATGACTTTTGAATTTTGACTTTTTGACTGCAAAATGACCAAAATACCCCTGATGTCCAATTGAGCTTCTGACCATCCAAATTGCTCTGATTGACTTGAAACTTGACATGTGAATACTTGAGGACATATGTGAACATGTGATGCCACTTCTACCCCTTGATCACTTCCTTTTCTTGGTGAAACCATAAACCCTAGTTGTAGGATTTGAGCTTAGGAGGTGACTGGATCTTTGTACTTGTGAGATGGCGAAAATTCTTGATTAAATTCCCCTTGAAATGTGGAGGGTAAATTTTGGGGTACAACAGCTGCCCCTGTTCAATCTTCCTAGACCTGAGGATGCAGATTGGCTGGCGTGCCTTTCGTAATCCGAGGGTAGAAGATGATTGAACACTAAAGTGCCCAGAAATTTGCGCTCACATAGTGACAGTGATGGGGGAATGGGCTTACAGATGCCATTTGGAGATTGCTGGATAGGGTGATGGGCTTATAGATGCCATCTGGATGTTGATTGCGTAAGAGATTCCTTCGCTAGAACCTGTATACCTGCAAAAGAACAATGAGTACCTGACACGTTGCAGGAGTTAACTTTAGATGCTTGACATAGATGTGTCCTGACTGGTTACAGGAGCTGAAACTGGAGCTTCAAACGCTGATGAATGAACCAGGAACGGTTACTGCCTTAGCATGAATGATAAGAGAACCTTGGACGATTTTAATCTCAACAACGCTCGTTGAGAAAAAATCTTGATGAGAATTATCATCTTCGCAATGTTGGGCAGAGAACCATAAGCTATTATAATCTGAAAGGGAATCATCACCTCACTCGACATCGGAGAGGGAAACATCTGAAAAAGGGATTACTACCTCACACACCGCTAGAGAGGGAACCATAGGGAGAATATCACCTCACTCAACGTCGGAGAGGGAAACATCTGAAAAAGGGATTACTACCTCACACACCGCTAGAGAGGGAACCATAGGGAGAATATCACCTCACTCAACGTCGGAGAGGGAAACATCTGAAAAAGGGATTACTACCTCACACACCGCTGGAGAGGGAACCTTAGGGAGAATATCACCTCACGCTCATGCCGGAGAGGGAAACATCTGAAGAAGGAATTACCACCTCACACGCCGTTGGAGAGGGGACCATAAGAGAATATCACCTCACGCTCATGCCGGAGAGGAAAACATCTGAAGAAGGAATTACCACCTCACATGCCGTTGGAGAGGGGACCATAAGAGAATATCACCTCACGCTCATGCCGGAGAGGGAAACATCTGAAGAAGGAATTACCACCCCACACGCCGTTGGAGAGGGGACCATAAGAGAATATCACCTCACGCTCATGCCGGAGAGGGAAACATCTGAAGAAGGAATTACCACCTCACACGCCGTTGGAGAGGGGACCATAAGAGAATATCACCTCACGCTCATGCCGGAGAGGAGAATATCAATAAGACTTCTGGAAGCAGTATCAGAACGTCACCATCGCTGGGTTTATATCTGAAACTATATCTGGAAGGACATCTGGAAGCAGTATCAGAACGTCACCATCGCTGGGTTTACATCTGAAACTATATCGAGAAGGGATTCTGGAAGAAGTATCAGAACGTCACCATCGCTGGGCTTACATCTGAAACTATATCGAGAAGGAATTCTGGAAGCAGTATCAGAACGTCACCATCGCTGGGCTTACATCTGAAACTATATCGAGAAGGAATTCTGGAAGCAGTATCAGAACGTCACCATCGCTGGGCTTACATCTGAAACTATATCGAGAAGGAATTCTGGAAGCAGTATCAGAACGTCACCATCGCTGGGCTTACATCTGAAACTATATCGAGAAGGAATTCTGGAAGCAGTATCAGAACGTCACCATCGCTGGGCTTACATCTGAAACTATATCTAGAAGGAATTGCGATTAGTTGATAGTAGTTATTTTTGTATTGATCTTTTTCCTGAAAAGGCAAAACATAATCGTATGCACAATCATGATGCATGAACTGTATGTTTTCAAAATCAGTGAGATTCGTGTAATATGATGTATATGCATGCTATAATGATGTATGTGACGTTTTATGAATGTATGTTTTCGTCGTAGGAAAATAAATCCTTGACGGGGGCCGGGAAGTCGCATCCTGGGCTGTATTGGAAGTATGAATGGACTTCGCTGGGGATAGGAAGACTGTGTCAACGACGATCTTTCCGTGGCTTTTGGCTGAGGATAACCCAGTTATATCCTGTTAAGGAAATAACTCTTTAAATCAAGCCGGACGACGCGTTCGTGCCCTGCTAGGGGATGAGCTTCCCGAATCGTCTGGGGATGAGTTTACTGCTTGGGGAGATGGATTCCAACTTTCCTGGGGAAGCTGGGTTGGACTCTCCTGGGGAGGTATTGAACTGTATTGGTTATGTTTTTCAACGGAACCTACCCTGATACCTTGGAGGATAGGACAGTCAGACTGCTTAGACCACTCTTCATTGCCCCTGTTTCTTGTGGGGAGATGCTTTTGTGGGATGCTGATAGTCGTTGATGGACAAACCTTCTTCTGGTAGGCAGATGACAAGATGTCAGGACATAGTCGTACGCTTTAATCCCTAACTTTTGCCTGGACCGCCCTTTCGGGTTTTCAGTCCACCGGGATACCCATTTTTGCCCAAGCCGCCTTTTCAGGTTTTCGACTTGCCGGGTGTACAGATTTTTTCATTTCATCCCTTCATTTTGCCCGAACCCTTTTGGTTCGCCGGGAAGCCCTTATTTTTGCCTAGGTGTGTCAACCTAGCGGGTCTTTGACTCTGCGTAGTATCTTTTCGACTATGTCCATGTTCTTAGAATGCAGGGAGGTGCCCCTGGCTGTTTATGTTGCCATGTTACCAGAAGACGTCTGATCGTGCAAGATTCGTTGCTGGAGTGCCCCAAGTGACTTAGGTGGAGATTTTCCCCAGGCTATTTGGCCTTTGAGAGATTCTCCGAATCTTGATTGGACTGCCCCAGATGATGGACCATGGTCATGTCATGCCCCTTGATTGGAAATACTTTTGTTCATTAGGCATTTCTCGTGCGAATTTCCCTGCTGTTCAAACAAATAATCATATGCAAACAAAGTTATGTCAAAAATGCAAAACTTATGTCTGTCTTGAAGATTTTGAAAATGCGTTCCTTTTTTCATAAAACAAATTAATGTTTGTAAAACGTGATGTCAACTCCGTATTTACCGTAGGCCTTCAGGAGTCAGGATACCTTTCGTAACAGTATGCTTTCGAACTAACCCATGCTTCAGCTAGGACTTTTAAGGGTTATAACGTGGCTTGGTTCACGGTTTTAAGAAACAAAGGATAAAGGCTCAAATTTTATTTGTACCCACCCGCTCTTCGTGATGTTCTCCAAACCTAAACTCAGTTGATCATACGTTAGACCTTGTTTGAGTCTTTGCTCTGATTTTCCAATAATGGTTCAGATGCTGATGATTTCTTTTGAATAGGCAGTCATCATTTTTGTCGAGGGTTTGCAGGACCTCTTTCTTTTTTGATTTTGTTATCCCTTTCTTTTTTGCCTGAACTGTTTCCTTTTTTGGAATTACAGTCAGCGGGATGCCCCAGTTTCATAAGTCCCCTTTGTAGGTTTAGACTTTTTGGGCTTTTCGTTTATGAATTTTGATGATGACTGCCTGTCCTTTTGATTGTTCTGAACCGTCACTGTCTTTGTTCGTTTTGTAAAGATCTCTTCGGTGCTATTCGTCACGCACTTGGATCAACTGAGAAGACTACCCTGCCCCAGGTTATGATTAAGGGTTTTGATTTTCGAAAATAAAAACTCCTACTTCTTTGGCTCTGATGGGTTGACGAGGGATTATCATCCTTATAACTCCAGTGTTTAGGGGTTGAAACAATGCCTGTACCTCATCAGCAAGGTTTGTTCAAAAGCATACTGTAATGATCGCGGTATCGTTTTCGTCATCCTCCCTCAAGAGGCTCAGAGTTATTAACCGAGAGTTGACATCAGAAAAAATATGAAAAGAATATAATAAAAATAATTGTATTAATTTCCAAAACAGACATATGCGATGCATTAATAGAATAAAAGAGTTTGCTATGACATTAATTGTTTGTATAAGCAAAGAAAAGTACAACTCAAAATATTCAAATAAACAAAAGGCTTCAATGATTGGGCAACGGAGCAGTGATTGTGTTCGGAGTCTCTGGCACTTCAAACTGAATCTCTCCAGCGTCAATCATATCTTGAATCTTATTCTTGAGAGGCCAGCAGTTGTCTGTAGTATGCCCCGGGCTATCTGAATGATATGCACACCTATCGTTGGGATGATAGTTGGGAGCAGAAGTGTTCGGATTCCGAAGAGGAGCCCTTAAGGTGATCAGCCCTGTCTTCAACAGTTGTTGCAGTGCTTGATCCAACGACATGTTGAGTTTGGTGTACTGCCGTTTCTCCTTTCGCTGTTGCCCCTGTCCTTGTTGAGCAGGTCCGGGATTGGAGATCTGGATTGCCCCTGCCTCATGACGGCCCTTTTTACCGTGCACAGCATTGGATTCTTTCTTTCCATGATGAGGCTTTTTGTCCGAAGGTGCAGCCTCTTGAATTTTCCCAGACCGGATACCAGCTTCAATTCGCTCTCCAGTCAAGATGAGATCTGTGAATCCAGCAGACGAATTCCCAATCAGGTGGTTATAAAATGGACCAGACAAGGTCCCCAAGAACATATCCACAAGTTCCCGGTCAGTCAGAGGTGGTTGTACCCTTCCAGCAAGATCCCTCCATTTCTGCGCATACTCTTTGAAACCTTCACTTGATCCTAACGACATACCCTGGAGTTGGGTACGCGTAGGGGCAAGGTCGGCATTGTACTGGTACTGCTTATAGAAAGCAGTTGCCAACTCCTCCCAGTTACGAACTTTGGTCCCATCCAGCTGATAGAACCATTCGAGGTGAGTCCCTGAAAGACTTTCCTGGAAGAAGTGGATCCACAAGTTTTTGTCCACGGTGTATGGTTGGATCTTCCGAACATAGGACCTTAGATGCAGCTTGGGACAAGACGCCCCGTCATACTTAGAGAAGGATGGTGCTTTGAACTTATGGGGGATAACCACACCAGTTGACAAACCCAGATCTCCGAGATCCAGCTCAGGTACCTGTTGAACCTCCATAGCTTTCATTCTGTCCTCCAGTTGCTTATATCTGTCATCAGCAGGAGGGTACTGCTCTTCATCAAAATCTGTCTCGTTGTCGGAGACCACTGGACTGGGAACCTCTCTCTCATGATGACTGCTTTTTCCCACAGATGGGGTTGTCCTCTCAGTTTCAACTTGCGGTGTATTCCCAGATCTGCGTCTGGGGCTGAATAGAACAGTCCTCTTCTTTTTCTTGTCCTTCTTCAAAAGGAGAGCCTTCAGGTCTTGTTGCCCCTGGGTCAGATTCATAATCAGCTCTTGGAACTGGGCGTTCTGAGCCTGGAGGTCCTTGATAGTCTGCTCGGCTGATGGTTCAGGATTCATGACGAGCGGCTGAAATAAACAGCGGAGAAGGGTAAGCAACCTGTCAAGGGATACCTGCAATGCAATGAGATGTATGATATGCATGTAATGTTTTCAAGGACCTCGCGGGGTAAACAGAGAAACTTTGTTAGCATTTGGAACCGGTAGCTTGACTGAAGGCACTGCATATTGTTGAGAGTCCTTCATCAAGGGTCAAAGGCTCACCATATCCAGTGGGTCATAGCCCCTGACAACCTTGGCTAGAGGAAAATAAATCCTCTTTGCCCCTTGCTGGGATAGTTGTTCATCATGACCTGCATCACAAGCCCTTGAGACCCTTGAAATGGGTTAGGATGTATGCAGGGTGCATGCAATGGTATGATGTTATGCTATGCATGGGGTAATGTGAGTAACTCTGTTATGAGTCCCGATTAAGGACTATAAACAGACCCTGCAAGGAATTCAGTGTCCTGTTATGAGTCCCAATTAAGGACTATAAACAACACCTGCAAGAAATTTGATAAACCCTGTCATGAGTCCTAGTTAAGGACTATAAACAAAACCTGCAAGAAATTTGATAAGCCCTGTCATGAGTCCTAGTTAAGGACTATAAACAAAACCTGCAAGAAATTTGGTCAACCCCGTCATGAGTCCTAGTTACGGACTATAAACAAGACCTGCAAGAAACTTAGTGCACCCTGTCATGAGTCCTAGTTAAGGACTATAAACAGGACCTGCAAGAAACAAGTGTCAGGTAACAAGTACGCAAGTAGGCAAGTACGAAGGCACACAAGTCACACAAAAGAGCCCTTAGGGTTTAGGCCAGCATGAGGTCTGGGTAGTACCCTCTTTCAGTTTGTTGGTTAAGACCTGTCCTATCAAAGTAACCGGGTTCTTAGAGGATCCCAATATCATTGACTACCCTCAATCGGTCATAACTCCAGCATCGCAATCTTTTCTTGCGGCCAGAACCATCACGAGAGTTTAGCCTCAATGGGCGTAGCATACTGCTACAATTCTAAAGGCCAAGTTGTGTCAATTAAGGTTCTAAGGTTGTTGGTGCTTAATGACTCCTTAGAAGACCCATATTCTCCTCGTTGCGACACAAGGGATATCGGTACAGACCAAGGCGCCACACCAACGTAGCCACTGCTTCACCCATGTCGGTATACGCCGGACAGGTCCCTCACAGCTTATGCTACCTAAACAGGGTATCCCCAGATCCGGGTTAGGATCTATGTAACTCCGATACAACCCACAATAGTAAAGCAAGCAAAGAAGACAATTGAAAACACAGTGATCTTAATCCTAAGGTACACCTCACTTTAAAGTAGTCCCCAGCAGAGTCGCCAGTTCTGTGATCGGTGGATCTGGAACTGACTGTTTAACGCTGGTTCGCGAAATGTCGCGGAAGCAAGAGTCGCCACCGTCTTTTATTTTCTCCAAATGGAAAGGACAAAAGCACAGAAAAATTCCTTATAGAGATTGCTCTCGGTTCGGGAGGTAGATTATAGAAAGGGAAGGTGTTAGCACCCTTTCTATCCATGGTTATCCATGGGCTCTTAGATACTTGCTCATTGTGTTTTCAAAAATGGTTTGTTTGCTTTTCAACTATGGGTTAAAAAAGTTTCTTTGAAAAATTTCAGATCGACTCGTACGTCAGAGTGTTTGAAAAGTTTTGTTTTGAAAGCTTTTGTGTCAGTGTGAAAAGAGTTTTGTTTTGTTTTGAGTTTAGAGCAAGTATCCTTGAGAACCTACCTACCCTAAGGAATTCGTCTGGGTAAGAGTCCTTTAAAGTAGTGCCATCCCACCATTGAGAGGTAGGTAGCACCACCGTTGGAGGTGTTCGGGTCAATTCGTTTTTTAGGGACATGGTGATCACCAGAGCAATGGGAAGACACCTTAGAAGCTACCCTCATGCCAGGTTCCCGGATCATGAGGACTTACTAAAACGTCCTCTACTCGACGATCACCTTTCGAGGCAAGGCAACAGCGAGGCGTACCCTAGGGGTGGTGTGTGATTTGTGTATCGTTTTCAGTTATGTTATCTTGATGATTAGTGATCTACGATCGATTGATTTTATCTTGCATCCACGCAGTTTATATTTTGCAGAAAGTAAAGAGCAGAAAAGTAAATCCTAGACTATTACTTAGCTCTTAGGCCGTCACAAGAGATGCGGGAAATTAAAGGGCAGAAATGTAAAGTGCAGGAAAGTAAAACCTAATTAACTATTACATCCCCAAAACTTTTGCAGAAAAGTAAATTGCGTAAAAGTAAAAGAATTGTAAATTGAACCTGCACAGTGAACAGAAATTAGTTGCAAATATGTACAGACAAATGTTAGTGAAAATATCTAGCAATTAGTAAAAATGTTTTTTAAATGTTAGAAAAAGGTTTTAATGTTAGTAGAAAAAGATTTTTAATGTTAATTGTTTTTGGATTTTAACGTATGCAAATTAATTAAGTAAATTAATAAATACAAAGAAAATATTTTTTTAGTTTTTCAGAAAATAAGAATAATTAGAAAAAAAGTTTTTAAAGTGATAAAATAAAAAAAAAACCTAAATTTCTATTAAATTTTAATTTGCAAAAGGGTTAAAATTGGACTAATTAAAAACCTAAATTAAATTAAATTAACATTTAATTATAAAAATATTATTTTTGTGATTTTTCTGATTTATCATGTTTTTGTGTTTTTTGATTAATTAAAAATTAGACAGAAAATAAAATCAAAACAAAAATAGAAAAATAATGCAAAACCAAAAAATGGATCAGGGGGGGTGCCATCTGAATACTGGGCGTGATGAATGGAATCCTGGGATTTGCTGAAGGAGGCCCAATGCGCCAAGGCCCACACGTTTGGTCCAAGCTTGTGGGAAAATGGAACTAGGATTTTGAGCCAAAAAAAAATAGAGGTCACAGCTGGGAATCGAACCTGTGACATGGGGATGGATAGCAAAGCGCGCTACCATCCCTACCAGCTATCATTGATGTTAACATAGTGCCTGCGTAAATATATGTACGAAGTAAAATCCAGAAAATATGAAATAAAAAAAATAACTCCGCGCGCGTTGGTGGGCCCGGATGATTTGAATGGGCGAATGATGGCTGGACACGCATCGTCCCCTACCTTGCAACCGTCCAGTTAGGGTCAAAGGCCTTTAGCGACGGTATTTTTCCGTAGCCATAACCTGCACAAATCAAAACTCACAAAGCAAGCAATATAAATAACATCCAAGGTCATAGATCGACTGGAAAAATGTCTCTGAGTTCGAATATGGCCTTAGTTTTGGCTATAGGTCCTTGTATAGTCCATCCCGAAGCAAGAGAGCTTCGTGCCCTAAGCATGGTGGTTCGCGATTTGGCCATTGGAAGCTTGTCACGACCATCCAGACCTGTTCTACCATGTCTCATAAACACAATAGGATCATTGATTGCAAGTAAATCGTAACAGAAACAGAAATATGAATTCAAGAAAAGTATGAAAATATGGCATGCGTATGTACCGATTCAAGGTGCTATAACCATGGAATTTGATCCACTCTTACCATACACTACCCGATAGTGGAGTTTGGATGGCTGGAAGTGACTGAAACGGCTTGAGAGGTGGAAACCGATTTGTGAGAAAATTGGACAATTTTGCAACTTTTAGGGTTTGTTGTGGAGGCCAGGATTTCTTTTTTTTTAGGTTTGATCTTGTGATTTATATATAGAGGAATATCTTGAATGAAAAGTAAGTGCAAAATATTGGCCATTCATGAAGAAATATTTGATTTTCAATTTTGCACAAAAACTTCCTTTTTTGCTCCAATTTGCATCAATATCTTGCCATATCAAGTGTTGAACGAAATTGGCCATCTTTATGGGCTATCTTGGACTTTAAGAATGATTAAAAACAATCCTTGCACTTAATGTTTTTGATTTTTATATTTTATTTTAATTAAAATTGAATTTAAATGAATAAATCCAAAAATAAATAAAATAAAATAAAAAGAGGCGTGCATTTGGGCTTGGAAGTCATGGATGGGCTTAGGAATAAGTTTATATCAAAAGAACTTAGGCCCATTTGGAAGAAAATGCATTTTGGCCATTATTTCTCTTTGTGCATCTCTTGAGAATAGGTGAACTTGTGCACTATGCCATTTCTTCATACTTCCATATTTTTTTCAAGCTTGTGGACTTTTTGGAAACCTTGAAGAGTCCTCTAATCAATGCTTGTGGTCCCATGTCAAAATTATTTTCCATGCTCCTTGTGTGCTCTTTTGAAAAAGATGACTTTTGTTGACTTTTCAAAAGGACTTGTAATGTCTTGACTTGTATCTTCCAAATAAAGCATTTTCAGCCAATGCTTGTGAAACATGACTTTGTAGAGAATTGAATTCTCTTCAAAACAAGCTTTGGATGGAAAATTTCTGATAAAAAATGAAGATTCTAGAGCTGGTCAAAGTTCAGTTGACTTTTCATCTGAGTATCCAAAAATGGAAACTTTTAAATCTTGATAGATCTTGATGAATCATGATCAACCTTTGATCAAATTATGAATGTGACCTCATATTGTGATTGTTCATCAAAAAATATCAACTTTGACTATGACTTTTGAATTTTGACTTTTTGACTGCAAAATGACCAAAATACCCCTGATGTCCAATTGAGCTTCTGACCATCCAAATTGCTCTGATTGACTTGAAACTTGACATGTGAATACTTGAGGACATATGTGAACATGTGATGCCACTTCTACCCCTTGATCACTTCCTTTTCTTGGTGAAACCATAAACCCTAGTTGTAGGATTTGAGCTTAGGAGGTGACTGGATCTTTGTACTTGTGAGATGGCGAAAATTCTTGATTAAATTCCCCTTGAAATGTGGAGGGTAAATTTTGGGGTACAACACCAGGTGACGGAACGGAGGAAAGAAACAAAGGATTTCGTGCTAAGCGTAGTCATTTGCTTTAAGTCCCTAACTTTTGCCTGAATCTCCCTTTCGAGTTTTCAGTTTAGCGGGTTTTTTTAATTTTTTTATGCAAAGTATTTTTTTAACTACGTCAGCATTCACAGGGAGAGGGAAGTACTCTCCATCCATAGTCGTGAGCATCATCGCTCCTCCAGAGAAAAATTTTCTGACCATGAAAGGACCTTCATAAGTCGGAACCCACTTGCCCCTGGGATCTCCCTGGGGGAGAATTATCCTTTTTAGAACAAGGTCACCTGGCTTGTAACACTGAGGCCATACCCTCTTATCAAAAGTTTTCTTCATCCTTTGCTGATATACCTGACCATGACATACAACCGTCAATCTCTTCTCATCAATAAGTTCCAACTGATCCAGCCGATTCTATACCCATTCACTTTCATCCAGCTTAACATCCCTCATGATCCTAAGAGAAGGAATCTCGACTTCTACCGGCAATACTGCTTCCATGCTGTAAACCAATGAAAATGGGGTTGCCCCAGTCGAAGTATGCACAGTGGTGCGATAACCATGCAAAGCGAAAGGCAGCATCTCATGCCAATCTTTATAGGTTACCACCATCTTCTGTGTGATCTTCTTGATATTTTTATTGGCCGCTTAGACAACACCGTTCATCTTTGGTCGGTATGAGGAAGAGTTATGATGCTTGATTTTGAAGGACTCACAATGCTCCTTCATCATTTTGTTGTTCAAATTAGACCCATTATCGGTAATGATCTTTTCAGGCACTCCATAGCGACATAGAATATTGTGCTTAATGAACCGAGTTACCACCTGCTTGGCGACATTGGCATAGGATGCAGCTTCGACCCATTTTGTAAAATAATCAATGGCAGCCAGAATGAAATGGTGCCCGTTGGATGCAGTCGGTTAAATTTTTCCAATCATATCAATTCCCCACATCGCAAACAGCCAAGGGGAAGTCAAGACATTCAAAGGTACTGGTGACACATACACCTTATCAGCATAGACTTGACATTTGTGGAAAACTCGTGCATGATTGTAACAGTCAGTCTCCATGGTGGACCAATAATAACCTGCTCGCAAGATCTTTTTATCCATGGTGTGCCCACTGGAATGGGTCCCGAAATCACCTTCATGTATATCTTCAATGATTGTAGCTGCTTCTTTCTTATCAACACATCTGAGCAGTAAACCGTCATGATGCCTTCTATACAACACCACCACTGAGAAAGAACTTGGCTGGAAATCTTCTCAAGAACTTCTTATCTGTGACGGACACCTCTTCAGGGTACTCTTGTGTTTCAAGATATCGTTTAACATCATAAAACCAAGGATTACCATCTGATTCCAAACTAGCCTCAAAACAGAAAGTTGGCTCACTCAAGCTTCTGATAGTAATGGAAGGCGCCTCATTAGCCCACTTAACCTTGAACATGGAGGACAAAGTTGCCAGTGCATCAGCTAGATTGTTTTCTTCTCTGGGAATGTGCTCAAACGTGATCTCTTCGAAGTACGAAATCAGCTTCATAACATGCTCACGATATGGAATTAGGTTCTGATGGCGAGTCTCCCAATCTCCATTAATCTGGCTGATAACAAGATTGGATTCCCCGTAAACTTTCAAAAATTTGATGCGTAGGTCGATCGCCGCTTCAATGCCATAAATGCAAGCCTCATATTCAGCCATGTTGTTAGTGCAATTGGAACAAATACGAGCCATGAAAGGAATGTGGTATCCCTCAGGGGAAGTGATAATAGCTCTGACGTCGTTGCCCATGGCATTAGAAGCACCATAAAAAACAAGCGTCCAACGTGATCGCGGCTCGAGTCCTTTATCTGGGTTTGGCATATTACAATCCCGAATATACACAATTTCCTCATATGGAAAATAAAACTTCATCGGTTCATAATCGTTCATGGGATGATGAGCAAGATGGTCGGCCAGTACACTACCCTTAATTTCTTTTTGAGTAGTGTATTGGATATCATATTCGATGAGTATCATCTGCTAACGGGCTACCCTGCCTGTAAGAGCTGGCTTCTCGAAAATATACTTGATTGGATCCATTTTGGATATCAAGTAGGTGGTGTGAGTTAACATGTACTGCCTCAAACGTTTGGCGGCCCAGGCAAGCGCACAACAATACTTTTCCAGCAATGAGTACCTCGACTCGCATTCCGTAAACTTCTTACTCAAGTAGTAAATAGCCTGCTCTTTCTTCCCTGTCTCATCGTGCTGACCGAGGACACAACCCATTGAGCTCTCCAACACAGTTAGATACATGATTAGTGGCCTTCCTTCCACTGGAGGCATGAGTATCAGAGGTTCCTGCAAATACTCCTTTATTTTGTCAAAGGCCTTCTGACAATCCTCATTCCATTTCACTGTCTGACTTTTCTTCAACAACTTGAACAAAGGTTCACAGGTGGCTGTGAGATGAGAAATAAATCTAGAAATGTAGTTTAACCTTGCCAAGAAACCACGTACTTCCTTCTCTGTCCTTGGTTCAGGCATTTCCTATATCGCTTTTACCTTGGCTAGGTCCACCTCAATACCTCTTTCACTTACAATAAAACCCAACAGCTTGCCGGATCTCACCCAGAAGGTTCACTTATTCGGATTCAACCTTAGCAAGAATTGCCTCAGTCTCCCGAATAATTTTTCCAGATGAACAAGATGTTCCTCTTCCGTGTCAGACTTAGCAATCATATGGTCCACATAAACCTCAATCTCTTTGTGAATCAAATCATGAAAGAGAGTGACCATGGCACACAGATATGCTGCCCCGACATTTTTCAAACCAAACGGCATCCCTTTATAGCAGAAAGTTCCCCAAGGCGTGATAAATGTTGTCTTCTCCATATCCTCCGGAGCCATCTTAATTTGATTGTAACCCGAAAAACCATCCATGAACGAAAACACTTTGGAATGAGCAGTATTACCGACCAACACATCAATATGCGGAAGAGGGAAGTCATCTTTAGGGCTGGCCCTATTCAAATCCCTATAATCCACGCACATCCTGACTTTACCATCCTTCTTGGGCACATGCACAATATTTGCAATCCATGGCAGATAATTGATGACCTTTAAGAAATTCGCGTTCAACTGCTTTTGGACCTCCTCCTTGATCTTCTTAGACATCTCAGGATGAGTTCTTCGGAGCTTTTGCTTGACAGAGGAACAACCTTCTTTGAGCGGTAGTCGATGCACCACTATGTCTGTATTCAACCCAGGCATATCCTCATAAGACCAAGCGAAGATATCAGAATACTCACGGAGTAGCTCAATCAATCTGACCTTTATACTTTCTTCGAGATCTGCCCCTATCTTGATTTCTCTTCTTACCTCTTTTGTGCCAATATTCACCACCTCAATTGAATCCTGATTCGGATGGATAACCTTCTCCTGTTGTCTTAACAATCTTGCTAATTCCTCAGGAAGATCACAATCCTCATATGCTTCTTCTTCAGCTTGATAAATAGGAGTATCAAAGTCATAATGAGCCATAGCAAAGTCGTTATCAATATATTCGGTGGTGGAAGTGCATCTACATGAATGACATTTTGGTGTTTTTTAGTGACAGTGTGTGAAAAGAGAAACATTGCCATTCAAAAATAATTTAAAAAAATAAATGGAGCAAAATTTTGAATGCGAAAACGTCCTTTATTTCATGATAAACTTTTTGAAAATAAACATGGTGGCCCTACACAAATGATCCACTACGCCTTGGGCAGAGCATAGGAATTATGATATGATAATAAAAGAAAACAAGAAAATTACTCCTCAGCGCTTGAAACTTGGATAACATCCACAGAAGTCCAATTGTTGAGTGTCTAGCCTGGAATACTTGGACGAATCCAATCTTCGATATTGTAGCCATCAACCCTCTCGTCTCCAACTGCATTGACGTGTCCTTCTTGAGTAGCACAAGGACGGGAAAACTTCACAGGAGTAGATAAACTAGATGCTCTGGGAGTTGTACTCTATTGACCTGGGCTAAAACCAAGACCAAATTTATTAAATTTCAGGGTAACATCCAGCACTTGACCCCAACCTTCAGGGTTACCATTTTCCACCACAGCTCTCGCATCCTTGAGAGAAGACATAACAGTTTCAGGTTTCCTTTTCTGCTCTGGAGGAGGAAAATTGACAGTATGAACTGTCTCAAACGCCTGAAACAGAGTCTCATGTATCTCGCCTTCAACTTCAACATAGCGGAATGATGTCAAATGACTCACGATGTACTCTTCCTCGCCGTACACAGTTATCACCTTTCCCTCTGCAGGATACTTGAGTTTTTGATGAAGAGTATAAGTGACTACCCCTGCTCTATGAATCCACGGCCGCCCCAATAAACAACAATACATTGGCTGTATATCCATCACAAAAAATGTAGCTGTGAAGGTGCGAAGACCAACCTTGATTGGTAACTCCACCTCCCCAAATACTGACCTTCGAGACCCATCAAACGCCTTTACCATCAAATCACTAGGGCGCAACTCCAGTTCAGAATAATCAATTTTCATCAATGTTGACTTGGGCAATACATTCAAAGACGATCCTGTATCCACCAAAACCCGGGATAAAGTAGTTTCCCTGCACTTCATTGAAATATGCAATGCTTTGTTATGGTCTCGCCCATCAGGAGGAAGATCAAAATCTGTGAAGCCCAGACCATTCTCGTCAGATATGTTAGCATAAACATTCTCAAACTGATTGACTGTTATCTCATATGGCACGAACACATTCTTTAACAACTTCATCAAAGCATTTTTGTGAGGTTCTGAATAAATCAACAGAGACAAGATAGACATCTTAGAAGGAGTATGGATCAGATGATCAATTATGCTATAATCACTCTTTCTGATAATTCGCATTAACTCTTCAACCTCATCGGGAACTGAAGAAGCTTCTGGTATCAGAATTGGTTGAGTCACATTGGCTGGTGTAACCCTTGGATTACCAATCATCGCCTGTTGTTTTCCTTTTTCTCTTGCAGAAGCATCTGCCGCATCTTGCACATTGGAAGGACCAAATACTCTCCCGCTTCTAGTCATTCGACCCACACCAGAAAAATTATGAACTTCTTCTTCATTACCTTCAGCACGTTCTTCCTCAGACAAACGAGTACTTACCTCCCGCTTCACCCCATGGTAATAGGCATCAACACCGTAATGCCATGGGATGGCTTTCTCACTTGTATACGGCATGGGACCAGGTACCGTAATCATCAAAGGAGGTGCCCTAGATGGGGTAGGAATACGCACATGGGTGTAAGGAATAGATACCACAAAAACATCTTCTTCGGTAACCTTACGGTAGCTCGGATTTCTATCGAACTGTAGGGAACCCTCCTTTATCATCAACTGGATACCGGCTTTTAAATCATCACAGCCCTTCGGTTGCTTTCTACACTTGGCATACTCTGAAGTACAACCCGGGAAAATAGAATTGTCAAGAAAATACCTCTTAACATACCACAACGGAGTAGTTACTTGTTCCACATTCATGATTAAATTCAACATTTCACCATTATCATCAATCATATTAACAACACCCCCTCCATGCCTAGGCATTGGGTTTTGAGTAACATTCGGACCAGTCACCGGAGTAAACTCAATTGCCTTAGCATCCAACAAGTCTTGTATTTTTTACTTCAACGCAAAGAAATTGTCAGTAGAATGACCAACTCCGCCTGAATGGAATTCACATCTTGCGTTAGCATCATAGTTATGAGGAATCCTTGCGGGGGATGGTGGCATATTTCTAAAACCGATCAACTTCAAATCGAGCAAATGGTGGAGTGCTTCAGTAAGAGATACCGGCAAGGGATTGAATTTTCTCAACTGTCTCTGTTGTTGATTATTATACTGACAGGGAGCATCTTGCTGTCTTTGTTGTTGAGGCACTATATTCGGTCTCTGCTGCGGAGGAGCATTAACAGGAATAGAAACAACATTGATTTGTTGGTGCTGACGATCCTCTCTTCTTCCTCAATGAGAGTAAACCGCACTTGCGCCGCCTTCCTTTTTCTTAGGGTAGGTGTTGAATGGTTTCTTACTTCCCCCCTGATGAGCCACTAGAACCTCCAATCTGAATTTTCCCTAATTTCAAACCTACCTCAATTCTTTCACCAGCCATAACCAAGTCTGCAAATCCTGCCAAAGTACTTCCTATCACGTGCTCATAGAATAGCCCTTGCAGGGTACTCATAAACATATCAATGAGTTCTCTCTCCATGAGTGGAGGTTGAACCCTCGCAGCCAACTCACGCCACTTCTGAGCGTATTCCTTGAAAGATTCTCTTGGCCCCCGTGACAAATTCTGTAACTGAGTGTGATTAGGCGCCATATCCACATTGTATTGATAATGTTTGACAAAATCCCGAGCAAGATCATTCCAGCAACGAATATGGGTGTTCTCCAACTTCATGTACCACTCCAGGGATGCCCCAGATAGGCTATCCTAGAAAAAGTGAATCAAAAGCCCCTGATCTTCAGTATGCACCGACATCTTTTAGAAATAAGCAGTTGCATGAGTAACAGGACATGATGTTCTGTTGTACTTTTCAAACACAGGAGCCTTGAACTTTGGAGTAACTTTCACCCCAGACACCAACCCGAGATCATTAGCATCCATACCAAGGACTCCTTGCCCTTCCACAGCCTTCAAACAATCTTCCAACAACCAATACTTCCTATCCTCAACTTGAACTTCCAGCTCTAAACGCCGAACAGAAAACTGATCTTCATCCTGGTCAAAGTCATAATCCTTCCCCGGATAGTTCATTACACCGCCCTGATTATCTCTTCTTTTCCCCACAAGCCGAGGTCCTGGAGACGGGGGAAACTTCCATACGTTGCGCATAAAAGGGTTTCCGGGCATTCTGTTAAAATTTCCAATAGGATGATCTTGCACATCCCCCAATCCTACAGAAATGTCCTGATAGAGCCCTTGATTTACACCATCCACTGGATAGAGGCGCTGGTTGTTGACAATGGTAGCCAGTTCCTCCTGCCTGCGATTCACATTGGTGATGACCTCCATGAACTGGGTCATCTGAGTAGCCATCTGGGCCCTTAGTTCAGCGAGTTCAGCTTGAACTTGTTCCATCTGTCTTGGAAAATTGTTTCTGGTGGAATACTGATGAGTAGTCGTCTTGAATTCTGAATAATAAAAGTAGAAGAATAAGAATACTGTCTTGAGATAACCTGTAATGTTATGAAATGCATGATGTGCATGATATGCTTGTCATTTCCGGGTATTCAAGAGTACTTTTATTCATCAGTCACGGCGTGCAACCAATAATCAAGCATACAATCAAAGGAAAGAAGGACAATAAGACAAACACTCCAATTATTTACAAATAAAAGAAACGATGTTCAAATGACTTCAGACATTTTAAGAGTGTAATGATAAACAACAAAATACGTGTTTCAAAGTAAACTTAACAATAACTGAATAATAAAAACAAACAATGGTCCCTTTCAACAATCCTGGGGGTGACCAAATACACCAAAGGTAAGTAACAAAACTAAATCTCTGGAACAAGACACACTTCAAGGTGTTGACGATACTCTTCAAGCCTGGCTTTCTCCTTCAAAATTTGTGATGCAACTACTTTACTTTCTTGAAACCAATCCTCTACGACACGCCTCTGGGCTACTTCCTTCTTAAGCTAAGCATCTTTGTATTTGAGTTGTTTCTCCAAGTTTTGAATCTTCTTCCTGTATCTATTCTCATATGCCTGAAGCTTCTGGCACTCTTGTTGTGTCTTACTCAACTCTTCTTCCATTTCAGCATGAGACCTCTTCCTAAAACTGGTTGCGTCAGAAGTTTCTCCTTGAGCTTCTTTGAGTTTGCGAGCTAAGTCGACCCTTTCTTGATCTACCCAATAAAGTTTCATCCCCGCCTCACGGTCTTTTGCAAGAAGTTGAATGTTCTCAACATTAACCTGGGTGAACACCTCGGTAGGCACCATGTTACTCAAAACAGTAGGAGGTTGCTCACATATAGGAGCCGACCTTGCAAATGGTAACCGTAAAATCTTAACCCTGGCTCTAATCCATTCCAAGTAAGGAACCCTAGCAATGGGAACCTTCTTGCCCAAAGTAGTTCTATCCTTCCTGTGAATTCCCATCCAAGCACTTGTCACTCTTTTCAACATCACAGGATCACTTCCTCTAACAAAATACACTGATTCAGTCACCTCCTCAACCTTTGGCGGTCCATCCATTGCATATCCCAATTAACGATAAGAAAGCACATGATTATAGTTGATACATCCCTTAGTTCCTATGAGGGGAGCATTAGGGAAATCTCCACATCTAGTGATAATACTTCGTACTTCCCCCATGTCATAATTCCACCGGATATCAAATGAAGTAAGGTTGACAAGCTTTGATGACCATCAAAGAGAATGTCTGGTATCCATGAAAGGGCCACTTACCGGTAGGTGCAACTTAAACCATTGATACAACATCGAATGACATAAACTTACATTACCTCCTTTTCCATCCCTGAAATGAATGGTGTAAAGAGTATCTGCCAAGAGTGTCGGTACCGGGTTCTTATTTCTAAAAACATAAATAGCCGTCAAATCCACAAAATTTCTCTTGTGAGGGAAGAGGATGATCTCGTATATCATGAGAGCAAACAGAGAGCTGAAGTTACTCCAATTCCCTTTCTTTGCCCAGTCTTCAGCTTTCTTCACTAAGAAATCCAAATAAAACCCTGTAGTATCCTCACTTGATTTCCAATTATCTTTCACCTCTTTCCAACTCAAATGAAGAATTTCAGCAATAACTTCGAACTTCAGCTTCTCCGGCACTTGGACAAAAGGAACTTCATTGGACAACTTGATATTAAGTAGGTACGCGTACTCTTCTAGTGTGGGAACCAATTGATAATCTTGAAAAGTAAAACACCGTAATTCCTTGTCATAGAACTGGAAGAGGGTGATCAAAGCCATTGGGTTGACTGGAGTGTTAAGGATTAGTTACAAATTGCCATAATTTTTGTTGAAATTATTCAGAACATCACTCTTCAGACAAGAAATCAACCTCTTCAATTTGGACACATCAATAGTAGGAATCTGATAAGCGAATGTATGCCTGGTGGGCTCTTTAACACGAACTGAATCAAACTCATCTGACGGGAGGCCAACCATTTCTAATGGAAAAAAGACTCTCGAATGTCCCTGGAAGATGACATGCACATGCTAGTTATTTTTTATACATCATTTTTTTTAGAAATAAATATGCTATGATGCAACATGACAGGATCAAAGTTTCACACTGGATAATGGCTGGACCATTACAGAACGACACCACTCAAGATCAAAAGAAAATCCCAAAGCTTCAAAACTATCATGGGAACCTGAGTCACCTTCGCAACACAAAGTCACCAATAGTACCTGTACCTGTAAGAAAAGTTTTCCCGCCCCTCTCACGGGTGTAGTCTAGGTCAAGGTAAGGTTAAAACCCAAATCAGAGTACAAGAGCTCGACTATCGGTATCATCATACGATAACACCTATCCGAACTACCTCCGAAGTCATGGGTCTCATGGTCAGGTCTACAAAGCATCCGCCTCATAGTTGCCATGGCCACTCTATTACTAGTTCCTATGGAATTCACTCATAGCCTGGGTATGAGGCCTTTTACCTCATGGAACAACCCACCCACCAAGAAATCTAGAAACCAAATAGTCCAGCAAAATCCGGTATGCAGAAAGTAAGGTGCACATAGGATGCAGTGCAAACAGATAAATATGCAAAGCGGTAAAATAAACACCCAAAAAGAAAACAAACAAGAGCTAGGATCGACTCTGGGATGGACCATCAAGAGGTCAATCTGTCCCCAGTGAAGTCGCCAGCTGAAACCGCCTGGCCGAACCTGTCATCTGGTGTAATGAAACATCAATGAAGTCGCCACCGAACGTCTTTTATCTCGCCGAAAAGGAAAGGTAAACATCGAGAAAACCTGAAAAGGGAGAAATCATGGTCTTTCGACCGAGAGATTGGGTAAGGGCGTCTGTTACGCAAGGGGAAGGTATTAGTACCCCACACGCCCTTAGTACTCTACGGTATCCACTCTTGTTATATAATCTAATGGGTGTGATCAAATCCTATGTTTATGGCTTAAAGCTAAAAAGGGAATGCATGCGAAAGAAACAAAAGAAAACAATGTAAGGAAAATAAGTGTTGTGCTCGGTTGGGCCCTACCCCTTTGCCTACGTACCCCTTTTAAGGAATCAGAGAAGTCGTAGTTCGGCTCATATATTTTGGTTGGTTTGTGTTTTTTAGTTAAGACAACAAAAAACAGTCAAGATGGCAAAACATCAAATAAAACAACAAACAAATGAGATGGTAAAACATCGGCTAAATAATAACAAAGTAAAATGTCAAAGATGGTGAAACACCAAATGATAAAACATTACACCTAACCATGACATTGAGAATCAAAGTAGGAAAACAAACATGTGCGATGGTGAAACATCGGCTTTAAACAAATGTGCGATGGCGAAACATCGGATAAAAGATAACAAAGTATCATGGCAAAGATGACAAAACATCAATAAAACGGATGACAAAACATCACACCTAACAATGATATTGAGAATCAAAGTAGGACAACAAACATGTGCGATGGCGAAACATCGGCTTCAAACAAATGTGCGATGGCGAAACATCGGCTCAGAGATAACAAAGTATCATGGCAAAGATGACGAAACATCAATAAAACGGATGACAAAACATCACACCTAACAATGATATTGAGAATCAAAGTAGGATAACAAACATGTGCGATGGCGAAACATCGGCTTCAAACAAATGTGCAATGGAGAAACATCGGCTAAAAGATAACAAAGTATCATGGCAAAGATGACGAAACATCAATAAAACAGATGACAAAACATCACACCTAACAATGATATTGAGAATGAAAGTAGGATAACAAACATGTGTGATGGCGAAACATCGACTTCAAACAAATGTGCGATGGCGAAACATCGGCTAAGAGATAACAAGATGGCATGGCATGGTAAGGATGGAAAAAAATTAATAAACCAGGTTTAAAAGCAAAGCCAAGAGGCGCACAAACAAATAAGATTGATTTGTATCTTTTACCTTGAAGAGGGGTCTGAGTTTATTAGAGGTGTTTTATGATTTGCCAAGAAAACAATTTTTGTTTTAAGATGCAAAATGCAAAGGAAGGAAAAACAACTAAAGGGAAACTAGCCTAGCACTATCCCTAGTGTTATCATACAATGATTGACCCTAAGGTTGAGGATAAAGGAAAATCCTAACCTATGCTAGCATACATGGATTCCTACCTTAATCAACATGTCAAAGGAAGCTTAACAAAACTATCCTATAGGGAACAAGCAATAAGAGCGAAGTCATGATCTCAATTTCTAAATTGAGTGACTCATCGATCAACAATTAAAGAAGAAAACAATAAACATCCTATAGGGAACATGCACTGAGAGCGAAGTCATAATCTCAATTTCTAAATTGAGTGACTCATTGATCAATAATTAAAGAAAAAAAATAAACATCCTATAGGGAACATGCACTGAGAGCGAAGTCGTGATCTCAATTTCTAAATTGAGTGACTCATTGATCAAGAAACAAACACAAACACAACACATGTATCAAACAAAACAGAGCGCCTTCTGACATATATCAGCAACAGAGGTCCCATCATGCAACACATAACTATACAGAATGAAAATAGAAGAAAGGAAATAGTGTAATACCAAACGGATAACTATCCGCAACAACTGAACAAGAATAAAAAGAAACCCAGAGAACTTCAAGCAAGCTGGCATCAGCAGACAAGTCAAGTCAGAAATTACTTCATTAGGATGTAAGTATTGAGATTTTTAGATATGAATAGATCCCATGAGCAATGAATAGCATTCATAATCACACACACACACACACACACACACACACACACACACACACATATATATATATATATATATATATATATATATATATATATATATATATATATATATATATATATATATATATATATATATATATATATATATATATATATATATATATATATATATATATATATATATATATATATATATATATATATATATATATATCCTGCATAGACTATCAAATATGCCAAGCACAAGAGTAGTACCAATATAATAAATTGTGTTCCACAAATAAAGTGAAACACAGCAGCCTCAAGTCAAAAATGGAAAACTTTTCTTAGAGTACCTCGCACATTCAACAGCCAAGTTAGTATTCCCATAAATTGAATGATGACTCACATAGGGGATGGATGATGACACCATAATGAAGTGAGAAAACATGATAGCAACTGTCAAAACATTAGATATGATAGACAAAAAGAAACAGGCATATGCACAATTTGGTCAAAAGTTAAAGGAATGTAGCTCCTTTCTATCACCATGTTGAGTTGACAATTGAATACCAATCAAGGATCATAGGAGCTTGAGAAGAATACAATCAAAGACCATGAAGGTCAGTAGCAAACACAATTCAATCATACTCAATTACTTTATCACAGCTCACAAGCATAATAGAAGAGGAATCCCACACAATGCATCAAAAGGTTCAATCATTCAAACATGGGGCATTAAATGAAATGACTTGAGTTTATGTAGATAAACAGAACCAACATGATCATTAGGTGCCCAATTATAGTCCTCACTCAAGTTCATTGGCCATAAAGAAAATTGCAAGAAGACATGCAACATTAATTGGGTACCTTCACTTTAAAAATACATCAAAAATAGAAACAAGAATCAATAATTCACATAAAAAAATTCTTAGCATCTTTGAAGTGTGTAGAAATCAAAAAGCAAGGATTAAGTTCATGAATGGTTGAGGAGGGGATCAAATGAGGCCCAAAGTTCAAAACTAGTTGGCCAAACTATCAAAACTAGACAAGTTTTCAAAATAATTTATGGAAAAATATCAAACCAAGTCAAATAATTCAAGAAAATGGTTTTCAGATCCTCAATACATCCATGAACCATAATCAAGACCTAAATTCCATTGAAAATCCAGGGCATAATGTTTTTTGAATTAAAACTTACACAATAAGCAACAAAACCCTAATTATTTGACTTTTAATCTTAAATATCAATTAGATAAGATAAAAATTCAAAAAAATCAGAACAAATATACATCAAACATGACAAAACTCAAAAGGTCAGAATACCTATTTTTCCATATTCTTTGAATTAAAGAAAAGTAAAAAATAAAATCAAATTCAAACAATTAATCAATTAAACAAATAATCACATCTCAAAATAAAATTCTAATAAAAAATCATAAAAAAATCCAACAAAAATTATATTCAAATATTAGAATTAAAAACACACATCCCTGATTTTTTTGGAATTTTGAATTAAAGGAAATATTAAAAATAAAATCAAGCAAACAATTAAATAATTAAACTATTATTAAATGACAAAATGCAAACCCTAACCAAAAGTCATAAAAAGGTCAAAAGAATATTATTTTCAGACTCTATGATTAAAAACAAACTTATGTGATTTTTTTGAGGATTTTTGGATTAAGAAAAATATTAAAATAAAATTGTGAAGCAAAAGAAATCAAATAAAACTCCCAAATTAAACTTCTAATCAAAAATAGGAAAAAATACCAAACAAATTTTAGAATCAAATTCTAAATAATTTTAAGAGTTCAAAACATTTTTTGTTGAATTTTTAGATCAAAATAACCATTAAAATAAAAATAATCTTTAAACAAATAATTATTTAAACTTATGAAATTCTAAACCAATCAAAACATTTTTAATAATTTCAATAAAATTACACAAGATAGTAGAAATTATTTTGGACTCGTAATAATTTTTTCAGAATTTTTTTAAATTGTTTTAATCAAGAAATAAAAATCAGAAAATCAAATAAAATCAAATAATATGAAATGCATTGAAATTTCAAACAAGCCAATCACAGCGCGCCACCTCACTTCGTCTTGAACCTCCAGCATAGGGCAAAACGCATGCAACAAAACAGGTCACGAATCTATGTTCAGATCCATCAATCATGCTTGTTTCTTAACCAAAATCCATGAAATCAAGTGCAAATTAAAGCTAACATATCATACTTCAATATGCAATTCGAATCAATCTCAAAGATCATGAATGGATCAAGAAATCAAGTTTATAAAACTGAAAAAACTCACTGCAAACATCAAAACCAGGAACATGATTTCTTCCATTCTGCTTGAATCAAAACTCAAATATACATCAATCCTAATGATTGGCCAGCTAGCAACTCAATGGACATGATTTACATCATCAATTCAAGCTGAAACACATAAATCAAAGTTCAAGAAACTCACATGGATGTGAAAACTGGAAACACGATTCCTTCACCCCAGAAGCAATCCAATGGTGCAGGCTTGATTTCCTTACTTCAGTGAAGCTGAAATACTAAGAATTTTGAAGAATGATCCAAGGAGAAGAGAGATTCGAAGCAATTTGCAGAGATGCTTCAAAATTTTCAGATTTGTAATGTAGCGATTATGAGCCTCCTTTTTCACAACTGAGCCTTGATTCTCGTTATATAGCACGAGAGGAAAATGATAGAAGTGTTATTTGGCACTCAAAGTCGTTGGAGGGAAAGTTGGTAGTTTTGGCCAAAAATGAGGATGTACATGGGGCCTGCGTTTCACTCGTGCATTTGCTTTCCTTTTGTGCATTTTGTGAGTTAAATGAAGTCAGAAATACATGCTCAAAATGCCAGCTGATGATTCTTTGAAATGAAAAAGTGTTGGTGAATTTGCAAAATTGAGCATGTTTTGTATTTTTCATTCAAGCAAGTTCAAGAAGCACATGGACATGAAATGGTGAGTGTAATGGGCCTCATCATGTCACAAATTTTTCATGGGCTTGATTAGAAGTGAAGAGAATAGTTGAAAATGAAGTTCTCAAGAAATGGCCATTTTGCATCTTGTCAAATTTCAATAAAATACCTCAAAATTACAAAGTTCATAACTTGCTCATACTTTTGAATTTGGACACAAATAAGTACAACTTAGAAAGGTATTGAAAAGATATACAATCCCTTAGTTTTGAGTTTTTGCAATTGAATCCATTAAGGTCCTCAAAATTTGACATGAAAATCACTAATTTTGGAAAATGACCTATAATTTTAACTTGAGGCATAAACTTCCAAAGACCATAACTCTTGACTCTTTACATATTTGGACATGAGACCAAAAGGAGATGAAAGATCACCTTCTTATCTTTCCAAGCATATTTCATTTGCATTTGTTTCATCAAAGGTGAATAAAATATGAATTTTTGAATTTAAGTCCTCATTTTCCAAAATTAGAAACTTTTAGGGTTTCTTCATGAACAAGTTTCAATCCAAACCTCAATCTTTTTGATCCAATGATCCAAATGGACTTGAAATATGAAAATTACACCCTTGAATTGATGGTTGACCAAAAGTTCACTTGGTCAACCTTGACTGATTTTGACCAAAATGACCATTTTGCCCCTTTGAATCAATTGATCCACTTCCCTTCAAAATTGATGATCAAAACTTCAAACATATGATATTACAAATATGTAGAGGCCATGTACAAAGTTTCACTTCAAAATTCTCAAGAAATCTTGATGAAATACCAAACCCTAGTTTTGGTTAACACCTTAGGAGATTGATGAATCATCTTCAAAACTTCAAATCCTCTGGGCATCTTGACCAATTCCTTGCACAAAGACTTTTCAAATACCAATGAGATGTTGTAACTTCCAAATCAAGACTTGTACATTGATCAATAGCCTTGATCAAGCAAAACCCTAATTTTGACTGGTGAATCAAAAGAGTGATTCTTCTTATAATCAAACACAAACTTCAATCCTCTGATGATCCAAAGAGATGGATAAGATATCTTGATATATGCAATAACTTTTGAGCTTGAAAGATCCAGAGGTTTAGATGATAAGGTTCTACTTGAGCAACTTGTCAATGCAATCAACCTTTAAAGCTTGAGGAAGACTTGATAACCAAAGTACTTTGATCCCATCACAATGTATGAACGCAATGCAATATGATAATCATGATGAAACATAAGCCTAAATCAAGAGGGTAAATTTTGGGGTGTAACCCAATGTTCTCAAGGTTTCAAATTCTGGTGGCCGGGTTAAAAGTTCTGGATAAAGGGTACTCAACTGTTGACCATGTAAAGAAGATCATCAGAAGTTTACCCAAGAAATGGAGACCCATGGTCACAACTCTTAAACTGGCCAAAGATCTGAATAAAATCTCTCTCGAAGAACTTGTCAGCTCCCTGAGAAGTCATGAGATAGAGTTAGAAGAAGATGAGCCTCATAAGCAAGGTAAGTCTTTAGCTCTTAAATCTAACAAAAAGTATGAATCGAAAGTTTTGCAGGAAAAAGAAGAAAACTCCGGTGGATCCTCATCAGAAGAAGACGAACTGTCTCTTCTCTCCAGAAGAGTCAATCAGTTGTGGAAGCACAAGCAAAGGAAGTTCAGAAATTCCAGAATAACAGGAAATCATTCTGAACCATTTTCTGGATACAAAAAGTCAAGTAACAAAGACATTATCTGTTACGAATGCAATAAACAAGGGCATTACAAAAGCGACTGTCCAAATCTTCAAAAAGAGAAACCTAAAAAGAAGTTCTTTAAGGAAAAGAAGAAAAGCCTAATGGCAACATGGGACGACTCAGATTCTTCTGAAGCTGAAACATAATCAGAAGATGAAAGAGCCAACATAGCCCTAATGGCCAACATATCAGAAGACACTAGATTATCTAGATCAGAATCAGACTCAAAGGCAGAAGAAGTATTCTCTAACTTCTCTAGATCTCAATTAGAAGAGAGTCTGTCAGAAATTCTTGATAGATATCAGAAACTTCGAGTCATAAACAAGAACCTGAAAAAGGAACTAGTTTCTGACACTGAAGAAACTAAGAAACTGAGATCAGAAAACTCTGATCTAAAAGAAACAATTTCTAAACTAAAAAATAATTTACAAAATGCTCCGAAATAAACTATCTCTAAAGTTCCTAGTAACTCTGATAAGATCATAAAGGAATATGATCATATCTTTCAAAAGTTTCTTGCTAAAAACATAGATAGAAGCAAGATGGCTTCAATGATCTATGGAGTCAGCATAAATGGCAGAAAAGAAATAGGATACAAGGGAAAAGTATCTCAACCTAAGAAATTTAAGGATATGGTCATTAAATGCACACCTTTGTATTCTCACTTCACCTATGGGCACACACATGACATAAAGTATACTATTAATGCTTTTTCTGCTAAACCAAAATTCAAACATAATTTTGGTAACTCTATCAAACAAGGACCCAAAAAGATATGGGTACCTAAGGATAAAATTGTCTATGTTGCATATATCTTTAACAACAAGATTGAAACACCAATCTTGGTACCTGGACTCTGGATGCTCTTGACACATGACATCAAGAGAGCATATGTTCTAAATCCTGGAGCTTAAATCTGGAGGCTACGTAGGTTTCGGAGGCAATTAGAAAGGGATGATTATATGCTTTGGAACTATTGGTAACAATAAACTTCCCTCTATAACTAATGTTCTATTAGTATATGGATTAATCCATAACTTGTTATTCATAAGTCAATTAAGTGATAACGATTATGACATAATCTTCAATCAAAAGTCTTGTGAAGCAGTTAGTCAGAAAGATGGATATGTCCTCTTTAATAGAAAGAGAAAGAATAACATTTACAAAATAAAACTTTCTAAACTAAAAAGACAGAATATGAAATGCCTATTGTTTGTTAACGATGAGCAATAAGTCTAGAATGGAAGATTGGGGCATGCTAGTATGAGAAGAATATCTCAGATTAACAAACTCAATATGGTTAGAGGACTTCCTAACCTGAAGTTCGGCTCAGATGCTTTGTGTGAAGCATGTCAAAAAGGAAAGTTTTCAAAACCTTCTTACAAAACAAAAAAAATGTTATTTCTACCTCTAGACCATTAAACTTCTGCATATAGATCTATTTGGACCAGTGAAAACTACATCCATCTGTGGCAAGAAGTATGGATTAGTTATCATAGGTGACTATAGCATATGGACATGGGTAAAGTTCTTAAGACACAAGGACGAGTCACATTCTGTGTTATTTGCATTCTGTAACCAAGTCCAAAATGAAAAAGATCTTAGAATTGTTAAAGTCAAGAGTGATCATGGTGGAGAATTTGAAAACAAAAAATTTGAACTATTTTTTAATGATAATGGAATCTCTAATGATTTCTCTTGTCCTAGAACTCCTCAACAAAACGGAGTTGTAGAACGAAAGAACATAACTTTACAAGAAATGGCCAGAACCATGACCAACGAGACTAACATTGCTAAGAATTTTTGGGCAGAAGCAATCAACACAGTGTGTTATATTTAGAATAGAATCTCCATAAGACCTATTCTAGATAAGACTCCATATGAACTGTGGAAGAACATAAATCCCAACATTTCTTATTTTCATCCATTTGGATGTACTTGTTTTATTCTGAACACTAAAGAACATCTGAACAAGTTTGACTCTAAAGCACAAAAGTGTCTCATGTTAGGATACTCTAAACGCTCAAGAGGCTATAGAGTATATAACATAGAAACACATATTGTAAAGAGTCCATCAGTGTCAGATTTGATGATAAGCTTGACTCTCAAAAGTCAAAGCAAGATAAATCTTTTGCAGATATAGAAGTCCAATTTACAGGTACGAAAGACATTGTATCAGAAGCTTCTCACAAAGAATCAGTCTCCTCAAGAAGAAGATATCACAAACATTACATCAACATCTGAAGAGCCTCTCTAGAAAAGACAATTCAGAAGCAGTTTAGCTCATTCAGAAAACAAAATTCTGGGAAAGAAAGAAGACCCAATCAGAACAAGATCTACATTCAAAAACTCTGAAGAATCTCTCATGAGATTAGTGTCTCTGAATAAGACAACTTCCATTGACGAAGCCCTTCTGTATAATGATTGGATACTTGCAATGCAGGAAGAATTAAACGAAATCACCAGAAACGATGTGTGGGATTTGGTTCCTAAACCAAAAGGGTTCAAAATCATTGGAACCAAATGGGTATTCAGAAACAAACTGAATGAACAAGGAGAAGTCGTCAGAAATAAAGCATGTCTGGTGGCACAAGGTTATAGTCAGCAAGAGGGGATAAATTATACATAAACCTTTGCTCCAGTCGCCAGGTTAGAATCTATCAGACTTTTAATTTCTTTTGCTGTAAATAACGGCATCACTCTTTATCAGATGGATGTTAAAAGTGAATTTTTAAATGGTTACATTGATGAAGAAGTCTTTGTGCATCAACCCCCTGGTTTTGAAAATTCAAAACATTCAGAATATGTCTATAAACTAAAGAAATCACTATATGGTTAAAACAGGCTCCTAGAGCTTGTTATGAAATACTAAGTAGTTTTCTGTTAGAAAATAATTTTACCAGAGGGAAGGTGGACACTACTTTATTCTGTAAACTATTTAAAAATGACATTCTAGTTTGTCATATTTACATAGATGATATTATCTTTGGATCTATTAAAACCTCTTTGGGAAGAGAATTTGCTAAATCTATGTAGGCAGAGTTTGAAATGAGATTGATGGGAGAACTCAAGTTCTTTCTGGGCATCCAGATCAATCAAACTCCAGAAGGAACATACATACATCAAAGCAAGTATGTTAAAGAACTTCTGAAGAAATTTGACCTATCAGAATGTAAGCTAGCCAAAACTCCCATGCATCCCACATGCATTCTGGAAAAGGAAGAGGTAAGTAAAAAGGTAGAACAGAAGATCTACAGAGGTATGATTGGTTATCTCTTATATTTAACAACTTCAAGACCTGATATTCTGTATAGTGTATGCCTGTGTGCTAGATTCCAATCAGATCCTAGAGAATCTCACTTAACAATTGTTAAACGAATTTTCAAGTATCTGAAAGGTAATACTAATCTTGGTCTTTGTTATAGAAAAACCAAAGAATACAAATTAGTAGGGTACGGTGATGCTGACTTCGCTGAAGATAGAATAGAAAGAAAAAGTACTTCTGGAAGCTGCCAATTTATGGGAGAAAATCTTATCTCGTGGTCCAGCAGGAGGCAATCCACAATTGCATTGTCAACTGCTGAAGCTGAATATAAAGCAGCAGCTGGATGCAGCACACAGATGCTCTGGATGAAAAGTCAACTTGAAGACTTTAACATATTTGAGAGTAACATTCCTATACTCTGTGACAACACTTCTGCTATTTGTTTATAAAAAAAAATCCTATTTTACATTCTAGGGCTAAGCATATAGAAATAAAAAATCATTTCATTACGGACTATATTTAGAAAGGAATTCTTTCATTAAAACTTATTGACGTAGACCATCAATGGTCTGATGTTTTCACTAAACCCCTTTCTGAAGATAGGTTTAACTTCATTCTAAAACATATCAACAATGAATTATGTCTAGAATGACAGTTTTATTTATGTATGTTAACCCTCTGAGCTTTGTAATTTTTTTGTGTGAGCATCTGATCAATAATTCTTCAAAAGTTAGAAGGAAAGTTGTATCAGGATCTATCTAAGAAGATCTGAACAGTTACCGAATGGTTCATTTCAAAGATAGAAGCGTTCAAGTTCACAATATCAACATTTGTCATATTTTCACAAGGGATTCTTATAAGGATGAACACATGTTCAAATTCTGAAGAAACTAAAGCATTGATTGGATGCATTGAGACTCGTGTTGTATCGGTAATTGTTTCATATCTCTACACCATCCCCCTCTTTTCAGGAATCATTAATACTTAGTAATCATTTCTTTTAACTCTTTTCTTGTTAGTTAAGTTTCCTATTTTTCTATAAATACGCTGCTCACTTTCACTTTCACTTTTTTAATCTCAATTCTTTTCTCTATTACCTGTGTTCTATTTTTTTTCAAACCCCTTAAAAGTCCGTGTGAACAATGGCTTCTTCCCAAACTGCTCAACGCTCTCAAAGTGTTCCTGGATCTTCTTCTTCAACAACAGACAAGTATGAAGAACCCTCAAGAACACTCCTAACTCCCATTGATTCGCTGAAGTTGTGAATTTATTATGGACTTCCTCGGTATGAAGGAAAACAATTACGATTTAACACCCGACGTTGAATTTCAAGGATGGATAAAGTATTTTGATCGTCTACTGGGTCCAATTTTTCCAAGATTGGTTAAAGAATTCTGGATTCACGCTACTGCTTCAAATCATCAGGTCACTTCTTTTATGATGGGAAAGAAAATAATAATCTATGAAGATCTAATTGAGCAATTGATAGGTCATGACGGTGGAGGTATTCGTTGTAGAGAAATGACAGACAAAAGCTCTGACCTAACAAAGGTTTCAAAAGAGATTTTTACTTCTGGCCAACCTTCAAACAAAATCAAAGATATGAAAGACTTCCTCAGAATTTGGTCAAAAATCATTTTGGGCTGCATCAACCACAGAAAATCCACAAGTTCTTCAGACTATATCAACATTGATCAGCAGTATGTTCTATACTTCCTAGCAACCAAGGTAAAGGTAAAGATCGATCTTCCTCATCTTCTGTTTAATCATCTGAAGACCAGCATTAAAGAGACAAGAGAGGAAGAAAGAACCAAGAGAGACTGGATACCTCTGGGCAGGCTCATCTCAGATATTCTGATAGAAAACAAACTGGTAGAACATTTGACTAAGGCGTGCCAAGTCAGCACTCTGGAAGCTTGTGCTGGTAAACCTTTGAATGCTAAGAATCTGAAGATCCTTGAAACCATCAAGAAGGATCCAACAATAACAACCAAGGAAGTCATTACAACTAAAAGAGTACCTCTGAAGGATTTTCCTCTCTTCTCTTAAACAAATGCTTCTCTAGAAATTATTATCAGGTATTTGGATGCTTGCAAAAGGGACGGGACAAATCCAGAATTGAACATCCTTGATTTGAGGCAACAACCTCTAGAAGTTGCTCCAAGAAAATCAAAGAAAAGGGAAGCCGCCGGAGAAGGATCTTCTCGGAAGATTCCCAAGGCTGCTAAGAAGAAAGGTAATCCATCTTTTATTTCTGTTATTGAATCAGTTATGTTATCAACATCTGAAAACCCTTCCTCTCAAAAACCCACAGAAGATCCATAAACAAACCTTTGATGACTTTTACATTGAATTTGACCCTTCATTATCCCTATATAACCTTCTAGACAATCCACCTACTACCCATCTTGACCAAAATCAGCCTGAACTTGCTCAAGTTCTTTCTGATATTGATTAATTTGATCCACTATTTCAAGCTCCCAACTCAGAAAATCCAAATTTTGAAGCTGCCCACTCAGAAAATCCAAACTTTGACTCTGGTACCACAACATCTATTCCTGGAATCACCCTCCCTCTCATGGTCTCACAACCACTCACTATCCACTCCATCCCAAATATTCCATCTTCCTATCATTCCACTTCACCAAACTCACCATATTCACCGATTATTGTCTCTAAATCTCCCTCTCTAAACAACCATCCAGAAGATCCCCTTTGCACAGTTATAGACTTAGAAGCTTTGGACAATCTTGTCTCATGCTCTCAAAAAATTGACGTACCAAAACCAAAACCAAAAATCACCAAAGCAGATGTTGGTAAAAATTTGCTGATTTTTGAAACAGAAATACAGGAATGGGTTTAACTCTATGAAGCTAGCTTGCTTAGAGAATCTTAATCCTACTGCTTCTAATTCACATTGGAGTTCAGAAAATGGTTCAATTCTGAATCCTAGAAACTTAAGGAGTTGAGTTATGAAATTGCTCAACAGAACTTCTATGATTATCTGAATGTCTTTAAAGATCAAGTTTTACGTCACTGGGAAAAGAAACCACTTCTTCTGCTAGACAATGCTCCTTGGGAAGATCACAAGCCTTTAGAATATGATGAACCATTCTCTGGTCCTCTACCTCTGATTAGGGTTCTAGACAAAGGCAAGGAAGTTAAAGAAGCTCCTGAGTCAGAATCAACCACAACTTGCTCTGAAAAGGTGATACCCTCTGTTGATATACCCTCTTCATCTCTTGTGCTGCAAACTCTGGAGGAGTTGAAGAAAGAGAATGCGGTGTTTAAGGAAAGACTTGACAAGCAGGATGATATGTGAAAGGAAATCAAAGGGATGCTTGGAAAACAAGAAGAGTCAAACACTCAGATTAAGAGTTTTTTAGAAGCCATCACACGACTTCTTCCACCTCAATCTTAGTTTTGAAATTTGTTTTCTTTACTGTGTTCAGTTTATTTGTTTCCTTCTGAATGTGTTTATTGCAATCCTTTTGAATACAAATCATCTTTTATTACTTAAAGTGTTTTTATTGATTTTTTATTCTTGACAAAAAAGGGTGAGAACGTAAGATATTTCTAATATAACAGTATCGAGACGCGGTCTCAAACATTTTTGAACATCATAACTTCTATTGTTTTTTTCTAAAAGCAAAACAGGAACAAACTCTGTTGAGAATAGAAGTGGAAGCATCAAAAACTCTGATCAGAATAATCTTCATGGAAGTATTTCTTCTCTATCTGAGTATTCAACTCAGGGGGAGACCTTAAATACTTTATGTTCTTTATGTGTCTATTGAAATATCCAAGTTTTTGTAATCATCAAAAAGGGGGAGATTGTTAGAACATAGTTTGATTCTACAACCCTCGTAAGAGTTTTGATGATAGAAAACACTCAAATAACAACTATGCTCCCTAAATAAGTACTTTGTTTTGCAGAGAAGTTCTGATGGAAGAAGGACAGAAGATGAGTTAGATAGTTGTTTCAACTCTGATTCTATACATCTCTTAAAGAAGTTCTAATGCTGCAAACAGGAACTCTGTGTTTCTGATTCATAATGTTCTGGAAAGAAACAACGATAACTTTCATCTTCTAAAGCAAGAATGTTCTGAAGCGTTATAATTCACTTAATGTTATTCAAAAAGTAAAGGATGAAAGGAGACAAGGATATCTATTTTTGGAAAGCTCTTCAATTATCATTTATCAACATTCCAAAAGCTTTCCCATGCGTTGCCTATTTAAATAAAGCTTGAAGGAGAAATCGTTTATGATTTTACGCACAATAAACAAGTCATTTTCATCACCTTCAAACATACTGAATCTCAATTGTGTAAAACATAACTTGTGTGATATTGTTTTATAAGAAAACGCTTTTTGTACACTCTCTTAAATATTGTTAGTGTATTTCCTTGAGAAAACCGGATTGTGGTTTAAACTCAAGAAGACTTTGACGGTTGTCATAGTAGCTGTGTAATCAAGTTTGATTAGTGGATTAAGACCTCGTTGAGAGAGGCGAAATCACCTTGGCGGGTGGACTAGAGTAGTTTAAGTTCAAACGAACCAGGATAACCAATGTGTTCTTTTCTTTAAGTTTTTAAAAATCTCAATTCAAACCTCCTTCTTGTGTTTTCCATTCTTCACAAAGCTCTGCATGTCTCTATTGAATGCATGGGCACTACTCTAGCTCATGTATTGGTTGATACTGGTTCCTCACTAAATTTTCTACTGAAGGGTTCCCTTGACAGACTTGATTACGAATGGGTTGTACTGAAACCTAGTGATATTTTGGTAAGAGCCTTCGACGGTTCAAAGAGGATGGTACACGGAGAAGTGGATCTTTCGATAAAGGTAGGATCTCAATTCTTTGAATCTACCTTTTATATGATAGATATTCGACCGGCTTATTCTTGTTTAATCGGACTCCCCTGGATCCATGGGGCCGATGCTGTAACTTTAACCCGACACCAAAAGATAAAATACCCCGTAAAGGAAAAGGTTGTCACAATCTGCGGAGAAGAAGTGTATATGGTTAGCCACTTGAACTCATTCAGGTATGTTGATATGGATGGTGAATTCATCAAGACTCCCTGTCAGGATTTTGAAGTTATACCTCCTACCGCTACTGAAGATGTTTATGCTCTTCCAAAAGTTTCCAGGGTTCCACCCAGAATGGCTTCTTTGAAGGATGCTAAAGCTGTTGTAGAAGAAGGTGGTTGTACTACTTGGGGTCAGCTTCCTGACATTCCGTAAATATGATAAATTTGGGTTGGGTTCCACTGCATAGGCTTATAGGGTTGTTCTTCACGCTCGTGGTGGAGGACCACCATTCCGAAATAGCAATAATGGAGTCAACGCAGTAGAAGATGCTGACAGTGATTACGATCTTGACAGTTGGATCTTTCCTACCATCGGCAACGGGCTCGACAATTGGAAGACCGAATACATTATTTCAATCTCCTTTAGTCATGAGTAATGTCTACTTTCTATTTTATTACTTTCAAAGTTTTGGTTATGTAATTTTTAAACAATGACTTTAAGCCTTGTGCCTTACCTGTGGCACAATGGTCCATTTGTTAAGGGTTGCCATTTCATAAAAATATTTTTATTTAATAAAGCATTGAACATTTTGCATTCAAATTTTGTGCTCTTTGTCTTTCTTTTATTTTCATCACTTTCAAATAGCTATGTGTTCTTACACACACCCACATAATAAATTGCAAATCCGCATCCACTTTGGATCTCGTTGATAACAATTATGCTATTGCCATTTATGACTTTGAAAATCCGATCTACCAAGCCGAGGACGAAGGTGAGAAAGATTGTGAAATACCTGGAGAACTTTCCAGACTATTAGTGTAACAGGAAAAGTCTATACAACCTCACGAAGAGCCAGTCGAGGTTGTGAACTTGGGTACTGAAGACGACAAGAAAGAAGTTAAGATAGGTGCCAACCTGAAGGACAATGTCAAGAACAGGTAAATTTAGATGTTGCATGAATATGTAGAGATATTTTATTGGTCATACGAAGACATTCCAGGGATCGATACCGATATTTTGGTTCACCGTCTGCCGATGAAAGAAGGTTGTTCTCCAATAAAGCAGAAGTTTCGTCTTATGCGTCCCGAGATGTCAGAAAAGATCAAGGCCGAGGTCATGAAGAAATTTAATGTAGGTTTCTTGGCTGTTAAATCATATCTTCAATGGGTGAAAATATGGTTCCGGTACCAAAGAAAGATGTCAAAGTGTGTATGTGTATAGACTACAGGGACCTGAACAAAGCTAACCCCAATGATGACTTCCCACTTCCACATATTGATGTTTTGGTCGATAACACCGCTCAACACAAGGTGTTCTCCTTCATGGACGACTTCTTGGGTTATAATCGGATTAAGATGGCACCTAAAGATATGGAGAAAACTACCTTCGTCACACAGTGGGGCACTTTCTGTTACAAGGTTATGCCTTTTGGATTGAAGAACACCGGCATCACATATCAACGTGCCATGGTAGCTTTATTCCATGACATGATCCATCATGAGATAAAGGTTTATGTTGACGACATGATATCCAGGTCTCAGACTGAAGAAGAACATCTTGACCATCTACACAAGCTGTTTGAGAGATTGAAGAAGTACAAGCTAAGGTTAAATCCAAACAAGTGCACTTTTACAGTGAGGTCAAGCAAACTCCTAGGTTTTATTGCCAGTGGTAAAGGTATTGAAGTTGATCCCACTAAGGTCAAAGCTATTTAAGAAATTCCTGCTCCCCATACTGAGAAGGAAGTCAGAGGTTTCTTGGGACGACTGAATTACATCGCCAGATTTATTTCCCATCTGATTGCTACTTGTGAGCCAATCTTCAAGTTACTGAAGAAAGATCAAGTAATGAAATGGAACAACGACTGTCAGGTAGCTTTTGACAAAATCAAGGAGTACCTCCAAGAACCTCCAATTCTGATGTCACCAGTTGAAGGAAGACCTCTGATCATGTACCTAACAATGTTAGAGAAGTCAATAGGGTGTGTACTAGGCCAACATGACGAGTCTGGTCGAAAAGAGCATGCAATGTACTACCTTAGAAAAAAGTTTACCAACTTTGAAACAAGATACTCACTGCTCGAGAAAACTTGTTGCGCTTTGGCATGGGATGCTCGCCGACAAAGAAAATATATGTTGACCCATACTACTTTGTTGATCTCTAAAATGGATCCCATAAAGTATATATTCGACAAGCCCGCTCTCTCCGGAAGAATAACCCAATGGAAAATGGTCTTAACAGAATACGAAATTCACTACACCATACAGAAAGCAAACAAAGGAAGTATATTAGCAGACCATTTGGCCGATCAAGCCGTAGACGCCTACCAATCTTTGAATTTTGAGTTCTTGGGTGAGAACATTATGCTACTTACAGATTGTGAAGAACTCGGACCATATGAAGGACCTGATCCAGGATCCCAATGGACTATGGTTTTCGACAGAGCTTCTAACGCACTTGGAAACGAAATTGGTGATATAATTATCTCTTCCTAGGGTTTCCATATGCCCTTCACCGCCAAATTATGTTTTGACTGTACTAATAACATGGAAGAATACGAAGCCTGCATCACGGGAATTGGAGCTGCTATTGAATTGAGAGTCAAATTCTTGAGTGTATACAGGGACTCATCCCTGGTAATCATTCAGATTAAGGGAGAGTGGGATACGAAGCATCCAGATCTCATTCCTTATCAGGAGCATGTATTGACACTAATCCTGTACTTCGAGGAAATCACTTTCGAGCAAATCTCAAGAGAAGAGAATTAACTGGCAGATGCATTGGCTACCATGTCATCTATGTCCAAAGTCAGATGGGACAACGAAGCTCCTCGAATTACTATCGAAATACTAGATGAATCGACACATTGCTACGAAGTTGACACTGACATAGTAGATGAGAAGCCTTGGTTTCACGAAATAAAAAGGTATCTCGAAGACCAAGAGTACTCCAAGGGGGCATCTATCAATGACAAGAAATTCCTAGGGAGGTTCTCTGCTAAGTTCTTCCTGAGCAACATAATTCTATACAAGCGCAATCACGATTCAACTCTGCTTCGTTGTATGGACAAGAGGGAAGCTGGGAAGATTATGGAGGATATGCACGAAGGTATCTTTGGTATTCACTCCAGTGTACATACGATGGCTAAGTGTAGTGGTAGAAATGTTTAAGACTAAGCCATAGAACTGACTAGACTTACGCAGATCAAAATAAAAATTGCCACTGTGCTTTATTGTTTCCAAAGGAATAGGAAAAGAGCGAGTAACCCAAAAAGAGGGGGAAAGATTCTAGGTAAGGGGGTTGGTTATGTAAAGGGAAGGTATTAGCACCGTAAACATCTACGGTAATCCGCAGGAACCTCTTTGTAAAATCTGTATATTTTGGTTATAAAATGTTGTATAAAATGGTGGAGGTGAGAAAAGAAGTATTTTTTATGATTTTTGCACCCACTGCGGTTGTGAACCTTTAGTGCCTATGTACCACGTTTCGTGCAATAGGGGATCAGGGTACACGTAGTTCACCTTTAAAAAAATTTAAAACACAAGTGTGTTGGTTAATTTTATGAGATAAGACATCATCGTTATTGTCCGTGCGGAAAACATACTTACTACCCACAATCATGAGAAAGGAGAATTTGCATCATCTCAAAGTGGAGGATATGGCTTGGATTTTAAAATCAACAATGCCTCACTCAACACCCAAGTGGAAAATATCTCACTTCACTACATATTGTACAAGTATAGTTGTTTGCATCACTACAAGGATTGACAAGAGTCCAATCTTTTTGAGAAAAGCTTTAAAGTAAAAAGCCAAAGTGGCAAAAATGGTTTGAAATGAGATTGATTGACTTTTAGTCTTCTCACAAAAAAAATGTCAAGGTATTATTAAATTTATTGGAGTTTATTTATGAAAAAGTTTTGAAAATGCATGGACCTAGGTCCAAGTTTATTATGAAAGTGGTTCAAGTTTAAAAACAAGAAGAGTTTTCAAAAGGAGAGAGAAGATTTTTGAAATCAAAGAATATGGGAGGAGAAGAAGAGACTATCCTAAAGCATAAGGTAAAATCTAGGGATAAGAACCATCTAACCAACAAGAAGGAAATACTTGACATTATGAGTCAAGATAGAATTCCCTTCTTTGGATTGAAACCAAGCAAGCAAAGATACTAGACCTCTTGAGAGAATTAAACTTCAACTGGATTAAGTCTTCACAAAAATTGGGCAGAGTAACGGCTGTATACGGGTGAATTCCAGATTACAAACAAAGTATGTAATCACAATAACGTACATACAAAACAAACAAACAACCCAATGTCTCTAGGTAAACCTCAAGAACTCTAGACAAAATATCAATTAAGGTCACAAGGTCTCCAACATAGGCCAAGGTTTCTAATCCTAAGTCCAAGAAGTCCAATACTCCATAATGACAAGGATAGTAACCAAATAGTCCAAGTATCACTAAAGTTTTTTATGGTTCATGTTGATTATTAAGTATCTTTAAAAAGAAAAGAAAAGCTCAAGTGAGGAAAATAAAAATGACATAAAAGTAAATGCTCAAGTGAGCAAAGATGAAAATAGCATGAAATGTAAATGCTAAAAATAAATGGTGCATAAAATAAAAGAGCATAAAATAAAAACACAAAATAAAGTCAATTATTAGTAATTAGTGGTTAGTCAGATGACCATCTTGAAACTTGTATTTGAAACTCATTAGAAGATTGGTAGAACCAAAGCCTCCACACAACAAGTTGCATTTGCTTTTTGTCAAGTATATCATCCATTTTGGAATCCTCAAAAATAACATTTAATGATCAACGATGTTTAAGTGATCCGCGTTGACCAAAAGTGATGTAGACCTATTAGAGGATTGGTAGAACCAAAGCCTCCACACAATGAATCTCAAGGTTATTGGAGCAAAGAGATCAAATTAACATACTTGGGCTTGCAAACATAGGTTTGGGCCACAAATGATCATTTATTCGAATCGGGAAAAAATTTAGCGCTATGTTAAGCAATCGTAAGTGGACTTATATAGAAGTCGCACCTATTTTGAGGCCGGTCAATAGCAATCTATGCACCATTTGTTTTGAGACATGATATAGAGATCACGCTCCAATAACACTTAGTGCAATAAGAAAGGGATACGATGAAGAGGGGTTGGAAAGAATATACAAACCACGTTTGAATTAAAATTTAATCAAACTATTATTAAAATTATTCATCCATTTTTATGGAGTTAGACTCAACACCATGGGTTCAATGATGTTAACAAAGTTCATGATCAAAAATTCAACCCAAGATCAGCCAGAAAATAAACACAAAATAATATTACATTTAATATATATGTTTAAAAGGTTTTAAAAATTAATAAAAATGAAAATAAAGGAGAAAAAAATATCAACTATATTCAAATTGATTCATAAAAAAGAAATAAGGTCATAGAAAAATCAGAAATAGACTCAAATATTTTTATAAAATTTTTGGTAAATTTTTAAAGTCAGCAACTATTTTTAAACTAATTAAAATTTCTCAAATAAATATAAAATAGATCAAAAAAATAGTAAACATCAATATAAAATTTCATAAAATTTTCAAAAAAGTCAAAATATGTAAAATGATATTTATGAAATTTTTTAGAATTAAAAAATGTCAGAAAGTATTTTTAAAGTAATTAAAAGAAAGCAAATAATGCAAAAAAATATATAAAAAAATATCAAATGTCAAAATAAAAATATGAAAAAATAGTCCTAAGATCAGAAATAATTCAAAATATTTTTGTGAATTTTTTCATAATTTTTGGATAAAAAATAAAAGAGTTTTGAAAATTTGAAAATTAAATCAATTAAAATATAAAATCAGAAAATAAAATAAAACCAAAAGATGTGGGCCATCAGATCATAGTCAAAACGCGTTAGTAAGCTGATCCAATGGACCAAACGCGCTGTGCTTGATATGGACCTTAGTGAAATACGCATAGGATCAGAAAAAGGGCAACCAATGAAATTAAAACGTTTGGCACGCTATCATTGGCTAAGACGAGACATGTCATCGTCTTCAACCTCCAGACGCCCTGCAATGGAGATTTTGTGAGATCCTTCAAATGAAAAAAATTAGGATCCCATACTAGTATCATTGGATTCGTCTCTTCAAGATGATCCTAACATCACCATCGCGCCAAATTTATATAAGGTATGCAAAGAGATATGAATAAAAAAACCCAGAAAATAGCGAGCACCTTCAATTTGAGATTTCTCTCTCAATTCTCAATGGATTTAAAAATTGTAAGAAGCACAAGAATCATGGCAAGGAGAGCTTCACAATGATATCAAAGTTTGGAAGAATTGATGGAGAAATCTACCTATTGAAGTTCAGTTGTAGAGCTCTGTAAATGGACTTGGTCAGATTAATTAAGAAGGTTTCAAGGCTCAATTCTTCTTCTGTTAGCTTCAGGGAAGATCAAAGAAGGTAAATTGATAGAAAAATGGATTGAAAAAAGGCTTGAACAATGATTTCGAAGTTGCAGAAAAGTGAGTTATGGAGCGAGTTTGGCAGGGTGATTTTGGATGTTCAAGCTTGAAAAAATGAATGGGATAGCTCATGTATTTATAGGAGAAGCAAATGAGATTAAAAGGAAGGGTGAATGATGCAATTTGGAAGGAATTCGTGTGGGTCTGCATCATGAAGAAAGTGTGACTTCTCTTTTGTCAAAACTCATTCAAAACGCGTGTTTTAATGCACTAATCCACTGGAGAAAGTTGGCTAATCATGTTTAGACCCAAAACGCATGCTAATTTGAGGGTTAGAAGTTGTAACATGAAATTCAAATTCTGACTTGTGATGAAACTTCAATTCTAAGTTAACACTTTTGAAACAATGGCATTCTCAGCTCAAGGGGTATTAGGGAATGGTTCTTGATGCTTTAGAAATATGAGATTACAAGCTTTGAAATGGGAAAAGAATGGATTCAAATTGATGTTTGAGCTGAAAGTTGCAATGAGTCAAAGTTGGGAAAAAGAAGTTGACTTTTCATACTTAGAAATATTTAAAGTTTTTCTTCAAAAGTGACCTATAATGTTTTGCATCCAAACATGGTCTTCCTATTGACCCAAAAGTATGGCATTAAATAGACCTCTTGAATGACATTTTGAAACTTGAACCATTCAAAATTTCCAAAAATTGAGAGAGTTATGAATTGTTGAAGTTGACAAAAAAATCATGAAATGACCTATAATCTTTTGTATCCTTAAGGCATCCTCCATCCATTTTTTCACTTTGCACATAAAATAAGGAATAAAGTTCACATCCTCAAGATCATTGTGGAAAAAGAGTGGGCTCAAGGTGATAAAAATTTATTAAGTTATGATCATTTGAAGTCACACATGGGAAGTTGGGGGTTCATCTGGAGGACTTGTAATCTTTCTTCATCATCAAGTTTCTTCCACATGAAAACTCCTTGAAACTTTTAAAGTGATTTGCTAATAAACCTTTTAAGAGAAGGATGTTTTTGGAATCACTCAAAAATACCAAAAGATGAGCAAGATATACTTCTTTGAAGTTCAAAACCCTGGCTCCTAGATCAAGAAAATGCTTTGAGGAACTTTGACAATTTTAAACAACCTTCTTGTACCAGCACTTTTGCTTTGCAGATAAAAGTGGTTGAGGATGATAGTGAGAACTCATAGCAACCAAAAACATTTCCATATCTTGAGAATTGAGAGAAATATGCACTTGTGGCCAATGGGAACAAGGCCTTGTCCAACCATGACAACTTCTTCAATCAACCCCTTCTACTTTTGAATCAATCTTGATAACTTTGAAATTTGGTGAACCAAAATAAACCTTGCCATGCCATTTCTTCCAAAACAACTTCAATGGTGAGGTTTGAATTTCTCAAGTTTTATTGACTAGGGCATGAAAATAAACTCATGAAACCATGGATCAACTTGCTAAGCCACATTGCCTTTACCTACATTACTAACAAGTAAGACAAACCAACATTGCATTTTATTAATTAAAAGGAAAGTAAAAACAAAACATGCATGATCAAAAGAAAAACAAGTCAAGGTGCTTGGTGATTTCTCAAAGAGCAAAGCTAAAGATAGGGAGGAGAACCAAAACCCCTAATGTGATCTTGTTGTGATTGAATCAATATGGTATGATGAAGGGATCTTAGGGGCAAAAATTGGGGTACAACACTAAGAAGATTCTGAGAGCAGGTTACTATTGGTTGACTATGGAAACTGATTGTCATCATCAATCTAAGACTTATCACAAATGCCAGATCTACGCTGACAAAGTACATGTGCCTCCGGTTCCTCTGAATGTCTTGACTGCTCCTTGGCCATTTGCAATGTGGGGCATTGATATGATTGAAGAAATTAAGCCCACTGCTTCCAACAGACATTGCTTCATCCTGGTTGCCATTGATTACTTCACAAAGTAGGTTGAAGCAACCTCATTTGCCTCTGTTACCAAGAATGTTATCACCCGGCTCATCAAGCATAACTTCATATGTCGGTATGGAATCCCCAAAAGGATTATCACAGACAATGGTACCAATCTCAATAACACTATAATCATGGAACTCTACATGTCGTTCAATATCAAGCACTATAATTCTTCTCCGTATAGACCAAAGATGAATGGCGCAGTGGAAGCCGCCAATGATAACATCAAGAAGATTATACAGAAGATGAAGGTGGCGTATAAAGACTGACATGAGATGTTACCATTTGCTCTTCATGGCTATCGCACTTCAGCACGGGCATCAACAGGGGCAACCCCATTCTCTCTAGTCTACGGTATGGAAGTTGTTGTACCTGCCGAAATCCAGATTCCTTCTCTGAGGATTATGAAAGAGACAAACTTAGACGAAGACGAGTGGATTCAGACTAGGCTCGACCAGTTGAATTTGATTGACGAGAAAAGGCTTACGGTTGTTTGTCATGGTCAGATGTACCAAAAGTGCATGATCAAATCCTTCAACAAGAAAGTCAAGCATCAGGTATATCAGGATGGTGAATTGGTAATAAAATGTATCATCTTACCACAAGGTGATCCCAGGGGAAACTAGACTCCCACCTACAAAGGGCCATTTGTAATCAAGAATATATTTTCTGGAGGTGTTATGATACTTACATCCATGGACGATGAAGATTTTCTGCACCCAGTGAATGCGGACATAGTTAAAAGATATTACACATGAAAAGACTCGCTAGGTTGACCGGCCTAGGATAAAGATAGGGAGAAGAACCAAAAGCCCTAATATGATCTTGTTGTGATTGAATCAATATGGTATGATGAAGGGATCTTAAGGGCAAAAATTGGGGTACAACACTAAGAAGATTCTGAGAGCAGGTTACTATTGGTTGACTATGGAAATTGATTGTCATCATCAATCTAGGATTTATCACAAATGCCAGATCTACACTGACAAAGTACATGTGCCTCTGGTTCCTCTGAATGTATTGACTGCTCCTTGGCCATTTGCAATGTGGGGGATTGATATGATTGAAGAAATTAAGCCTATTGTTTCCAACAGACATTGCTTCATCCTGGTTGCCATTGATTACTTCACAAAGTAGGTTGAAGCAGCCTCATTTGCCTCTGTTACCAAGAATGTTGTCACCCGACTCATCAAGCATAACTTCATCTGTCGGTATGGAATCCCCAAAAGGATTATCACAGACAATGGTACCAATCTCAATAACACTATAATCACGGAACTCTGCACGCCGTTCAATATCAAGCACTATAATTCTTCTCCGTATAGACCAAAGATGAGTGGCACAGTGGAAGCCGCCAATGATAACATCAAGAATATTATACAAAAGATGAAGGTGGCGTATAAAGACTGACATGAGATGTTACCATTTTCTCTTCATGGCTATCGCACTTCAGCACGGGCATCAACAGAGGCAAACCCATTCTCTCTAGTCTACGGTATGGAAGTTGTTGTACCTTCCGAAGTCCAGATTCCTTCTCTGAGGATTATGAAAGACACAAACTTAGACGAAGACGAGTGGATTCAAACTAGGCTCGACCAGTTGAATTTGATTGACGAGAAAAGGCTTGCGGTTGTTTGTCATGGTCAGATGTACCAAAAGTGCATGATCAAATCCTTCAACAAGAAAGTCAAGCATCGGGTATATCAGGCTGGTGAATTGGTAATAAAATGTATCATCTTACCACAAGGTGATCCCAGGGGAAACTGGATTCCCACCTACAAAGGGCCATTTGTAATTAAGAATATATTTTCTGGAGGTGTTATGATACTTACATCCATAGACGATGAAGATTTTCCGCACCCAGTGAATGCGGACATAGTTAAAAGATATTACACATGAAAAGACTCGCTAGGTTGACTGGCCTAGGAAAAAATAAGGGAATCCCGGTGAACTAAAAGGTTTTGGGAAAAAATTAGGGATATATATAAAGATTGTACACCCGACAAGTCGAAAACCTAAAAAGGCGGTGTGATCGGTGGATCTGGAACTGACTATTTAAAGCTGGTTCGCGAAATGTCGCGGAAGCAAGATTCGCCACCGTATTTTATTTTCTCCAATATGGACAGGACAAAAGCACAGCAAAATTCCTTATGAGAATGTTTCTCGGTTCGGGAGGTAGATTTATAGAAAGGGGAGGTGTTAGCACCCTTTCTATCCATGGTTATCCATGGGCTCGTAGATACTTGCTCATTTTTGTTTTCAAAATGTTTGCTTTTCAATTGTGAATGAGTTTGAAAAAGTTTCGTTTAAAGATTTTAGATCGACTCTTGTATCAGTCCTCAAGAGTGTTTGAAAAATTGTTTTGAAAGCTTTTTGAAAAGTGTCGGTGTGAAAAGAGTTTTGATTTGTTTTGAATTAGAGCAAGTATCTACGAGTCATCTACCTACCCTAAGGAATTAGGCTGTGTAAATGTCCTTAAGGTAGTGTCATCCCACCATTGAGAGGTAGGTAGCACCACCGTTGGAGGTGTTCGGGTCAATTCGTTTGTAGGGACAGTGTGGTCACCAGAGCAACAGTAGGACACCTTAGAAGCTACCCTTATGCCATTGATCCTTTTAAATTCCGAGGCAACCGTTTCGAGGCAACTGGATCATGTCATGGACATAAGGACTTACTAAAACGTCCTATACTCGACGACCACGTTTCGAGGGCAAGGAAACAGTGAGGCGTACCCTAAGAGTGGTGTGTGAACTTGTGTGTTATTTTCATGCTATGTTTTATCTTGTACATGTATCATGGTGATCTACGCTCGTTTTTAATTTAGGCCATACATTCTTTCAAGTCATTAGAATTTAAAAGTGCGGAAATTAAAGTGCGGAAAGATAAATCCTACACTATTACAAGGCGTGGGTCTATACATTGCCAAATTAACAAAGACCCATTTTTAAAAAAAAATGCGGAAAATAAATAAATTCCTAATTACTATTACAAGGCTTGAGCAATTACATAATGTTTACAAAGGAAAATAAGAATAAATGCGCGAAAGAAATAAGGTTGCACGTTCGAGGGCGTTGGACCCTTTTGAAATTAAATTGAAATTAAGACTAATTAGTTATTTAATTAAGAAAAGAAATTGTTTTTTATGTTTTTTGTATTTAATGAAGATAAAGAAAATTAAAATTAAAATTAAAAGAAACCCTAATTCTAAGTTGCTTTAATTATTAAGAAAACATTAAAGTTTAACCTAATTTACTAATCAATTAATATACATGTTTATTTACAAAATATTTATTAATTAATAATAATAATGATGAGAAAATTATTTAATAAAAAAAAGGATGAAAAAGTTAAAAACCCTAATTTTTACATATTTTAATTTATTAAGAAAAAGATTGAAGTTTTAACACCTAATTTAACTAGTTAATTATTAAGGTTTATTTACAAAATAAATTAATAGGAGTTAAATATAATTAAACATATTTTAATTTTTCTGTATTTTATATTGTGAAAATTAATTTATGTGGATTAAATAAAACAATTAAAAAGAATAATTGAAAAGAATAAAAGAAAAGAAAATTAAGAGAAGGAATACAAACAAGGAGGGGTGTCTGGCCCTTTTTGGAGGTTTTTGTAGAGCAATTTGGGCCCAAGATTGCAAGGCCTGCGTTGACTTTCCAGCTTGTGTGTATGCTGGTTGACTTGGGCGTATCCTGGAGTTCACGTTATGGCCATTGGATTGAAGCTCAGATTATGTGGCAAGCTAGCGTTTGAGGATGTATGATGAGCCCTGGGACGTGCACTGCATGGAAACATGTTGGGAAGAAAAATATGAAATATGTGGGGGGGACCTGTGAATCGAACCCAGGTCCCAATACCTGCCAGACAGCTCATTCACCAACCAAGCCAGCGCGTTTCTTTGTATGCATAATGGAACATGATTATTATATAAAAAAAAAGAAGCGTTAGTGGTATGCACAAAAAATCACGCGCCAAATTTGAATTATCCAGTAACATCAAGCCACGCTAGCTTTCTTCTTTGTTTGCTTGAAAATAGAAAACAGATAGCGGGGGTTTTAAACCCCCACTAAATAGAAACCATGGAAATAGCGATTAGAACATGAGCAAATATAAAAAAGGCGCGAGGTGTGAGTTTGTCTCGTCTTGAGGTCACGAATCCAATGGCACAGGTTTGAAGGTCTGATTTTTCCATATGAAGAAACCCCTAAATTTGGAGCTCTGAAAACCTAGAAAACGTTAATGGCATATTTTGATATAGGCATTGTTAGTTCAATTAAAGGGTACCATTAGCTTCAGAACATCAATATTAGCAAGAATCAACAATTGAAACTCATGAATAATGCATGAAAAGTAAAACACGATTATGGAAAAGTTTGTGAAAAGTGTGACTTTGTTCTACCAATTCTTGAGGTCTGGAGATTGGTTCTTGATTGCAACATGTTCCTAGCAATGTCAGGAATGTATTGGAAGGCTTATTGTGCTTTGAAACGCCTTGTAACTAGGTTTTCAATTTTCAATTTTTTTTGTCAAAAGTTGCAATTTGGTTCTATGGTTTTGAGCAGTTTTTCGTGTGTGTATCAATTAGGTTAGGTTATGCCTTTGTATGTGAAGCTTTCTAGGTCAAAAACCAAGCCCATAGTCCATTGAATCAATGTTTTGAATATTTGATTTTCCATATCTTTTTTCAATCTTTTCTTCATGAAAATTATGCCAATTATGGAAGATTTGGCCTTGTTGATTGATGCACGAAATATTTAGCTCATAATGGACATATTTTCTGCACAAAAAAGATTTAAAACCATTGTTTAATATTTTTCTCATAATTAAATTTAATTAAATGAATTAATAAGATTAAAAATTCAAATAATTAATCAAAAATAACAAAATACATCCCTTTGAGGTCAATGGGTCGTGCATAGCCTTTGGGTAATGATTCATGGAAGAATTGTGGCCCATTAGCATTTTTGAAGCCTTTTGTGCAAAGTTGACTTTTCAAAATTCCCAAAACTTTCCCAACTTCTCCAAGGCATATCTTACTCAATTTTTAAGTTATGATCATGTTCTTGGACATTTTGGAAAGGTCTTGAAGTCCTCTAACCAATTACTTTGGTCCCATGTCATTTTGATTTACCAATCTCAAGTTATGGTCCTTGACTTAAAGTGCCTTTTTGTTGACTTTTGAAAATGACCTATAATGTTGAAATTGATAACTTTTTGTGAGAGCATTTCTTGGACTTGAAGTGTGAAGATGAGTTATAGGAAATGTCATTATCTTCAAAATGAGCTTTGGATGGGATTTTTATGATAAACCATGAGGAAGTTATGCCCTGGTCAATTTGCAGTTGACTTTTTCAACTGTCCAAAAATAGAAACTTTTGCATCTTGAGACTTTTTGAGCCATGCTTGTGAAATCATGATCAAGAATTGATCAAATGATGTTTGTGGCTTCAAAATAAGATGTTGACCAAAAATTTTGACTTTTGACTGTCAAATGACCATTTTGCCCCTGTAGTTGACTGTGAAGCATTTAGGGTTTTTGACTGTGCAATTTGATGCTGTGAGTCTTGAAACTTGGCCTATGGATGCTTGACAACGTATATAGACATGTGGGACTTGATTGAACCCTTGGAAACCTCAATTTCTTTGTCAGAACCAAAACCCTAATTTTGACTGTGTTAGGAGGCAATTGGACTGTGCAACCCTTGAGAGATTTTGAACATTGATCTTGGCAAATCTTGAAGAATATGGGAGGGCAAATTTTGGGGTACAACAGTTGCCCCTGTTCAATCTTCTTAGACCTGAGGATGTAGATTGGCTGACGTGCCTTTCGTAATCCGAAGGTGGAAGATGATTGAACACAAGAGTGCCCAAAAATTTGCACTCACATAGTAGAATGTCAGCAGTGTGATGGTGGGAATGGGCTTACAGATGCCATTTGGAGACTGATGAATAGGAGGATGGGCTTATAGATGCCATCTAAGTGTCGATCGCGTAAGAGATTCCTTAGCGAGGACTTGCGTACCTGAGAAAGAAAATAATTACCTGGCCTATTACAGGAGTTGACCTTCAAACTCTTTCTGTAGATGTGCCCTGGCTGGATACAGGAATCGAATCTTTAAACTCTTCAGACGTGCCCTGGCAAGATACAGGAATCGAGTCCGAAGAATTTAGTCGTCAACAGATACACCCCGGCAAGATAGAGGAATCGGATCTTCGAACTCTTCAGACATGCCCTGGCAAGATACAGGAGTCGAGTCTGGTAATGTTAGTCGTCAACAGATACACCCTGGCAAGATACAGGAATCGGATCTTCGAACTCTTCAGACGTGCCCTGGCAGGATACAGGAATCGAGTCTGGAAAATAGTCGTCAATAGATACACCCTGGCAAGATACAGGAATCGGATCTTCGAACTCTTCAGACGTGCCCTGGCAGGATAAAGGAATCGAGTCTGGTAATGTTAGTCGTCAACAGATACACCCTGGCAAGATACAGGAATCGAATCTTCGAACTCTTCAGACTTGCCCTGGTAGGATACAGGAATCGAGTCTGGTAATGTTAGTCGTCAACAGATACACCCTGGCAAGATACAGGAATCAGATCTTCAAACTCTTCAGACGTGCCCTGGAAGGATATAGGAATCGAGTCTGGAAAATAGTCGTCAACAGATACACCCTGGCAAGATACAGGAATCGGATCTTCGAACTCTTTAGACGTGCCCTGGAAGGATACAGGAATCGAGTCTGGTAATGTTAGTCGTCAACAGATACACCCTGGCAAGATACAGGAATCAGATCTTCGAACTCTTCAGACGTGCCCTGGCAGGATACAGGAATCGAGTCTGGAAAATAGTCGTCAACAGATACACCCTAGCAAGATACAGGAATCAGATCTTCGAACTCTTCAGACGTGCCCTGGCAGGATACAGGAATCGAGTCTGGTAATGTTAGTCGTAAACAGATACACCCTGGCAAGATACAGGAATCGGATCTTCGAACTCTTCAGACGTGCCCTGGCAGGATACAGGAATCGAGTATGGTAATGTTAGTCGTTAACAGATACACCCTGGCAAGATACAGGAATCAGATCTTCAAACTCTTCAGACGTGCCCTGGCAGGATACAGGAATCGAGTCTGGAAAATAGTCGTCAACAGATACACCCTGGCAAGATACAGGAATCAGATCTTCGAACTCTTCAGACGTGCCCTGGCGAGATACAGGAATTGAGTCTGGTAATGTTAGTCGTCAACAGATACACCCTAGAAAGATACAGGAATCGGATCTTCGAACTCTTCAGACGTGCCCTGGCGAGATACAGGAATCGAGTCTGGTATCGTTAGTCGTCAACAGATACACCCTGGCAAGACACAGGAATCAGATCTGGAATTAATCGTCAACAGATACACCCTGGCAAGATACAGGAATCGGATCTTCGAACTCTTCAGATGTGCCCTGGCAAGATACAGGAATCGAGTCTGGTATAGTCGTCAACAGATACACCCTGGCAAGATACAGGAATCGGATCTTTAGTTGCGACCGTTGATGGTAATTATCTTTGTATTAACCTTTGTCCTGAAAAGACAAAACGTTAGTTGTATGCGATGTCTGATGTATGACATGCGAGATGTTCTCAGAATAAATGAGATTATATGTTCATGATGCGTATATGCATGCTATAGTGTATGAAGATATGATGTTTATGAATATATGTTTTTGTCTAGGAAAGTAAATCCTTGGCGAGTGCCGGGAAGTTGAATCCTGGGCTGATGTTGAGGAATAGAGCTTCATTGTTTCCGCTAGGGATGATGGTTGTAAGAATACCGGTAGGAGAAGATGACTCCGTTGGGGTATAAACTTGGCGAATAGATTACTCTGCGGGTAGATGTTCTGTGGGGAAGGAGAGGTTCTTTGCTGAGACTTGATGATAACTCCACTGGGGATACCATTGATATGTTATGTTGAAGGAATTGATGAACTCCGCTGGGGGATAGGAAGACTTCGTCGGGGACGATCTTTCCATGGCTATTGGCTGAGGATAACCCAGTTATATCCTGTTGGGGAAATAATCTTTGAATAAAGCTGGGAGACGCGTTCGTGCTTTGCAGGGTGACAAGCTTCCAGAATCTACTGGGGATAAGCTTCCTGCTGGGGAGATGGATTCCACTTACCTGGGGAAACTTTTCAGATTGGACTGGACTTTCCTGGGGAAATTTTTGAGATGTACCGAGGAAGTGGCTCCACCGAATGTCTGGTATACCGCCGGGGAACAATCTTTGATCAAGACTGTCGGGGATGCTTGTTAAGAATGTTTGTATACTCCGGGGGGAATGTTGAGATTTGTTGGGGATACCTAACTTCCTTAAGGCTGACAGTTTCCTAACTCTGCTTGGGGAGAGTATCGTTGACTTGCTGGCTCACTCTCTGAGGAATTAAGGCATCTGGGCTACATCCTTCAGCCGAACCTATCTTGGTACCTTGATGGACAGAGAAACTAGATTGCTTAGACAACTCATTACTGCCCCTGTTTCTGTGGGAGAAGATACTGGTGGAGGCCTGATGATGTGCTCATGTACAACTGCATTTTTGGAGGGAGGAAACCTGTGTAGGGTTTACTGATAATGAGTCTGTATAAGACTGCATCTGAAATGGAGAAGGAACCTGTGTAGGGTTACTTTTGATGACGAGTCCATGTAAAACCGTATCTAGAGCTGGGAAGGAAACCTATGTAGGGTTTACTGATGACGAGTCCGTGTAAAACTACGTCTAGAGTTTGAGAAGGGAACCTGTGTGGGGTTACTTCGGGATAAGTTCGTGTAAAACTTCTGGAGGAACCGGGGTAAGGTTACTTTGTGATGAGTCCGCGTAAGACTTCTGGAGGAACCGGGGTAAGGTTACCTTGGGATAAGTCCGTGTAAGACTTCTGGAGGAACCGGGGTAAGGTCATCTTAGGATAAGTCCGTGTAAGACTTCTGGAGGAACCGGGGTGAGGTTATCTTGAGATAAGTTCGTGTAAAACTTCTGGATGAACCGATGTAAGGTCATCTTGAGATAAGTCTGTGTAAGACTTCGTCTGGAGATTGAGAAGGAAACCGGTGTAGGGTTGCCTGATGATGAGTTCGTGTGAAACTACATCTGAGGTTGAGAAGGAACCGGTGTAGGGTCGCCTGTTGATGAGCCCGTGTAAGACTTCTTCTGAAAGAAAAGGAACCGGTGTAGGGTTGCCTGAGGATGATCAAGTAGATAATTGTCCTGTTTGGTTTCGGATATTAACCCATGATCAGTCGTTCACCGAATTTTCCTGGCTTGTTACCAATGTTGATCTGAAGCTGTAAAGGTAGATGGTAATCATCTTTTGATTGACCTTTCCTTGGTACTTTGGTTGACAGAGCAACTGGATCGCCTGGACCACTCATTATTGCCCCTGTTTCTGATGTTACCTGTGGAGGTGCTTGGTGACTGCCGATTGACAAATCTTCTTTTGGTAGGCAAGTGACGAGATGCCGGGACATAGTCGTACGCTTTGATCCCTAACTTTTTCCTGGACTGCCCTTTCAGGTTTTCAGTCCATCGGGATACCCTTTTTTGCTCAAGCTGCCTTTTCAGGTTTTCGACTTGCCGGGTGCACAGATTTTTTTCATTTCATCCCTTATTTTGCCCGAACCCTTTTGGTTCGCCGGGAAGCCGTTATTTTTGCCTAGGTGTGTCAACCTAGCGGGTCTTTGATTATGCGCAGTATTTTTTTCCGACTATGTCCACGCTCTCAAGATGTAGGGAGGTGCCCCTGTTGGTAGTGTAGTGTTTCCATACTACCAGAAAATCTTTGTTTGATCGTCCAACGCTCCAAGCGATCCAGATGGAGATTTTCCCCAGGCTGGTTGGCCTTTTGAGAGATTCTCCGAATCTTGACTTAACTGCCCCAGATGATGGACAATGATCAAGTCTACCCCTTGGTTGGAAGAGCTTTTGTTCATTAGATATTCTTCGTGCGAATTTCCCTACTGTTCAAACAAATAGTCATATGCAAACAATGTTATATCAAAAATGCAAAGCTTATGTCTGTCTTGAAGATTTTGAAAATGCATTATTTTTCATAAAACAAGTGAATGTTTATAAAACGTGATGTCAACTCCGTATTTACCGTAGACCTTAAGGAGTCAGGATACCTTTCGTAACAGTATGCTTTCGAACTAACCCATGCTTCAGCTAGGACTTTTAAGGGTTATAACGTGGCCTGGTTCATGGTTTAAGAAACAAAGGATAAAGGCTCAAATTATTTGTACCCACCCGCTCTTCGTGATGTTCTTCAATCCTAAACTCAGCTAATCGTGCGTTAGACCTTATTTGAGTTTTTGTCCTGATATTCCCGTGATGGTTCGGATGTTGACAATTTTGAATAGGCAGTCATTTTTGTTGAGGGTTTGTAGCACTTCTTTCTTTTTGATTTTGTTGTCCCTGTTTTTTTTTGCCTGAGCTATTTCCTTTTTGGAATTACAGTCAGTGGGATGCCCCAGTTTTGTAAGTCTCCTTCATAGGTTTTGACTTAATGGGTTTTTATTTTGAGAAGTAATGACTGCCTATCTTTATGATTGTTCGGAACCATCACTGTCTTTCTTTGTTTTGTAAGGACCTCTTTTGATGCCATTCATCGTGCACCTGGATCAACTGAGAGAACTACCCTGCCCCAAGTTATGATTAAGGGTTTTAATTTCGAAAAAGAAAAAACTCCAACTTCTTTGGCTCAGAGGGGTTGACGAGGGATTATCTTCCTTATAACTCCAGTGTTTAGGAATTGAAACAATGCATGTACCTCATCAGCGGGGTCTGTTCAAAAGCATACTGTAGATTGTGGTATCGTTTTTGTCATCCTCCCTCAAGAGGCTTAGAATTATTAATTGAGAGTTGACATCAAAAAATGAAAGCAGTTTGCATATAGTGGATACGAAATAATTCCTTCAAAACAGACATGTGCAATGCATTAATGAAATAACAACGTTTGATATGAATAAATGTTTGAACAATCAAAATAAAATTACAACTTGAACATTCGAATGAACAAAAGTCTTCTAGTCTCAAGGCTTGTCACTTCAAATGGTGAATCCGGTAGGGATGGTAGAAACATTCAGCCTGACCCACTTGGGAGAAATCCACTGCCCCTTCATTAATCAGGTCCTGGACCTTGTTTTTTAGCGCCCAGCAGTCGGCAGTGTCATGTCCGGGACTATCAGAGTGGTATTCACACCTTTTGTTGGGATGATAGTTAGGAGCAGAGATGTTGGGATTCCGGGGAGGAGCTCTTAGTGTAATCAGATTCAGTCTCAACAGGTGTTGTAAAGCTTGAAACAACGGCATGTTAAGCTGGGTGAACTGCCTCTTGGACCTGCTTGGCTTATTCTGATCAACCTGTTGCTCTGGGCGAGGTTGATGCTGGGCTTGTGAAGTGGTAGCAATTTAGAGAGTTCTATTCTTCACCATACCAGATTCTTTTCCTCTTGGAAGCTGATCAAAGACTCGGTCCCTGACTTGGACTGATTGCTTCATGTCTGATCTGTCTTGGTGGAGCTGACTGATCATGGTCCTCAACTCTTCTTGCTCCCGAGCTAAACCTTGGATGAGAGCCCTTTGCCCCAGCATCTGGGTTTTCATTGTATCTACCTCAGCTTGCAGACGTTTCAGCCGTTCGTCTTTGTCATCTTCGGGACTTTTCATGGCCAAATTCCCCGTGAGGAGTGTCCTCAACTTTTCTTGCCCCTTGGATAAGCTTAAGAAGATCTCCCTGAACTGAGTCTCTTGAGCATGAAGATTCTGGTTATCTTGTTGGCAAGCCATTGCTGAAATAAACAGCGAAGAAGGTAAATGACCTGTCAAAAAGAGTACCTGTAATGCAATAATATGTATGATATGCATGCAATGTTTTCAAGGATCTCGCGGGGTAGACAAGAAAAATTGTTAGAATTTGAATCCGGTAGCTTGATTGAAGGAACTTCACGTTGTTGAGAGTCCTTCTTCAAGGGTCAAGGCTCACCATATCTAGTGGGTCATAGCCCCTGACTTTAGTCATCATGTCTGGTTTTGATTTCCAAACAACCTTGGTTAGGGGAACCTTCTTCAAGAGTCAAGGCTCACCATGTCAAGTGGGTCATAGCCTCTGACTCAGATCATTAACCTGGCTAGAGGAAAATAAATCCCCTTTGCCCCTTGCTAGACATTTTGATTCATCATGACCTGCATCACAAGCCCTTGAGATCCTTGAAACGGATTAGTCCTTATGCGGGATGTATGCAATGGTATGATGTTATGCTATGCATGGGGTAATGTAGGCAAATATTATTATGAGTCCCAATTAAGGACTGTAAACAAAACTTGCAAGAAACTCAAGTGTCAGATAACAAGCATGCAAATAGTCAAGTTGGAAGGCACACAAGTCACACAAGAGAAGCCCTTAGAGTTTAGGCCAGCATGGGGTCTAGGTATTACCCTCTTTCAGTTTGTTGGTTAAGACTTGTCCTATCAGAAGTAACCGGGTTCTAGAGGATCCCAATATCACTGACTACCCTCAATCGGTCATAACTCCCGCATCGCAATTTTTTCTTGCGGCCAGAACCATCACGAGAGTTTAGCCTCAATGGGCGTAGCATACTGCTACTGTTCTATTGGCCAAGTTGGGTCATTTAAGGTTTTAAGGTCGGTTGGTGCTTAATGACTCCTCAAAAGACCCATATTCTCCTCGTTGCGACACAAGGGATATCGGTACAGACCAAGGCGCCACACCAACGTAGCCACTGCTTCACCCGTGTCGGTCTACGCCGGACGGGTCCCTCACAGATTATGCTACCTAAAAGGGTATCCCTAGATCCGGGTTAGGATCTATGAAACTCTGAGACAAGCCCACAATATTAAAGCAAACAAAACAAGCAATTGAAAACATAAGAGTGGTCTAATCCTAAGGTATACCTCACTTATTAGTATCCCTAGCAGAGTCGCCAGTTCTGTGATCGGTGGATCTGGAACTGACTGTTTAAAGCTGGTTCGCGAAATGTCGCAGAAGCAAGAGTCGCCACCGTCTTTTATTTTCTCCAATATGGACAGGACAAAAGCACAGCAAAATTCCTTATGAGAATGTTTCTCGGTTCGGGAGGTAGATTTATAGAAAGGGAAGGTGTTAGCACCCTTTCTATCCATGGTTATCCATGGGCTCTTAGATACTTGCTCATTTGTGTTTTCAAAATGTTTGCTTTTCAATTGTGAATGAGTTTGAAAAAGTTTCGTTTAAAGATTTCAGATCGACTCTTGTATCAGTCCTCAAGAGTGTTTGAAAAATTGTTTTGAAAGCTTTTTGAAAAGTGTCGGTGTGAAAAGAGTTTTGATTTTTTTTGAATTAGAGCAAGTATCTACGAGTCATCTACCTACCCTAAGGAATTAGGCTGTGTAAATGTCCTTAAGGTAGTGCCATTCCACCATTGAGAGGTAGGTAGCACCACCGTTGGAGGTGTTCGGGTCAATTCATTTGTAGGGATAGTGTGGTCACCAGAGCAACAGTAGGACACCTTAGAAGCTACCCTTATGCCATTGATCCTTTTAAATTCCGAGGCAACCATTTCGAGGCAACTGGATCATGTCATGGACATAAGGACTTACTAAAACGTCCTATACTCGACGACCACGTTTCGAGGGCAAGGCAACAGTGAGGCGTACCCTAAGAGTGGTGTGTGAACTTGTGTGTTATTTTCATGCTATGTTTTATCTTGTACTTGTATCATGGTGATCTACGCTCGTTTTTAATTTAGGCCATACATTCTTTCATGTCATTAGAATTTAAAAGTGCAGAAATTAAAGTGCGGAAAGATAAATCCTACGCTATTACAAGGCGCGGGTCTATACATCGCCAAATTAACAAAGACCCGTTTTTTTTAAAAAATGCGGAAAATAAATAAATTCCTAATTACTATTACAAGGCTTGAGCAATTACATAATGTTTACAAAGGAAAATAAGAATAAATGCGCGAAAGAAATAAGGTTGCACGTTCGAGGGCGTTGGACCCTTTTGAAATTAAATTGAAATTAAGACTAATTAGTTATTTAATTAAGAAAAGAAATTGGTTTTTATGTTTTTTGTATTTAATGAAGATAAAGAAAATAAAAATTAAAATTAAAAGAAACCCTAATTCTAAGTTGTTTTAATTATTAAGAAAACATTAAAGTTTAACCTAATTTACTAATCAATTAATATACATGTTTATTTACAAAATATTTATTAATTAATAATAATAATAATGATGAGAAAATTATTTAATAAAAAAAAAGGATGAAAAAGTTAAAAACCCTAATTTTTACATATTTTAATTTATTAAGAAAAAGATTGAAGTTTTAACACCTAATTTAACTAGTTAATTATTAAGGTTTATTTACAAAATAAATTAATAGGAGTTAAATATAATTAAACATATTTTAATTTTTCTGTATTTTATATTGTGAAAGTTAATTTATGTGGATTAAATAAAACAATTAAAAAGAATAATTGAAAAGAATAAAAGAAAAGAAAATTACGAGAAGGAATACAAACAAGGAGGGGTGTCTGGCCCTTTTTGGAGGTTTTTGTAGAGCAATTTGTCCCCAAGATTGCAAGGCCTGCGTTGACTTTCCAGCTTGTGTGTATGCTGGTTGACTTGGGCGTATCCTGGAGTTCACGTTATGGCCATTGGATTGAAGCTCAGATTATGTGGCAAGCTAGCGTTTGAGGATGTATGATGAGCCCTGGGACGTGCACTGCATGGAAACATGTTGGGAAGAAAAATATGAAATATGTGGGGGGGACCTGGGAATCGAACCCAGGTCCCAATACCTGCCAGACAGCTCATTCACCAACCAAGCCAGCGCGTTTCTTTGTATGCATAATGGAACATGATTATTATATAAAAAAAGAAGCGTTAGTGGTATGCACAAAAAATCACGCGCCAAATTTGAATTATCCAGTAACATCAAGCCACGCTAGCTTTCTTCTTTGTTTGCCTGAAAATAGAAAACAGATAGCGGGGGTTTTAAACCCCCACTAAATAGAAACCATGAAAATAGCGATTAGAACATGAGCAAATATAAAAAAGGCGCGAGGTGTGAGTTTGTCTCGTCTTGAAGTCACGAATCCAATGGCACAGGTTTGAAGGTCTGATTTTTCCATATGAAGAAACCCCTAAATTTGGAGCTCTGAAAACCTAGAAAACGTTAATGGCATATTTTGATATAGGCATTGTTAGTTCAATTAAAGGGTACCATTAGCTTCAGAACATCAATATTAGCAAGAATCAACAATTGAAACTCATGAATAATGCATGAAAAGTAAAACACGATTATGGAAAAGTTTGTGAAAAGTGTGACTTTGTTCTACCAATTCTTGAGGTCTGGAGATTGGTTCTTGATTGCAACACGTTCCTAGCAATGTCAGGAATGTATTGGAAGGCTTGTTGTGCTTTGAAACGCCTTGTAACTAGGTTTTCAATTTTCAATTTTTTTTGTCAAAAGTTGCAATTTGGTTCTATGGTTTTGAGCAGTTTTTCGTGTGTGTATCAATTAGGTTAGGTTATGCCTTTGTATGTGAAGCTTTCTAGGTCAAAAACCAAGCCCATAGTCCATTGAATCAATGTTTTGAATATTTGATTTTCCATATCTTTTTTCAATCTTTTCTTCATGAAAATTATGCCAATTATGGAAGATTTGGCCTTGTTGATTGATGCACGAAATATTTAGCTCATAATGGACATATTTGCTGCACAAAAAAGATTTAAAACCATTGTTTAATATTTTTCTCATAATTAAATTTAATTAAATGAATTAATAAGATTAAAAATTCAAATAATTAATCAAAAATAACAAAATACATCCCTTTGAGGTCAATGGGTCGTGCATAGCCTTTGGGTAATGATTCATGGAAGAATTGTGGCCCATTAGCATTTTTGAAGCCTTTTGTGCAAAGTTGACTTTTCAAAATTCCCAAAAATTTCCCAACTTCTCCAAGGCATATCTTGCTTAATTTTTAAGTTATGATCATGTTCTTGGACATTTTGAAAAGGTATTGAAGTCATCTACCCAATTCCTTTGGTCCCATGTCATTTTGATTTACCAATATCATGTTATGGTCCTTGACTTAAAGTGCCTTTTTGTTGACTTTTGAAAATGACCTATAATGTTGAAATTGTTAACTTTTTGTGAGAGCATTTATTGGACTTGAAGTGTGAAGATGAGTTGTAGGAAATGTCATTCTCTTCAAAATGAGCTTTGGATGGGATTTTTCTGATAAACCATGAGGAAGTTATGCCCTGGTCAATATGCAGTTGACTTTTTCAACTGTCCAAAAATAGAAACTTTTGCATCTTGAGACTTTTTGAGCCATGCTTGTGAAATCACGATCAAGAATTGATCAAATGGTGTATGTGGCTTCAAAATAAGATGTTGACAAAAATTTTTGACTTTTGACTGTCAAATGACCATTTTGCCCCTGCAGTTGACTGTGAAGCATTTAGGGTTTTTGACTGTGCAATTTGATGCTGTGAGTCTTGAAACTTGGCCTATGGATGCTTGACAACGTATATAGACATGTGGGACTTGATTGGACCCTTGGAAACCTCAATTTCTTTTTCAGAACCAAAACCTTAATTTTGACTGTGTTAGGAGGCAATTGGACTGTGCAACCCTTGAGAGATTTTGAACCTTGATCTTGGCAAATCTTGAAGAATATGGGAGGGCAAATTTTGGGGTACAACAGACGGCTTGGGCAAAAAAGGGTATCCTGGTGGACTGAAAACCTGAAAGGGCGGTCCAAGAAAAAGTTAGGGATTAAAGCGTACGACTATGTCTCGTTGGATCATCTACCTACAACAAGCTTGTTACCAACGTCAAGTTCAGATACAAATTAATTAATTCAACTTCTTTCGACAAGTAAGGGATGAGATGCTTGAAGATATAAGGGCAATAGAAGAGTTGAAACTTGACGGGACTGTTGTACCTCAAAATTTGCCCTCTCATTTATCAAGACTTTTCTCACAAGACTTCTTGGACTCAAGACAGGATTAGGGTTTGGTCAGCTCAAGACATCTCATCTTGCACTGATACCCCAAAATTAGGTTTTGAGTTTGCACAAGGATTTTTGGACCATCAATGCTTCATGTGACTTTCATACACCATCTTGGACCCCTAAGATTGCTCATGTCAAGTTTTAAGCCTTGAATCACATTTTTGCTCAGTCAATTGGACAGTTGACCTAAAAATCAGCTGTATTGAGGAAAAAGTCAACCATGGCCAATTTACAGTCAAACTTCATAATTTTTGATCCACAACAACATTTTAGACTCATATGAACCATTTGATCAAGTTTGGATCACAACTCCTCAAGAAATTTGATCAGATCATCAAAAGGGCAAAATGGTCAAAATTAGGGTTTTGACTGAGAAAGGGCAATTTCTGATTTTTAACCAAGCCAATGACCAATTGGGTTCAAACATTATTTCAAGGGTTCATTAGAATCATCTTGACCTAATCACATAGTTCAAAAGATCTCAAGTTCATAGGATTGACAGATGAATTTTCCAGTCAACTGTGCACTGAAAAGTCAAACTTTGACTTTTTGGTCAAAATCAAGTGCCAAGGGTCATAATTCATCATGATATGTCAAAACATGAAACTTGTTGACCAAGAAAACCAATTTTTAAAATTAGGGTTTGAATTTGAAAATTTTCATAACTTAGAATTTTTCTAAGTATGGAAATTTTCTTATTTCTTCCCAACTTTTCACCACTTTTTCACCATGATGCAATTTGATTCAAAGAAAACTTCCAACATGAAAGTTGTAGTACTCCATGAAATATACAACTTTGCTTCACAAAGTTTTCCTAAAAGATGATTGTATCTCAAGTTATGAATTTGTGAATAGGGGTCCATGAACTAAATAACTTAGTGAAAATTTGCCCTAATTTAGGCAGGTTTTTGACCCTACTTCATGGACATTTTTCACCTAATTACAAGAGGTATATCAAAATTCATTTCAAATATGGATTGTAGATCATGTTGCAAGATTTCAAAAATGTCCAATAACTCTCCGAGGTCATTTGTGGTTAGGGAGAATCGAAGAAGAGAAATTGACATTTTGTCACTTTTGATCAAGCCATTTTTACAAAGTGTCAAGTTGCAAATCTGATCAAGGATGCTTGTACCTTTCATTACAGGTCCTAAACTCATTCTACACTCCATAATTAAATTCAAACTCATAGGATAAGGGCTTTATCTTTGCCTTTGGAGCATTGTACAAGAGATTATTCCATAAATGGCCAAAAGTTCACAATGCCATTTTCATAAAGCAAGCTTTTTGCAACTTTATCAACCTTGAGCCTTGGACCTGTTTCTTTGAGACAAGCAACTTCCACAGATATCAAGCAATATGTACCAACTCTCTGCAGCTAGCAAGCAAGCAAGTACAGGCTTGTTAGCATAGTCACTTCAACTTTTCTTAAAATGCAAGAAAGTTGGCCAAAAGTTCAGAACTTGTACAAGCTGATAAAGAGTGGACTTGGAATCATTCTATAGGGATTCACAAACTTGTTACAAACTAGAACACGAATGCTTAACCTCTAAAACTCTCCAAAACTCAGAAACTTCATTTTTCTGCCCAAACTTCCAGCTTCTGCAAAATCCTAGCCATATCATTTTTGGCTCGTGCGTTTCTTGTTTCAACACTTCAAATATCTTATCCACATCATATCAAAGTTATCCAAGCCTTTACATTGTTGTTGTAACCCCTGTTTCAACCATCACCATTTTCACTTTAGAAGCTTGCAACTTGACTTCTACAAAGAGTTTCAGCCATCCACAAAGTAAGCTAGGCATTGGATTAGCTTCAGGGTAGTTCAAGGAAGCTCACACGATCCTCAGGCCTCACTCAAAGTCTCCACATTGCCATATCCAAATCCAGCTGAAGGAGGTATTTTTCAAAACTCTATCTCTTTATTTAGGCATCCTCGAGCCACGATTTGTGAAGCAAAAATGTAGTCCTTGACATGGTGAAGCTGTACATATGCATACTTGTCATTTATATTAACTGAGCAGTGAGAATTTAAAGCTTGAAGTTCATGAAATAATTAGGTCACGAATTAGGGGTGATTAAATTCTCTCTGATCTATGAGAGTTAGGTTACAAATTTTATATCATTGGAATCGTGATATTACAAGCTACATGTTTTATGTTATGGGTTTTTATTTTTGTGCAAGCAATAGCAAGATACAGATATGAAGCATATACGCGTGCGTAGGAGGGAGCTGGAGGACAGGGATGACCTGTCTGGGCCTTGTTATTTTTGTTATTCACCCCCCCCCCCCCCCCGACCACTATTTGCACCCCCTGCTTCTTATTTTATAGTTTTGCATATTTTCTCATTTTTTTTATGTTTTTTGCTTTTATTCATTTTTCTGAACATTAAAAAATCTTGAAAAATATTTTTTTTTATTTTTTGCATTTTATTTTATTTTTTTAATTAATTTTTGGCATGAAAAATAGTCTTATTAGATAATGGACTTTATTTTCTTAAATAAATTATAAATATATTTAGTAAATACTATACATTTTTTATTTTATTTGTTTCACACATAAAGTATTTATTTTTTTATACATATTTTAATTTTTAATATCTGTGCATAATATTATTTATTATTTTCTAGTACAAAAATGAACAAAACATTAAAATAGAACATATATTTCTTTTAATCAAAAATTAGGGTTTCCCCCTTTCAAAAATAATAATATTATTTTTCCTTATTATCTAGGGTTAATTAATCTTATTTTCTCATACCTTAAACAAATACAAAAACCTTTTTTCCATAAATACATTGCATTGCATATTTAAAGATTTGTATATTTATTTAATTTGCACAATGTTCAATTGGGTTGTAATAGTATTTTTAGGGTTTATTTTGTGCAATATCCCCATTCAAAAACTTGTATCCCCTCTCCCATAATAATTGTTGTAATAGCTTAGTTTACATTTACGCAATTTATTGTTTTATATACTTGTGTAGTAAATTAGGGTTTTGCATGATAAGACCAAAAACAAACAAATAGAAAAGACCTAATACAATACAAATCAAATGCATGTAAAATGACACACTTTTCACACAAGCACCCTTAGGGTTTCACCCACTTGGTTGCCTAAAACAAAATGGTCATTTTACGCACGCGAAGTATCTTGGCAAAACAAAACAAAATAAGATCATAGTCCCTCGATGACGCTATAAAAAGGTTGCCTAAACAAATGATCTTGGTCCCTAAAAACATGCTAAGATACTTGGCAATATTGCTATCATGGTCATACAATGACCCACGCCCGTCCCGTTTAACATCCAAAGATAGGGTTGTTTACCAAAACAATGGTAAATCAACAATGTCAAAGGAATAAAAATGCACAAGAAAGACTTTTGAGTAGGTAGATAACTTCTAGTTACTTGATCAATTTCAAAATAATCCTTGCTATTTTCAAAAACAAACACACACACATTTCAAAACAACTTTCAAAATATTGGAACATTTTTCAAAAGACAAACATCTTTGTATACATTCTTACGAACGAGAATCATTACAAAGATTACCTAAACGAAAGGCCTTTTTTCAAAATACTTTCAAAACCACAAAGCACCATTTCAAACAATTTCAAAGCAAAGCAAGTGATCTAAGCAAGTAACTAAGAGCCCATGGAAAACCATGGATAAAAAGGGTTCTAGCACCTTCCCTTTTCATAATCTACCCCCCGAACTCAAGAAAACATCTCAAAGGTCTTTCCTGTGCTTTTTTACCTTTCCTTTTGGATAAAAGAAAAGTCGGTGGCGACTCTTGCTAACCGCAACATTTGCGAACACAAACGTAAAACCTCAAGTCAGTTCTCCCACCGCATCACAGAACTGGCGACTCTGCTGGGGAAAATTCTAAAAGTGGGGTTACCTTAGGGTTTAGATCACCTTTATTTGCTTACAATTGTTTGACTTGTTTGCTTTACACTTTGGTTCTATTGTTTGGGTTTGAATCCTCTACCCAGACTTGTGAAACATTATAGGTAAATAGCAATACATTTTGGAAACTGTGCGGGGTATACCGACATGGTCTAAGCAATAGCTATATTAGTGCGACATATTTGTGGGTACCGGTAGCCTTTGAGTCAATCAAAGAGAATATGGGGCCGCTGAGTGATGTCATGAAGCACTAATGAGCTTCTAGAACCTTTACTTGACCAACTTGGCCTTTTAGGATGTAGTGAGATGACCGACTTTGGTGCAGTCCGAAGTTGGTAGATACTCGATACTACACTCATTGAGGGTTGGTTCCTTGGAATATTTCGGTCTCCAGTAAAGAGGCTCGAATTGAAACAATGAACAAGGAAACAATCCAGTGATATTGAGCTCTTTAGAACCAGATTACTATTTCTAGGACAGGTTGAGCCAACTAAACTTCAAGAGGGTACTTACCTATGAAACCCCATGCAAGCCTAAACTAGGAACTTGTGTGATTTTCTTGTACATATATACTTGCGCATAACATCATGGACATCATAAACATCATATGCATCCACTAACCATTTCAAGGATTTTTGGAGATTCATCTTTGTTCTTGCTTTGTAGGTTATGGATTCACTTCGCAGGAAAACTATCCAAATCAACCTTGTAAGAATTCCTCCACAACTAAAGGAGCTAGCTTCAAGGATTCCTGAGAATTCTCCATTCACCGAGAGACATGGTCGTCTACTCAACTTGGTCACTTCCAACACTGAAGAGGATATGATGAAAGTTCTCTTCCAGTTCTTTGACCCTTTACATCATTGCTTCACATTTCCTGACTATCAACTTGTGCCCACTTTGGAGGAATTTTACCAACTCTTGAGGATTCCTATTCTCAATAAACTACCTTTCAATGGTACGGAAAGAGATCCAAAGCCAGAAGAGATTGCTCAAGCCATGTACTTGCACTCATCTGATGTCACAACACATTGGGAAACTAGAAGTGGTGTCAAAGGCTTCTTGTCAAAGTTTCTGTTTGAGAAGGCCTGAAGCTGTTGGAATTCTCTAGACTTGCAAGCTTTTGAGGAGATTGTAGCTCTTCTTATCTATGGGATGGTCTTGTTCCCTAATCCTGACCAACTTATAGACGTGAACACTGTCAAAATCTTAATGACTCGCAACCCGGTGCCTACATTCCTTGGGGATATCCTCCACTCTTTTCACACTCGTACAATGAGGAAAAGAGGTTTTCTCATGTGTTTCACTCCTCTCCTGGAAAGATGGTTTATTTCTCATCTTCCCCAATCAGTCTTGAAGAATGAGCAAGGCTTCAGGTGGTCACAAAGGTTAATGACACTTAACCATTCAGATATTCATTGGTGTTCTCGATCAAAAGAGAATGTTATTATCATTGAACTTTGTGGGGAATTCCCTAATGTCCCTCTACTTGGCATTAGGGGAGGCATCACCTACAACCCTTACTTATCTCTAAGACAGTTTGGTTATGCCCGAAGGGATGGCCCACATGACATGCTGATTCAAGGTTTGGTTTTCGACTTCGACAACGACGACCAAGGACTTCGTCAGAGATTCATCTGAGCTTGGAGGATGCCAAACAAGGTGGATAGCAAGACTCTGGGACACAATAATTTCATCCCTCTTGAGCCTTACCTCAAGTGGGTACGAACCCGCGCCCAAAGTCTCATGATGCCTTACCCCTCCATTCTCCCAGTGATTATAGAGCCTGTTAAGGAAGGAGAGGTTCCATACACCATCCTACATCCTGACATGCCAACATCACTCGAAGACCTACAAAGGAGTTGGATACAGCTCAAGGGAAAGCGCGATACTTTCGAATCCCAATTCTACGCAAGAGAGAAGAAGGTTTTGGAACTCACTCGGATACTTCACGAAGAGAAGACTCTCAACACCTACATTGCACCAAATAGGATGCGCAACGTCTTTTTACCTTAGAATTTTGTATTATTTTGCCCAAGGGGCATTGATGTACTAACAATTCTATCTTATTAATATGACGTGTGTTTCTTTTTTGTTTAAAACAAATTTGAATTTCTGAATCCTTGAAAGAATTTCATGAATACATATCTGTTGTACCCCAAAATTTACCCTCCCATGTTTCTCAAGACCTTTCAAGAATAATCTCCAAGTGGCTCAAGATTGCTCAAGAGTTGGACAGTCAAATCATCTCCTAAGGCAGTCAATCTCAAATTAGGGTTTTATGTTGCATCAAGGTCCTTACATACAAATGACCTCAAATTCTCCCAAATGTCCTAATATGTTCTCAAGTTCATCCATGTCAAATTTCAAGCCTTGTAGAGAAAGTTTGGTCAGTCAATTGCTCAAGAGGTCCAAAAATCGACAGTGTTAGGGCAAAAGTCAACTGTGACCTACATACAGTCAAACCTCAAGATTTTTTGTCAACATTCTCATTTTGAAGGATAATTCATCATTTTATCAAGGGTTGATCATGATTCATCAAGGATTGCTCAAAATTCATCAAGATTCAAAAGTTGCTAAATTAGGGTTTTGCAGGAAAAGTCAACTCAACTTTGACCAACCATAACTTTCTCATACTTTATGAGAAATGACCAATACAAAGCTCATTTTGAATAGGATGAAATTTCCTACAATCCATCTTCACACCCCAAGATCAACAAATGCACTCACAAAAAGTTACAAATTTGGACATTATAGGTCATTTTTGAAAGTCAACAAAAACACCTTTTTTTGCCAAAGCTTATAACTTGAGAATGGAATATCAAAATGAGATGAGACCAAACGGGTTGGTTAGAGGACATCTCAAGGTTTCTAAACAGTCCAAGAATACTTACAAAAGTTTAAAATTGAAGAAGTTATGCATTGTTGAAGTTGGGCATTTTTCCAAAATTGCCAAAAGTCAACTATCCCCAAAACTTCAAATTTTGCCAAATGGGCCCAATTTTTTCCACTTGATTTGATCTTGTCACACTACACACGTGTCCTATCTTCAGTTTTGTGTCCAATTGTTAGTTTTTCCATTTTATTTGATTTTTATTGAATTAATTTATTTTTAATCAATTTAAATCCAAATAAAATCCAAATCTTAATCAATTGGAATCTTTTTGATTGATACAGGTCTTTAATATCATTATGGCATGATCAAATTCAAATCAAGGCATATCATGCACAAAATATTGGATTTGGGACATTTTTGGAAGCTTTGTAATGGAGGATCATATCATATCTTCAATAATCAATTCACAAAGATTCAAAGCCCAAACTTTGACCTAATGCATTGCTGGATACATATAAAAACCAAAGGCACATGATTTAGAACCAAGAGGCTGCACAATCTGGAAAACCAAAACTTGAAAAAGTTGGAAACTGAAATCTTGGTTAGAGGCCAATTCAAGACAAAAACTCAACGTAGACTTCTTGCTTGACATCCACTGAAGCAGTAGCAATCAAAAGCAAAGCCAATCGCCTCTTAAAACACGTTGTAAGTCTCCTTGAACACTACCCTGTACATGAAAACGCAATCTCTTATTCTTGTATCCTTTTGCCAAAAATTTTGCACAATCATGCTAATCGGTCCATTTAGAGACTTTCTGCAATATTTGATTTTGTTTTCATAGCCTGTAATGCCACGCTCGAATCTATGGTTCGTGCTTCTTGTTTTTGGGGTTTTTAGTTTCAGGAAAAATCAAGGTTATTGATGGACATGGGTACGTTCAGGAGGGAGAGACGAGCATGATGGTGGTTTCAGAATTCGTTTTTATAGCCTAGAGAAGATTTTAGGATCAACCTAGGGATTTAGTTGCGGATTCAAATCTGCAGGAAAAAGAACCAGGGTTCAGTGGAGAAGACGAAGACGTGTCCTTCTCCAACCGGCCCATTCAAATTTCGCGCTTTTATTTTTATAATTCTGGCATTTGTTGATTTTTCCAATATAATGTTTAATGCTTATTCCACTAACAATAAAAACAAAGTGATGTAGTGGCAAGGGCGTGTGTTCATTGGACAATGGGACATGGGTTTGATTCCCAGGTCCCCCACATATTTGCTATTGTTTTTCTTCAGATATTCCAATGCCTTTCAAAGATCATGGTGCACCATACTCCCTCAAATCTTGAAGCGCCAGGTGGCCCCAGGCCAGATCTGGTGGACCAAAGATGATGTCCATCCTATGCTCAAGTCAATGGACGCCCACTGGATCAGCAAAGTCAATACAGGCTTGCGCCTGTTGGGCCAAAGAATTGCCAATCTCACTCCCAAATTGGGCCTGAACCCCCTTGGGTTATTTCTTTTCCTTTCTTTTTTTAATCTATTTCTTTAATTGTTTTGTTTTTTTATTTTATTATTTAAAGTAACCAATTATTAATTTTTTCTCATAAAATCAAAACACGAAAATATTTTTATTTATTAAAATTAAATTCATGACTTTATTTTTGTAAATAAATTAATTCAATTAATTTAGGTTAGTTAGGTCTAATTTTAATATCTTTTTGCAATATTTAAAATTAATATAGAATATTAGGTTTTTACTAACTTTAAACAATTTATTTTTTATTTCTTTAAATATCCAAAAATCCAAAAATATTTTAATTAATTAATTAATTAAATGGTTAACTTAGATTTAATTCCATTTAATTCAAAAATAAACAAAAAATGCTTTCTTTAATAAAAAGGGTCAAAACACTAAAAAAATGCACCGATTTAATTTTCTCGCACGCGATCCATATTTTCAATATTGTAATTGCTTCTGTAATGTAATAGCTTCAAATAGGACTTTACATTATTTTATCGCTTTCTTTTATTTTTCGCAATTTAATTTAAAGGGTTGTTTTTGGCGATGTAAATACCTGACGCCTTGTAATAGTTTAGATTTGATTTCCGCAATTTAAATTCCGCAACTATATACTGTTAGATGTTTGATAATAGGGAATGCATGACAAGATCAAATGTATGAACTTAAAATCAACATAGCTCACCCATGACATGTACAAAGATAAAATTAACCGAAATAACACACTCGCACATGCGCACTCCTAGGGTACACCTCACTTGGTTGCCTTCGAACGTGGTCATTGAGTATAGGAAGTTTTAGAGGTCACCCTCTTGTCCAAAGATCATAAGTTGCCTCGAAACGGTTGCCTCGGAAAAAATGATCTAAGACATTAGGGTTACCGCTAAGGCGTCCTAACATTGCTTTAGTGACCACACGTCCCTTAATCGAATTGACCCTTAAAACTCCAACGACGATGCTACCCACTCCTCAATAGTGGGATTGCGTTGTCTAAAGGACATTTGTACAGATTAATTCCTTTTTCGAGTAGGTAGATGGTTCTTGAGTACTTGCTCTTTCAAAAACAAAACAAAACTTTTCACACTTACACCTTTCTAACAAAAAACTCTTTTCAAGCTCACAAACACAAAGAAAAGCAAATTTTGAAAACACTTTGAGAAAGTACCTAAGAGCCCATGGATAACCACGGATAGAAAGGGTGCTAACACCTTCCCTTTCTATAATCTACCCCCCGGACCCGAGAAACATCTCGAAAAAGGAATTTTTCTGTGCTTTTTTCCTTTCCTTGTTGGATAAAATAAAAGTTGGTGGCGAGTCTTGCTTACCGCGACATTTTGCAAAAACAAACGCAAAATGCGAACCAACATTCCAAAAAACAGTCAGTTCTCTCCCACCGTATCACAGAACTGGTGACTCTGCTGGGGATATTAATAAGTGGGGTGTACCTTAGGATTAGATCACTGTTGTTTTCAATTGTATGCTTTGTATGCTTTATATTTGTGGGCTTGTATCGGAGTTCTATAGATCCTAACCCGGATCTGGGGATACCCTTTAGGTAAGTAGCAATAAACTGTGAGGGAACTGTATGGCGTAGACCGATGCGGTTGAAACAATAGTTATGTTAGTGTGGCACTTTAGCCTGCACTGATATCCCTTGTGTTGGAATGAGGAGAATATGGGTCTTCTAAGGGGTCATTAAGCACCAACTGACCTTAGAACCTTTAAATTGACCAACTTGGCAATAGAACAGTAGCAGTATGCTACACTCATTGAGACTAAACTCTCGCGATGATTCCGGCTGCAAGAAAAGGTTGCTAAACTGGAATTATGACCGATTGATGGTAGTCAGTGATATTGAGATCCTCTAGAACCCGGTTACTATTTTTAGGACAGGTTTAAACCAACTGAACTGAAAGATGGTAGTACCTAAGCTCCTTGCCAGCCTGAAATCTAAGGGCTCTCTGTGTGACTTGTGTGCCTTTACCGTGTTTGCTATTTGTGAATACTTGTGGTGTGCTTACTATCATGACATCATAACATTGCATACATCTTGCATAAGACTAACCTATTTCAAAGATAGGAGGGATTCATCTTTGTTCTGTTTTGTAGGTCATCATGATGCCCATGCGTAGGAATACCATCCGGATTAACTTTGTTCAGGTTCCCGCCTTGCTTAAGGATTTGATTGCAAAGATGCCTAATACTACTTCTTTCATCAGGAGACATGGTTATCTTCTCAGTTTGGTCACCTCTAAATTGGACGAGCAAATGATGAGTGTCCTGGTCCAATTCTATGATCCGTTGTACCATTGTTTTACTTTTCAAGACTATCAACCGGTTCCCACCTTAGAAGAGTTCTCTGAGCTGCTCGATATATCTATTTTGGATAAGACCCCGTTTACTGGTTGGGATAAGATTCTTAGGCCCGAATAGATTGCTGCAGCCCTTCACTTGACCAAAGAGGAGGTAATGGCTAATTGGGAGACTAAAAGTGGAGCAAAGGGCTTTCTGACTAAGTTTTTGGTTGGTAAGGCTAACTATTTCTGGGATAGTCTAGACTTTAAGGCCTTCGAGGATATTCTGGCTCTTCTGATATACGGCTTGGTATTGTTTCCAAACTATGACTCCTTTGTTGATGTGAATGCGATAAAGATCTTCATCTCTTGGAATCCGGTACCCACTCTCTTGGGTGACATTCTTCATCAGCTTTATGCTCGTACTGCCCGAAAGCGGGGAACCTTGATGTGTTGTGTTCCGTTATTGGCGAGGTGGTTTATTTTGCACCTTCCCAAGTCAGTGCTGAAGAACAAAGAAGGCATGGGCTGGGCTTATAGGGTGATGTCTCTCTCTCATAATGACATCATTTAGACTCTCAAGGGTATGGACGAGGTGACTATCATTGATCGATGTGGGGAGTACCCTAATGTTCCATTGCTAGGAACCCATGGAGGAATTTCTTACAACCCATGCTTAGCTCTACATCAGTTCGGGCATGCCATAAGAGAAGGACCTCATGAGATGCTAATGCCTAGTATCATCTTTGATTTTCAAGGGGATAGCGACGAGCAACGTCGTAGATTTATAAGGGCTTGGGATAGAGTTCACCAATCTGATCCACATGAGTTGGGCCCAAAGACTTCTCTGCCAATGGAGCCATATCTCAGATGGGTCCGCATCTGTGCCTAAAAGCTAGGTATGCCATATGTAGTTGTCCGGCCTATCACTCTTGAAGTTGCTAATGAAGAAGGAGTTCTTCCAACCATCCTCCATCCTTATATGCCCACTGACATTGGGGCACCGAAAAGGTCTTGGATGCAGCTAAGGGAAGAACGGGATTCTTACCGAGAGAAGTTCAATGAGCAAGAGCAGAAGATCCAAAAGTTGACTAGGCAGTTGGAGAACGAGCGGATTCTCAATGACTATGTCCGCACTGATAAGAAGAGACCATGGGAGCGTTGATTGACCTTTGATGATTTCCTTTCCAGTTTTTATTTACTTTTCAGTATTTCCATTCTTGTAACGCCTTAAGGGCATTAGTTGAACAATTTGAATTCCAAATTTTTTCTAATAAAGGGTGTTTCATTTCTTGTTTACAAATTTGAATCTCCTGATTGTCTTTGAAATCATAATCATACGCATTTCATCCCATGCACTTCATAAATAGGTACCCGTTACAGGTCTCTAATCTTCTTAGTTGTTTATTTCAGCACTCATCATGTCTGTTGAACCTTCAACTAAGCAAGATATCAAGGCCCTCCAGGCCCAAAATGCCCAATTTCAAGAGCTATTCATGAATCTAGCTAAGGGTTAGCAAGATCTGAAGACCCTGATTCTGAAAGAGAAGAAGAAGAAGAAGAAGCAGAAGAAGAGGACAATCATGTTCAACACAGGGCACAGGTTTGGAAACAGGCTACAGAATGAAGTTAATCTGACCACCTCATCGGAGGGAAAGATAGTCAAGAGGAAAGGAGGGCTCCTAGCCCTGTGGTCTCCAACAATGGGACGGACTTCGATGAAGAACAATATCCTCCTACTGAGGACAGATACAAACAACTAGAAGACCGGTTGAGTGCTATGGAGGTACAGAAGGTGCCTAGTCTGGACTTTGGTGATCTAGGTCTATCATCTGGGGTAGTAATTCCCCACAAGTTCAAGGCACCAGCCTTTGCTAAGTATGACGGAGTTTCTTATCCGAAGTTGCACCTCTGGTCATATGTAAGGAAGATTCATCCGTACACTGCTGATAAGAACCTATGGATCCATTTCTTTCAAGACAGTCTCTTAGGGACTCAGCTTGAGTGGTTCTACCAGTTGGACGGAGCTAGTATCCACAGTTGGGAAGATTTGGCTACTGCTTTCTACAGGCAGTACCGATACAACTCTGACCTCGCTCCCACGCATACCCAACTCCAGGGTATGTCAATGGGAACGGGAGAAGGATTAAAATATTATGCTCAGAAGTGGAGAGACCTCGCCGGAAGAGTACAACCACCTTTGGCTGATCGGGAGCTAGTTGACATGTTTCTGGGGACCCTGTCTGGTCCATTTTTCAACCACTTAATTGGAAGCTCTTCATCTGGTTTTATAGAGCTAATTATGACCGGTGAGAGGATTGAGGCTGGTATTAAGGCTGGTAAGATACAAAAGGGTGCTTCATAGAGCACCGAGAAGAAGTCGTTTAAGAAAGAGTCAAGTGTTGTCTACAGTGCGAGAAGACATAATAGACCTGAACACCGCCAAGCTGTTAATGCAGTTGTTATTTCAAAACCTGTTGGTTCTCCTCAGCACAACAGTCAACAAAAGGATGAGAGACCTCGAAGGAAATTCACCCGTCTCAGCATGACTTTGTCTCAGATTCTGCCACAGTTGTTGAAGACCAATCTGGTGATTCTAAAGGAAGCCCCGAAGAATTCAAATACAACATCACCGAGGTATAACCCTAATTCCCGCTGTGCTTATCACTCTGATAGCCCGGGGTATAGTACGGATGATTGTTGGACTTTGAAGAATAAGATACAGGACTTAATTGATGCAAAGGAGATTGAGTTCGAGGCGCCCGAAAGGCCTAATGTTGTGACTGCTCCTATGCCCCAGCATGGAGTGAATGCTATAGATGAAGACTCGTTTGTGGTTTCTGTGGATGATATTGTTACCCCTCTGATGACTGTAAAGAATAACCTTTTTCTACCCGGTTTATTTCCGGGTTGTGACGAAGGTTGCCGTATGTGTTCTGTTCTACCTACTGGTTGTTCACTTTTGAAATCAGGTGTCCAGCGCCTGATGGGTAGTAAAGAGATTCTATTTGAGAAGATTGTTGTTCCTGTAGCCCTTACTGAAGAAGTTGCCATTATTACCATTTTCGACAATTCTTCCAAGGCTCCCTTGAGGAAGCCTGTTAGAATTACATCTGTTCCGGGAATCGCACCTGTGAACATCACTGTTCCGGGGCCCATTCCATATACCTCTAATAAAGTTGTCCCTTGGCACTATGGGGCCGATGTTTATTTTCATGGAGTTAAGCAAGAGTTGGATGCTGATACTGACATCAGCAATATTGTTGGACCTGCTAAAGTCACCCATAGAGGAAGACTTTTCTCACCTGATATCTCTCCACCAACGGCCCGAAGACCTGTTGTTATTACACCTGCCACTATTCCCATTCAAATTCCTATTCTTACCCCTGTCGCCGAGTCATCTGACACTCGGGGCAAAGGGATCACCACTGATGTGCCTGCCTAGACAGAGGCACCGAAGACGATTACTATTGAAGCTTCTAAGAAAGAGATGGAAGAGATCCTGGAGATCATCAAAAAGAGTGACTACATTGTAGTTGAACAGCTGGGGCAAACCCCGTCCAAGATTTCTATGTTGTCACTATTATTATGCTCAGAGGCCCATGCCAAGGCTCTGATTACCTTTTTGAAGACTGCCCACGTGCCACAAGAGACATCAGTTGATCAGTTTACAGATTGTATGGCCAATTTGACTGTTGATAATGGGTTGGGTTTCTCGGATGCCGACTTGACTGCTAAAGGGAAGAGTCATAACGATTCCATGCATGTTTCCATTGAATGCATGGGGCACTACTCTTGCACATGTATTGGTGGATATTGGTTCCTCATTGAACGTCTTGCCCAAGAAAGCTCTAGACCGGTTGGATTGTGAAGGGTTGGAGCTGAAACCAAGCAACATTGTTGTCAGGGCCTTTGATGGGTCTAAAATAATGGTACATGGAGAGGTTGATATCCCGATCAAGGTTGGTTCTCAGGTCTTCAATTCTACATCCTATGTGATGGACATTCGGCCATCTTATTCTTGTTTGCTGGGTCGTCCATGGATCCACAAAGTTGGGGCCGTAACCTCAACGCTCCATCAGAAGCTGAAGTACCCGGTCAAAGGGAAGATTGTAATAGTACAGGGAGAGAAAGAGTACATGGTTAGCCACCTCAACTCTTTTCGATATGTAGAGATGGATGGGGAGTTCATTGAGACCCCATTCCATCACTTTGAAGAAGTTCCCCAGACACTGGCGTCGGTTGAGACTGTTGTTGAAGATTCTCCTATGAAGATGGCTTCCCTCAAGGATGCCCGGGCTGTCATTGAGAAAGGTGGGTGTGCACAATGGGGACGACTCCTTGATTTTACACAGAAGACTAACAAGTTTGGTTTGGGTTTCACTGCAGAAGCTCAAAGGGCTGTTCGGAATGCACAAATCGGAAGACCTCCCGTGTTCATCAGCAACTCGGGGGTGAATGCCATTGAAGACGACGTGGAAGAGTCTGAATTCGACAGTTGGATCTATCCTACAACCAACGGTGGACCAAGCAACTGGAGAGCAAAGGACTTCATCCCTATTACTTTTGTTACCCAGTAATGAAACTTTTGGTTTTGAATTTGTAACAGACAATATTTTAAACTTTACGGCCCGGTGTCTTACCCGGGGCACTGTGGCTTCATTTGTGAGGGCTTTATGTGTGTCATTTTCATATATCATTAATAAAAGCATTGGATGTTCTTGCATTTCAAATTTTGTGCTCTTTGTTTTTCTTTATTATATATTGCAAAACAGTTATTTTACACACACTCACATATATAGGTCCACATCCACTCTGGATCTCACTGGTAACGACTCTGCTACTGCCAGTTATGACTTCAAAAATCCGATCAACTTAGTCGAAGACAAAGGTGAAGATGATTGTGAAGTGCCTGGTGAACTTGCAAGACTGTTACTCCAAGAAGAGAGGGCCATTCAGCCGCACGAAGAGCCGGTGGAATCAGTGAATCTGGGTATAGAGACAGATAAGAAAGAAGTCAAGATCGGTGCAAATCTGGAAGCTAGTGTGAAACAACGGTTGATTCGGATGCTGTGTGACTATGTTGAGATCTTTGCCTGGTCTTACGAAGATATGCTTGGTCTAGATACTGATATTGTGGTTCATCGCCTGCCTACCAAGGAAGACTGTCCTCCAGTGAAACAGAAGGTCCGGCGAATGCGCCTAGAGATGTCTGAGAAAATCAAGGCTGAAGTTATGAAACAGTTTGATGCCGGTTTTCTAGAAGTGACTTCTTACCCTCAGTGGGTTGCCAATGTGGTTCCTATGCCGAAGAAGGAGGGTAAGGTTCGAATGTGTGTTGATTACAGGGATTTGAACAGGGCGAGCCCTAAGGATGACTTCCCTCTACCTCATATCGACGTTCTGGTTGACAACACCGCTCAGCATAAAGTCTTCTCCTTTATGGATGGTTTCTCCGGTTATAATCAGATTAAAATGGCTCCCGAAGATATGGAGAAGACAACCTTTGTAACTCAGTGGGGTACCTTTTGCTACAAGGTCATGCCTTTTGGACTGAAGAATGCTGGGGCAACGTATCAGCGTGCCATGGTTGCTTTGTTTCATGACATGATTCATCATGAGATGGAATTATACGTCGACGATATGATTGCAAGGTCCCAGACAGAGGAGGAACATCTTGACCATTTGCAGAAGCTGTTTGATAGGCTGAAGTTGTACAAGCTGAGATTAAACCCGAACAAGTGCACCTTCGGGGTGAGATCTGGTAAGCTGTTGGGTTTCGTCGTAAGCGACAAAGGTATTCAAGTGGATCCTGCAAATGTGAAAGCTATACAAGAGATTCCAGCTCCCAGAATAGAGAAAGAAGTCATAGGTTTCCTGGGACGATTGAACTACATTGCCCGATTCATCTCGCACCTGACTGCTACTTGTGAGCCAATCTTCAAGCTACTAAAGAAAGATCAAGTAGTACGTTGGAACGATGAATGTCAAGCCGCTTTCGAAAGGATTAAAGAGTATCTCCAAGAGCCACCCATTCTAATGCCCCCAGTTGAAGGGAGACCTCTGATCTTATACTTGACAGTACTCGACAACTCAATGGGGTGTGTGCTGGGGCAGCATGACGAGTCTGGCCGAAAAGAGCATGCTATTTATTACCTTATCAAAAAGTTTACCGACTGCGAGACCCGATACTCGTTGCTCGAGAAAACTTGCTGCGCTTTGGCATGGGCTGCTCGCCGGCTGAGACAATATATGTTGACTCACACTACTCTGTTGATATCAAAGATGGATCCAATCAAGTATATCTTCGAGAAGCCTGCCTTGTCCGGAAGAATAACAAGATGGCAGATGATCTTGACTGAGTATGACATCCAGTACACTACCCAAAAGGCAATTAAGGGAAGTGTGTTGGCAGACCATTTGGCACATCAGGCAGTGGATGATTACCAGTCTATGAACTTCGAATTTCCGGACGAGAATATCATGTTGGTAACTGATTGTGAGACACCTGGACCAGATGAAGGACCTGAGGAAGGATCCCGATGGTCTATGTACTTTGATGGAGCTTCAAATGCTTTGGGTAACGGCATTGGCACCGTGATCATATCTCCTAAAGGCTCTCATACTCCGTTCACTGCCCGACTATGTTTCAACTGCACCAACAATATGGCAGAGTATAAGGCGTGCATTATGGGCCTTCGAGCCGCAATTAACCTAAGGATTAAGTTTCTAAGTGTCTTCGGAGATTCCGCTCTCGTGATCAGTCAGATCAAAGGCGAGCGGGATACGAAACACCCAAATCTTATTCCTTACAAGGAGTATGTATTGACGTTGCTTCCCCATTTCGAGGAGATAACCTTTGAACACTTCCCTAGAGAGGAGAATCACCTGGAGGACGCGTTGGCTATGATGTCTTCTATGTGCAAGGTCACTTGGGACAATGAAGCTCCCCGGATCATCATTGAAAGATTGGACGAACCTACACATTGCTGTGACATTGAGACTGAAGAGGTAACAGAAAAGCCTTGGTACCATGAGGTGAAGAGATACCTTGAAGCTCAAGAATATCCCGAGGGTGCATCTGTTAATGACAATAAGTTTCTGAGAAGGTTCACGGCAAAGTTCTTCATTAGCAATGACATCCTTTACAAGCATAACCATGATTCGACCTTACTGCGTTGTGTGGATAAGAATGAAGCAGAAAGGATCATGGCGGAGTGACATGAAGGTACTTTCGGGACTTATTCCAGTGGACACACTATGGCAAAGAAGATCCTACGGGCAGGATATTATTGGTCCACAATGGAAGCTGACTGTTATCAACATTCTCGGACATGTCACAAGTGTCAGGTTTATGCTGATAAGGTGCACATACCTCAAGTTCCTCTGAACGTCTTGAAAGCACCTTGGCCTTTTGCAATGTGGGGCATTGATATGATCGGCGAGATCAGACCTACAGCATCCAACGGGCATCATTTCATCCTCGTAGCAATTGATTACTTTACAAAGTGGGTTGAAGCAGCTTCCTTTGCTACTGTAACCAAGAACGTCGTGGCACGTTTCATTCGGCATAATCTGATTTGTCGATATAGTGTACCAGAGAGGATCATTACGGACAATAGTACGAATCTCAACAACAAAATGATCACCGAACTCTGCGAGCAATTCAAGATACAACATCACAACTCTTCTCCCTACCGGCCAAAGATGAATGGGGCTGTAGAAGCGGCTAATAAGAACATTAAGAAGATTGTGCAGAAGATGAAAGTGACATACAAAGACTGGCACGAGATGTTACCATTTGCTCTTCACGGGTATCGTACCTCAGCGCGGACGTCAACAGGGGCAACACCCTATTCCTTGGTATATGGCATGGAGGCAGTCTTGCCCATTGAAGTTCAGATACCCTCTCTTCGGATCATGAAGGATGCAGGTTTGAGCGAAGACGACTGGATCCAGACCCGGCTTGATCAGCTAAACTTAATCGACGAAAAGAGACTTACTGCTATTTGTCATGGTCAGACGTACCAAAAATGGATGATGAAGGCATTTAACAAGAAAGTTAGACGACAAGAGTATCAAGTTGGGGATCTGGTAAGCAAGCGCATTCACTACGCCAAAAATGATTTTTTGTATCACCTAATTTAATAGCACTTTTAAAAAAAATGCTATTAAAATGGAAAAAAACACATTTATAATAGCACTTTTTAATCGGGCGCTATTATATAATACAAACTATGTAATTTTGATAGCACTTTGTACCAGAACGCTATTATTAAACTTCTTTAAGATAGCATTTTGTATAAAACGCTATTATTTGACTACCTATATAATAGCATTTATTAAAAAGCGCTATGTTATATATAATAATAAATTAATTAATTAATTGATAAAAAAAAAACACATTTTCAGAAAAAAACAAAGCACTGTGCAATCCAGTCACTAGCAAGTTCATGTTCAATTCTTTCTCCTCATGAAACTCTTCAATGCATTTGCATGCTACGCACATTCAATGCATTGTAAGTTTCCCAAACCCACAGCGAACGTAACAGTTTCCCATCAATTTTCCCCTTTCGATTTTCCCGGCCACACCACCGCCGTCATCGCCGCTTCATCCACCGACGACAGCGGCATCCCGTCTCAAGATCTCGCAGTTCTCCTCGAAGTCGACGGGTGAATTTTCGCTTTTCTTCGTTATTAACAATCTCGTTTCAGTTTCACTCTGCTCAACTTGTTTGAACTGTTGTGGTTGTTAATTGTTTTATTTATTTATTTATTTGTTTTTTAGGGTTCTTGTGGATGCATACCATGGGAATCGCATAGCCTTCAATAAAGGTATCAACAGTTCGACTGTGCTCACTGTCACTGCTCATCTATAATTCCATATTCTCCTTGTGTTATTCTGTTTTCATGGAGTGTAACGAACTGTTGTTTTTCGATTTTGATTTCGATGTTGTGCTTGCAGCATTTGAGAAACTTGGACTTGATTGTGCGAGCTGGAGCAAACCTGTCTATTCAGATCTTTTAAGGTGTTTTTTTGGTTATTTGTTGTTATATTATTTTCTTGCCTGTGCATATGTTCTAATGGAAAAGGTGATGATGATACACTTAGATTTCATGAGTTCTTGTAATCAATGCATTGAATTTCAATGAAGTCTCAGTTTGGTAAGGACTTGGAATTTCTGCATTCATGCAGTCATGGATCTTAGCTGTAAGATGAACATGATCATCAAAGCACAAGGAGATAAACTGTAGTCAAGTGTGGAAGGCTGCCCGCGTCAATAAGAGCGGGGTGATTGATAATGAGAAGAGTCAGAAGTTGTAAAAATTTAATTGCTATGTTAATTTGTAAAAATGTATATACAGGTAGAAGAGTCAGAAGTTAACAGAATTTTGATAATGACTTGTCTTTCAACTCTCTTCTGAGTTCTGATACTAATTTGGTGCATGTTTTCTTGCAGGGGAACCTATCTCGGTGCTTGATGGAGTTCTTGTTGCTATCAAGGATGAAATAGACTGTTTACCATATCCTACGACAGGTAGTGTTAGCTCGTAAATTCTACTCACTTGATTTGAGCATCTTTAAATGGTGTCTGTCATGTAGGAGGTACAAAGTGGCTGCACAAACAAAGGCCTTGTCTGAATGACGCTTGCTGTGTTAAGCGTTTAAGATTATGCGGCGCCATACTTGTTGGAAAGACTAATATGCATGAACTTGGCGCGGGAACTAGCGGTATAAATCCACATTACGGGTAAGAAACCATGGGTTATATATACTATAGTACTTATATTCACATTTTTGTTACATTTTTCGGTTTCTTGTCTACTAAGCTATATATTAATTATTTGTATTAACAAGAGCTTGGCTTTTTTTATTTACACTCCACAGGGCTTCTAGAAATCCTTATGATGTCAATAGGATAGCAGGAGGTTCTTCTAGTGGATCTGCATCGGTGGTATCCGCAGGTTTGTGTCCTATTGCTCTTGGTGTCGACGGGGGAGGTTCTGTAAGGATGCCTGCAGCACTTTGTGGTGTAGTTGGTCTTAAACCGACTTTTGGTCGTATACCTCATGACGGGTGAGTATTCAATTGAAATATACTCGGGGAGGATTGTTATTGTCACGGTGTAATGATTTAGAATAATGATATTTTGTTACATTCAGAGTTCTTCCTCTAAACTGGACAGTTGGAATGGTTGGAATACTCGCAGGCACGATCGAGGATTCATTGATCGCGTTAGTAATCGTCCTTACCGTGATTACCATGACTTTTTCCCTCAAGTAAGTTTTAACATTGGTTTCATAGCTTCTAATATTCCAATATTTACAGTTATGCAGCTTCTAATATTCCAATATTTAACATTGGTATCAGCTACCCTTTATATGCTTGGTTCTGTATGCATTTCATCCACTTTGAATTTCAAATATTTTTATTATAAATTTAGATATTGAATATATTATGGTTTTCAATAGAATATCGAACATATAAATTTCAAAGTTATTTATTTATTTTTATATAAAGGTGATCAAACATTTTATATGACCTATGAATATCTTTTGTAGGTCCCAAGCTCTGAAGTATTCTACAGCCTGAATGCTAGTATTGTTGGCTTAGCAGTTGAATCTGAAGGACCTGAAAATTCACCCTGGTGTCTCGGTCTTGGTAGGTAACTTGGCTGACTTCCAAAATGTCTAGTTATATATGAAAAAAAAATCTTGGTCTAAAATAAATGTTGATTTCTCAAAGTTTTAAAGAATAGGAATTTTCTTTATTCATCCATAACAGAACACCAATGAATGAAAGAAAGGGTTACTTTAGGGATTCCCATGATGTATGGAGTTCCCTAAGTGGCTAACTGATACTCCAAACAGATTTAACTCCATGAATAAAGTCTGCATCAGTTACAAAATAAGGATATAAGTTTTAGGTGCAGTACAGACAGTCTGTAGACAGCAAGAGGGTGGATCAAGACTTGCAAATGTGAATCCAGCTGCTGAAGCAAATGTAAGTATTACCATTTTGTATTCAAAACCGTTCACTGCTCGATCTATCTAAATCTTCAGTTGGATTTAATTCCAGATATTTGGTGATCCAGATGCTGCTGATGTTGTATTCACAAGTGGCGCAGATATATTGGCAGTTGGAATAAATGTTACTCACCAAGTCGTATTGTCAGGTACCCCTTTGCCAAATTCATATGCACTCAGTTTTTTCATGCTTACGTAGGTATTTTGTTAAAATGACTAATCATCTCTTGGCAAATCTTATGTGGTTTAACATCTAGTTCTTCAACTGTTATGATAACTTTCTTTCCTTTTCCTTTCATGATTTATGCATCATGATCCAGCAACCTTTGATAGCCCTGAAATTTATCTATATGAATGTTAATGCCATTTTATAGCAGTTCTGTCTCTCTCCAAATTTCTTAGAATAGTTTGTAAAGATGCTATGGGATTGCATTGACTCTACCAAAGAAATAGGAATTTTTCAGTGACCAACCTAGTTCTTTAGGGGAAGGAAGTAAACTTTTCGTAAATGGTTTAGGCTGTTGTTTGATAGGAGTTTAGATTGCATTAAAATTTAAATGAATTCCCCGGCCTTTTGTTTATATATTCCTTCTATTTGATTAGGAAGAGCAATTTATGTGAAGATTTCCCAGGTATGCCTAGAACATTCTGTTTCAGATAACTGTTACATTCTCAAGTACACTGCATTAGCTCTGGCCTGGCCAAAATCTACCTTACTGGACCAAACATGATGACAGGGATAACTACAGAGATACTTCGTTGGTGAATAGAGTCTTAGCTGAACAGAGAACATAACCTGGAGTTTGCTAAGCTTGTTCCTTTTTGTATGGGCTAATGGAGGATGCTTTCCAAGGGGTGATTAAGCACCCCATAATACCCAAGTCTATATCTTAACACTGCCCACAAGAGTCGCCATTCTGGAGGCCTACTGTAGGAAACTTCGCTTGACCATTTTCAAATAGCTCATCTGTAGTTGGCCTTTTCTAAGACACCGGCAAACTAAGTCACTCAAATACTCCGCCGAGCAACTTATACTATTCAATGTTAGACTTGGGAACTCCATAATATTCAAGTCTCCGTCACCCTTTTGAGTGCAATTATTAGGGAAAATACTTTGTTATCAAGATTTTCTATCTTGTGATGACTTGTTCATTTTGTTATGAATTTTGGATCCAAATACCCTAGTTAGTTGGTGGGTAAGTTAGATCTAAGATCAAATATCATCTATGTTGTGTAGATGAGTTATTGTCGAATTGGTTGAGTTTTATCTCCCTATTGGAGCTTGGTTTAGTTTTTGGCTCTAGACATTGGTTTTCGTTTGTAATCTCAGCATGCCTAAACATCCCTGATTTTGAGGTTTGTATGAGAATGTTCTTCTGTACCTACGGGGAAATAATAGACAATATGATTAAAAATTATAATTAAAGATAGAATCAGGGTAACACCTTATTGTAGAAAATTTGGCTCTATCTCGACTTAGGTGGCTTAGACATGTGTGGAAAAGATATGTAGATGAATGCTATAAGTGTAGATCAGATGAAGGGTAGTCCAACCGTTAGAGTCATAGGAATACCTAGAAACACTGTACAAGGAACTACTAAGGAAACTTTGGGGTCAATGGTTAGGATAGAGATATGATTTATGGTAGATATTATTGGTACATCATGACAAATCGCACTCCTCTAAAGTTAGCAATTTACTTTAGAGTGTAACGTGAGTAATATCAACCATTAACTAACGAATCATAGGTAGATATTATAGGTGCATCATAACAAATCATGAGTTTGTTAACAACCCTTGCTTTTCTCACTTTACACTTAAGTCAATATAGAGGATCCAAATTCTGACTTATGATAGAACACTATGGTGTCGTTTGATCCTCGCAGGCGACCCAACCTAATATTATAAGGCTTGGTTGCTGTAATATTGAAACAAAACCTCTGAAGAACTAATGTGTTGACATGCATAGCTTGGAGAACCAATTAAATGGTTTACTCTTTTTTTAACCGGGTTTCAACACTGTAAGAGTCCAATATAATGGATGATATAACCGGGTTTCAACACTCTAAAAAGTCAAAGAAAACTTACAAAAGTTCAAAATTGAAGAAGTTATGCATTTTTGAAGTTGGGCATTTTTCCAAAATTGCCAAAAGTCAACTATCCCCAAAACTTCAAATTTTGCCAAATGGGCCCACTTTTTTCCACTTGATTTGATCTTGTCACACTACACACGTGTCCTATCTTCAGTTTTGTGTCCAATTGTTAATTTTTCCATTTTATTTGATTTTTATTGAATTAATTCATTTTTAATCAATTTAAATCCAAATAAAATCCAAATCTTAATCAATTGGAATCTTTTTGATTGATACAGGTCTTTAATATCATTACGGACATGATCAAATTCAAATCAAGGCATATCATGCACAAAATATTGGATTTGGGACATTTTTGGAAGCTTTGTAATGGAGGATCATATCATATCTTCAATCATCAATTCACAAAGATTCAAAGCCCAAACTTGGACCTAATGCATTGCTGGATACATATACAAACCAAAGGCACACGATTTAGAACCAAGAGGCTGCACAATCTGGAAAACCAAAACATGAAAAAGCTTGAAAAAGTTGGAAACTGAAATCTTGGTTAGAGGCCAATTCAAGACAAAAACTCAACATAGACTTCTTGCTTGACATCCACTGAAGCAGTAGCAATCAAAAGCAAAGCCAATCGCCTCTTAAAACACGTTGTAAGTCTCCTTGAACACTGCCCTGTACATGAAAATGCAATCTCTTATTCTTGCATCCTTTTGCCAAAATCTTTGCACAATCATGCTAATCGGTCCATTTAGAGACTTTCTGCAATATTTGATTTTGTTTTCATAGCCTGTAATGCCACGCCCGAATCTAGGGTTCATGCTTCTTGTTTTTGGGGTTTTTAGTTTCAGGAAAAATCAAGGCTATTGATGGACATGGATACGTTCAGGAGGGAGAGACGAGCATGATGGTGGTTTCAGAATTCGTTTTTATAGCCTAGAGAAGATTTTAGGATCAACCTAGGGAGTTAGTTGCGGATTCAAATCCGCAGGAAAAAGAACCAGGGTTTAGTGGAGAAGACGAAGACGTGTCCTTCTCCAACCGGCCCATTCAAATTTCGCGCTTTTATTTTTATAATTCTGGCATTTGTTGATTTTTCCAATATAATGTTTAATGCTTTTTCCACTAACAATAAAAACAAAGTGATGTAGTGGCAAGGGTGTGTGTTCATTGGCTAATGGGACCTGGGTTCGATTCCCAGGTCCCCCACATATTTGCTATTGTTTTTCTTCAGATATTCCAATTCCTTTCAAAGATCATGGTGCACCATACTCCCTCAAATCTTGAAGCGCCAGATGGCCCCAGGCCAGATCTGGTGGACCAAAGATGATGTCCATCCTATGCTCAAGTCAATGGACGCCCACTGGATCAACAAAGTCAATACAGGCATGTGCCTGTTGGGCCAAAGAATTGCCAATCTCACTCCCAAATTGGGCCTGAACCCCCCTGGGTTATTTCTTTTCCTTTCTTTTTTTAATCTATTTCTTTAATTGTTTTGATTTTTTATTTTATTGTTTAAACTAACCAATTATTAATTTTTTCTCATAAAATCATAACACGAAAATATTTTTATTTATTAAAATTAAATTCATGACTTTATTTTTGTAAATAAATAAATTCAATTAATTTAGGATAGTTAGGTCTAATTTTAATATCTTTTTGCAACATTTAAAATTAATATAGAATATTAGGTTTTTACTAACTTTAAACAATTTATTTTTTATTTCTTTAAATATCCAAAAATCCAAAAATATTTTAATTAATTAATTAATTTAATGGTTAACTTAGATTTAATTCCATTTAATTCAAAAATAAATAAAAAATGCTTTCTTTAATAAAAAGGGTCAAAACCCTAAAAAATGCGCCGATTTAATTTTCTCGCATGCGATCCATATTTTCAATATTGTAATTGCTTCTGGAATGTAATAGCTTCAAATAGGACTTTACATTATTTTATCGCTTTCTTTTATTTTTCGCAATTTAATTTAAAGAATTGTTTTTGGCGATGTAAATACTCGACGCCTTGTAATAGTTTAGATTTAATTTCCGCAATTTAAATTCCGCAACTATGCACTGTTAGATGTTTGATAATAGGGAATGCATGACAAGATCAAATGTATGAACTTAAAATCAACATATCTCACCCATGACATGTACAAAGATAAAATTAACCGAAATAACACACTCGCACATGCACACTCCTAGGGTATACCTCACTTGGTTGCCTTCGAACGTGGTCATTGAGTATAGGAAGTTTTAGAGGTCACCCTCTTGTCCAAAGATCATAAGTTGCCTCGAAACGGTTGCCTCGGAAAAAATGATCTAAGACATTAGGGTTACCGCTAAGGTGTCCTAACATTGCTTTAGTGACCACACGTCCCTTAATCGAATTGACCCTTAAAACTCCAACGACGATGCTACCCACTCCTCAATAGTGGGATAGCATTGTCTAAAGGACATTTGTACAGATTAATTCCTTTTTCGAGTAGGTAGATGGTTCTTGAGTACTTGCTCTTTCAAAAACAAAACAAAACATTTCGCACTTACACCTTTCAAAGAAAAAACTCTTTTCAAACCCACAAACACAAAGAAAAGCAAATTTTGAAAACACTTTGAGCAAGTACCTAAGAGCCCGTGGATAACCACGGATAGAAAGGGTGCTAACATCTTCCCTTTCTATAATCTACCCCCCGGACCCGAGAAACATCTCGAAAAAGGAATTTTTCTGTGCTTTTTTCCTTTCCTTGTTGGATAAAATAAAAGTCGGTGGCGACTCTTACTTACCGCGACATTTTGCGAAAACAAACGCAAAACACGAACCAGCATTCCAAAAAACAGTCAGTTCTCTCCCACCGTATCACAATATCATTCATCATAAGCATAAACAGGTCTTCACACCAAGTTTCCTCATCTCTCTGCTGTTTATTTCTGCAAGATGGATCTTGAACAAATGGTCAAAGATTTGCAAGCTCAGAATTCACAATTTCAACAATTGCTCATGACCTTAGCCAAGGGGCAGGAGGAGCTGAAGACTTTGCTAGAAAAATAAAAAGAGAAAAAGAAGAAGAAGCCAAATGGTGTTGTTATCATGGGTAGAAGATTTCAGGGACAAGCCATACAGAACTTAGAATTTCCAACAACCTCTGAAGAAGGGAAAGGAAAAGGAACGGCAGTACCATCAGATTCTGAAGAAGAAGAAGAGGAAGAAGAGGACTATTCTGAACAACAATACCCTCCGGCTGATGACAAGTACAAACACCTTGAAGAACGACTCAATGCTATGGAAATCCAAAGAGTACCGGGGCTAGATTTTGAGGAGTTAGGGATGGTGTCAGGAATTGTAATCCCTCCAAAGTTTAATGTGCCACTGTTTGCCAAGTATGATGGGGTGTCTTGCCCTAAAATGCACCTCAGATCCTATGTCAGGAAGATTCAACCACATTCTGCTGACAAAGACCTGTGGGTCCACTTTTTCCATGACAGTTTATCAGGAACGCAACTTGATTGGTTCTACCAGTTGGATAGTGTTGAAATTCACAATTGGGAAGACTTGGCCGCCGCCTTCTATAAACAGTATCAATACAACGCCGACTTGGTGCCAACCCGTACTCATCTATAGAGTATGGCCATGACTACCAATTAGGGCTTTAAAGATTATGCCCAAAAGTGGAGGGATCTGGCCGGAAGGGTGCAACCACCTTTATCTGAAAGCGAGTTAGTGGACATTTTTTGGGGAACTCTTTCAGGTCCTTTCTTCAATCACCTGATTGCAAGTTCTTTTGCAGGGTTTACAGAATTGATCTTAACCGGCGAAAGAGTGGAGGCTGGTATAAGAAGCGGGAAGATTCAAAAGGACGCGTCTACTGCAACAGCTGTAAAAAGCCCTTTACTGGAAGAAAGGACGTGTCTGCTGTCTATTCAGAGAAATCAGGGAATAACCGAGTGACGACCAACAGTGGGGGCCGTTATGATTCCGAAGCCTGCATCAGACCAGCCGAGAACTAATCAGCAAAGGGTAGAAAGGCCAGTACGGAAATTTACCAAGATTAACATGACTCCAGCCCAAGTTCTACCACATCTCTTGAAGTTGAATCTAGCCACTTTGAAAGAGGCACCAAAAAATCCTAATACTACTTCTCCACATTACCATCCCAACGCCAGATGCGCATGCCATTCTGAAAGTCCAGGGTACGACACCAACAACTGTTGGGCTCTGAAGAATAAGATTCAAGATTTGATTGATGCAAAGGAAGTTGAGTTTGAAGCGACTGAGAAATCGAATGTTATTTCTGCCCCAATGCCGAGGCACGGTCATAATGCCAACGCCATTGAAGAAGATCTGTTTGTTGCTACTGTGGATAAACTACTAACTCCGCTCCCGATTATCAAGTTGAATTTGTTGAAGGCTGGCATCTTCCCAGGTTGTGACAAAGACTACCATGCTTGCCTATCCTCCCCATTTGACTGTCCTCTGTTGAAGAAAGGTATCCAACGACTGATGGATAATCAAGAAATCTTGTTTGAGAATGCTCCTGTTTCACCCATTCCAGTGAAAGAAGTTTCAATAATAACCATCTACACCAATCCTTCTAGGGCCCCTAAAAGACCCGTTAGGATTACAACTGCTCCGAAGACTGCTCCGCTTATGATAACAATGCCCGGACCGACCCCATACAATTAAGATAAAACAGTACCATGGAACTATGGTGGAGAAATCTACTACCATGGTATTAAACAGATTGAACTGACTGCAGAAGAAGAAATCTCCGAAGAGGATAGTCCCGACATTAGCAATATTGTTGGAACTAGCAAGATCCCCCGTAGTGGTAGGATCTTCTCTCCAGAGATTGCTCCTTCAACGGCAGTCTTTGGACCCGTGGCCGTTCCGAAGATTACCTCTACATCAGTGATTGTACCTGCAAGCGTACCCGCCGACAAAGACAATACAATTCCTATCCCTACTTCCACTGCTGAGAATAAAGGAAAGAACGTTCAAGAGGAGCTTGTCCTGATGAAGGCTCAGTCACTAGCTATTCCTGAAACATCCAAGAAGGAGATGGAAGAAATCATGAGAATCATTAAGAAGAGTGATTATGATGTGGTTGAACAATTTGGGCAGACCCCTTCCAAGATCTCTATGCTAGCCCTGCTGTTGTGCTCTAAAGCACATGCCAAAGCTTTGGTCAAATTTCTGAAGACAGCTCGCGTGCCGCAAGAGACGTCTGTTGACCAGTTCTAGGACTGTGTGGCCAATTTGACAGCTGATAATGGCATGGGTTTCTCCGATGCTGACTTGACACCCCGAGGGAGGAAACACAACGATGCACTGCATGTATCAGTGGAGTGTAGAGGAACAACCCTAGCTCATGTCTTGGTTGATAATGGGTCATCTCTGAACGTCTTACCGAAGAAAGCCCTTGATAGATTAGATTGTGAGGGGCTGAATCTAAAACCCAGTAACATAATGGTCAGAGCTTTTTATGGTTCTAAGAGGATGGTCCATGGGGAGGTGGACATCCCAATCAAGGTGGGAACTCAGGTTTTCAATTCAATATTCTACGTGATGGACATCTGTGATACGGTGGGAGAACTGACTTAAGGTTTTGTGTTCGCAAATGTTTCGGTTTAGCAAGAGTCGCCATCGAATTTTTATTTTATCCTAACGAAAGGTCAAAAAGCACAGGAAAGACCTTTGAGATGTTTTCTTGGGTTCAGGGGGTAGATTATGAAAAGGGAAGGTGCTAGCACCCTTTTCATCCATGGTTTTCCATGGGCTCTTAGTTACTTGTTTTAGATCACTTGCTTTGCTTTTCAATTGTTTAAAATGGTGCTCTTCAACTGTTTCAAATGGTGCTTTGTGTGTGGTTTTGAAAGATGTTTTGAAAAGAGGCCATCGTTATGGCAACCTTTGTAATGATTCTTGTTTGAATGTATACAAAGGTGTTTTTGTCTTTTGAAAAGTTTTCAATATTTGAAAGTAGGGTTTTGAAATTGTGTTGTGAAGTGTGTTTTGAAGATAGCAAGGATGTTTTTGCAAGCTTTGATCAAGTAACTAAGAGTTGTCTACCCTATTTTACTCAAAGATCTTTCCTATGTTTTTAACCCTTTTAACAGTGTTGTTTCACCATTGTATTTGGTGAACAACCTTGTGTTAGTATGTTAACGGGACAGGCGCAGGTCATCGTATAGACCATGATAGCAATAGTGTCAAGTATTTTTGGCAATTTTCTTGAGGGACTTGATCATTTTGTTTAGGAAACTTCAGATAGCGTCATCGAGGGACTATGATCTTTTGTTTTGTTTTTGTTTTGCCAAAGTACTTGACATGCATACCATGGCCCATTTGTGAAGGCAACAAGTGGATTGTAACCCTAGGGGTGCAAGTGTGCATTGTATTTGTTTTCATGCATTTTTGTCTTTGATTAGGTCAAACTATTTGTTAATTTGATTTTTGCATACAAAACCCTAAGTCTAATCATGGCATAATTGAAAGCTTAAAGGTGCGAGAATTTAAATTCTACACTATTACAACATGATATAGGGAGGGGAGGGGGTACACATTTGAATTGGGGATTATTTTGCAAGAAATTAAATCCTAAATTATTACAACCATATTGAATGGGTAAGGCATAATATTAAATATACAATATTTAAATAAATTCAATAAATAAATATTAAATAAAGTGTATTATGCAAAAAATGTTTTTTTTATGTATGAAAAAGTATTTTTAATGTGAAATGTAAATAAATAAAAAGTTAATTTCAATTATTTATTTTTTAGGGCAAAACCCTAATTTCTTAAATAAATAGTTATTATTTATTATTTATATACAATAATGTATTAATTTGTACAAAAATATAAGTATATTGAAAAAATGGTATTTTTAGTATAAAATATTAATAAAAATAAAAATGTATTATTTTTGTGTTTTTTGTCCTAATTAATTAATAAAATATATATATATATATATATATATATATATATATATATATATATATATATATATATATATATATATATATATATATATATATATATATATATATATATATATATATATATATATATATATTAATTAATTAGGACAAAAAACACAAAAATATACAAAAATAATACATTTTTAATTAATTAGGACAAAAAACACAAAAATATATTAAGTGTGTATAAAAATAAAATAAATTATTTACAAAAAGGTATATTTTTCAAGAAAATGTTTTCAAATGTGTATAAAATAATAAATGAAAATAAACATATTTTTTACATTATTTTTAAGTTTTAATAAAAAGAATATAAAGTATTTAAACAATTTTATACTAGTAAAAAATAAAAATAAAAACCAAATAAATGTAAAAATAATATAAAAATAATTTTTGGCATTTTTTATATTTGGACATAAAATAATAAAGTCAGAATACAAAATAAAAATGCAAAAATGACAAATATATAAGAAATGGGCCAGGGGGTGTAAAAAGAAAAGAGTGGGGTGCCAAAAGCAAGCCTGTACAGGCCCAACCCAGAAACAACTTCATCTTTTTCCTTTGAACTGAAATACGCGCGTTCTATACACAAGATGCTATCTTCTGATTCCTTGCTTTTTTGACAAAACTCATAACATGAAACTTGTAGAGCATCAAACAACAAATCTAACCATATAAAAAAGTTAACCTAACTCTCAAAGACCAGAGAGAATTTCTCTGGCCCTAATTCTTAACCTAGTTTTTTCAAAAAGTTCATGAACAAAATTCTCCTAGCACGATTAATATAAATGAAAACTAAGCACATGTATGGTTTCAGGGCTATGAATACAACATCTTTCATTCACAAACCTAAGTCTAACTATTCCTAAATAGAGAGATAGAAGTTCATGAAATACCTGTTTTAGTTTACTTCGAATTGGACAATGCAGCAACTTCAAAGGGTGCTTGAGTTTCTTTTGAGCTTGCCTGAGGTCTAATGAAGATTTCCCAATGCTTAGTTTGTTTTGAAGTAGCCTGAATCGTGCTACATAACTCAAACTGCAAAGCTGTGAAACAAAAATGGCAATGTGTGTTAATGGTGTTACAGCTAGCAATGGAGGTCTGGAATAGTTCAGGTGAGTTGAATGGAAGGTATTGGAACAAATTTGAGGCAAAACGCACGAGGGAAAATGGAGATGGAGGTGGTTCTGCAGGGCTTGCCCTGTTTTGTAGGAAAATGGTGATTTTGTGTACAAGGACGTTTGAGTGGTGAAAAGCTCGTGCTTATGACTCAAAAGGTTGTGTGAAATGTGTTTGCAATGTTTGTGTAAGCTGACTATGGCTGGTTTTTGAGTTGGGAAGATTTTGGACAAATTTCTTCTTCTTGAAGCAAGAGTATCTAACTTGTGATTACAGGCATGTACCCTCCATCTTGTAAGTTGCATATCTTGCCCTTGATACTTGCAATTTGTGGATTTGATCTTGCCTCAGAGATATGGCCCCATGCCTCAAAGATCTTGGTTTGACATAAAGTGTAACTTTTCAAAAATGGCAATATACCTTTTTTCCAAATAGGGATTAGTTTTGCATGCAATGTCCAAATGGCCAAGATAATGCATTAGCTCAGTTTATTTTCATTCAATTAAGGAGTGTAAAATGGTTTAGAGGCCTGTCAACAAGTACAAAGCATGCTGGTTTGAAAATGAAACTTGTATGAACATGTATTGGCTATGGATCAAAGTGAATTTTTACCAACTTCAAGCATTCGATTCTCCCTAACCACGAAGGTGTTTGAGGAGTTCTTGGACAATTTGGAAATCTTGCAACATGTACTATAATCCATCTTTGAAATGAAACTTGAAACTACAAGTGTAACTATGTGAAAAATGGCCAAGAAGATGGGTCAAAATCCTGTCTAAACTAGGGCAAAATTTCTCTAAGTTAAAAGTTTTAGGTACCCTTCTTCCAAAAATCATAACTTGAGATACAAGCCTCTTTTTAGAAAACTTTATGAATAAACGTTGTAGACTTTGTGATGGACTACAACTTTCATGTTGCAAGTTTTGTTTGAATCCATTTGTATCTTGGTGAAAAAATGGGACAAAGTTAGTAAACAATAAGAAAATTTCATAATTTGCATTTTTGGGTTTCTTGATGAACAAGTTTCATAATTTGACATGTCTTGATGAAAAATGACCTTTGGCACTTGATTTTGACCAAAAAGTCAAAGTTTGACTTTTCAGCATACAGTCAAATTTTGATTAGTTGACTGAAAAATTTATTTGTCAATCCTAGGCATTTGAGATCTTTTGAACTTGTTGAATGGGTCAAGACATTGTCATTGAGTCCTTGAGTCCATGGTTGAGCTTGATTTGTCATTGGCTAGGTCAAACAGTCAAAAATTGTCTTTGTACAATCAAAACCCTAAAAATGACCATTTTGCCCTTTTGATTATCTGATCAAATTTCTTGTGGAATTGTGATCCAAACTTGATCAAATGGTTCATATGAGTTCATAATGTTGATGTGGGTCAAATTTCATGAGGTTTGACTGTCGATTGGCCACAATTGACTTTTTCCCCAATACAGCTGATTTCTAGGTCAACTGTCCAATTGACTGGGCAAAAATTTGGATCAAGGCTTGAAACTTGGTGTGGACAAACTTGTGAGTCCAACATGAAGTATGAAAGTCAATTTGGGCATTGTTGGTCAAAATATCACTGTGCAAACTCAAACCCTAATTTAGGTCAACAATGCAAGGAGGTGTCTTGAGCAGAGTAAACCCTAACTTGTTCTTGAGTTCCAAGAGTCTTGTGATGAAAAATGTTGATGAAATGAGAGGGAAAATTTTGGGGTACAACAGTTGCCCCTGTTCAATCTTCTTGAACCTGAAAAGTTAGATTGGCTAGTTTGCCTTTCGCGACTCGAAGGTAAAAGAGGATTGGACACTAGAGTGCCCGTAAATTTGCACTCGTCAAAACATAGATGCGGGAATAGGCTTAAAGATGCCATTTGGAGGTGGTAGAATCTTGCTGGAGATGGGCTTAAAGATGCCATCCAAGAATGTTTGTTGAATTGCAATGTGGTAGGTCAGAAGAATGAGTATTAAAATGGTATCCGTGTCTGAAATGCATTTGAACTGTATCTGGAGACTGAGTATGTATAAGCGAAAGAATGGCATCCGTGTCTGGAGCGTATCTGAGCTATAACTGTATTTGAACTTTGAATGAATATCAGAATGATTGCCATGTCTGGAGTGTATCTGTATTGTATCTGAATTCTGAATGAGCGACAGAGGAATATCAGTGTATGGAGCATCTCTGGGCTGGGATAAATCCCGAATGAGTGACAGAATGGCAACCGTGTCTGGAGCGTATCTGGACTGTATCTGAAGTTGAGATCTGTATGAGTAGCAGAATGACTTTCGTGTCTGGAGTATATCTGAGACTATAACTGGGATCTGAATAAGTGACAGAATGACTTCCGTGGCGACTGCACTGGGGAGAATCAAACTGCTGGTGTAAGGGCCAGAATGGCATCCGTGTCTGGAGCGTATCTGAATTTGTGGTTGATAGCTGAATCTGAATGAGAGATAGAATGGCTGCCGTGTCTGGAGCATATCTAGTCTGTATCGGATTGCTGAAGTCTGAATGAGTAGTGGAATAACCGCCGTGTGTGGGGTGTATCTGTACTGTATGTTGACTTGAAATTGTGAATGGTAATAGAATGACCGCCGTGTCTGGGGTGTATCCATACTGTATCTGAATAATTGTTAATGATAGCCTTTTAATTTTATCCTGAAAAGGGTAAAATGTTAGCTAAAACACAAAGTTATGTTGCATGATATGTATGATGCAATGAACTGTATTTCATCAATGTTTATGATACATGAGTGTAAGGGATGTGCATGTAAGCTGAGTAGATGTCTTGCTGAGTAAAATAAATCCTTGATAACTGGAGATAATGAAATATTTGATTGCTGTTGGGGAAAGTAAATCTTTGACCGATGTTGGGGATTCCAAAATCTTTGATTACTGAAGATGAGAAATCCTTGCTGACTGCTTGGCGATTAAAGATCTCTGATTGTTGAGAAAGAGAAATCCTGGGACCACTGTTGGAGATTGAAAATCCTTGGTGATTTGTGGGGATTAATAAGGCCTTTAACAACTTCTGCAGGGAATGAGAATCCTTAATGACCTTCCTGGGAAATATGGAAAACTCTGAAAAATCCCTATTGGGGAGTTAGAACCTAGGAGGCTTCTGCTTGGAGAAATGAGATCGAGAATCTTCGATCTTGCTGGGAGATAACTCTGTGGGGAAAATGTTCACAATTCTGGCTCCGCTGGGGATAGGATTTTCAGGGTTTTCGGGCTCCACTGGGGATCTTGAAGCTTAACTCTGATGGGAATTTTGAAACTTAACTCAGCTGGGGAATCAAGTTTTGGAATGCACTGGCTCAGCTGAGGATCTTGAAGCTTAACTCCGTTGGGGAAATATACCCCAAATTTTAGCTTTGTTAAGGATCTGGATGATGTATTACAGGGGACTTCTTCTGGAATGGCATATAAAGATATCTTCCTACACCTTCAACCTATCAGTAATTATCCTTTTTCAATTTCCTTTTATTTGTAAGCAGTGATTATATTCAAATGCATATGCCTATTTAACAAAACATTGGACGTTTTCAAATAAAACATAAGTGTAAAAAGAAAAGAAAGGCAAACAAATTTCCGCACTTTGAAGTATATTTGTATTTAACTTTTGTGAGTATACAAAGGAGAAAGACATCCTAGTAAGAGAATGTTGTCGTAAAAATTGAAAAATTTTATACAAAAGAAAGATGGCTATGTGTAACAATTTCGTGGGATTCCCATTCTGCTATAGCCTTCACAACTCTGAATATCTTGTCCACTCGCTGCTTCGTCCACCGATGACTGGATTGATCAGAAACTTGGAGCTTGTTGGTGAAGATATTGTTCTTAAAGTGATCCGACGATACATAGTCATACGCTTTAATTCCCTAACTTTTGCCTGGACCGCCCTTTCGGGTTTTCGATCCACCGGGAAACCCTTTTTTGCCCAAGTCGCCCTTTCGAGTTTTCAACTTGCCGGGTGTACAGATTTTTTTGTTTTATCCCTAATTTTTGCCTGAACCTCCCTTTTGGGTTTTCGATTCACCGGGATGCCCATTTTTGCTCAAGTCACCCTTTCGGGATTTCAACTTGTCGGGTCATTTTATGCGTAGTGTCTTTTGACTATGTCTGCATTCGCAGGGTGTGGCAAGTCGTTGCCGTCCATGGTGGTCAGAATCATTGCCTCACCAGAAAAGATGCTCTTGATCACAAATGGTCCTTCGTAAGTAGGAGTCCACTTGCCCCTGGGATCACTTTGCGGTAAGATGATCCGATTGATTACAAGATCTCCGACTTGATATACCTGACGCCTGACTTTCTTGTTGAAAGCCTTGATCATCCGTTTTTGATACGTCTAACCATGATAAACAGCAGTAAGTCGCTTCTCGTTGATCAAATTAAGTTGATCAATCCGGGTCTGAATCCAATCGTCTTCACTCAAATCGGTGTCCTTCATAATCCTTAAGGAAGGAATCTGAACTTCCATGGGTAGAACAGCTTCCATGCCATACACCAAAGAAAATAGGGTTGCCCCTGTTGAAGTACGTGCCATGGTACAATATCCATGCAGAGTAAACGGTAACATCTCATGCCAGTCCTTGTAGGTGACTGTCATCTTTTGAATGATCTTCTTGATATTTTTGTTCGCGGCTTCAACAGCACCGTTCATCTTCGGCCGATAGGGAGATGAATTGTGATGATAAATCTTGAACTGTTCGCATAGAGAGGTGATCATAGTGTTGTTAAAATTTGTACCATTTTCTGTGATGATCCTGTCGGGGACACCATACCGGCATATGAGGTTCTGCTTGATGAAGCGGGCAACTACATTCTTTGTAATTGAGGCATATGAAGCTGCCTCGACCCACTTGGTAAAATAATCAATAGCCACCAAGATGAAGCGATGTCCATTGGATGTCGTAGGATTGATCTCTCTAATCATGTCAATGCCCCATATTGAGAATGGCCAAGGAGCTGTCCGAACGTTGAGAGGAATAGGAGGAATATGTACCTTGGCGGCATAGACTTGGTATTTGTGGCAAGTACGGGAATGTTGATGACAACCAGCTTCCATGGTAGACCAGTAGTAGCCTGCCCTTAGGATCTTCTTAGCCATCGTATATCCACTCAAGTGGGTGCCAAATGCGCCACTATGTATTTCGGTCATGATCAACTCTGCTTCAACCTTGTCCACACAACAAAGTAGAACACAATCATGGCTGCGCTTATAAAGGATGCCATTGCTTAAGAAGAACTTGGCAGCAAATCTCCTTAAGAACTTTTTGTCATTGACAGAAGCTCCTTCAGGGTATTCTCTAGTCTGGAGATGCCTTTTGATTTCATGGAACCAGGGTTGTTCCACTACTTCTTCGGTATTAATCTCGTGACAGTGTGCAGGTTCGTCCATTTGCTCGATGGTAATTTGGGGAGCCTCGTTATCCCAGTTGAGTTTAAACATGGAAGACATTGTAGCCAGAGCATCTGCTAGCTGATTTTCTTCTCGCGGGAAGTGCTCGAAAGTAATCTGCTCGAAATGAGGCAACAACGTCAAGACATGTTCTTTGTATGGGATAAGATTAGGATGCTTGGTGTCCCACTCTCCTTTGACTTGACTAATAACCAAAGCCGAGTCCCTAAATATGACCAAAGATTTGATTCCCAAGTCTATAGCAGCCTTGAGACCAAAGATGCAAGCTTCATATTCAGCCATGTTGTTGGTACAGCTGAAGCAAAGTCGGAAAGTGAAGGGTGTATGGCAACCTTCCAGAGAAATGAGTACCGCACTGATACCGTTGCCAAGTGCATTTGAAGCACCATTAAAGTACAGGGTCCATCGGGATCCTTGTTCAGGTCCGTCATATGGTCCGTTACCTTCAATGTTGTCCAATGTCATGATGTCCTCGTCAGGGAAGTCGAATCTCATAGGTTAGTAATCTTCGACGGCTTGATGAGCTAGATGGTCAGCTAGTACACTCCCTTTTATAGCTTTTTAGGTAGTATATTGGATGTCATACTCAGTCAGGATCATTTACCATCTAGTGATTCTTCCAGATAAAGCAGGCTTCTCGAAGATATACTTGATCGGATCCATTTTAGAAATCAACAAAGTGGTATGAGTCAACATGTACTGCCTTAGCCGGCGATCAGCCCATACCAAATCGCCGCAAGTTTTCTCGAGCAGTGAGTAGTGAGTCTCACAGTCGGTAAACTTTTTGCTAAGGTAATAAATGGCATGCTCTTTTCGGCCAGACTCGTCATGTTGGCCTAGCACGCACCCCATTGAGTTATCCAAAACAGTCAGATACATGATTAACGACCTTCCTTCGACGGGTGGCATCAGAATAGGAGGTTCTAGCAAATACTCCTTGATCTTATCAAAAGCAACTTGACAATCATTGTTCCATTCAACTACCTGATCTTTCTTCAACAGTTTGAAAATTGGCTCACAGGTAGATGTCAGGTGAGAGATGAACCTCGCAATATAGTTCAAGCGTCCCAAGAATCCTCTAACCTCCTTTTCAGTATGGGGGGCAGGAATTTCTTGTATAGCCTTTACTTTAGCTGGATCAACCTCAATGCCTTTGTTGCTGACAATAAATCCCAAAAGTTTACCAGACCTAACTCCAAAAGTGCACTTTCTTGGGTTCAGTCTGAGCTTATACTCCTTCAACCTGGAAAACAGCTTTTGCAGATGATCAAGGTATTCTTCTTCTGTCTGTGATCGAGCTATCATATCGTCTACGTAAACTTCGATCTCATGATGTATCATATCATGAAACAAAGCTACCATGGCGCGTTGATAAGTTGCCCCTGCATTCTTCAGTCCGAATGGCATCACTTTGTAGCAGAAGGTACCCCATTGCGTAACAAAGGTTGTTTTCTCCATGTCCTCGGGGGCCATTTTGATCTGGTTGTATTCCGAGAATCCATCCATGAAGGAAAACACCTTGTGCTGAGCTGTGTTGTCAACCAAGATGTCGATATGTGGCAGTGGAAAATCATCTTTAGGGCTTGCCCTGTTCAAATCCCGATAGTCCACACACATTCTGACTTTGCCGTCCTTCTTAGGTACGGGCACAATGTTAGCAACCCATTGTGGATAGGAAGCAACAGCCAGAAAGCCAACGTTGAATTGCTTCATAACCTCAGCCTTGATCTTTTCAGACATGTCAGGCCTCATCCGGCGGACCTTTTGTTTGATCAGTGGACAATCCTCTCTTGTAGGGAGACGGTGGACCACGATATTTGTGTCTAACCCTGGCATATCTTCATAAGACCAGGCGAAGATTTCAACATATTCGTTCAACAACTCCACTAAGTGCTCCTTGACACTTGGTTCCAGGTTGGCACCCAGTTTTACTTCTTTCCTGTCTTGCTCTGTCCCCAAGTTGATGGTTTCTAGCAACTCTTCATGAGGCAGAATAGCCCTCTCTTCTTGTTGTAGAAGTCTGGCTAATTCTCCCGGCACTTCACAGTCTTCGTCAACTTCGTACTCAGCATGATTGACCAAATCTTCAGAGTTATCGAAGGCTAAAACAAAATAGTCACCCATGGAATCCAGAGTGGATGGGTACCTGCATTTATGAGTGTGGGTGTGTGTAAGGGATAGCCATCCTTAAACAAACAAAAATGCAAAAGGAAAGAAAATGAACACAGCAGTTTATAGATGAAAAACGTCCAATGATTCATTAAAACATGGCATATGATAATGAAGAAGATCAAACCCTTACAAATGGACCTACATGCCCCGGGCAAGGCATGAGGTGAAAATAGTGTGCGAATTATTTTAGTTATTATAGACCATAAATGGGAAATTGTTCAAAGATAAAATTACTGGTTGATAAAGGTGATGGGAACAAAATCCTTTGCTTCCCAGTTGCTTAAACCCCCTTCGACGGTCGAAAAGATCCAATCTTCAAAGTGGCTCTCTTCATCTTCATCTTCTACAGCATTGATTCCATGGTGAGAGATCTTGACGGGTGGTCTTCCAACTCTGGAGCGACGCATAGCCTTTTGTTCCTGCAGCAGTGAACCCTAACCCAAACTTGTCCGTCTTATGGGGAAAATCAGGCAATTTCCCCCACACTGTGCTCTTTCCTCCTTTAACCACAACCTCTGTGTCCTTGAGATATGCCATCCTAGATACATGCTTTGGAACGATAGGCACCTCAACCATTATCTTCGCAACTGCTACCTCAGGATAAACTTCCTCAAAATGTTGGAAAGGCGTTTCGATGAACTCGCCATCCAACTCCACATAGCGGAAGGAATTGATATGACTTATCATGTACTCTTCCTCGCCATGCACTGTTATAATCTTACCCTTAATAGGATATTTCAGCATTTGGTGCAAAGAGGAGGTAACTGCCCCGGCATAATGGATCCACGGTCTTCCTAACAAACATGAATATGACGGACGGATGTCCATCACATAAAAGGTGGAGTTGAAAACTTTTTTGCCTACTTTGATGGGAATATCAACCTCTCCATGAACCATTCTTTTGGACCCATCAAAGGCCCTAACAACGATGTTACTAGGTTTGAGGGTCAATCCTTCGCATTCCAAACGGTCTAAGGCTTTCTTCGGCAGCACATTCAAGGAAGAACCAGTATCAACTAAGACATGTGCGAGGGTGGTTCCCCTGCATTCAACTGAGACATGTAGCGCGTCGTTGTGTTTCCTTCCTTTGGGAGTCAAGTCAGCATCGGAAAAGCCCAGGCCATTATCAGCAGTAATACTGGGCACACATTCCTGAAACTGGTCAGCCGAAGTCTCTTGGGGTACATGTGTCGCCTTCAAGAATTTGATTAGGGCCTTAGCATGGGCCTCAAAACAGAGTAGAAGAGCCAACATTGAAATTTTAGAAGGGGTCTGCCCTAGCTGTACCACAACGTCGTAGTCACTTTTTATGATTATTTTCAAGATTTCATCCATTTCTTTCTGAGTGGTTTCAGGGATAACCACAGCATGAGCCCTCGTCCTGACAGGCACTTCTAGTATCCCCTTACCCTTATTGGTAGTATCAGCAGATGGTCTTACTTCAGGAGTATCCAATTCTTCAATCATTGGGCCTTGCACAGATGGTCCAACAGGTACAGAAGCTTTCAAGGGTCTGAAAACTGCTCGAGGGGGAGCAATCTCCGGAGAAAAGATCTGGCCGCTGCGGGTTATCTTGCTTGTACCCGCAATGTTCCCTATATCAGGGTGTGGTCGGTGAGAAAGAGAATTGACTGTTTTTTGAATGCTGGTTCGCGTTTGCGTTTGTTTTTGCAAAGTGTCGCGGTAAGCAAGAGTCGCCACCGTCTTTTATTTTATCCAACAAGGGAAAGGACAAAAGCACAGAAGAAATTCATTTTCGAGATTGTTTCTCGGGTTCGGGAGGTAGATTATAGAAAGGGAAGGTGTTAGCACCCTTTCTATCCGTGGTTATCCACAGGCTCTTAGGTACTTGCTCACTATGTTTTCAAAAGGTTTGCTTTTCTTTGTGATTGTGGGTTTTGAAAAGAATTTTGTTTTTGAAGAAAGTGTAAGTGCGAAAAGTTTTTGTTTTGTTTTTAAAAGGAGCAAGTACTTAAGAACCTCTACCTACTCAAAAAGGAATTTAATTGTGCAAATGTCCTTTAGACAGTGCTATCCCACTATTAAGGAGTAGGTAGCACCGTCGTTGGAGTTTTCGGGTCAATTCGATTTAAGGGACTTGTGGTCACTAAAGCAACATTAGGACGCTTTAGTGGTAATCCTAATGTCTTAGATAATTTTTTATCGAGGCAACCATTTCGAGGCAACTTATGATCTTGGGACAAAAGGACGACCTCTAAAACATCCTATACTTAATGACCACATTCGAGGCAACCAAATGAGGTATACCCTAGGAGTGGCATGTGCAAGTGTGTCAATTTTCAGTTATTTTATTCTTTCATGTCATGGTGAGCTACTGTTGATTTTAAGTTAAGAGTTAATCTTGTCATGCAATCCTAGTTAGCATACATCTAAGCAATTAATATATGTACAGGAATTTAAAATGCGGGAATTGTAAATCCTACGCTATTACAAGGCTTTTGGGGAGGGGGATTATTTACATGTCCAAAAATTGGGGAAATAAAAGCAGTAAAGGGTCTTAGTTAAGCTATTACATCCCAGTAGGCAATTACAATAAAATAGACGCGCACGAATCTAAAAATAAACTCTAAAAATCCTAAGAACGAAATCTTTTTGTTGTTTTGTTTTATTTTGGGAAAATGATCTAAATCTATTTAATTTTAGTTTTTTTGAGAAAATGTTAAGATAATTAAGAGATTAATTAACAAAGTTAATTTTAATAGAAAAAACTAGCCTAATGTTCTTTGTGTTTTTATTTTATTTTAATGTTAATTAAAAAAAAGATAAAAAGATGTCAATGAAAAAAAAAATACAAGGGGGGGATCCTTCGATCCAGGGAAAAAAGGAGTTTCGACCCAGGGAGGGAAATGGTCCTTTCGATTGGGCCAGACAGTAAGGCGTGAGTAGCCTTCGATCCAGGGAAGAGGATTGTCTTTCGATCATGGAGGTCATGGCTTTCGATCCAGGGATGAGATGCCTCTTTCGATCCAGCATGCTAATGGGTTTGATCCAGAGAAGGGCTCTCCTTCGATCTGGGATGTTATACCTGCAAAAGTATGTGAGCGAAACAAAAATGCAGGGCCTGGGTATTGAATCCCAGGCCCTTCGATCCTGCACTTGTTGGGGTCTCTTCAGGCTAAATCTGCAGCAAATGTTAGCACACGAAAAAAAACATGACCTGGGTGCCAAACCCAGGCCCTTTGATCCTGTCTAGGATGGCAAATCAAAGGTAACAACAAGTAATGATGTGTTATGCAAAAAAACAAGGTTGGATAATTTACCCTCTCTTACCAGTAGATTAGAACTTCGATTTGGGTACTGGCTGGATGAATACCTTCGATCTGGGATTTCTGGGCGTGGAGGTGTTCGTTTGGTGGCAGCTTTGGCTTGTGCATATATTGGGTATGGCTTCCTGGAAGTGCTGATGACTTTTGGCAGCGTAACTCCAATTTTTTTTGTTCTCCTGTTGAGTTTTGTGTGTATAATTTTCGTGTAATTTTCGTGTCTTGTAATGTGCCACTGGCCCTTGTATTTATAGGGGTGTGATGGTGCAGTAATGGCAAGAGACAGCCATTAAACAGTCCATTAAATGCCATGAGACAAGAAACGGACACATTAAATAATTTCCCTTTCTGAAACGTTTGTGTCTCTGGAATGAACCTGGACGCTTTTGGATTTCGAATGCTTTCAGGCCATGCTCTTCGATTGGCCCTGATTTGCCTCCTTCGACTGGACTTTCTATGTACCCTTCGTATGGGCCTTCTGAATACTTCTTCGAATGGTCTTGAGTTGCACAAAATCACTCTGGTCGAATCAGCTCTTTAGGAACAGAAAAGGAAGGAATCTGGCCTTTAACTCAGGAATTAAATCCACAACCAGCATTTAATTATTTCTATATTTGTAAGGGAAACATGTCATTTTCTCATGTTCAGTGTACCTGGACATGTTTGAGTGCCCTCTTGATGACCTCCTTCGAATGAGCTGATGGCACCCTTCGAATGCTCCCTTTCGAATGGGCTGATGACCTCCTTTGAATGCTTTTCGAAAGCTTCTTCGAATGGACCCTTTGAATGCCTCTTCGAATGGACCTTTTGGAATTCCAATCGAAGGACACTGTTATAATGCCAATCGAAATACTTGTCCATAATGCCAATTGAAAGGCTCCTTCATAATGCCAATTGAAATGCTTCTTCAGAGTGCCAATCGAAATGCTCCTTCAGAATGCCAATCGAAGTGCTCCTTCAGAATGCCAATCGAAGGGTCTTAAAGAATGCCAATCGAAATGCTTAAAGCACCACTCAAAAATTTCTTTTTCCTTAGGCAAGGGTTTGTGATCAACCATGCAGGGGGGGGACTTTGGAAAACATGAGAGGGCAAATTTTGGGGTGCAACAGTTGCCCCTGTTCAATTTTCTTAAACCTGAGGATGTAGATTGGCTTGCGTGCCTTTCGTGATCCGATGGTGGAAGATAATTGAACACTAGAGTGCCCAGAAATTTGCACTCGCATGGTGTAGTATCAGCATTGTGATGTCGGGAATGGGCTTACAGATGCCATTTGGAGATTGTTGGTAGGAGGATGGGCTTATAGATGCCATCTGCAAGAGAGGTAATGGATAGTCATTGGAGATGGGCTTAAAGATGCCATCCAGGGGCGATTCCCAGACTGTATTTGAATGAGTGACAGAATTACATCCGAATCTGGATCGTATCTGGACTGTTATTTGACGGTCTCTGATTGCCTGTCATTAACTGGAAGAAATAAATCTAACTAGAGGAGGTCTTTTTGATAATGATGTGTGATGAAGGAATCTGAGACGATTGCTACTCCAAACAGATGATGAAGGAATCTTGGACGATTACTACCTCAGCAGGACGATGAAGGAATCTTGGACGATTACTACCTCAGCAGGATGATGAAGGAATCATGGATGACTTCTACCTCAACGGGATGATGAAGGAATCTTGGAAGACTTCTTCCTCAGCAGGATGATGAAGGAATCTTGGACGATTACTACCTCAGCAGGATGATGAAGGAATCTTGGACGATTACTACCTCAGCAAGGTGATGAAGGAATCTTGGACGATTTCTACCTCAGCAGGAATGGTGAAGGAATCTTGGACGATTTCTACCTCAGCAGGATGATGAAGGAATCTTGGACGATTACTACCTCAGTAGGATGATAAAGGAATCTTGGACGATTACTACCTCAGCAAGGTGATGAAGGAATCTTGGACGATTACTACCTCAGCAGGATGATGAAGGAATCTTGGACGATTACTACCTCAGCAGGATGATGAAGTAATCTTGGACGATTACTACCTCAGCAGGATGATGAAGGAATCTTTGACGACTGCTACCTCAGCAGGATGATAAAGGAATCTTGGACGATTACTACCTCAGCAGGATGATAAAGGAATCTTGGACGATTACTACCTCAGCAGGATGGTAAAGGAATCTTGGACGATTACTACCTCAGCAAGATGATGAAGGAATCTTGGAAGATTACTACCTCAGCAAGAATGGTGAAGGAATCTTGGATGATTTCTACCTCAGCATGATGGTGAAGGAATCTTGGACGATTACTACCTCAGCAGGATGGTGAAGGAATCTTGGACGATTACTACCTCAGCAGGATGATGAAGGAATATTGGACGATTACTACCTCAGCCAGATGATGAAGGAATCCTGGACGATTACTACCTCAGCAAGATCATGAAGGAATCTTGGACGATTACTACCTCAGTAGGATGATGAAGGAATCTTGGACGATTACTACCTCAGCAGGATGATGAAGGAATCTTTGACGACTGCTACCTCAGCAGGATGATAAAGGAATCTTGGATGATTACTACCTCAGCAGGATGATGAAGGAATCTTGGACGATTACTACCTCAGCAGGATGGTGAAGGAATCTTGGACGATTACTACCTCAGCAAGATGATGAAGGAATCTTGGACGATTACTACCTCAACAGGAATGGTGAAGGAATCTTGGACGATTTCTACCTCAGCAGGATGGTGAAGGAATCTTGGACGATTACTACCTCAGCAGGATGGTGAAGGAATCTTGGACGATTACTACCTCGGCAGGATGATAAAGGAATCTTGGACGATTACTACCTCAGCCAGATGATGAAGGAATCTTGGACGATTACTACCTCAGCAAGATGATGAAGGAATCTTGGACGATTACTACCTCAGCAGGAATGGTGAAGGAATCTTGGACGATTTCTACCTCAGCAGGATGATGAAGGAATCTTGGACGATTACTACCTCAGCAGGATGATGAAGGAATCTTGGATGACTTCTACCTCAGCAGGATGATGAAGGAATCTTGGACGATTACTACCTCAGCAGGATGATGGTGAAGGAATCTTGGATGATTTCTACCTCAGCAGGATGATGAAGGAATCTTGGACGATTACTACCTCAGCAAGATGATGAAGGAACCTTGGACGATTACTACCTCAGAAGGATGGTGAAGGAATCTTGGATGATTACTACCTCAGTAGGATGATGAAGGAATTTTGGACGATTACTACCTCAGCATGACTGGTGAAGGAATCTTGGACGATTTCTACCTCAGCGGGAATGGTGAAGGAATCTTGGATGATTTCTACCTCGGCAGGATGATGAAGGAATCTTTGACGACTACTACTCCAAAAGGTAATGACTTTTATATGTCGATCGATCTTTCCAGAATAGGTAAAGAGTTAGTTGTATGCAATGTCATGATGTATGCATTGTGTAATGATGTTCTCAAAATAAATGAGATTTATGTTATATGTATTTTGTCATGTATGTAAATAGGATGTATGAAATGTGAAATGTTAATGAATGTATTTTTGTCTGGGAAAATAAATCCTTGACAAGTGTTGGGGAGTTATTAAATCCCGGATTGTTGTTGAAGAGTATGTGTGTCTTCAAATTTTGCTTAGAATGTTTCCACTGAGGATCCTCGTTTTGTTGAGGAGAACTCCGTTGGGGGAAGTTGTGAACTCTGTGGAGAGTATTGATTCATTCTTGGGGAACAAGTTCAGGAGTCTCGGTTGTCCGTTGCTCTACTGGGGAGTCAAAGTTAAACTGACATCTGGTCGGGTCCAGGTTTCACAGTAACTTGCTGGGGATTGTAGAGTAATCTACTGGGGAAGAGGAGTTGTGGTCCTTTGTAGTAGTCGGAGAGGCAAACTCAAGCTGGGGAATCCTAGTGTTGTTGGGGAAATAAACCCTGTCGTCAGTCCTCTAGAGAGGTGACATCTTCGTTGGGGGAAGTCCTCAAGGATTCTTGAGGTTGATTCAGCTGGGGAAAGGTTTTCAAAGATTAAAACCTTGCTGGGGAATCATCCTATGAGAAGTACTTTGGGGAGATTTGTCATTGCCCCTAGTAGCAAGTGTTTGTGGCACTGCCTAGAAATGTTTGACTGTATGTAACCCTTCACTGAGATTGATGTTCAATGCCCCAAGTGACGGAGATGGAGACCTGCCCCTGGTTACTCTGCACTTCTTTGGAGATTTCTTGAAATCTTGACTGGACTGCCCCAGGTGATGGACAATGATCATGCCATGCCCCTTGATTGGAAGGAGATTTGTCAATGGAAGTGTCATCCTTTTTGAAGTGATTTTGTTCACTGAGAGGGCTTTAGTTCATCGGATATTCGTTGTGTGAATTTCTCTGTTGTCAAACAAATAGCTAAATACAAACAGTGATATTCAGATAATGCAAAGTTTATGCTTGTCTTGAAGTTTTAAAAAATGCATTTTTTAGCAGAAAACTTTTTATAAGACAAATTCAACACAAGACTTAGGGAAAAGCCTTACAGGAGTCAGGATACCTTTTGTAACAGTATGCTTTTGAACTAACCCATGCTTCAGTTAGGACTTTGAAGGGTTGTAACGTGGCTTGGTTCACGGTTTAAGAAACAAAGGATAAAGGCTCAAAGTATATTTGTACCCACCCGCTCTTCGTGATGTTCTCCAATCCTAAACTCAGTTAATAGTGCATTTGAACTCCAAATGAGTCTGGAACAACGTTTTTGGTGATGGTTCACACAAGTTGAATTTGTTGGAAGGCAGTCATTTTTGCAACATTTTTCATGTTATTGAGGATTTTTAGCGACCTCGTTATTTTGATTTGTTATCCCTAACTTTTGCCTGACTGTTCTTGTTTTCGAGATTACAGTCAGCGGGATGCCCCAGCTTTCTTAAGCCTCCTTTATAGATTTTGGCTCAGTGGGCTTTTCTCTTTTGAGAGATTGACTGCCTGTGAGATAAGGAACCACCACTGTCTTTTGATTCCAGAGGAATGCTTTTAATGTCATTCGTTGTATTATGAACTGAGAGTTTTGCGACTTCAATGCACGTCTTTTGAATTAACTGAGAGGCTACCCTGCCCCAGGTTTAAATCAAAGGTTTCAATTTGTTTAAAAACAGAAAACTCCTACTTCTTTGGCTCAAATGGGTTGAATAGGGATTATCTTCCTTATAACTCAAGTGTTTAGGATCTGAAAGAAATGCTTGTACATCGTCAGCAAGGTCTGTCCAAAAGCATACTGTATGAGATTATGGCATTGTTTCGTCATCCTCCCTCTAAAGGCTTGTAACTTTTAGCAAGAGTTGAATGTCATAAAGTGAGTAAAAAGCATAGTTTAAATGTAATGAAAGGAGGAATTCAAGACAAACATACGCAATGCATTAATGAAATAAAATTTGACATTAATAGATAATTGTTTGAATAACAAAAGAAATTACAACTTGAAAATTCAAATGAAGCAAAGACATTCTCAATGATTTGGCGTAGGATCAGTGATCAAACTTGATCTCCTTGGCATCAATCAAGTCTTGGATCTTGTTCTTCAAAGTCCAACAGTCGTCGGTGTCATGTCCAGGACTGTCAGAATGGTAGGCACATCTCACACTCGGATTATACTTAGAAGAGGAAGTATCAGGATTTTGAGAAGGATCCTTTAGTGTGATCAGTTTCACCTTCAGCAATTGTTGTAACGCTTGAGACAAAGGCATGTTGATGTCAGTATACTGCCTTTCTTGATATCTTACCCTACGCCTATTGCTCTGTCTTTGTTGAACAAGCATGGGATCGAAGATCTGGGTTGCCCCTACATGTTGATCATGACGACTCTTTTGACCATACACAGCATTGGACTCTTTCTTCCCATTGTAGGGCTTTTTTCTGAGCATCAGAAGGTGTAGCTTCTTGAATCTTCCCACTTTTGATGCCAGCTTCGACCCTTTTGCCGGTCAGTATTAGCTCAGTGAATCTGGCTGAAGAGCTTCCGATCAAGTGTTTGAAATAAGGACCAGACAAAGTCCCAAGAAACATGTCCACCAACTCCCTATCAGACAGAGGGGGTTGGACTCTTCCAGCAAGATCTCTCCACTTCTTAGCGTAGTCTTTAAAGCCTTCGCATGTACCCATAGACATACCCTGAAGCTGAGTACGCGTGGGAGCAAGGTCGGCATTATACTGGTATTGCTTGTAAAAAGCAGTAGCAAGGTCCTCCCAGTTGCGGATGTTAGCTCCTTCCAGTTGACAGAACCATTCAAGTTGAGTCCCCGACAAACTATCTTGAAATAAATGAACCCAGAGATTTCTATCAGCGGTATAGGGTTGCATCTTCCTCACATATGGGGAATCACAACCCCAGATGATAGACCCAGATCTCTGAAGTCCAGACCGGGCACCTTCTGTATTTCCATAGCATTTAAACGGTCCTCCAGCTGTTTGTACTTATCCTCAGCAGGAGGATACTGTTCTTCATCATAGTCCGTCTCGCTGTCGGAGACTATAGGGCTAGGAGCCCTCCTTTCTTGTGGACTGTCTTTCTCTCCAGATGGGGTGGTCAGATCAACTTCACTCTGCAGCCCGTTTCCAAACCTGCGTCCAGTGTTGAACAGGATGGTCCTCTTTTTCTTCTTCTTTTTCTCTTTCAGAATCAGGGTCTTCAGGTCCTGTTGACCCTTAGCTAGGCTCATGACCAACTCTTGAAATTGGGCATTCTGGGCCTGGAGGGCCTTGATAGCTTGCTCAGTTGAAGGTTCAGTAGACATGATGATTGCTGAAATAAACATCGAAGAAGATAAGAGACCTGTACTGGGAGACCTGTTATGCAATGATATGTATGATATATGTATGCAATGTTTTCAAGGATCTCGCGGGGTAAACAAGAAACTTGTTAGAATTTGAATCTGGTAACTTGGTTGAAGGAACTTCATGTTGCTGAGAGTCCTTCTTCAAGAGTCAAGCTCACCATATCGAGTGGGTCATAGCCCCTGACTCAAGTTATCATGTTTTGATCTCTAGACGGCATTGGCTAGAGGAAAATAAATCCCCTTTCCCCTTGCTAGACATTTGGTTCATCCTGACCTGTATCACAGACCCTTGAGATCCTTGAAATGGTTAAGGAAATTTTAAGGTATGATGTTATGATGTATATGTTATGCGTTTAAGCAAAAATGTGAGGTAATGTAAGTAAACCCTGCAATAAGTCCAAATTATTGGATAAGGAATGTAAACAAAACCTGCAAGGAACTCATGTTGTCAGATAATAAGAATGTGCAAGTAGTTCAGATTTGAAGGCACACAAGTCACACAAATAGCCTTAAGTTTAGGTTGGCATGAAGTTTCATAGGTATTACCCTCTTTCAGTTCAGTTGGTTTAAACCTGTCCTAAAAAATAGTAACCGGGTTCTAGAGGATCTCAATATCACTAACTACCCTCAATCGGTCATAATTCCAACTTGGCAACCTTTTCTTGCGGCCGGAATCATCGCGGGAGTTTAGTCTCAATGAGTGTAGCATACTGCTACTGTTCTATGGCCAAGTTGGTCAATTTAAGGTTCTAAGGTCAGTTGGTGCTTAATGACTCCTCAGAAGACCCATATTCTCCTCGTTTCAACACAAGGGATATCGGTACAGACCAAGGTGTCACACCAACGTAGCTACTGCTTCATCCGTTTTGGTCTACGCCGGACAGATCCCTCACAGTTTATTGCTACTTACCTAAAAAGGGTACCCCCAGATCCGGGTTAGGATCTATAGAACTCCGATACAAGCCCACAAAATTAAAAGCATACAAAGCAATACAATTGAAAACACAAGTGATCTAATCCCAAGGTATACCTCACTTATTAATTACTCCCCAGCAGAGTCGCCAGTTATGTGGTCGGTGGGAACGAGAACTGACTGTTTTTTGAATGCTGGTTCGCGTTTGCGTTTGTTTTCGCAAAGTTTCGCGGTAAGCAAGAGTCACCACTGTCTTTTATTTTATCCAACAAGGGAAAGGAAAAAAGCACAGAAAAAATTCCTTTTCGAGATTGTTTCTCGGGTTCGGGAGGTAGATTATAGAAAGGGAAGGTGTTATCACCCTTTCTATCCGTGGTTATCCACAGGCTCTTAGGTACTTGCTCACTATGTTTTCAAAAGGTTTGCTTTTCTTTGTGATTGTGGGTTTTGAAAAGAATTTTGTTTTTGAAGAAAGTGTAAGTGCGAAAAGTTTTTGTTTTGTTTTTAAAAGGAGCAAGTACTTAAGAACCTCTACCTACTCAAAAAGGAATTTAATTGTGCAAATGTCCTTTAGACAGTGCTATCCCACTATTAAGGAGTAGGTAGCACCGTCGTTGGAGTTTTCGGGTCAATTCGATTTAAGGGACTTGTGGTTACTAAAGCAACATTAGGACGCTTTAGTGGTAATCCTAATGTGTTAGATCATTTTTTATCGAGGCAACCATTTCGAGGCAACTTATGATCTTGGGACAAAAGGACGACCTCTAAAACATCATATACTTAATGACCACATTCGAGGCAACCAAATGAGGTATACCCTAGGAGTGGCATGTGCAAGTGTGTCAATTTTCAGTTATTTTATTCTTGCATGTCATGGTGAGCTACTGTTGATTTTAAGTTAAGAGTTAATCTTGTCATGCAATCCTAGTTAGCATACATCTAAGCAATTAATATATGTACAGGAATTTAAAGTGCGGGAATTGTAAATCCTACGCTATTAAGTGGCTTTCGGGGAGGGAGATTATTTACATGTCCAAAAATTGGGGAAATAAAAGCAGTAAAGGGTCTTAGTTAAGCTATTACATCCCAGTAGGCAATTACAATAAAATAAACGCGCACGAATCTGAAAATAAACTCTAAAAGTCCTAAGAACGAAATCTTTTTGTTGTTTTGTTTTATTTTGGGAAAATGATCTAAATCTATTTAATTTTAGTTTTTTTGAGAAAATGTTAAGATAATTAAGAGATTAATTAACAAAGTTAATTTTAATAGAAAAAACTAGCCTAATGTTCTTTGTGTTTTTGTTTCATTTTAATGTTAATTAAAAAAAAAAGATAAAAAGATGTCAATGAAAACAAAAATAAAATACAAGGGGGGGATCCTTCGATCCAGGGAAAAAAGGAGTTTCGACCCAGGGAGGGAAATGGTCCTTTCGATTGGGCCAGACAGTAAGGCGTGAGTAGCCTTCGATCCAGGGAAGAGGATTGTCTTTCGATCATGGAGGTCATGGCTTTCGATCTAGGGATGAGATGCCTCTTTCGATCCAGCACGCTAATGGGTTTGATCCAGAGAAGGGCTCTCCTTCGATCTGGGATGTTATACCTGCAAAAGTATGTGAGCGAAACAAAAATGCAGGGCCTGGGTATTGAATCCCAGGCCCTTCGATCCTGCACTTGTTGGGGTCTCTTCAGGCTAAATCTGCAGCAAATGTTAGCACACGAAAAAAAACATGACCTGGGTGCCAAACCCAGGCCCTTTGATCCTGTCTAGGATGGCAAATCGAAGGTAACAACAAGTAATGATGTGTTATGCAAAAAAACAAGGTTGGATAATTTACCCTCTCTTACCAGTAGATTGGAACTTCGATTTGGGTACTGGCTGGATGAATACCTTCGATCTGAGATTTCTGGGCGTGGAGGTGTTCGCTGGGTGGCAGCTTTGGCTTGTGCATATATTGGGTATGGCTTCCTGGAAGTGCTGATGACTTTTGGCAGCGTAACTCCAATGTTTTTTTGTTCTCCTGTTGAGTTTTGTGTGTATAATTTTCATGTAATTTTCGTGTCTTGTAATGTGCCACTGGCCCTTGTATTTATAGGGGTGTTAGGGTGCAGTAATGGCAAGAGACAGCCATTAAACAGGCCATTAAATGCCATGAGATAAGAAACGGACACATTAAATAATTTCCCTTTCTAAAACGTTTGTGTCTCTGGAATGAACCTGGATGCTTTTGGATTTCGAATGCTTTCAAGCCATGCTCTTCGATTGGCCCTGATTTGCCTCCTTCGACTGGACTTTCTATGTACCCTTCGTATGGGCCTTCTGAATACTTCTTTGAATGGTCTTGAGTTGCACAAAATCACTCTGGTCGAATCAGCTCTTTAGGAACAGAAAAGGCAAGAATCTGGCCTTTAACTCAGGAATTAAATCCACAACCAGCATTTAATTATTTCTATATTTGTAAGGGAAACATGCCATTTTCTCATGTTGAGTGTACCTGGACATGTTTGAGTGCCCTCTTGATGACCTCCTTCGAATGAGCTGATGGCACCCTTCGAATGCTCCCTTTCGAATGGGCTGATGACCTCCTTCGAATGCTTTTCGAAAGCTTCTTCGAATGGACCCTTTGAATGCCTCTTCGAATGGACCTTTTGGAATTCCAATCGAAGGACACTGTTATAATGCCAATCGAAATACTTCTCCATAATGCCAACTCGAAAGGCTCCTTCATAATGCCAATCGAAATGCTTCTTCAGAGTGCCAATCGAAATGCTCCTTCAGAATGCCAATCGAAGTGCTCCTTCAGAATGCCAATCGAATGGTCTTAAAGAATGCCAATCGAAATGCTTAAAGCACCACTCAAAAATTTCTTTTTCCTTAGGCAAGGGTTTGTGATCAACCATGCAGGGGGGAGACTTTGGAAAACATGAGAGGGAAAATTTTGGGGTGCAACACAGGGTTTTCTTCTTCAGAATTCTCTTGGACTACCTCAATTTGTTTGATACCATGGTAGAAGATTTCTCCTCCATAGTTCCATGGTATTGTTTTGCTGGATTGGTACGAGCCAGGTTCCTGCATGGTGATCTTTAAAGGTACACATTTAGAGTTGGGTGTAATCCTGACAGGCCTTTTGCAAGCCTTAGGAGGATTGTCGGAAATGGTTATGATTGCAATATCGTTGGTTGAAATAGAAAAAGTAACAGGAGTAATAGGATTGAAGGTATCAACAGGGGTTTTCTGGAAAAGTATCTCTTGGGTATCCATCAGGCGTTGGACACCTGATTTCAACATGGGGCAGTCAGCTTGTATGTTCAAACAAAAATAACAGTCCTTCCCGCAGCCTGGGAATATCCCGGCTCTCATCAACTTCTCTTTAATCACTAACAATGGAGTCAAAAGATCCGCAACATCAGTAACATGGAGGTCTTCTAAAACGGCATGAACATTATGGTCGTGCTTGGGCATTGGAGCAGATATAACATTGGGCTTCTCAGGAGCATCGAATTCTACTTCTTTGGCATCAACCAAGTCCTGGATTTTGTTCTTAAGCACCCAACAATTATTGGTATCATGCCCAACACTGTCAGAATGGTAAGCACATTTGGCATTGGAATGGTAGTATGGAGAGGAGGTGTTAGGGTTCTTTGGCTCTTCCTTCAAACTGGTAAGATTCAGCTTCAACAAGTGAGGGAGTACTTGAGCTGGTGTCATGTTGATGCGGGTGAACTGCCATTGTGGCCTTTCTACCCGTTGTTGATTAGGTCTCGATTGATTGCCGCTAGGTTGATCATTTGAAGAATTTTGAATCATCACAGCCCCTACAGTCGACCGGCGCTCGGTTCTTCCCTGACCCTTCTGAGAATACACAGCAGATGCTTCCTTCTTAGATGGGAAGGGTTTCTTAACAGCTGTGGATGCGGAAGCATCCTTTTGAATCTTTCCACTTTTAATACCGGCCTCGACCATTTCGTCGGTCAAAATTAATTCAGTAAATCCCGCGGAAGAACTCCCGATTAGATGATTGAAGAAGGGGCCAAACAGGGTCCCCAGAAACATGTCAACTAACTCCCTATCTGACAACGGTGGCTGCACCCTCCCAGCCAGATCACGCCACTTCTGTGCGTACTCTTTAAATACTTCATTGGAAGCCATCCCCATACTTTGTAACTGAGTACGAGTGGGCACCAAATCAGCATTGTATTGATATTGACGATAAAAAGCGGAAGCTAAGTCTTCCCAATTGTGAACCTCTGATCTCTCGAGTTGATAGAACCAATCCAACTGCGTGCCAGACAAACTGTCTTGGAAAAAGTGTACCCAGAGGTCTTTATCAGATGAGTAAGGTTTGATCTTTCTGACATACGATCTCAGGTGCATCTTTGGGCAAGACAGGCCGTCGTACTTGGCGAATGTTGGCACCTTGAACTTGGGAGGGATAACAATCCCAGCTACCAGCCCTAGTTCTTCAAAATCCAAACTGGGTACCCTCTACAACTCCATGGCTGCCAGTCTATCCTCAGGATTCTTATATTTATCATCCGCTGGAGGATACTGCTGTTCGGAATAGTCTTCGTCTTCTACCTCTTCCTCCTCTTCAACCTCAGATTCAGAAGGTACAGCAGTCCCTTTCCCTTTACAGGCCCCTTCGTCGGACGTTGAGGGGAACTCAAGAACCTTCCTAGCATTGCTCTCAAACCTTCTTCCAAAAGTGGCTACTCCAGGTCTCTTTTTCTTTTTCTCTTTATTCTTCTCTAACAGAGCTTTGAGGTCCTCTTGACCCTTTGCCAAGGTCATGAGGAGTTGCTGGAATTATGAATTTTGTGCCTGCAGATCCTTTACCGTCTGCTCCAAATCCATCTTGCTGAAATAAACAGCAGAAAGATAAGGAAACCTGGTGTGAAGACTTGTTTATGCGTATGATTAATGGTATGTTATTCATGTAATGTATTCAAGGATTCAAAAATTCAAATTTGTTGCAAACAAAAAGAACGCACGTCATATTAATAAGAAATTGTTAGTACATAAGTGCCCCATGGGCAAAATATTACAAAATTCTTAATGTAAAAAGACATTGCGCATCCTCTTTGGTGCGATGTAAGTGTTGAGAGTTTCCTCCTCATGAAGTCGGCGGGTAAGCTCCAAAACCTTCTTCTCACTGGCATAGAAGCTGGCTTCAAAAGTATCATGTTCTTCCTTGAGTTGGATCCAACTCTTTTTCATTTCTTCCTATGATGTTGGCATGTCAGGATGTAGGATGGTGTATGGAATCTCTCCTTCCATAACAAGCTCTTTGATCACGGGGAGAATGTGAGGATATGGCATCATAAGATTTTGGGCGCGGGTTCGTACCCACTTGAGATAAGGCTCAAGGGGGATGGAATTCTTGTGCCCCAGTGACTTACTATCAACCTTGTTGGGCATCCTCCAAGCTCTGATGAACCTTTGTCTAAGTCCTTGCGCATCGTTGTCGAAGTCAAAAACTAGGTCAAGAATCAGCATGTCATGAGGGCCATCCCTCCGAGCATATCCAAACTGTCTTAGAGCTAAACAAGGGTTGTAGGTAATGCCTCCCCTAATGCCAAGTAGTGGGACATTAGGGAATTCTCCACAACGATCAATGATGATGACATTTTCTCTGGACCGAGAACACCAATGTACATCAGAATGTGTGAGGGTCATCAACCGTTGTGACCACCTTAAACCCTGCTCATTCTTCAAAACTGATTGTGGAAGGTGAGAAATAAACCACCTTGCTAGGAGAGGAGTACAACACATGAGAACACCTCTTTTCCTCATTGTTCGTGTGTAAAATGAGTGTAGGATGTCCCCAAGCAATGTGGGTATAGGATTCCTGGATATGAAAATCTTGACAGCATTCACATCTATAAGCTGATCAGGGTTTGGGAACAAGACCAACCCATAGATAAGGAGTGCCACAATCTCTTCAAAGGCTTGTAGATCAAGAGAAATCCAACAGTCTTGTGCCTTCTCAAACAGAAACTTTGTCAAGAAACCCTTGACACCACTTCTGGTTTCCCAATGTCCCTTGATATCATATGGTTGCAAGTCTAATGCTTGAGCAACATCTTCAGGCTTTGGTTCTTTTTCCGTACCGTTGTAGGGTAGTTGATTAAGAATAGGAATTCTCAAGAGTTGAGAAAATTCCTCCAAAGTAGGCACCAACTGGTAATCAGGGAATGTGAAACAGTGGTGTAGGGGGTCAAAGAACTGGAAGAGGACTTTCACCATGTCTTCTTCAATGTTGATGTTGACCAAGTTGAGGAGTCTACCATGTCTTTCACTGAAGAGAGAATTCTCTGGAATCCTAGAAGTAAGCTCCTTGAGTTGAGGAGGGATTCTCACAAGGTTGACTTGAATTGTTTTCCTGCGAAGAGATTCCATGACCTACAAAACAAGAACAAAGATGAAGATCCAAACCCTTGAAATGGTTAGTGGATGCATATGATGCTTTATGATGTTCATGATGTATGCACAAGCACATGTACAAGCAAGTCACACAAAAACCCTAGTTTCAGGCTTGCATGAGGTTTCATAGGTAAGTACCCTCTTGAGTTTAGTTGGCTCAAAACTTGTCCTATAAATAGTAATCGGGTTCTAAGGAGCTCAATATCACTGGATTATTTTCCATGTTCATTGTTTTGGTTTAGCCATTTAACTAGCGACCAAAATATCCCAAGAAAACAACCCTCAAATAGTGTAGTATCGAGTATCTACCAACTTCGGACTGCACCAAAGCTGGTCATCTCACTACCCCTAATAAAAGGCCAAGATGGTCAAGTAACGTTCTAAGAGTTCATTAGTGCTTCATGACATCACTCAGCGGCCCCGTATTCTCTTTGATTGACTCAAAGGCTATCGGTACTCACAAATATGTCGCACTAATATAGCTATTGCTTCAACCATGTCGGTATACCCCGCACAGTTTCCACAATGTATTGCTATTTACCTATGAATGTTTCCCAAATCTGAGTAGAGGATTTCATTCCTAAACAAGAGAACCAAATGTAAAGCAATCAAAGCAAAAAATAATCATGCAAAGGGTGATCTAAGCCCTAAGGTTACTCTACTTTTAGAATATTCCCCAGTAGAGTCGCCAGTTCTGTGATACGATGGGAGAACTGACTTAAGGTTTTGCGTTTGTGTTCGCAAAAGTTTCGGTTTAGCAAGAGTCGCCACCGACTTTTTATTTTATCCTAAGGAAAGGTCAAAAAGCACGGGAAAGACCTTTGAGATGTTTTCTTGGGTTCAGGGGGTAGATTATGAAAAGGGAAGGTGCTAGCACCCTTTTCATCCATGGTTTTCCATGGGCTCTTAGTTACTTGTTTTAGATCACTTGCTTTGCTTTTCAATTGTTTGAAATGGTGCTCTTCAACTGTTTGAAATGGTGCTTTGTGTGTGGTTTTGAAAGATGTTTTGAAAAGAGGCCATCGTTATGGCAACCTTTGTAATGATTCTTGTTTGAATGTATACAAAGGTGTTTTTGTCTTTTGAAAAGTTTTCAATATTTGAAAGTAGGGTTTTGAAATTGTGTTGTGAAGTGTGTTTTGAAGATAGCAAGGATGTTTTTGCAAGCTTTGATCAAGTAACTAAGAGTTGTCTATCCTATTTTACTCAAAGATCTTTCCTATGTTTTTAACCCTTTTAACAGTGTTGTTTCACCATTGTATTTGGTGAATGTGTTAGGATGTTAACGGGACAGGCGCGGGTCATCGTATAGACCATGATAGCAATAGTGTCAAGTATTTTTGGCAATTTTCTTGAGGGACTTGATCATTTTGTTTAGGCAACTTCAGATAGCGTCATCGAGGGACTATGATCTTTTGTTTTGTTTTTGTTTTGCCAAAGTACTTGACATGCATACCATGGCCCATTTGTGAAGGCAACAAGTGGATTGTAACCCTAGGGGTGCAAGTGTGCATTGTGTTTGTTTTCATGCATTTTTGTCTTTGATTAGGTCAAACTATTTGTTAATTTGATTTTTGCATACAAAACCCTAAGTCTAATCATGGCATAATTGAAAGCTTAAAGGTGCGAGAATTTAAATTCTACACTATTATAACATGATATAGGGAGGGGGGTACAAATTTGAATTGGGGATTATTTTGTAAGAAATTAAATCGTAAATTATTACAACCATATTGAATGGGTAAGGCATAATATTAAATATACAATATTTAAATAAATACAATAAATAAATATTAAATAAAGTGTATTATGCAAAAAAATGTTTTTTTTATGTATGAAAAAGTATTTTTAATGTGAAATGTAAATAAATAAAAAGTTAATTTCAATTATTTTGTTTTTTAGGGCAAAACCCTAATTTCTTAAATAAATAGTTATTATTTATTATTTATATACAATAATGTATTAATTTGTACAAAAATATAAGTATATTGAAAAAATGGTATTTTTAGTATAAAATTTTAATAAAAATAAAAATCTATTATTTTTGTGTTTTTTGTCCTAATTAATTAATAAAATATGTATATATATATATATATATATATATATATATATATATATATATATATATATATATATATATATATATATATATATATATATATATATATATATATATATATATATATATATATATATATATATATATATATATATATATATATATATATATGTGTGTGTGTGTGTGTGTGTGTGTGTGTGTGTGTGTGTGTGTATTAAATATATTAAATATATTAAGTGTGTATAAAAATAAAATATATTATTTACAAAAAGGTATATTTTTCAAGAAAATGTTTTCAAATGTGTATAAAATAATAAATGAAAATAAACCTATTTTTTACATTATTTTTAAGTTTTTATAAAAAGAATATAAAGTATTTAAACAGTTTTATACTAGTAAAAAATAAAAATAAATACCAAATAAATGTAAAAATAATATAAAAATAATTTTTGGCATTTTTTATATTTGGACATAAAATAATAAAGTCAGAATACAAAATAAAAATGCAAAAATGACAAATATATAAGAAATGGGCCAGGGGGTGTAAAAAGAAAAGGGGGGGTGCCAAAAGCAAGCCTGTACAGGCCCAGCCCAGAAACAACTTCATCTTCTTCCTTTGAACTGAAATACGTGTGTTCTGTACACAAGATGCTATCTCTTGATTCCTTGCTTTTTTGACAAAACTCATAACATGAAACTTGTAGAGCATCAAACAACGAATCTAACCATATAAAAAACTTAAGCTAACTCTCAAAGACCAAAGAGAATTTCTCTGGCCCTAATTCTTAACCTAGTTTTTTCAGAAAGTTCATGAACAAAATTCTCCTGGCACGATTAATATAAATGAAAACTAAGCACATGTATGATTTCAGGGCTATGAATACAACATCTTTCATTCACAAACCTAAGTCTAACTATTCCTAAATAGAGAGATAGAAGTTCATGAAATACCTGTTTCAGTTGACTTCGAACTGGACAATGCAGCAACTTCCAAGGGTGCTTGAGTTTCTTTTGAGCTTGCCTGAGGTCCAATGAAGCTTTCCCAATGCTTAGTTTATTTTGAAGTAGCCAGAATCGTGCTACAGAACTCAACCTGCAAAGCTTTGAAACAAAAATGGCAATGTGTGTTAATGGTGTTACAGCTAGAAATGGAGGTCTGGAATACTTCAGGTGAGTTGAATGGAAGGTATTGGAACAAATTTGAGGCAAAACGCACGAGGGAAAATGGAGATGGAGGTGGTTCTGCAGGGCTTGCCCTGTTTTGCAGAAAAATGGTGATTTTGTGTACAAGGAGGTTTGAGTGGTGAAAAGCTCGTGCTTATGACTCAAAAGGTTGTGTGAAATGTGTTTGCAATGTTTGTGTAAGCTGACTATGGCTGGTTTTTGAGTTAGGAAGATTTTGGACAAATATCTTCTTCTTGAAGCAAGAGTATCTAACTTGTGATTACAGGAATGTACCCTCCATCCTGTAAGCTGCATATCTTTCCCTTGATACTTGCAATTTGTGGATTTGATCTTGCCTCAGAGATATGGTCCCATGCCTCAAAGATCTTGGTTTGACATAAAGTGTAACTTTTCAAAAATGGCAATATACCTTTTTCCAAATAGGGATTAGTTTTGCATGCAATGTCAAAATGGCCAAGATAATGCATTAGCTCAGTTTATTTTCATTCAATTAAGGAGTGTAAAATGGTTTAGAGGCCTGTCAACAAGTACAAAGCATGCTGGTTTGAAAATGAAACTTGTATGAACATGTATTGGCCATGGATCAAAGTGAATTTTTGCCAACTTCAAGCATTCGATTCTCCCTAACCACAAAGGTGTTTGAGGAGTTCTTGGACAATTTGGAAAGCTTGCAACATGTACTATAATCCATATTTGAAATGCAACTTGAAAAAACAAGTGGAACTATGTGAAAAATGGCCAAGAAGATGGGTCAAAATCCTGTCTAAACTAGGGCAAAATTTCTCTAAGTTAAAAGTTTTAGGTACCCTTGTTCCAAAAATCATAACTTGAGATACAAGCCTCTTTTCAGAAAACTTTGTGAATAAAAGTTGTAGACTTTTTGATGTACTACAACTTTCATGTAGCAAGTTTTATTTTAATCCATTTGTATCTTGGTGAAAAAATGGGACAAAGTTAGGAAAAAATAAGAAAATTTCATAACTTAGAAAATTTCTAAGTTATGAAAATTTTCCATTTTAAACCCTAATTTGCATTTTTGGGTTTCTTGATGAACAAGTTTCATAATTTGACATGTCTTGATGAAAAATGACCCTTGGCACTTGATTTTGACCAAAAAGTCAAAGTTTGACTTTTAAGCATACAGTCAAATTTTGAACAGTTGACTGAAAAATTTATTTGTCAATCCTAGGCATTTGAGATCTTTTGAACTTGTTGAATGGGTCAAGAAAATGTTATTGAGTCCTTGAGTCCATGGTTGAGCTTGATTTGTCATTGGCTAGGTCAAACAGTCAAAAATTGTCTTTGTACAGTCAAAACCCTAAAAATGACCATTTTGCCCTTTTGATGATCTGATCAAATTTCTTGTGGAATTATGATCCAAACTTGATCAAATGGTTCATATGAGTTCATAATGTTGATGTGGGTCAAATTTCATGAGGTTTGACTGTCAATTGGCCACAGTTGACTTTTATCCCCAATACAGCTGATTTCTATGTCAATTGTCCAATTGACTGGGCAAAAATTTGGATCAAGGCTTGAAACTTGGTGTGGACAAACTTGTGAGTCCAAAATGAAGTATGAAAGTAAATTTGGGCATTGTTGGTCAAAATATCACTGTGCAAAGTCAAACCCTAATTTAGGTCAACAGTGTAGGGAGGTGTCTTGAGTAAAGCAAACCCTAACTTGTTCTTGAGTTCCAAGAGTCTTGTGATGAAAAATGTTGATGAAATGAGAGGGAAAATTTTGGGGTAAAACATCTGTCCTTATTATTCTTGTTTGTTGGGACGCCCCTGGATCCACAACGTTGGTGCTGTAACCTCCACTTTACATCAGATGCTCAAGTACCCCGTCCAAGGAAAGATCATAATTGTCCATGGGGAAGAGGAATATATGATTAGTCATCTGAATTCCTTCCGTTATGTGGAGTTAGATGGAGAATTCATAGAAACCCCTTTCCAACATTTTGAAGAAGTCTTTGAAGAAATAGCAGCAACCAAGGCGTTATCCTCGATTCCTCATATCACAAGACCTCCACCTCGGATGTCATCTCTCAAGGATGCAAGGGCAGTAGTGGAAGAAGGGGGATGTAAAATCTGGGGTCAGCTTCCAGACATTCCTTACAAATCAGACAAGTTTGGCTTGGGATTTACTTCGACTGGTCAGAAAGTTGTGCGCCGCGCCCGTGCCGGAGGGCCACCAGTGAAGATTAGCCATCAAGGGGTTAATGCACTAGAGGACAGGGAAGAGGAGGGCAGCTTGGAAGATTGGATATTTCCTACTGTCGGCGGGGGACTTTAAAACTGGGAAGCCAAAGACTTCATCCCGATAACTTTCATATCACAGTAATTTATCTTTTAAATTTCTGTTGGACTGTAATAATTCACAAACAATTCGTACTTTGAAAACCTTGTGTCTTACCTGAGGCACAATGGTCCATTTGTAAGGGTTCTTATTTCATTTTCATATGTCATTTCAATGAATCATGGACGCTTTTCATATATAAACCTTTGGTGCTCATTGCCTTTATTTTTACATTTTATTGTTTTAAGATGGCTATCCCTTACACACACCCACACTCACAAATGCAGGTACCCTTCCATTCCGGAACCCATGGGTAACGATACTGCTATAGCCTTCAGTAACTCTGAAGATCTGATCTACCAAGCCGAATACGAAGGTGAGGAAGATTGTGAGGTGCCAGGGGAATTGACCAGACTACTACAACAAGAGGAAAGAGAAATTCAGCCTCATGAGGAGTTGTTGGATACAATCAATTTGGGAATTGAGGAAGATAAAAAGGAAATCAGAATAGGTGCCAAACTAGAGCCGAGTGTCAAGGAGCGCATAATTTAGCTATTGCATGATTATGTTGAGATCTTCGCCTGGTCATACGAAGACATGTCGGGACTCGATACAGACATTGTGGTACACCGTCTCCCCACAAGAGAAGACTGTCCACCAGTGAAACAAAAGGTCCGCCGCATGAGACTTGACATGTCTGAGAAGATCAAAGCAGAAGTTATGAAGCAGTTCAATGCTGGATTTCTGGTTGTTACTTCCTATCCACAATGGGTTGTTAACATTGTGCCCGTGCCTAAAAAGGACGGCAAAGTGAGAATGTGAATGGATTATAGAGATTTAAACAGGGCCAGCCCTAAAGATGACTTTCCACTTCTGCACATCGACATCTTGGTCGACAATACAACTCAGCACAAAGTATTTTCTTTCATGGACAGATTCTCGGGCTATAACCAGATCAAAATGGCACCTGAGGACATGGAGAAAACTACTTTTGTTACACGGTGGGGTACGTTCTGCTACAAAGTGATGCCATTCGGACTGAAGAATGTCGGGGCAACCTATCAACGTGCCATGGTAGATTTGTTTCATGATATGATACATCATGAGATAGAGGTCTACGTAGATGACATGATAGCCCAATCACAAACTGAAGAAGAACACCTTGATCACTTGCAAAAGCTGTTTGTCAGATTGAAGGAGTACAAGCTAAGATTGAATCCAAACAAGTGTACATTCGGAGTCCGGTTCAGTAAACTCATAAGTTTCATTGTCAGCAACAAAGGCATCGAGGTTGATCCTGCCAAAGTCAAAGCTATACAAGAAATTCTTGCTCCTCGCACTGAGAAGGAAGTCAGAGGTTTTTTGGGACGCCTAAACTACATTGCCAGGTTCGTTTCTCACCTAACGTCTACTTGTGAGCCAATCTTCAAGCTATTGAAGAAAGATCAGGTAGTCAGATGGAATGACGAATGTCAAATTGCTTTCGATAAAACAAGGAGTATTTGCTAGAACCTTCTGTCTTGATGCCACCCGTTGAAGGAATACCGCTAATCATATGTCTGACCTTCTTAGAGAATTCAATGGGGTGCGTACTGGGGCAGCATGATGAGTTTGGCCGAAAAGAGCACGCCATTTATTACCTTAGCAAAAAGTTTACAGATTGTGAAACCAGATATTCACTGCTCGAGAAAACTTGTTGCGCTTTGGTATGGGCTGCTCGCCGGCTAAGGCAGTATATGTTGACTCATACCACTTTGCTGATATCTAAGATGGATCCGATAAAGTACACCTTTGAGAACCCTGCTCTGTCCGGGAGAATAGCCAGATGGCAGATGATCCTAACGGAATACGACATATAGTACACGACCCAAAAAGCTATAAAGGGCAGTGTACTAGATGATCATCTGGCTCATTAAGCTGTAAAAGATTACCAATCCATGAAGTTTGACTTCCCTGACGAGGACATCATGACATTGGACAACGTTAAAGATTTCAGACCATATGACGGACCTGAACAAGGATCCCGATGGACCCTGTACTTTGATGGGGCATCCAATGCACTTGGTAACGGTATCGGCGATGTGCTTATATCTCCGGAAGGATGCCATACTCCTTTCACTGCTAGACTTTGCTTCAACTGTACGAACAATATGGTAGAGTACGAAGCATGCATCTTTGGTATCAAGGCCGCCATAGACTTGGGAATCAAATCCTTAGATGTGTTTGGGGACTCAGCTTTGGTCATCAGTCAGATCAAAAGAGAGTGGGATACTAAGCATCCAAACCTCATCCCTTACAAAGAACATGTTTTGACATTGCTACCACATTTCGAGAAGATTACCTTCGAGCACTTCCCGCGAGAAGAAAATCAGCTAGCAGATGCTCTAGCTACAATGTCATCTATGTTTAAACTTGATTAGGACAATGAGGCTCCCCAGATCTCCATTAAACGGATGGACGAACCAGCACATTGTCGCGAGATTAATACCGAAGAAGTAGTGGACCAGCCGTGGTTTCATGAAGTCAAAAGGTATCTCGAGGCTCAAGAATATCCTGAAGGAGCTTCAGTCAATGACAAAAAGTTCTTAAGGAGATTCTCAGCTAAGTTCTTCCTAAGTAATGGCGTCCTATACAAGCGTAATAATGATTCTATTCTGCTCCGTTGTGTGGACAAGATTGAAGCTGAAAAGATCATGGCTGAATTGCATGAGGGTACCTTTGGCACTCACACTAGTGGGCATACGATGGCAAAGAAGATTCTATGGGCAGGCTATTACTGGTCTACCATGGAAGCTGACTTCTATCAGCACTCCCGCACCTATCATAAATGTCAAATCTATGCAGACAAGGTGCACATGCCTCCAGTTCCTCTAAATGTCTTAACGGCTCCTTGGCCCTTCGCTATGTGGGAAATCGACATGATTGGAGAGATAAAGCCTACAACATCCAATGGACACCGCTTTATCCTGGTGGTCATTGACTACTTCACCAAGTGGGTCGAAGCAGCTTCCTTCGCATTTGTTACTAAGAATGTTGTTGCCCGCTTCATCAAGCAGAATCTTATATGCCGATACGGTATCCTCGAAAGGATCATCATTGATAATGGTACAAACCTTAACAATACCATGATCCTCGCTTTGTGCGAGCAGTTCAAAATTCAACATCACAATTCATCCCTCTATCGGCCAAAGATGAATGGTGCAGTTGAAGCTGAAGGAAAATTGCGATCAAAAGTGCAGCGGAATTTAAAATTTTCCTTTAGCGATCCTTACGAATGAGCATGGTCAGTGATAGAAATATTTATCTCTTGTGGCGATTCAGACCTTTGATGTTGTGATCACGAGCGTTGATGAAGAACAACGCCTCTACTCAGTCCACACGAACATATCGCTTCCGGTCACAGTGCTAGCTGATCACGAACGGAAACCTTGAGTGAGAGAGAGAATCAAAAACAAAATTGCATCAAGTGAAATTGCTTCATCACAAGGGATCTATTTATAGAATCACTCGTGTGGGCTACAAGCTAAAAGCCCAATTAAGGCTATAAGCTAAAAGCCCAATTAAGCTTATGGACATCATACCTTATGATGTACCATATATCACTTATCCACGTGGTACCTTACCACTTTCCGTATTACACTTAAGTGCACCGTACCTTATGGTGTTCCTTATTTATTCTATCTCTCATCAACCTGTCCTTATGTGTGTGACCCTGTAGGTTTTCGCGACGTTGGCAATTATATTAAATCACACATTTAATATAATAAATAGTGAGCGGTATCTAGCAACACATCATTGTTACCCAAGTCACGAAAATGTCATGTGATATGACCAAACCTTTTCCGTGATAATATTTGTGTTGTACAATTACCCTTTTGCCCTCATGTCTATATTGAATACAAGGCATACACTGTGTCACCCTTGTCCAGTTCAATATTGGGCCCTTAGACATTTATCCTGTTATGCAGGATGAGCAAATTCCATCTAGGTCACTCATGTCCCTTAGCATGCTTTGTGAAGTACCCATCAACCGTCTTTATAGTCATCCAGTTACGGATGACGTTTGATCAGCAATAAAGTACTCGACTCTACATCTAGGGTCCATAGTGGTTTCAGGTCGAAGGGTGGTATACACCATTATCATCATGAGAATAACTTATGACACTTTGCATAACATTCTATGTAGTATTCTCATAGCGGGTCAATCCAGTATAAATATTACTCCTAATATTCATACCTATGTCAAGACTTGATAACTCCTTATCTATGATCCATGAGATGTGATCATCAATCTATCTTCATAATAATCTTAATGCTTTAATGTTATCCCACTTCACATTAAAGCTTGACTACGGATACTTTAAGAATAGTGTCTTATGTTTAATGGGATCTCATGATTAAGTCACACTTAACATTTTATTAAACCAATAAACCATTCTAGGGACTTTATTATTTTGGAAAGCAAACATAATAAAGAAATGCCTTTTATTATTAATAAATAATTAGATACAAGTACCAAAAGTATTGGCCTCTAGGGCTTACACCAACAGAAGCTGCTAACAAAAATATCAAGAAGATCATACAAAAGATGACAGTCACCTACAAGGACTGGCATGAGATGCTACTGTTTGCTCTTCACGGGTACCGTACCACGACACGCACATCAACTGGGGCAACACCCTATTCCTTGGTATATGGCATGGAGGCTGTTTTACCTATCGAGGTTCAGATTCCCTCTTTGAGAATCATGAAGGATGCTGGTTTGAGTGAAGACGATTAGATCCAAACCCGACTTGATCAGTTGAACCTCATTGACGAGAAGAGACTTACTGCTGTTTGCCACGGCCATACGTATCAAAAACGGATGATCAAGGCATTTCAAGAAAGTCAGACGCCAGGTATATCAAGTTGGAGACCTAGTGATCAAGCGCATCATCTTGCCACAAAGTGATCCCAGGGCAAATGTACTCCTACCTATGAAGGAAAATTTGTAATCAAGAACATCTTTTCTGGTGGGGCAATGATTTTAACCACCATGGACGGCGATGATCTGCCGTACCCTGCGAACACAGACATAGTCAAAAGATACTATGTATAAGAGACCCGCTAGGTTGAAACACCTAGGCAAAACAAGGGTATCCCGGTGAACCAAAAGGTTCGGGAAAAAATTAGGGATCAAACAAAAAAAAATTTGTACACCCGGCAAGTTGAAAACCCGAAAGGGCGACTTGGGCAAAAAAGGGTTTCCCGGTGGACTAAAAACCCGAAAGGGCGGTCCAGGAAAAAGTTAGGGAATTAAAGCGTATGACTATGTCTCTTTGGATCACTTTAAGGACAATCTCTTCACAGACAAACTCTAAGCTTCTGATCAATCCAATCATCTTCGGACGAAGCAGCGAATGGACAAGATATTCGGAGATACGAAGGCTATAGCAGAATGGGACCCCATGGGTTTTTACACATAGCTATATTTCTTTGTATAAATTTTTCTTACTTTTATGACACCATCCTCTTACTAGGATGCATGTCTCCTTTGTACAAAATACTTATTCAAAGTAAATACAAAGATATCTCTTTCAAAGTACAAAAAACTATTTGCCTTTTTCTTTTACACTTGTGTTTTTATTTGCAAAAACGTCCAATGATTCATTGATAAACATATGCATTTGAACATAATTACTGTTTACAAATAAACAAAGTGGAAAAGAACAATTACTGACAGACTGAAAGGATAGGAAAACGTCTTTAGACTATTCCATGAGCAATCCTTACAGTACGTCATCTAGATCCCCATCGGAGCTAAAATTTCAAACCTTTAATCCTCATCAGAGTTAAAACTTCAAACTCCCAATCTCCAGCGGAGCCAAAACTTCTAACTATTAATCCCCGACGGAAACCATCCAGTTTCTCCAAATTCCCCAGAAAGCTGTCTTGAAGTCTGGAAATCAACCAGATAGAAGTTAACTTTTGTCTCTCCCCAACCTAGGATAATACCCCAGTAGAGTGGCAGATAACCCAAACTCCTGGACCTACTCCCCAGCAGTAAGCCTTCTTCCCCACATAGTTTTCATAGCCTCCCAACAGAATAAAGATTCTCATTCTTAATTCCCCGCAGAAGTCATCATAGTTTTCCCTATTCCCCAGCAGAATAAGGTTTCCCATTGCGTAATCCTTGGTGGAAGTCATCAAAATTCTCTGGATTCCCCAAGCAGATTACTCAGGCAGTATATGGCATTATTTGCAACAGATATTTTTGTCAATACTCCAACTTCAAGGCATGAAGGATCACTACATACCCAACAGTTGCCAAGGATTTCTTACCCTCAGCAGTCAAGGATTTATTTTCCCCGGCATCAGTCAAGGATTTATTTTCCTCAGCAATACAGCACATCAACTTACATGCGCATACATTACATCCATATATCATAAACATTTGATAAAGCACATATATTGCATCATACATTTCATGCATCATAACTTTGTGTTCCAGCTAACACTTTACCCTTTTCAGGATAAGATTAACAGCTACCATTGATAATGTTCAAAGATTTCAGATACAATTCAGATACGCTCCAGACAAGGGTGCCATTCTGATACTCATTTGGATCTCAACTTCAGATACAGTCCAGATACACTCCAGACACGGAAGTCATTCTGTCACTTATTCAATTTCAAGTTCAGATACACTCCAAAAATGGAAGTCATTCTGCCACTTATTCAGATTCAAGTTCAGATACGCACCAGACACGGTCGCCATTCTGTCACTTATTCTAATTTTCCCCAGCTTAGATATGCTTCAGACACGGTTGCCATTCTGTCACTTATTCAGATACAATTCAGATACGCTCCAGACACGGATGCCATCCTGATACTCATTCATATTTCTAGTTCAGATACGCTCCAGACACGGATGTCATTCTGACTCTTATTCAGATTTCAAGTTCAGATATAGTTCAGATACGCTCCAGACACAGATGCTATTCTATTTCTCATTCAGATTTCAAGTCTCCAGATACAGCTCAGATACGTTCCAGACGCGGACACCATTCTGATACTTATTCTTACAACTCAGTAAACATTCTTGGATTGAATCTTTAAGCCCATCTCCAACAAGATTCTATCACTTCTCCAAATGGCATCTTTAAGCCCATTCCCTCAACTACACTTCGTCGAGTGCAAATTTATGGGCACTCTAGTTGTCCAATCATCTTTTACCTTTGAGTCACGAACGGCAAAACTCACTAATCTAACTCTTCAGGTTCAATAAGATTGACCAGGGGCATCTGTTGTACCCCAAAATTTTCCCTCTCATTTATCAAGACTTTTCTCACAAGACTTCTTGGACTCAAGACATGATTAGGGTTTGGTCAACTCAAGACATCTCATCTTGCACTGATACTCCAAAATTAGGGTTTGAGTTTGCACAAGGATTTTTGGACCATCAATGCTTCATGTGACTTTCATACACCATCTTGGACCCCTAAGATTGCTCATGTCAAGTTTCAAGCCTTGAATCACATTTTTGCTCAGTCAATTGGACAATTGACCTAAAAATCAGCTATATTGGGGAAAAAGTCAACCATGGCCAATTTACAGTCAAACTTCATAATTTTTGATCCACAACAACATTTTAGACTCATATGAACCATTTTATCAAGTTTGGATCACAACTCCTCAAGAAATTTGATCAGATCATCAAAAGGGCAAAATGGTCAAAATTAGGGTTTTGATTGAGAAAGGGCAATTTCTAATTTTTTAACCAAGCCAGTGACCAATTGGGTTCAAATATGATTCCAAGGGTTCATTAGCATCATCTTGACCTAATCACATAGTTCAAAATATCTCAAGTTCATAGGATTGACAGAAGAATTTTCCAGTCAACTGATCAAAAGTCAACTATGCACTGAAAAATCAAACTTTGACTTTTTGGTCAAAATCAAGTGCCAAGGGTCATAATTCATCAAGATATGTCAAAACATGAAATTTGTTGACCAAGAAAACCAATTTTTAAAATTAGGGTTTGAATTTGAAAATTTTCATAACTTAGAATTTTTTTAAGTATGGAAATTTTCTTATTTTTTCCCAACCTTTCACCAGTTTTTCACCATGATTCAATTTGATTCAAAGAAAACTTCCAACATGAAAGTTGTAGTCCTCCATGAAATCTACAACTTTTATTCACAAATTTTTCCCAAAAGATGCTTGGATATCAAGTTATGAATTTGTGAATAGGGGTCCATGAACTAAATAACTTAGTGAAAATTTGCCCTAATTTAGGCAGGTTTTTTACCCAACTTCATGGACATTTTTCACCTAGTTCCAAGAGGTATATCAAATTTCATTTCAAAGATGGATTGTAGATCATGTTTCAAGCTTTCCAAAATGTCCAAGAACTCTCAAAGATCATTTGTGGTTAGGGAGCATCGAAGAAGAGAAATTGGCATTTTGTCACTTTTGATCAAGCCATTTTTACAAAGTGTCAAGTTGCAAATCTGATCAAGGATACTTGTACCTTGCACAGGACCTAAACTCATTCTACACTCCATAAGTAAATGCAAACTCAGAGGATAAGGGATTTATCTTTGCCTTTGGAGCATTGTACAAGAGATTATTCCATAAATGACCAAAAGTTCACAATGCCATTTTCATAAAGCAAGCTTTTTGCAACTTTATCAACCTTGAGCCTTGGACCTGTTTCTTTAAGACAAGCAACTTCCACAGATATCAAGCAATATGTACCAACTCTTTGCAGCTAGCAAGCAAGCAAGTACAGGCCTGTTAGCATAGTCACTTCAACTTTTCTTAAAATGCAAGAAAGTTGGCCAAAAGTTCAGAACTTGTACAAGCTAATAAAGAGTGGACTTGGAATCATTCTATAGGGATTCACAAACTTGTTACAAACTAGAACACGAATGCTTAACCTCTAAAACTCTCCAAAACTCAGAAACTTCATTTTTCTGCCCAAACTTCCAGCTTATGCAAAATCCTAGCCATATCATTTTTGGCTCGTGCGTTTCTTGTTTCAACACTTCAAACATCTTATCCACATCATATCAAAGCTATCCAAACCTTTACATTGTTGTTGTAACCCCTGTTTCAGCCATCACCATTTTCACTTTGAAAGCTTGCAACTTGACTTCTACAAAGAGTTTCAGCCATCCACAAAGCAAGCTAGGCATTGGATTAGCTTCAGGGTAGTTCAAGGAAGCTCACACGATCCTCAGGCCTCACTTAAAGTCTCCACATTGCCATATCCAAATCCAGCTGAAGGAGGTATTTTTCAAAACTCTATCTCTCTATTTAGGCATCCTCAAGCCACGATTTGTGAAGCAAAAATATAGTCCTTAACATGGTGAAGTTGTACATATGCATATTTGTCATTTATATTAACTGAGCAGTGAGAATTTAAAGCTTGAAGTTCATGAAATAATTAGGTCACGAATTAGGGGTGATTAAATTCTCTCTGATCTTTGAGAGTTAGGTTACAAATTTTATATCATTGGAATCGTGAGATTACAAGCTACATGTTTTATGTTATGGGTTTTTGTTTTTGTGCAAGCAATAGCAAGATACAAATTTGAAGCATATACGTGCGCGCAGGAGGGAGCTGGAGGACAGGGATGACCTGTCTGGGCCTTGGCACGCCCGGGCCTTGCTATTTTTGTTATTCACACCCCCCTGACCACTATTTGCACCCCTGCTTCTTATTTTATATTTTTGTATATTTTCTCATTTTTGTTATGTTTTTTGCTTTTAATCATTTTTCTGAACATTAAAAAATCTTGAAAAATATTTTCTTTATTATTTTTTGGCATAAAAATAGTCTTATTAGATAATGGACTTTATTTTCTTAAATAAATTATACATATATTTAGTAAAAACTATACATTTTTTATTTTATTTGTTTCACACATAAAATATTTATTTTTTATACATATTTTAATTTTTAATATTTGTGCATAATATTATTTATTATTTTCTAGTACAAAAATGAACAAAACATTAAAATAGAACATATATTTCTTTTAATCAAAAATTAGGGTTTCCCCCTTTCAAAAATAATAATATTATTTTTCCTTATCATCTAGGGTTAATTAATCTTATTTTCTCATACCTTAAACAAATACAAAAACCTTTTTTCCATAAATACATTGCATTGCATATTTAAATATTTGTATATTTATTTAATTTGCACAATGTTCAATTGGGTTGTAATAGTATTTTTAGGGTTTATTTTGTGCAATATCCCCATTCAAAAACTTGTATCCCCTCTCCCATAATAATTGTTGTAATAACTTAGTTTACATTTACGCAATTTATTGCTTTATATACTTGTGTAGTAAATTAGGGTTTTGCATGATAAGACCAAAAACAAACAAATAGAAAAGACCTAATACAAGACAAATCAAATGCATGTAAAATGACACACTTTGCACGCAAGCACCCTTAGGGTATCACCCACTTGGTTGCCTAAAACAAAATGGCCATGTTACGCACGCGAAGTATCTTGGCAAAACAAAACAAAATAAGATCATAGTCCCTCGATGACGCTATCAAAAGGTTGCCTAAACAAATGATATTGGTCCCTAAAAACATGCTAAGATACTTGGCAATATTGCTATTATGGTCATACGATGACCCACGCTTGTCCCGTTTAACATCCAAAGATAGGGTGGTTTACCAAAACAATGGTAAATCAACAATGTCAAAGGAATAAAAATGCACAAGAAAGACTTTTGAGTAGGTAGATAGCTTCTAGTTACTTGATCAATTTCAAAACAATCCTCACTATTTTCAAAAACAAACACACACACATTTCAAAACAACTTTCAAAACATTGGAACATTTTTCAAAAGACAAACATCTTTGTATACATTCTTACGAACGAGAATCATTACAAAGATTTCCTAAACGAAAGGCCTCTTTTCAAAATACTTTCAAAACCACAAAGCACCACTTCAAACAATTTCAAAGCAAAGCAAGTGATCTAAACAAGTAACTAAGAGCCCATGGAAAACCATGGATGAAAAGGGTGCTAGCACCTTCCCTTTTCATAATCTACCCCCCGAACTCAAGAAAACATCTCAAAGGTCTTTCCTGTGCTTTTTTACCTTTCCTTTTGGATAAAAGAAAAGTCGGTGGCGACTCTTGCTAACCGCAACATTTGCAAACACAAACACAAAACCTCAAGTCAGTCCTCCCACCGCATCACATGGACTATTTCCACATAGCTGTTTTTCTTTGTTTCACTTTGTACTCTTTTCATTTTTAAGATGATTTCCTCTTACTAGGATTTATGTCTCTATGTACAAAACCGCCTATTTATAGGCAAATCATCAATACAAATGCAATTTCGAAACTCAAATTGTTTTACTTTTTTCCATTTTGTTTACAAAAACATCCAATGACTAAATTGAATGAACATATGCATATGAATATGATTACTATTAACAAATGTATTCATAAAAGCAGGAATAAGCATTTACTAAAGACTCTAGGAGTTGAGATAATATTCATGTCGTCCACAAATCCCCACAGAGAAAATCTTCACAGAATAATCCCTACAGAGTTATCTTCACAAGCTCATCAGCGACAAAGATACATTCCCCCACAAGTCTAATATGCCTTCAAGACAGAAATCGGGGAATATTCTAGCTATTAACATGACCATACTCCCCAGTAGATCCCCTTAGAGGATAAAGGAGTTTGATCATTGCTCCAGCACACAGTAGAAATTTCCTCATCGCAGCCTATGAAATTCCAATCCCCAGTAGAGATTATTCCCTCAGCACAGTTCTCAGGAATTTAATTCCCCAGCTGAGGTTATTTCTCCAACACTGTAAAATCCCCTGCAGAATTCTCTTCTCCAGCATGGTTTATTTCCCCAACGGAATTTAACTTCCCAAATAGAGTTCGTCTCTTCGACTACTGCAAATGATCGACAAGATTCTCTTCTCCAGCGAAGAATGGTCAAGGTTGCTATCCCCAGAGAGCTTCTACAGAATCTGAAATCGGGCCAGATATCATTTAAACTTTGTCCTCTCCAAAAGAGTAAAACATTTGACCAGTGGTTTTTACACAGGAATTTAGCACTTATTTTGGTTATTATTTCGTATAATTGATTGATGTTTTATTCCATTTTACTGTGTTTTATGATTTGGTTTTGTAATTTGTATTTTTCAGGGTCAAACAAATAAAACTGAAGAATCGGGATAGAAAAGTGCAGGATGCGGATATTTGGAAAAAGTTCAGGTTCGAGCAAGGAAGAAGGCGACACGGGTACCTGTGTCACACGACACGACCCGTGTCAAGTTAGCTAATGCATGAATTATTGAAGGAAGGACCGAACGCGACACGGGAGACCATGTCCCATGACACGGACCGTGTCAGTTTAGATGGAACCTAAACTTGAATAACGCAAATCACAGGTTCTAACACGGGTGTTGTGTTCGGTGACACGGCCCGTGTCAGCTTAGGCGTGTGAAAGTACAATTTTGAGGTTTTCCTATATTCTCGGATCATTAAGGGTACTGTAGACATTGGACATCACAGAGGGATGACCTAACACTATAAATACCTGATTTCGATAAGAAAAATAACACTTTTTGATGATTGGAGAATTTGACGATAAAAGATTGAAGTCCATGCAAGTTGTGAGAGAACGAAGACCTTTCATGAGCGGAAGCAATTGAAGATCAGAGTTCACCATTAATATGTTTAATGTCTATCCTTATTATTATTTAAATATCTTTGAATATTATGTGCGGCCAAACCCCCCAATGCTAGGGGGTGTCCCTGATTTGCAAATGTATTAACTATGAATTATTGATTTTATTATAGTAGTTTCCTTTCAATTTAACTGTTCAAGGTTTCTAATGCATTCCTGATCAGACCAATTAGGGTTGAGTTACGGTTAACAACCAGCTGGACCGTGGTTGTTAAGGTTTTTGTACGATTAGGCTATAATAGATATCACCTAGGACTAGGGATACCCTATAGTCACCAGATTTAACCCTTGATAAGATAAAGGCTTGACTCCATCAGATATTTCTAAGGACTTAGGATTGAGGATGGATGGTTAAAGATTTTCTCACTAAGGACTTAGGGGAAAATAATCTAAAGGGACGGTAGTTAAAGGTAATGAACTTGTAGAAGAGATCAATAGTGAAGGTCATTATAGGGAAAACCACACACTTACCTTAGCATAATATTCACACTAGTAAAAAAAGTCATCATTTACCTTTACATATTTTTAATTATTGTTAAATACAATAACCAAACCAAACCCCATATTGAGTTTTGTTTAATTGAACCTCTCATTAAACTCGGTCATTCTGTGTAGTCCTTAAGATTGACATTTGGGGAATTTTCCCTGTTATTACAAGAGGCAAAATAATACACTTGTTATTTTATCGATCAAGTTTTTGGCGCCGTTTCAGAGGACTACCTAATCATTGAGTTTAAGTTGGGTTCACTTAATATTTTGTTGCTCTGCAACTAAAATTTCTTTTCTGTAATTTCATTATTTTTGTTTTACTGATTTTTCCTAACCTTTGCATGCGAGGGAAATCCTCAGCTGAATTTTTGTTTGGCGCAGAAATAGAAATTAATATTCACGCGAGGCACAAACTAGCTCGATTAGATAGACAAGAGTCAGCAAGTTCTTCATATCCTTCAGATTTAGAGTCTGAAGAGGTAAAACCAATGGCTGAAAATCCGCCACCAGATAGACTTCTTGGGGACTACGGAGGAGAAAATGCTCTAGCAGGTCGGTTGACTATTGTGAATCAACCGGTCAATGTTGTAAACTTTCAACTGCATCCTTCAACCATCCGATAGCTCGAGAAGATATCTTTCACCGGAAAGATCAATGAAGATGCCAATAAGCATTTGCAGAGATTTCTCACAATGAGCACTACTTTGAAGATTGAGGGGCACTCTGAAGAAGGCAAGAAATTAAGGATGTTCTCGTTCACGCTGTCTGAAGATGCTGAAGAGTGGTTCTACTCATTGCCTGCTGAAAGTATCACCACTTGGGAACAAATGGAGCAAACTTTTCTTGATGAATACTTTCCTACTTCGGTTTACATTCGTAAAAGATATGAAATTGTGAATTTTAAGCAGAAAGAAAGAGAATCACTAGGTGATGCTTACAAAAGGTTCAAGAGGTTACTAGTAGCCTGTCCCACGCACAACATGAGTCAAATTGAGAAAATGCAGATATTTGTAAATAGCCTCCGGATGAAGACAAAGTAGCTTATTGATACAGCAGCCGGTGGCTCAGCCAACTTCACAACAGCCACTGGTGTGAAGAATATCATTGAAGCAATTGCTGTAAATGAGAAGCTGGAGCTATATGACAGAGTTGTAAGCAAACCAGAGGGAGTGATTGATTTAAAGTTGGAAACTAATAAGCAATTAAAAATTGAAGAAGCCATTGCTGCAGAAGTAGAAAAGAAGCTGAAAGCAATGAATATAGGTACTCAACAGGTAGCTCAAGTTCAACAGGTAGCTTGTGAAATTTGTAGTGGACCGCACAATATTGTGCAATGTTTGGAAACACCACAATAAATTGAGGAGATAAAATTCTTGAGGCAAAACAACCCATATTCCAACACCTATAATCCTGGGTGGAAGAATCATCCTAATTTCTCCTGGAAAGATCAGTAGTAACAAACTCCTTAAAAGGCAGAGTGGGAGGTAGCAATTGAAAAGATGGCTTCCCAGACCTCTTAGTTTCAAGAAGAGACAATGAGTAATCATAGAAATACCACAGATGAAATCAAAATTTTGGAAGTTCAAAGGCGACAGATTGCACAACAGGTAGCTCTGCAAGCACAAGAAAGGCAGAAAAGTCATGAGAATGTGAATGCTATCAAAACAAGGAGTGAAGAAGTGGATAGAGAAAAACCAGATGAGGTGAAGTTTGACGACAATATAATAGAGGTAGAGCTATAAGTGAGAGAGAACATGAACAAACAGGAAGAAGTGATATCACATGTAAATCCAGTTGGACAGAAGGCTAAACCAGCAATCAAGTTGTCGTATCCATCTCGAGTAGCAAAGAAGGATACAAAAGAAAAATATTTTGAGAAATTTGTCACAATCTTCAAAAATCTAGAGATCCACATACTGTTCTTTGAAGCGCTCGACAAAATTCCTTTGTATCAGAAATTCATGAAGGAGGTATTATCAAAGAAGAAATCAACAGGAGAGGGATCAGTCCCGTTGATGAAAAATTATGTACGCCCGAGAGAAAAATACTTGTCAAGTAGAGGGATCCGGGATCAGTTGCAATACCTTGCACAATAAAAGACAGAGCTTTCAAGAAAGTTCTGGTTAATTCTAGTTCGAGTGTGAGTTTAATGCCATTATCGATTTTTAAGAAGCTCGGTATTGAGAAAATAAGCAGAAGTGGAACAAATTTGAAACTTGCTGATCACACCATCAAGCAGTCATATGGGATAGCTAAAGATGTACTAGTGGAAATTGACAATTTTGTTTTCCCAGTTGATTTTCAGATCATGGACATACCAGAAGATGAAGAGAATCCTATCATTCTGGGTCGACCAATTATGTTGAGAAGTCAATGCAATTTTGATATCAAGACAGGTAATCTGACACTGAAATCATTTGATGAGAAGATAACCTTGAAGGTGTTGGAAATCAAAAAGCAGGTTGCAGGTGGAAAGAATAAATCTTCAATTGGAATGATCAAAGTAGAAGGATAAGACAACAATTCAAAATCACTCCCATAAGAGGTCTCAAAAAATCTCTCAAGTGGCATCAATAAAAATTCCTAAGGGCAGTCAAGAAGGAAAGAGGAGAAAGAAGAAGGAACATCGAGATGAAAAGATGGAAGTTGGAAGTAGCTAGAAGCACAAATGGGTGGATACTTTTGACCTGAATAAGTTATAGATTACGGAAGAAACACGCAACAAGGTGTGGAAGAGGGAGTACCCCTCATAAGGGGTGACACATCGAGCCATGCGAAGTTAAATGCAGCACTTTGTGGGAGGAAACTCACGCTTTTAATAACTTAATTTTTGTTTTTGTTTTTGTTTGCAGGTAATAAAAAGGGACTCTTACTGGTGAGAGTTAGGAGGCTGCAATATGTGTTGCATTACCCTCTGTGAGTCACCTTCTCGAGCTTGTTCTGAAACATTGGGGTCAATGTTCAGTTCAAGTTTGGGGAGGGGGGTTTATTGCTTTTCTGCTTTTCAAATTATTTGGTAGTGCTATGTGAATTTCTATGTAAATCCACGAGTTGAAGTTCTTCAAGTTGGCCGAAAATTTTTATTTTGATCAAGAACTTGAGTCTCATAGAGTTCGAGAATAGTATATAGAGACAAAGGGATAGTTATTAGAGGGTATAAAGTTCGGGATAACATGACAGGATATGAGTCTAACATGTAAATTTGTACCATAGTGCTTAAATCCTGAGAAGTACTCCTAAAGTAGTTTATCCTCACAATCTGGCATAACATAGATTCACATGCATGTACGATTGAAGGAGAAAGAAGTAAATTTGGAACAAATGATGAAAAGGCGGTAAAAGGAAACTGGCTCGCTAAGTTGGGTAGCCTTCACCAGGTTATTCAGCCCAAAGAGGGTTGATCCTCAAACGTCGTCCATAAAGGACAACATATAAACTGAAAAGTTTTGAAAATTTCATCTGAATTTATAAAGGAGTAAAAGCTCTTATTTGGTGTCTTAGCAAAAATATCTCTTAATCAGTCTTGTGCGTATGATGATCATCAATAATTATCATTGCCTTAATTTGATTGTCTGAATGAAAAAGGAGGAAGACCGTAAAGAGACTTAAGTACAAAGCATAGTTAGAGAAGTGTCTGAAGAAGAAACTCTAAAGTTAAAGATTATTAAGCAAACTCTCTGCATCATGTGAACATCAGACGAACTACTTTTTGATCAATTTGAACTGATGTCTCGCGTATGATTATCGGGTTTCTGTGATTTTCGTGAGGTCTTGTAATGGTCGCTTGAAGTCAAGCAAAGGTTTAAGTTTGGTGGAGTTTGACCAGTGGTTTTTACACAGGAATTTAGCAGTTATTTTGGTTATTGTTTTGTAAAATTGATTGATGTTATATTCCATTTTACCGCATTTTATGCTTTGGTTTGTAATTTGTTGTTTTCAGGGTCAAACAAATAAAACAGACGAATCGGGATAGAAAAGTGCAGGATGCAGAGATTTGGAAAAAGTTCAGGTTCGAGTAAGGCAAAAGGCGACACGGGCGCCCGTGTCACACGATACGGCCCGTGTCAAGTTAGTCGATGCATGAATTGCTGGAGGAAGGACCGAACGCGACACAGGCGTACGTGTCCCATGACATGACCCATGTCAATTTAGCTGGAACCTGAACTTGAATAGCATAGATCACAGATTCTGACACAGGTGCCCGTGTCCGGTGACACGACCCATGTCAGCTTAGGCGTGTGAAAGTCCAATTTTGAGGTTTTCATGTATTCTTGGATCATTAAGGGTACCGTGTACATTAGACATCACAGAGGGATGACCTGACACTATAAATACTTGACTTGGAGAAGAAAAAGAAGACTTTTTGACAACTGGAGAATTTGACGATAAAAGATTGAATTCAATGCAAGTTGTGGGAGAACGAAGACCTTTCATGAGCGGAAGCAATTGAAGATCAGAGTTCACCATTAATTTGTGTAATGTCTATCGCTATTATTATTGAAATCTCTTTGAATATTATGTGCGGCTAAACCCCCAAATGCTAGGGGGTGTCCCTGATTTTTGAATGTATTGACTATGAATTAATGATTTTAATACAATAGTTTCCTTTCAATTTAATCGTTCAAGGTTTCTAATGTTTTCCTGATCATACCAATTAGGATTGAGTTACGGTTAACAACAAGCTAGACCGCGGTTGTTAAGGTTTTTGTATGATTAGGATATAGTATATATCACCTAGGACTATGGATAACCTACAGTCACCAAATTTAACCCTTGATAAGATAAAGGCTTGACTCCATCATATGGTTCTAAGGACTTAGGATTGAGGATGAATGGTTAAAGGTTTTCTCACTAAGGACTTAGGGGAAAATAATCTAAAGTGTCGGTAGTTAAAGGTAATGAAGTTGTAGAAGAGATCAATAGTGAAGGTCATTACAGGGAAAACCACACGTTTACCCCTAGCGTAGTATTCACACTAGTAAAAAAAGTCATCATTTACCTTTTTCATATTTTTAATTATTGTTAAATACAATAACCAAACCAAACCCCAGATTAAGTTTTGTTTAATTGAACCTCACATTAAACTCGATCATTTTGTGTAGTACTTGAGATTGATATTCGGGGAATTTTCCCTGTTATTACAAGAGACAACATAGTACACTTTCTATTTTACCCATCAACGTCTATATCTAAAACTTGCTCATACAACACCTCTGAAGGTTATTCATCTTTTTTTTCCCCAGTCAGGAAATATAAGAAATAAATTCCTAATAGAGCAATGAACGACCAATGTTCTTGAACTCTTTTATCCCCAAGCAGAAGTCAAACATTCCCAGCGGAGTATCCTCAAACAGAAAACAAGAATCCTCAGCAGAGGAATTCTAAACAACATTGAAGATTCATATTCTTCATCCCTAGCAACAGTCAAGGATTTATTTTTCCTAGTCAAAGATGTTATACAAAGCTACCGATACGCTTTACCGACACCCTACATCCATACATCATTCACAAATATCATATCATATGCATACGAAATGCATATTACACACTCTCATTTTCTTTGAGAACATCATTATGTATTACGTACATCATGACATTGCATAAATACTAACTTAGTCTTTTCAGGTAAAAGTCTACAAATAGACGAATATCATCAGCAATTTTCAAACAGGTCAGAGATTAATTCCCAAAATAGGGCGGGGAAACTATCTTTATGACCAGGCGGTATGAATTTCCAAAATAGGACGGGTTTACCAGCAAAAAAAACATATCAAAGATTAATTCCCGAAACAGGACGGGACAACTATCTATATGACCAGGCGGTATGAACTCTGGAAATATATTTCAGATCTATCTCATGTGATTCATATGGATGATGTGCAAGTAAGGGATAATCTCACTGTGGAGACGATGCCTGTAGGAATTGAAGATCGTGAAATGAAGACTCTAAGAAGCAAAGAGATTGCTTTGGTGAAAGTAGTCTAGTTAGGAGCCACCGAAGAAAGCATGACGTAAGAGTTGGAAAGCAAGATGCAAAACTCCTATCCTGAGTTGTTTGAACAAGGTAAATTTTTGAGGACGAAAATATTCTAAATGAAGGAGAGTTGTAAAACCTCAGTTCGGCTTGGAGAATAGCTACTGCAAAACTCCATCTCAATTCAGAGGATAGTCTATATCAAACTCCATCTTAGTTTGAGATCATCCAATGTAAAACTTTGGTTCATTTTGTAGGATAGCTAGTACAAAACTCTATCTCCATTTGAAGGATAGCCAGCATAAAACTATATCTTGATTCAAGATCAACTTGTGCAAAATCTTTATTTGGTTTAGAGGATAGCATGTCAAAGCTCTATTGTTTGGTTGGAACTAGAAATAGAAGATGAGGTGGGGGAGTTGCCTCTCAATGTGGTGGAGCGGTGCTTTCGATGCGATCGAGTAGGACAGATCTACAAAGTTAACACTTTAACGCCCAAGTTAGTGAGAGAATGATAAATAATGCGAATGAGGGTCGATTTGAATACCAGAAATGACACATTTTTCCTTTGTATATCAAGAGCATTGAAACCATTCACGCATGGCATGTTATGTCGACAACTGTCTAATTGAATTAGACACTGATTGATTTGTTGGATAGTGTAAGCGTCTGCTTCTGATCAGAGTGAAAGTCTACCTATTTAGCGCATCTTTTTACTTTGAGTTCATTATTAAACCTTCTAAAATAAACCTTGAAGACAAATGCATAATAATTTGAATATTGATTTTCTTATTCAACAACGAAGAAAGAAAAAAGAATATTTACAATCACTTTGAAGTCCAAATTAATAACGATAGAAAATATGTGATTTATTTTGAGTTAGAATATAATGTATCTAATTCAGTTCTTCGTTAAATCTATATAAAAAAAATTTAAAAATACTCAAAAGTAAAATTATAACTAAAACATTATTTAAAAAATTATTTAATTTTGCTTACAAGAAAATAAAACATTTCATCCGTTTCATATTATAAAAAAAATTTAAAAAAATTTATCAAATAATTAATTCTGATTTATATATAAACTAAATATATTAATTATTTTATAAATTAAAAAAAAAAAAGTGAAATTTATTAATAATATAAGAAGAGGAAGTACTCCATAAGACTAAATGGGAAATATGTAAGCACGGCGAGCAGCAACGAATTAGACGGGAGAACCTTCGAGAAACATTTACAACGGAATATCTGAGCTCTTGAACCTTCTCGAAACATTTACAACGGAATATCTGAGCTCTTGAACCTTCTCGACATTTTTCCAGAACCTTCTACTCCGTCCCTTTCTCTCCTTCAAATATAACCCTTCTTCTTTATTTTTGCTAACAGAATTTCCAGTATCCATTCTCCACTCTTCTTGAACAATCTTCTCTCGCAATCCCAATGGCTTCCTCTCTTGCAGTCAAGCGATTTCTCTCCTCCGCCCTCCTTTCAAGATCTCTCCTTCGCCCCGTCGCCTCTTTCAACACCAACGCCATGCGCCAGTACGATCAACACTCCGATGACCGTAACGTTGATGTCGATCGCCGCGCTTTCCCTCGCACTCGCCGCGATGATCTTCTTCTCTCAGGTAGTTGTTATCGCTCTCCCTCTTCTGTTATGTTGATTTGATTCACTAGTATATAATCTAAGTTTCTTTGTTTATATTGATTGATTTTAGATGTGTTCGATCCGTTTTCTCCAACTCGGAGCTTAAGTCAAGTCCTAAACATGGTGGATTTACTGACGGACAATCCGGTCCTTTCTGCTGCTTCGCGACGCGGATGGGATGCGAGAGAGACAGAGGATGCTCTACTTCTTCGTTTGGATATGCCTGGACTCGGTAAGGATGATGTGAAGATCTCCGTGGAACAGAACACTCTTATTATTAAAGGTGAAGAAAGTGGTCAAGAAAGTCAGGAAAGTGGTCGTCGATTCTCTAGCAGAATTGATTTACCGGATAAGCTTTACAAGAATGATGAGATTAAAGCTGAGATGAAAAACGGCGTGCTCAAGGTTATTGTGCCTAAGATGAAGGAACAAGAAAGGAACAATGTCATTAACGTCAAGGTTAACTAGATTAATATCAAATTTTGCTCGTTTTTTCTTTGTGTACAAGCTCATCAATCTTCATATTGATGGATCTAGATTTGAACATTTAACTTTTTCTTGTAAGGATTGTTAACTACTGTTAATTACATCATGTTTTCTCTTTGAAACTACATCATGTTTTCTCTTCAATAGAACTTAGGTGGTAAAAGTTAGACACATAGTCGTTTATCATTCACTTAGATACATTGGTATAGTTAGTCGTTTATCATTCGCTAGTTTGTTAAGTGGTTATTAAACCCTCCGAGGTTGTTTAGAGTTAGAGTTTCTAAGGTTAGAGTTAGTTAGGGTGTAGGTTATCTTCTAATTGACTTTACATCTTTAGATGTTTAGCATCTAGCTCCATCTTAATTAGTATAAACGTAAGCTGATAATATGGCATTAATATTCTATCTCTTTCTCAATATCAGTCACTCTTAGTGTATTTTTGGTTTCAAATTCTAGAAAAGATAAAAACACTTTTAGAGGCGTCGGTCGGGCTTATATTCAGACATTATAGATTCAGATGTTACATAGAGTTCGGTCTCCATGGGTTGCTACAGTGTGACTGGCTCATCAAGGACGTAACCGCTCATCAATACATGGCGGTGCACGTTATAATAATAACTATCATTGACAAGACGAATATTTCTTGTCTTAAATGGCAATTCAATTATGTTTGATGAAGAGTCACAACTGTTATATGCAGTGATCAATGAGGTCTATGCACCTCTATATATAAGACTCCAGACTAAGGAGTAAGTAAGACACATCGCTTGGAACTTATACCTACTTGTGTGACCCTTCAAATATCTTAATATCAAAAATAATTCACTCTCACTTGCTTGAGGCTCTCTCTGATATCCTTCAACTAGCAGGGAAGTTGTCTATTTAATGTTTAGCAAGAACATTTGGTGTCCACCGTGGGGTCTGGTAAAACTTTCTCAGGCCGTATTTATCGAAACACATTTGAGTAATGTCTTTTGATGAGGATCCTCTTCCAGGCATGGCGTAGTTATTGTCCATGATCGAAGATCTTTGCTAGCAGAACGATATGCTGCAGGACAACGTCCAGGTCCTGCAGATGAAGAGCTAGGACGATGGAGACCAGGGGCTTGAACTTTTGGAGCCTCAACCATTACCTCAGGTGTTATACCTTAAAGTTTGCCTTCCGATTTTCTTCAAGATATCTCCTCATGTTCTTAGGATTTTCAATTTCTCAAGGTTGCTCAAGGTTTGATCAGACAAACTCTGCTCCTAAACAATTGACCTACACTTAGGGTTTTGTGTTTCTCAAGAAAGATTTAATTTTTAAGGTCTCAAGTGGATTTCATAGTCTCTTATATGTCTCCAAGAATTCTGATACTAAGTTTCATGCCTTGCATCACAAGTTTGCTCAGTCAATGACTCATATGACTAAAAATCAATTGTATTGGATAAAAAGTCAAACTTCAAGATTTTTGGTCAACAACAAAGTTTTGAATTGATATTCATCATTTAATCAAGATTTGATCATGATTCATCAAGAAAAATTCTCAAATCATCAAAAGTCAAAAATTGCCAAATTAGGGGTTTCTTAAGGAGAAGTCAACTGAACTTTGATCAAGTATAACTTTCACATGCCTTATCAGATGATTTTGAAAGAAATTTGATTCTCTACAACTTTGTCTCTCTAAACTCAAGTCTAAAAAAAATGTTTCATTTGAGAGATATGGGCCAATATATTATAGGTCATTTCAAAAGTCAACAAAAAGACACTCTTTTTCAAGACAACTTACATCAAGATAAAGTCTTTAAATGCAAAAATATCAAAATAGAGATTATAGAGGACATCTTGAGTTTTCTAAAAAGTTCAAGATCACCTTCAAATGATGAAAATTGAGAGAGTTACGACTAGTGTAAGTTGAGAAATTTTGAGTAAATATATGCAGTTCAAATTGCAAACTTGAATTTTAGACTATTGCACTATTGTTTCAAAGACCAAACATGTTATACATTTCATATGCACCTCAGATCTTACTCATACACTCCCTTGGGTTTTTATTTATTTATCTTTGGTTTTTATTTATTTAAAAAGTTCAAAATAAAATAAAATAAGCTCAAGGCTTATTACAAAAGTCCAAGTCTATGTTATTCTAACTTAAATTCAACCTATATATTCTTTTCATTCATACAAACTCTTGGCCATGAAACCTTGTGCAAGAAAGTTTCAAAAGTTCACAAAAAGACTCAAAATTAGGGCAACTTTAGAACCCTTATTTCAGCCACCTTCAACACATATCAGCCATTCCAATCGATTCCATGAAGATCATATGGTAAGGTTGGATCGTTTACAACGATCGAAAAGGTTAGAAAAACACGAGCATGTATCACTGGTTTCATCATTGCGTGGTTTTCATATCTTTTATTTCATTATGTTTTTTCGCATAGTAACTGCTAACATGTTCATGAGGTTTAATGGTGCAGGACTAACCCAAAGAACGATCCTTATAATGGCCAAATCACGAACCACCATGTTCATATCGATTTGCATTATTTTTTTCATAGCTCCTAAATCAGCACGATTCAGCTCAAACTAATCATTCTAATAAATTTGCAGGCCTCTATTTAGGGGGATAGGGTACCCCTGGATCTCTAACAGTGTCTCTTTTTGTAGGAACAAAAAAAGAAACCATCGAAGAAGAAGACCGGAGTTAGGACTCGGTGCCTCTCCGGTCCAGTCAATTAATTTTGTAATATAATTATTTCGTTTCAGTTTAAATAATGGATGTATCACCACCCCCGTGGTTAAAACGCGCGCGCTAAGGCTTTACTATACAAGGATACGGGTTCGATCTCTGCTTTTGACATTTTGATGTTTTTTAAAAATGTTTTTTCCATGTTTTCCAGGATAATAACTAAGTGCGTTGGTTTCCCTTCTCAAACACAGGTGTGCGCCTGGCCTAGTGGTGAACACGCTGGATGAAAGAGTTAAGGGCGTGGGTTCAACACCCACCCCTGGCAATTGTTGTTTTTTTCCTCTATTTTCTTATTCTTCTTACTCTTTTCTCTCCATTTCATTTAATTTCACAATAACTCCCTTTTTACAAACCTAATTATTTTTCAAAACTCTTTTTTAAAATGCTAATCAAATTAGATTTTTTTAGGTCTTTTTAATTTAATTAATCAATTTATTTTAATTAAAATTAATTAGAAAATCTTTTTTATAAAAAAATTACCAAAAACCCTTTCGATTTCCTTTTTTCTATTTTATGTTTTGTGTGGTTTATTATTCTCGCACTTTTTCCTATTATGTAATTGTTTTCCAGTTTGTAATAGTAATTAGGAGTTTACTTTCTGTATTTTATTACTTATGTAACTTCCCCGAAGCATTGTAATAGTCTAGGGTTTATTTTCCGTACTTTATTGCTTTTTCTATTTTACTATATTACTGTTAGTAATTAGGCTTGTATGGAAAGATAAAAACTAATGATAGTGAACCCTAACTGCAAGATAAACATAACAAAAACAAATCACTCGCACACTTGCACCTCTAGAGTAACCTCCCTTGTTACCTTCTGATTGCAAAAACAATCATGTCTCTCAAACGTGGGGACGCTTTAGCAAAGTCCCTCGAAAACAAAGATCATAGTCCCTCCATGATCCTTTCGACGTTGTCTTCGGTAAATGACCTAGTCCCTTACGAAAAATTGCTAAAGCGTCCTTACGAGTCGCCTTCAATGACTGTACGATGACCCACGTTTGTCCCTTCACATCCAATGATAGAGTTTCCTACCAACTAATGGTACAGATAGCACTATCTAAAGGAGAAGGAAAGTACAAAAAGACTTTGAGTAGGTAGACCGCTGTTAATTGCTTGCTCACAAACATTTCAAAACAAAAAACATTTTTCACAAACACTTTTCTATAAATATTTTCAAAACACTTTGTACGAATTCTCGAAGACAGATACGAGAATTATTACAAAGTTTGCCTTACATTGGCATTCAAAATATTTTTCAAACACACGACACAAAGCATTTTCAAAAAGTGAGCTAGCGATTAAGAGCCCGTAGATAACTACGGATGAAAAGGGAGCTAACACCTTCCCTTTTCATAACCTACTCCCCTAACTAAAAAATTAAAAAAAAGGTCTTTCCTATTCTTTTTACCCTTTCCTTATTGGATAAAAGAAAATTCGGTGGAGACTCTTACTATCCGTAACATTTGAGATAAAATGCAAAACCAAGTCAGTCCTCCCACCGTATTACAGAACTAGCGACTCTGATGGGGAATACTAAAAGAAGGGTTACCGTAGAGTTAGATCACTTTATCTTCTTTGCTTGAATTGTTTGCTTTACTTTATTGGGTTGCTCGGGTTTATTTTTTGCAAAGATCATATACCTGAATCTGGGGAGCTTAGGTAAGTAGCTATAGATCATGGATACTGTACATCATAAACCGATATGGTTGAATTGACGGCTATGTTAGTGCGACACATTGGTTTTTACTGGTGTTCCTTGAGTCAGTCGAGGATAACACTAGGCTGTCGCGTGGTGTTATAAGCACTGACTGATCTTTAGAATCTTAATTGACCCAATTTAGTCATTAGAAGGTAGTGAGATGGCCAGCTTTGGTGCAGTCCAAAGTCGGTTGATACTCGATACTACAATCATTGAGATTTGACTCTCAGGATATTTCGGTGGCAAGTCAGTTGTACTGCTGAAATAAAGCCTGAGAGATAGATCGGTGATATGAGATTCCTAGAGCCCGGTTACTATTCTTAGGACAGGTTGAGCCAACTAAACTTCAAGAGGATACTTACCTACGAACCCCATGCAAGACTTAAACCTAAGGCTCTTATGTGCTTTGTTTGTGTTTGTTATCTGTTCAAACATGACATCATAACATTATGACATCATGGCATATCATTTTCACTGACCATTTCAAGGATCTCAAGGGTCTGTGATACAGGTTATCATGAGCCAGACGTTTAGCAAGGGACAAGAGGATTTATTATCCTCTAACCAAATGCCGTCAAAGATCAAAGCGCGTTCTTTTGAGTCAAAAGCTAGGACCCACTTGACATGGTGAGTTTGATTCTTATAGAAGGACGTTCAAAGATGCAATGTTCTTCTGTCAAAGCTGCAACCAAACTCAACTTCTAACATTTCTTTTCTGTTTATCCCGCAAGATCCTTGAAAACATTGCATCTAGATATCATGCACATCATCACATAACAGGTATTTCTCAGGATAGGTTTTCTCATCTTCTTATTGTTAATTTCAATAAAATATAGCCCTCGAACAGACCGTGAAAGATCTTCAAGCTCAAAACACCCAATTCTAAGAGATGCTTCTGAACTTAGTCAAGGGGCAGAAAGAGCTGATGGCGCTCATCGCCAAGAAGAAAAAGACTCAGAAACCAATTGGTATCTTCAACATGGGGAGAAGATTCAAGGGTCCTGCCAAACAGGTTCAAGCTTCTGAAACCCAATCAGATGAAGATAATAATCAAGAGGAAGACGATAGAAGTATCAAAGTTAAGGGGGGAAGCAACCTTGGTTCTGGTAAAATTCTGGATGAAGAAGACTACTCTGATGAACAGTATCCCGTTGATAATAGATACAAACAGCTAGAAGATCGTCTGAACGCCATGGAAATCCAGAAAGTGCCTGGGCTGAATTTTAAAGAGATGGGTCTTATCTCAGGGGTTGTCATCCCTCACAATTTCAAGGTCCTCGTCTTGGCCAAATATGATGGTGTGTCTTGTCCTAAGCTTCATTTGTGGTCTTATGTTCGGAAGATCCAACCTCATACAGCTGACAGAAAGTTATCAATTCACTTCTTTCAAGAGAGTTTATCTGGGACACAACTGGAATGGTTCTATTAGCTAGAAGGAACCAACATTTGCACCTGGGAATACATGGCTAATGCTTTTTACAAGCAGTATCAATATAATGTTGACCTCACACCAACTCGTGTGTAACTACAAAGTATGACTATGGGCTCGAATGAAGGGTTTAAAGAGTATGCCCAAAAATGGAGGGATCTACCTGGAAGGGTTCAACCTCCTTTGTCTGATAGGGAGTTGGTTGATATGTTCATGGGCACTTTGACAGGTCCTTTCTTTAATCATCTGATCGAAAGTTCCTCATCTGGTTTCACCGAGTTGATTCTAACAGGGGAACATGTCGAAGGTGGTATTAGAAGTTGAAAGATTCAAGTGGTTGCGACTTCGAGTACTCTGAAGAAGACATTCATGGGTAAGAAGGAAACTAATGCTATTTATGGCCAGAAGGGTCGTGCTAGAGGTGACCGCGATCAGTCTTTAGGAGCGGTGCTAATTTCTAATCCAGCACCTACGCAACAACAACAACGCAATCAACATAGGACATATGCACCTAGAAGGCAGTTTACCAAGATCAGTATGCCATTGTCTTAGGCCTTACAACACTTATTGAAATCAGAGCTAATCACGTTAACGAATCCTTCTCAGAATCCTAACACCTCCTCTCCTTGTTATAATCCTAATGTGAAATGTGCCTACAATTCCAATAGCCTCGGCCACGACACTAATAGCTACTGGACTTTGAAGAATAAAATTCAAGACATGATTGACAACAAAGAAATTAAATTTGATTTGCCTGAGACTCCCAATGTAATTACTGCACCAATGCCAAAGCATGACAAAGGAATAAGTGTTATTGATGATGTTCTTTATGTTTCTGCTGTAAGTGAATTGGCTACTCCCCTCCCAATTATCAAGAAGAATCTGTTGCAGACTGGTTTATTTCCGAGTTATATTGAAAGATGTTACTACTGCGTAGCCCAACTCAATGGTTACAAGTTATTAGAAGAAGGTTTTCAGCCTCTAATGGACAATCACCTAATTCTAGTTGACAAGATTTTGTATATTGAGAATTAGTTGCAAGACTTAGAGCTGGAAGGGGTATCTGTAATATCCAGCACTCCTATCAGGATCACTTCCAAGGGTCTTGTAAAGATCACTGCCAAACCCAAAGTAACTCCTCTAATCATCATCGCACTCGAACCTATTCCATATTCTTAAGATAAAGCTATTCCTTGGAACTATGGAACCAACGTCAACTACCATGGCGTCAAGCAAAAACAATCGACTACTAAGAATGAAGGTACTAAAGTTGTTGATCCCGACATTGACAATATTGCTAGGACCAGTAAGGTTACTAGAAGCGGAAGGGTTTTCCCTCCAGAAATCTCTCTGAAGACTGTTGCCACACCAATTCGAGTTACCGCGACCGAGTCAACTACTCAGACTCGGGGCAAAGAGAAAATAACAGAGCCGGCCTAGACGGAGGCGCCTAAAGTGGTTGAAGCTGAAGACACATCCGAGCAAGAGTTGGAATAGGTGTTAAAGATTATCCGCAAGAGTGATTACATGATTGTTGAACAGCTACGACGGACCCCCTCTAAGATCTCCATGTTATCCCTTTTATCGTGTTCTGAGGCCCATGCTCAGGCTTTAGTGATGTTCTTGAAGTCTGCTCACGTGCCACAAGAAATTTCTGCTGACCAATTTGAGAATTATGTTGCTAGCCTAACGATTGATAATGGGCTAGGTTTTTTTGATGCTGACCTGACTTCTGAAGGAAGAAACCATAACAAAGTGTTAGAATATAGTTTGATTCTACAACCCTTGTAAGATTTTTGATGATAACAAACACTCAAAGAACAACTATGCTCCCTAAATAAGTACTTTGTTTTGCAGAGAAGTTCTGATAGAAGAAGGACAGAAGATGAGTTAGATAGTTGTTTCAACTCTGATTTTATACATCACTTAAATAAGTTTTAATGCTGCAAGAAGGAACTCCGTGTTTCTGATTCATAATGTTCTGGAAAGAAGCAACGGTAACTTTCATCTTCTAAAGCAAGCATGTTCTGAAGCGTTAAAATTCACTTAATGTTATTCAAAAAGTAACGTCTGAAAGGGGACAAGGATCTCTATTTTTGGAAAGCTATTCAATTATCATTTATCAACATTCCCAAAGCTTTCCCATGCGTTGCCTATTTAAACAAAGCTTGAAGGAGAAATCATTTACGATTTTACGCACAACAAACAAGTCATCATTATCACCTTCAAACGTACTGAATCTCAATTATGTAAAACATCACTTATGTGATACTGTTTTATTAGAAAACACTTTTTGTATACTCTCTTAAATATTTTTAGTGTATTTCCTTGAGAAAACCGAATTATGGTTTAAACTCAAGAAGACTTTGGCGGTTGTCATAGTAGCTGTGTAATCAAGTTTGATTAGTGGATTAAGACCTCGTTGAGAGAGGTGAAATCACCTTGGCGGGTGGATTGGAGTAATTTGAGTTCAAACGAACCAGGATAACCAATGTGTTCTTTTCTTTAAGCTTTTAAAAACCCCAATTCAAACCCCTTCTTGTGTTTTTCCATTCTTCAATTGGCATCAGAGCGCCTGGTTCTGAATACAAGCACTTAACCTTGTCAGAAAAAGATCCAAGCAAGAAAAACACTATGGTGGGACCAATTCAGAACATCAGCAATGACTACCATGATGAGAAAGACAGAATCAACGGCAAACCTCCTATTTTTGATGGTGAGAACTTAGACTACTGGAAAGGCAGAATCGAAAGTTTCTTTTTAGCTCATGACGCTGATCTCTTGGATATGGTAACTGTTATACGGTGGGAGAACTGACTTGGGTTTTGCGTTTGTTTTCGCAAATGTTTTGGTTGAGCAAGAGTCGCCACCGACTTTTTATTTTATCCTAAGGAAAGGTTAAAAAGCACAGGAAAAACCTTTGAGATGTTTTCGTGGGTTCGGGGAGTAGATTATAGAAAGGGAAGGTATTAGCACCCTTTCTATCCATGGTTATCCATGGGCTCTTAGTTACTTGCTTAGATCACTTGCCTTTGCTTTTCAATTGTTTGAAATGGTGCTTTGTGTGTGTGGTTTTGAAAATGTTTTGAAAAAGATGCCTTGTCTAGGCAACCATTGTAACAATTCTTTACTCGAATGTTTTACAAAGGTGTTTGTCTTTTTGAAAAGATGTTTCAATGTTTTTGAAAGTTTGTTTTGAAATTGTGTTGTGATGTGTATTTTGAAAAAAGGCAAGGATTGTTTTGTAAGTTTGGTCAAGTAACCAAGAGCTATCTACCCTAAATTTCTCAAAGATCTTTCCTATGTTTTAACCCTTTTAACAGTATTGTTCCACCATTGTATTTGGTGGACAATCTTGTGTTAGGATGTTAACGGGACGGGCGCGGGTCATTGTTTAGACCATGAATGCAATAGTGTCAAGTATCTTTGGCATTTTTCTTAAGGGACTTGATCATTTTTGTTTAGGCAACTTGAGAAAACGTCATCGAGGGACTATGATCATTTGATTTGTTTTTGTTTTGCCAAAGACACTCAACATGCAACATGGCCCATTTTTGAAGGCAACAAGTGGAGTAACCCTAAGGGTGCAAGTGTGTATGGTGTTGTCCATTTTCATGCTTTTCGTCTTTGTATTAGTCAAGCTATTTGTTATTTTTGATTTGCATACAAACCCTAGGTCTAACATGGCATAATTAGAAGCTTTAAAATGCGGAAATTTAAAGTCTTAAATTATTACAACATGATTATGGGGATGGGGGTACAAATGTTTGAATGGGGGGATATTTGACAAGAAATTAAATCTAAACTATTACATCCACATCGAATATACAAATATTTAATTGTACAATATTAAAATAAATACAATAAATATGCAAAATGTATTATGCACAAAATGATTTTTTTATGTATGTGAAAGTATTTTTTCATGTGAGATATAAACAAAAATAAAAAGGTCAAATTTTGAATATTTTTGTGGTTTAGGGCAAAACCCTAGTTTTTTTTTAAATAAATAGTATTTATTTATTAATTATATACAATATTTATATATTAATTTATACAAAAAATAAAAAAAGAAGTATATTGTAAAAAAAAGTATTTTTTAGTGTCATATATTAACAAAAATAAAAATGTATTATTTTTATATTTTTGCCCTAATTATCTAATAAAATATACAAGTATTTATATATTATATATTAAATATACTAAATATATACAAAAAAATAAGATATTAATTATTTACAAAAAAAGTATATTTTAGAAAATGTTTTCAAAATGTAAACAAAAAATAATAACTGAAAAATAAATATTTTTGTATTATTTTCTAGGGTTTTTAAATAAAAAGTATATATATTTATTTACATACATATGTTAAATAAAACAAATAAATGCCAAATAAATGCAAAAAAAGGTGGAAAAATATTTTTAATGTTTTTTATGTTTGGACAAAAAATATCAAGTCAGAATAAAAAATAAAAAGTCAAAAATAATAAATATTTCACACAATGGGCCAGGGGGGTGCAAATGGAAAAAAAGGGGGTGTGAACAACAAGTTGACTCAGGCCCAGCCCAAGTCAACTTTGTCTTCAACCTCCAGCAACCTGTTTGAAAAAACGCGCGCTTCTCCTTGTCCAACACAAACTCCTGATTCCTTGACTTTTAGCAAAAACTCATAACACAAACATTATAGAGCATCAAGAGACGAATTCAAACATATAAAATTCTTGACCTAACTCTAAGAAACGAAGGAGAATTTCTTCATCCCCAATTTTTGACCTAATTTTTCTTTAATGTTCATGGCCAAAATTCTCACAGCATATTCAATATAAATGAAAAGTAATCATATGTATGGCTTCAGGGCTATGAGTAGAGCATGTTTCATTCACAAACCTAAGCCTAACTCTTCCTATATTAAGAGATAGAAGTTCATGGTTTTACCTGTTTCAGCTTGAATCGTGTACAACAATGTGGCCAACTTCAATGGAGTTTGAGCTTCTGTATAGCTTGCCTGAAGTCCAAGGAAGCTTCTCCAACACTTAGCTTGCTTTGAATCACTCTGAATCGTGCTATGGAAGTCCACCTGCAAAACTGAAAAGTGAAAATGGCAGATGAGGTTAGGGGTGTTACAGCTTGTGTTTGAGGCTTGGGATAGTTTCAATAGATGATATGGAATGTGTTTGCAAGGTTTTTAGTCAAAGTGCACGAGCAAACTGAGTTGTGCAACTCAATCTGCAGGGATGCCCTGTTTTTTGCAACAAAATGGTGTTTCTGAGTTTTGGGAGGTATGAGGGACCAATCAATCGTGCTTTAGGTTAGTTGGGATGTATGGAAGGTGAGAACAAAGTTTGTGTTTGGCTGTGCTTGCAGGAAGTGAGAGTTGTGTCTATTTTGCAAACTTGCTTGTTTTTAAAGTAAGAAGGTTCAAGTTCTTATGCAGGCCTGTGTACCCTCTCTATCTATGCTGCACAAATTACTCTTGATCAGTGGGATTTGTGTACAAACTCTTGCCTCAAAATATCTGGCCCATGCCTCTTGGATTTGGTATTTGACATAAAGCACTACTTTTCAAAAATGGCAAGTTTGCTTTTTCTACTTAAGGGATAATTCTATGTGTAATGACCAAATGCACAAAACAATGCTTGAACACAATGGTTAGGCATTTAATTATGGAGTGCAAACTTGGTTTAGAGGCCTGCAAGCAAGTACCAAGCATGCTGATTTGAAAATGAAACTTGTATGAACATGCATTTGGTTATGAACAAAAATGAATTTTGCCCAACTTTGCAAATTCGATTCTCTCTAACCACAAGGGTGTTTGAGAATTTCTTGGACAATTTGGAAAGCTTGGAATGTGTACTACAATCCCTCTTTGTAATGCAAATTGAAACTCCAAGTGGAAGCATGTGAAAAATGGCCAAGAAGTTGGACAAAAATCCTGCCTAGAATAGGTCAAAATTTCTCTAAGTTAAAAATGTTTTGCACCCTTGTTCCAAAAATCATAACTTGAGATACAAGCTTCCTTTGAGAAAACTTTGTGAATAAAAGTTGTATATTTTGCAATGGACAACAACTTTCATGTTTCAAGTTTTGTTTGAATCCAAATGCATCTTGGTGAAAAAATGGTACAAAGTTAGAAAAAAAATAAGGAAGTTTCATAACTTAGAAAAATTCTAAGTTATGAAATTTTCTCATTTTAAACCCTAATTTGCAATTTTAAGTTTCTTGATGAACAAGTTTCATAATTTGACATGTCTTGATGAAAAATGAATCTTGGCACTTGATTTTGACCAAAAAGTCAAAGTTTGACTTTTCAATATACAGTCAAATTTTGATCAGTTGACTGAAAAATTCATCTGTCAATCTTATGCATTTGAGATCTTTTGAACTTTTTGAATGGGTCAAGACAATGCCATTGAGTCCTTAAATCCATATGTGAGCTTGGTTTGCCATTGGTTAGGTCAAACAGTCAAAAATTGCCTTTGTGCAGTCAAAACCCTAAAAATGACCATTTTGCCCTTTTCGTGATCTGATCAATTTTTTTGTGGAATTGTGATCCAAACTTGACCAAATGGTTCATATGAGTTAATTATGTTGATGTGGGTCAAAAATCATGAGGTTTGACTGTCAATTGGCCACAGTTGACTTTTTCCCCAATACAGCTGATTTCTAGGTCAACTGTCCAATTGATTGGACAAAGATTGGAATCAAGGCTTGAAACTTGGTATGGATAAACTTGTGAGTCCAACATGAAGCATGGAAGTCACTTTGGGCATTTTAGGTCAAAACATCTCTGTGTAAACTCAAACCCTAATTTGGGTCAACAGTGCAAGGAGGGGCCTTGAGCAGAGCAAACCCTAACTTGATCTTGAGCTCCAAGAGTCTTGTAGTGAGAAAATGTTGATGAAATGAGAGAGAAAATTTTGGGGTACAACAATGACTAATGGGTACATACATCCTGTTGATGAAAGCGGTCAGAAGATTGACAAAAAAAGAATGACAGATCATCAAAAGACAGATTTCAAAAATCATCACAAGGCTAGAACTATTCTCTTGAGTGCTATCTCATACACAGAGTATGAGAAGATCACAAACAGAGAATCAGCAAAACACATGTTTGACTCCTTGAGAATGATGTATGAAGGAAACACGCAAGTCAAAGAAACCAAAGCTCTTGCTCTCATTCAGAAGTATGAAGCCTTAAAAGTGAAAGAAGATGAAACCATTGAAACAATGTTATCAAGGTTTCAAATTCTGGTGGTTGGGTTAAAAGTTCTGGATAAAGGGTACTCAATTGCTGACCATGTAAAGAAGATCATCAGAAGTTTACCCAAGAAATGGAGACCCATGGTCACAACTCTTAAATTGGCCAAAGATATGAATGAAATCTCTCTCGAAGAACTTGTCAGCTCCTTGAGAAGTCATGAGATAGAGTTAGAAGAAGATGAGCCCCAGAAGCAAGGTAAGTCTTTAGCTCTTAAATCTAACAAAAAATATGAATCGAAAGTTTTGCAGGAAAAAGAAGAAAACTCGGATGGACCCTCATCAGAAGAAGACAGACTGTCTCTTCTCTCCAGAAGAGTCAATCAGTTGTGGAAGCACAGGAAAAGGAAGTTCATAAATTCCAGAAGCACAGGAAATCATTCTGAACCATCTTCTGGATACAAAAAGTCAAGTAACAAAGACATTATCTGTTACGAATGCAATGAACAAGGGCATTACAAAAGCGACTGTCCAAATCTTCAAAAAGAGAAACCTAAAAAGAAGTTCTTTAAGGAAAAGAAGAAAATCCTCATGACAACATGGGACGACTCAAATTCTTTTGAAGCTGAAACAGAATCAGAAGATGAAAGAGCCAACATAGCCCTAATGGCCAACATATCAGAAGACACTAGATTATCTAGATCAGAATCAGAATCAAAGGCAGAATAAGTATTCTCTAACTTCTCTAGATCTCAATTAGAAGAGAGTCTGTCAGAAATTCTTGATAGATATCAGAAACTTCGAGTCATAAACAAGAACATGAAAAAGGAACTAGTTTCTGACTCTGAAGAAACTAAGAAACTAAGATCAGAAAACTCTGAGCTAAAAGAAATAATTTCTAAACTAAAAAATAATTTACAAAATGCTCCGAAAGAAACTATCTCTGAAGTTCCTAGTAACTCTGATAAGATCATAAAGGAATATGATCATAGTTTTCAAAAATTTCTTGCTAAAAACAAAGATTGAAGCAAGATGGCTTCAATGATCTATGGAGTCAGCAGAGGAAAAAAAGGAATAGGATACAAGGGAAAAGTATCTCAACCTAAGAAAGTTAAAGATATGGTCATTAAATGCACACCTCTGTATTCTCACTTCACCTATGGGCACACACATGACATAAAGTATACTATTAATGCTTTTTCTGCTAAACCAAAATTCAAACAGAATTTTGGTAACTCTAACAAACAAGGACCCAAAAAGATATGGGTACCTAAGGATAAAATTGTATATGTTGCATATATTTTTAACAAAAATACTGAAACACCAATCTTGGTACCTGGAATCTGGATGCTCTTGACACATGACGGCAAGAAAGCATATGTTCTAAAGCCTGAAGCTTAAATTTTGAGGCTACGTAGGTTTCAGAGGCAATCAGAAAGGGAAGATTATAGGCTCTGGAACTATTGGTAAAAATAAATGTTGTACCCCAAAATTTTCCCTCTCATATTATCAATATTTCTCCCCACAAGACTTCTTGGACTCAAGACCAGATTAGGGTTTGCTCAGCTCAAGACCTCTCCTTGCACTGTTGACCTGAAATTAGGGTTTGATTTTGCACATGGATTTTTGGACTTCCAATGCCTCATGTGACCTTAATACTTCATGTTGGACCCCTAAGATTGCTCATACCAAGTTTCAAGCCTTGAATCACTTTTTTGCCCAGTCAATTGGACAGTTGACCTAAAAATCAACTGTATTGGGGAAAAAGTCAAATGTGGCCAATTTACAGTCAAACCTCATAATTTTTGATCCACATCAACATTATAGACTCATATGAACCATTTGATCAAGTTTGGACCATAACTCCTCAAGAAATTTGATCAGATCATCAAAAGGGCAAAATGGTCATTTTTAGGGTTTTGACTATATAAGGGCAATATCTGACTTTTGACCTAGCCAATGGCAAATTGGTTTCAAGCATGGACTCAAGGACTCAATGGCATCATCTTGACCTATTCACAAGGTTTAAAAGATCTCAAATGCATTGGATTGACAGATGAATTTTCCAGTCAACTGATCAAAATTTGATTGTACACTAAAAAGTCAAACTTTGACTTTTTGGTCAAAATCAAGTGTCAAGGGTCATTTTTCATCAAGATGTGTCAAAACATGAAACTTGTTGATCAAGAAACCCAATTTTTCAAATTAGGGTTTAAGTTTGAAAATTTTCATAACTTAGAATTTTTCTAAGTTATGAAATTTTCTTAATTTTCCCCAACTTTGTCCAACATTTTCATCATGATGCAATTGGATTCAAACAAAACTTCCAACATGAAAGTTGTAGTACTCAATGAAATCTATAACTTTGATTCACAAAGTTTTCCCAAAAGATGCTTGGGTCTCAAGTTATAAGTTTGTGAATAGGGGTCCAAAAACTTTTTAACTTAGTGAAATTTTGCCCTAGTTTAGGCAGATTTTTGACCTAACTTCATGGCAACTTTTCACCTAGTTCCAAGTGGAATCTCAAAATGAATTTCAAATATGGATTGTATAGCATGTTACATGCTTTCTAAAATGTCCAAGAAATCTCCAAGATCATTAATGGTTAGGGAGAATCGAAGGAATGAAAATGGCAATTTCTCACTTTTGTCCAAGGCATTTTGCACCATGTTACAACTTGCAAATAAGTTTGGATCATGTTTGTACTTGTTTTACAGGTCTTAATCCTTTCCACACTCCTTAATTTAATGCAAATACATTGGATAATGGCATTATTCTGAGCTTTGGAGCATTATACATTGATTTATTCCAAAAATGGCATAAAGGTAGCAATACCATTTCCATAAAGCATACTTTTTGCAATTTTGTTTATCTTGAGCATTGGACCTGATCTCTTGATACAAACAACATCCATAAACTTCAGGAAAAGTTTACCAACTCTCCTCAGGCCTTGAGCTAGCCTGTACAGGTTTTGGCTTTGTCAACTCAACTTTTGCTTCAAAAGCAAGTAAGCTTGCAAAAAGTCCATAACTCTTCCATCTGATAAGAGCAAGCCTTTGTATCATTTCAAACAACCTCAGCATATTGTCTTAAGCCAGAAACACGATTTTCCAAGCTCTCAAATACCCTAAAACACAAAATCACAAGTTCTTGCCCAAACAGGGCATTATCTGCAGAATCATTTCTAAAACAAAATTGCCTCGCGCGTTTTGTCTTGAACCACTTCAGACACATTCCATACATCACACCTGAACTATCCAAGCCATTATTCAGTAACTGTAACTTCATTTTCACACTTCACCATTTTCATTTTGAAGCTTTGCAGGTTGACTTCTACAGGGACATTCAGGCAAGTTCAAAGCAAGCTAAGCATTGGGAAAGCTTGAGGGAACTTCAGGCAAGCTAACACGACCTTCAGGCCTCACTCACAACTCCTACATTGCCATATCCAAACTTAACTGAAACAGGTATTTGTCAAGATTCTAACTCCTTATTTAGGCATCATTAGGCTTAGGTTTGTGAAGCAAAAATGTAGTCTTTAAGTTGCTTGAACTGTACATATGCATAGTTCTTATTTATATTAAATGAGCTAGGAGAATTTGGATGATGAACATGCTGAAAAAACTAGGTTAAAATTTAGGGTCACTGAAATTCTCTCTGGTCTTTGAGAGTTAGATCAAGTTTTTTATATCATTAGAATCGTGGTTTAAAACTCTATATGTTTCATGTTGTGAGTTTTTGATTTCATGCAAAGAATAGCAAGAGCAGGTTGAAGAGGCCGAACACGCGTTTTTCTTTGTTCCAAGGTCAGGGGTGAAGTGAACATTGGGCTTGGGCTTGCTGTTTCTACTTTTGACACCCTCCATTTTGTTATTTGCACCCCCTTGGCCCATTTGCTATTGTTTTGTATATTTTTTCATTTATTTTATAATTTCTGACTTTATTTATTTTTTCTAAACAATTAAAAACACAAAAAAATATTTTCTTTATTTTTTGCATTTTATCATATTTTTTTATTTTATTTTTTGGCATAAAAATAGTTTATTAATAATAATAATATAACTTATTTTTTTAAATAAACTTGTAAATAATATTAAAATATCATACCTTTTTATTTTTATTATTTATACACTAAAAATAATATTTTCATACAATATTTAATTTTTGTTATTATTTTTTCTTAAAACAAAAAAAAGGATAAATAAATAATTAGAAAACATTATTTTCTTAAAACAAAAATTAGGGTTTTCACCCTTTCAAAAATAATTAATGTTTTTTTTCTTATTTTGAGACATAAATAATTTATTTTTCTCATACATAAAATAAATACAAAAACATTTGTGCATATTTACATTTTATTGTACATTTAAATAATTGTTCATTTATTTATTGTAGAATTCAATATGGTTGTAATAGTTTTAGGGTTTATTTTTGTGCAATATCCCCCTATTCAAACTTGTATCTCCCTCCCCATAATAATGTTGTAATAGTCTAGATTTATTTTACGCATTTTATTGTTTTTATATGCATGTTTAGTAAATTAGGGTTTTGTATGCAAACACCGAAAATCAAAGAAATAGCATGACTAAATGCAAGACAAAAAAAGCATGAAAATGACAACACAATGCACACAAGCACCCCTAGGGTTTCATCCACTTTGTTGCCTTAAAATGGCCATGGTATGCATGCTAGGTATCTTGGCAAAACAAGCAAAAACAAAAAGATCATAGTCCCTCGATGACGCTATCAAAATGTTGCCTTAAAAACAAATGATCACAGTCCCTAAAACTTGCTAAGATACTTGGTACCATTGCTATCATGGTCATATGATGACCCACGCCCATCCCGTTTAACATCCAAAGATAGGATTATTTACCAAATACAATGGTAAAACAACAATGTCAAAGGGTTAAAAATATGTAGGAAAGACTTTTGATTAGGGTAGACAACTCCTAGTTACTTGATCTCTTTCAAACCATCCTTGCTATTTTCAAACAAACACCTACACAATTTGAAAACAATTTCCAAACAACTTTCAAAACATTGAAACATTTTTCAAAAGAAAAACACCTTTTTATACATTCAAACAATAATCATTACAAAGGTTGCCTAAACAAAGGCCTCTTTTCAAAATACTTTCAAAACCACACACAAAAGCACCATTTCAAACAATTGAAAAAGCAAAGCAAGTGATCTAAAACAAGTAACTAAGAGCCCATGGAAAACCATGGATGAAAAGGGTACTAGCACCTTCCCTTTTCATAATCTACCCCCCGAACCCAAAAACAATCTCAAAGGTCTTTCCTGTGCTTTTTTACCTTTCCTTTTGGATAAAATAAAAGTCGGTGGCGACTCTTGCTAAACCGCAACATTTGCGAACACAAACGCAAAAGCTCAAGTCAGTTCTCCCACCACATCACAGAACTGGCGACTCTGTTGGGGATATGTTCTAAAAGTGGGGTTACCTTAGAGTTTAGATAACCTTTACATGCTTATCTTGCTTCACTTGTTTGCTTTACATTTGGTTGTATTGTTTGGGTTTGAATCCTCTACCCGGATTTGGGAAACATTCATAGGTAAATAGCAATATGTTATGGAAACTGTGCGAGGTATACCGACATGGTTGAATCAATAGCTATATTAGTGCGACATATTTGTGGATACCGGTAGCCTTTGAGTCAATCAAAGAGAATACGGGGCCGCTGGGTGATGTCATGAAGCACTAATGGACTTTTAGAATCTTTACTTGACCAACTTGGCTTTTTAGGATGTAGTGAGATAACCGGCTTTGGTGCAGTCCGAAGTTGGTAGATACTCGATACTACACTCATTGAGGGTTGTTTTCTTGGAATATTTCGGTCGCCAGTAAAGTGGCTAAACTAAAACAATGAACACAGAAAATAATCCAGTGATATTGAGCTCCTTAGAACCCGGTTACTATTTCTAGGACACGTTGATCCAACTAAACTTCAAGAGGGTACTTACCTATGAAACCCCATGCAAGCATGAAACTAGGAACTTGTGTGATTTGTTGGTACATATATACTTGTGCATAACATCATAACATCATGAAGCATCATATGCATCCACTAACCATTTCAAGGATTTGGATTTTCATCTTTGTTCCTGTTTTGTAGGTAATGGATTCACTTCGCAGGAAAACCATCCAAGTCAACCTTGTAAGAATTCCTCCTCAACTCAAGGAGCTAGCTTCAAGGATTCCTGAGAATTCTCCATTCACCGAGAGACATGGTCGTCTGCTCAACTTGGTCACTGCCACCACTGAGGAGGATATGCTGAAAGTTCTCTTCCAATTCTTTGACCCTTTGCATCATTGCTTTACATTTCCTGACTACCAACTTGTGCCTACTTTGGAGGAATTTTCTCAACTCTTGAGGATTCCTATTCTCAATCAACTACCCTTCAACGACACGTAAAGAGATCCAAAGCCTGAAGATGTTGCTCAAGCCCTACTTGGAACCATTTGATGTCATAGGCCATTGGGAAACTAGAAGTGATGTCAAAGGTTTCTTGTCAAAATTCTTGTTTGAGAAGGCCCAAAGCTGCTAGAATTCATTGGACTTACAAGATTTAGAGGAGATTGTAGCTCTTCTCATCTATGGGATGGTCTTGTTCCCTAACCCTGACCAACTCATAGATGTCAGTGCTGTCAAAATCTTCATGGCTCGCAACCCGGTGCCTACATTGCTTAGAGATATCCTCCACTCTTTTCACACTCGTATAATGAGGAAAAAAGGTGTTCTCATGTGTTGTACTCCTCTACTGGAAAGATGGTTTATTTCTCATCTTCCCCAATCAGTTTGGAAGAATGAGCAAGGTTTGAGGTGGTCACAACGATTGATGACTCTTACACATTCACATGTTCATTGGTGTTCTCGATCCAGAGAAAATGTTATCATCATTGATCATTGTGGGTAATTCCCTAATGTCCCTCTACTTGGCATTAGGGGAGGCATCACCTACAACCCTTGCTTGGCTCTGAGATAATTTGGTTATGCCCGAAGGGATGGCCCACATGACATGCTGATTCCAGACTTGCTTTTTGACTTCGACAACAACGATCAAGGACTCCGACAAAGGTTCATACGAGCTTGGAGGATGCCCAACAAGATGGACAATAAGACCTTGGGACACAAGAATTCCATCCCTCTTGAGCCTTACCTCAAGTGGGTACGAACCCGCGCCTAAAGTCTTATGATGCCTTATCCCTACATTCTCCCTGTGATTATAGAGCCTGTTATAGAATGAGACGTTCCATACACCCTCCTACATCCTGACATGACAACATCACTAGAATATTTACAAAGGAGTTGGATATAGCTCAAGGGAGAGCGCGATACTTTCGAAACCCAATTCTACACAAGCGAGAAGAAGGTTTTGGAACTCACTCGTCAACTTCACGAAGAGCAGACTCTCAACACCTACATTGCACCAAAGAGGATGCGCAATATCTTTTTACCTTAGAATTTTATATTATTTTTCCCATGGGGCATTGATGTACTAACAAATTCTATCTTATTAATATGACGTGTGTTCCTTTTTTGTTTAAAATAAATTTGAATTTCTGAATCCTTGAATGCATTACATGAATACATATCATTCATCATATGCATAAACAGGTCTTCACACCAAGTTTCCTCATCTCTCTACTGTTTATTTTAGCAAGATGGATATTGAACAGACGGTCAAAGACTTACAAGCGCAAAATTCATAGTTTCAATATCTACTTCTGACCTTGGCCAAGGGGCAGGAAGAGCTCAAGACACTACTGGAAAAGGAAAAAGAGAAAAAGAAGAAGAAGAGGGCTGGTGTGGCTACCATGGGTAGAAGATTTGAAGGTCAAGCTAGAAGGGTTCTGGATTTCCCCTCAACATCTAATGAAGGGGTGAGAAAGGGTAAAGAGTCTGCAATGCCATCTGACTCTGAGGAAGAAGAAGAGGAGGAGGATAAAGACTATTCTGAACAGCAGTACCCTCCTGTAGATGACAAATACAAGAACTTGGAAGAGCGTCTAGCTGCCATGGAGATACAGAGAGTGCCTGGGCTGGACTTTGAGGAGCTAGGGTTGGTATCTGGAATTGTTATCCCTCCTAAGTTTAAGGTGCCTCTATTTTCTAAATACGATGGGTTGTCTTGTCCCAAGATGCACCTACGATTGTACGTCAGGAAAATCCGACCACATTCTTCTGACAAAGACTTGTGGGTTCATTTCTTCCAGGACAGTCTATCGGGGACGCAGTTGGATTGGTTTTACCAGTTGGAGAGGTCTGATGTGAATAATTGGGAAAATTTGGCGGCCGCCTTCTATAAACAGTATCAATATAATACGGACTTAGCACCCACCCGTACTCAATTACAGAGTATGGGCATGGTCTCAAATGAAGGTTTCAAAGAGTATGCCCAGAAATGGAGAGACTTGGCAGGACGAGTACAACCACCTCTATCTGAGAGGGAGCTAGTAGATATGTTCTTGGGTACACTGTCAGGTCCCTTTTTCAATCACCTAATTGGAAGTTCATCTGCATGGTTCATCGAGTTGATTCTAACTGGTGAGAGAGTTGAAGCCGACATAAATAGCGGGAAAATTCAAAAGGATGCATCTGCTTCCGCTGCCATCAAGAAGACTTTTCCAGCAAAGAAGGAAGTATCAATTGTCTACTCCCAAAGCGGTCAAGGAAGAGTTGAGCGCTGGCCAGCGGTGGGGGCTGTAATGATTTAGAAGTCTGCAGTTGATCAGCCCAGAAATAATCAACCCAGAACCAATCAAACAAGGGTGGAAAGGCCTGCACGACAATTCACCCGGATCAACATGACTCCTGCTCAGGTTCTACCCCATCTCTTGAAGTTAAACCTTGCCAGTCTGAAAGAGGCCCCGAAGAATCCGAATACTACTTCCCCGTTCTACCATGCGAATGCCAAGTGTGCTTATCATTCAGACAGCCTGGGGCACGACACCAACAATTGTTAGGCCCTCAAGAATAAGATTCAGGATTTGATATATGCTAAAGAAGTTAAATTTGACGCCCCTGAAAATCCAAATGTGATCTCTGCTCCAATGCCAAAGCATGGCCACGATGCCCTTGCTGTTGAAGAGGATCTTTTTGTTGCTATTGTTGATGATTCGATGACTCCACTACCGATAATCAAGTTGAATTTGCTGAAGGCTGGGATTTTCCCAGGTTGTGAAGAAGATTGATGCCTTTGTTCATCCTTACCAACCGACTCTCCATTGTTGAAGTTAGGCATCCAACGCCTAATGGATAACCAAGAAATACTTTTTGAAAAGACTCCTGTTACACCGACTCCTGTCAATGATGTTTCAATAATAACCATATCCGCCAATCTTTCCAAGGTCTCTAAAAGACCTATTAAGATTACATCTGCTCCAAAGCTTGTGCCTTTGAAGATAACCATGCCCGGGCCTGTCCCGTACAAGTCCGACAAATCAATTCTGTGGAACTATGATGGAGAAATCTACTACCACGGTATTAAACAAATTGAATCAACTGAAGAGAGTTCTGATGAAGAGACTTCCGACATTGGAAACATTGCCGGAACGAGCAAAATCACCCGCAGTGGAAGAATTTTCTCTCCGGAGATTGCCCCTCCAAAGGCAATCTTCGGACCCTCAGCTGCTCCTAAGGTTACCCCTGCACCAGTAAACATATCTGCGAGAACTCCAATTATTGAAGAAGTTGTAACTCCTGTGGTTGTCCCCTCTGCTGTTGCTAATGATAGAGGGAAAGGGATCCAAGAAGAGCCCGTCAGGACGAGGGCTCAGCCGTTGATCATCCCTGAAACCACTCAAAAAGAAATGGAAGAGATTTTGAAAATAATCAAGAAAAGCGGTTATGATGTCGTGGAACAATTGGGGCAAACCCCCTCAAAAATCTCTATGTTGGCCCTGCTGCTTTGTTCAGAAGCTCATGCTAAAGCTCTGATCAGATTTTTGAAGACGACCCATGTGCCACAGGAGACCTCCGCGGATCAGTTCCAGGAATGTGTAGCTAGCTTAACAACTGGCAATGGTTTAGGATTCTATGATGCTGATCTAACATCTAAAGGGAGAAAACATAATGATGCTTTGCATGTCTCGGTGGAATGCAGAGGGACTACTCTAGCTCACGTACTGGTAGACACTGGTTCATCGCTGAACGTCTTGCCAAAGAAAGCTTTGGATATACTAGATTGTGAAGGTTTAACCTTGAAGCCCAGCAATATAATTGTTAGAGCCTTTGATGGTTCTAAAAGGATGGTCCACGGGGAGGTGGACATCCCGATTAAAGTGGGAACTGAAACCTTCAACTCCACGTTCTATGTGATGGACATTCGTCCTTCCTATTCTTGCTTGTTGGGAAGACCCTAGATTCACAATGCTGGAGCCGTCACTTCTACCCTGCATCAAATGCTCAAGTATCCTGTCAAGGGGAAAATTATAACTGTTCACGGTGAAGAGGAATACATGATAAGCCATCTAAATTATTTCCGGTATGTAGAATTGGATGGTGAATTCATCGAAACCCCTTTTCATCATTTTGAGGAGGTAACTCAGGAGATTGCGGCAACCAAGACAGTGGCTTCTGTACCCATGATTACAAGACCTCCGCCTCAGATGTCTTCTTTAAAGGATGTTAGGGCAGTTGTGGAAGAAGGAGGAAGCACAATCTGGGGGCAACTTCTGAACTTTCCTTTTAAATCAGACAAATTCAGCTTGGGTTTCACTTCGGCTAGTCAGAAGGCTGTGCGTCGCTCCCGTGCTGGAGGGCCACTAGTGAAGATCACCCATAATGGAGTCAATGCTTTGGAGTATAATGAAGAGGAGAGCAACTTAGAAGACTGGATTTTCCCTACTGTTGACGGAGGACTGTGCAACTGGGAGGCAAAAGACTTTATTCCGATTACTTTCATACCGCAGTAATTTATCTTTCAAACATTTCTGTTAGTTTGTAATAATTCTTAAACAATTCGTACACTTTTAACCTTGTGCCTTACCCGAGGCATATAGGTCCATTTGTAAGGGTTTGACTTTTTCATCTTCATATGCCATTTTAATGAATCATGGACGTTTTCACATATAAAATTTTGTGTTCATTGTCTTTCTTTTTGCATTTTATTTGTTTAAAGGTGGCTATCCCTTACACACACCCACACTTACAAATTCAGGTACCCTTTGTTGTACCCCAAAATTTTCCCTCTCATATTTCTCAAGACATTGCAAGAAAAATCTCCAAGTGGCTCAAGATTGCTCAAGAGTTGGACAATCAAGCTATCTCCAAAGGCAGTCAACCCCAAATTAGGGTTTTGTGTTGCATCAAGATCTTTGAGTCCAAATGACTTCAAGTGCTCCCCAATGATATAATATGTTCTCAAGATCATCCATGTCAAATTTCAAGCCTTGCAGAGGAAGTTTGCTCAATCAATTGCTCAAAGGGTCCAAAAATCGACGGTGCTAGGGCAAAATTCAACGGTGACCTACAAACAGTCAAACATCAATATTTTTTGTAAACATTCTCATTTTGAAGGATATTTCATCATTTAATCAAGGGTTGATCATGATTCATCAAGGATTGCTCAAAATTCATCAAGACTCAAAAGTTGCTAAATTAGGGTTTTGTAGGAAAAGTCAACTCAACTTTGACCAAGCATAACTTTCTCATACTTTATGATAAATGACCCATCCAAAGCTCATTTTGAATAGGATTCAATTCCCTATAATCCATCTTCATACCCCAAGATCCGAAAATGCACTCACAAGAAGTTATAAATTTGGACATTATAGGTCATTTTTGAAAGTCAACAAAAACACCTTTTTTTCCAAAGCTTATAACTTGAGCATGGAATATCAAAATGAGATGAGACCAAAATGGTTGGTTAGAGGACATCTCAAGATTTCTAAAAATTTCACGAACACCTCCAAAGGTTCAAAATTGAAGAAGTTATGCATTGTTGAAGTTGGGCATTTTTGCAAAATTGCCAAAAGTCAACTATCCCCAAAACTTCAAATTTTGTCAAATGGGACCATTCTTTTCCACTTGATTTGAGCTTTCATCATTTTCCACGTGTCCTAGCTTCATCCATGATCCCATATCTTATTTTTATTATTTAATTTGATTTTTAATTGAATTTATTCATTTTAAATCAAATAAAATCAAATAAAATCATATAAAATCAAAAGTATTTATAAATCATGATTTTTTGGTTGCTTTAGGCTTTGAATACAACTATTATGTGAATCAAATTCACATCAAGTGCATTGGTTACAAGAAGATATGATTTAGGCCAAATTTGGAAGGTTGTAATGGTGGAATCAAATCCAATTCATGAGCATTGATTTAGAGAGATTTGTATCAAGTTTCTTACCCTAATGCAATATACATTACATAAGGAAGGCAAAGGCACGAAAATAGTGGTTAGAGGCTGCAAGAACAGAAAGAACAAAACTTGAAAAGGTGGTGAAAAAGTGTGAAACCAAAATCATACTTTGAGGCGTTTTCAGAAGCAAAGCTTGATACCCATCGATTGCTGGGTGTCTACTCAACCTTATGGGATCCAAAGAAACCTCTCATACACACCAAAGTGCGATGTAAGTATCACGTCTCTCAGCCCTGTATTCGAAATCGTAACCCTCAATTCCTGCATCTTTCTGGCAAATCATTGATATATTTGTGACTCTCATGAGATTTCTAAGCTTGTGGCAATATTTAATTTCATTTATATGTACTGTAACCTCATAACCGCATGGCTAGGGTTATGTTTTGGATTTTAGGGATTTGTGTTTCAGGTGAAATTGAATCTCATGATAGGCATGGTTGCACTCAGGAGAGGGAGACAAACCTAACTATGCCTTTGGGGGTCGTTTTTATGGCCTGGAATTAATTTTGGGATCGACCTGCACATTTAGCCGCGGATCCAAATCCACAGGTAAAGTTACAGGGGCTGGAGGTTGGGGACGGAGACGTGTCAATTCCCCAATGGTTGATTCAAAACACGCGCGCATATTTTTTATTTTTCTGGCACATTAATCTATTTTCTCATATTATTATTATTATTTTGTATATTCCTAACAAATGAAGCAAAGTGGCTGAGTGGTAAACGTGTGCATCCAACATCCAACAGGACCTAGGTTCGAATCCCAGGTCCCCCATGCTATTTGTTATAATTTTTCCTCAGGTAATCCGGTGCAAACCTAGGCGTGAAGCTCATCATGCGCCCTCAAGCATCTGATGGCCAGATGGCCATAGGCCAAATCTGGTGATCCAGAGATGATGGTCTACCATGGACCAAGTCAAAAGGCGCACAAGGAATCTCAAAAAGTCCACCAGGCCAGCGCTTAATGGGCCTTGGAATTGCAATTCTGACCCCCTTTTTCAGGCCCATACATCTCTAACCCTCTTTTATTTATTTTTTATTTTAATTGATTTATAATATTTTGTTTAATTAATTAACCAATCAAATCTTTTTCCTTATAAAATTAAAACCACAAAAATAATTATCTTCTTTATTAAATTAAATTTTAGCTTTTTTTAACAAATCAATTAATTAATTTAGGCCATTAATTAGAAATAATTTTAATACATTTTTAAAATAATTAAAATTAACTTAGACTTAATTAGGTTTTTATTAACATTGATTAATTTTATTTCTTTCTCAAAATACCAAAAATCCAAAAATATTTATTTTCCTTAATTAATTAATTAATTTATTAATTTAATAATTAACTTAGATAATTTCTTTCTTAATTCAAAAACAAACAAAAAAATATTTTCTTTAAATAACAAAGGGGTAAAAACCCTAGAACTCGCACTCGATTTAATTTCCCGCACGCGATCCATTTTATTCAATATTGTACTTGTTCCCGGAATGTAATAGATAATTAGGACCATTTAATTATTTTATCGCTTTATTTATTTTCCGCATTTAAATTTCAAAGGGTTTCTTTTGGCGATGTAAATACCCGACGCCTTGTAATTTAATTTATGTAATTTATTTCCCGCAAAAATATAACTGTTAGATGTTTGATAATAGGGATGCATGACAAGATTGAACGTTTAAACCTAAAATCAACTTAGATCACCACTAACATGTACAAAGACAAAAATTAACTGAAAACGACACACTCGCACATGCGCACTCTTAGGGTACACCCCACTTGGTTGCCTTCGTACACGGTCATTGAGTATAGGTCACTTTAGAGGTCGCCCTCTTGTCCAAAGATCATAGTCGCCTCGAAACAGTTGTCTCGGATATTGTTGCCCCAAAACAAATGATCTAAGATATTAGGGTTACCGCTAAGACATCTTAACATTGCTTTGGTGACCGTAAGTCCCTAAATTCGAATTGACCCTTAAAACTCCAACGACGATGCTACCTACTCATCAATAGTGGGGTAGCATTGTCTAAAGGACATTAGCATAGAACAATTCCTTTTTCGAGTAGGTAGATGGTTCTTAGATACTTGCTCTTTCAAAAACAAAACAAATTTTTCACACACTCCATTTCGAACAAAGTTTTCAAAAAACACTTCATATACTCTTAAGGACAGAAACAAGAGTTAAATCAAAGTTTCAAAACAAAAACTTTTTCAAACCCATAAGCACAAAGAAAAGAAATTTTGAAAACAATATGAGCAAGTACCTAAGAGCCCGTGGATAACCACAGATAGAAAGGGTGCTAATACCTTCCCTTTCTATAATCTACCCCCCGAACCCGAGAAATATATCGAAAAAGGAATTTTTCTGTGCTTTTTTCCTTTCCTTGTTGGATAAAATAAAAGTCGGTGGCGGCTCTTGCTTACCGCGACATTTTGCGAATACAAACGCAAAACACAAACCAGCATTCCAAAAAACGGTCAGTTCTTTCCCACCGCATCACAGAACTGGCGACTCTGCTGAGGATCGTTTATAAGTGGGGTGTACCTTAGGAATAGTTCATAATGTTTTCAATTGCTTGACTTGTATGCTTTATCTTTGTGGGTTGAATCAGAGTTACTATAGATCCTAACCCGGATATGAGGGACACCCTTTAGGTAAGTAGCAATAAACTGTGAGGGAACTGTACGGCGTAGACCGATACGGTTGAAATAGTAGCTACGTTGGTGTGGCACTTTAGTATGTACCGATATCTCTTGTGGCGCAACGAGGAGAATATGGGTCTGCTAAGGGGTCATTAAGCACCAACTGACCTTAGAACCTTTAAATTGACCAACTTGGCCATAAAACAGTAGCAGTATGCTACACTCATTGAGACCAAACTCTTGCGATGATTCCAACCACAAGAAAAGGTTGCTAAACTGGAATTATGACCGATCGAGGGTGGTCAGTGATATTGAGATCCTCTAGAATTCGGTTACTATTTCTAGGACAGGTTGAACCAACTAAACTAAAAGAGGGTAATACCTAAACTCCATGCCAGCCTAAGCTTAAGGCTGTTTGTGTGACATGTGTGCCTTCAAACTTGAACTACTTGCACATTATTGTTATCTGACAACATGAGTTCCTTGCAGGTTTTGTTTACAGTCCTTATCCAATAATTTGGATTTATTGCAGGGTTTACTTACATCACTTCACACTTTTGCTTAAACGCATAACATACACATCATAACATCATGCCTTAACATTTCCTTAACCATTTCAAGGATCTCAAGGGTTTGTGATGCATGTTATGGTAAATCAAATGTCTAGCAAGGGGCAAAGGGGATTTATTTTCCTCTAGCCAAGGTTGTCTAGAAATCAAAACACGATAACTTGAGTCAAGGGCTATGACCCACTCGATATGGTGAGCTTGACTCTTGAAGAAGGACTCTTAACAACATGAAGTTTCTTCAATCAAAGCTGCAAAATTCAAATTCTAACAAGTTTCTTGTTTACCCCGCGGGATCCTTGAAAACATTGCATACATACATATCATTGCATAACAGGTCTCCCAGTACAGGTCTCTCATGTTCTTGCTGTTTATTTCAGCAATGGCTTTCCAACCAGACAACCAAGATCTTCAAACTCGAGAAGCTCAGTTCAGGGACGTATTCCTAAACCTATCCAAGGGGCAGGAAGAGTTGAAAACAATCCTCGTTGGGAACTTGGTCAAGAAAAGTCCTGAAGACAATAAGGACGAACGACTGGAACAAATGTAAGCTGAGTTCAGTGCCATGAAAACCCAGATGCTGGGGCAGATGGCTCTTATCCAAGGCTTAGCTCGGGAACAAGAAGAGCTGAGAACCATTATCAACCAGCTTCATCAAGACAGATACAACAACATGAAGCAAACAATCAAGGCCGGGGACCAAGTAATTAATCAACTTCCGAGAAGTCAAAGGTTTGGTTTGGTGAAAAATAGACCTCTCCAAGTTTCTGCTACCTCACGGGTCCAACAACAACCTCACCAAAAACAACGAGTTAATCAGAGTAAGTCGGATACACCCAAGAGGCAGTTTACCAAGCTCAACATGCCACTGTCTCAAGATTTACAACACCTGTTGAGATTGAATCTGGTGACGTTAAGGGACCCTCCTAAGAATCCCCACATAGACTCCTGTAGCGATAAAAAATGTAGCGGGGTAAATCGGAGATCGAACTATTAATTAATTCGTCTCACAAAAGCAAGAGTCGCCACCGCGCTTTATTATTTCCAAGGGAAAAGGGGAAAGAGTGAAATAAAACCCTAAATATGCAATGTAAAATAATACTTTCTAAAAGTAATAAAAATACAAGGCGTTTTTGAAAAGAGATCTATGGTTCGGGGGTTGGTTATACAGTGGGAAGGTATTAGCACCCAATGTATCTATAGTACTCTATAGGAACCTTTTGAAATATCTGTTTATTAAAATGTTCGTTTGATTAAAAAATAAATTGTTTTGGCCGAAAAGGGGTACGGATGGGTTTTTTGAAGGTACGACGACCTAATATCGAAGTTTTGGCTTAAAAGGTATAAGTTTTGAAAAGATTGAATATTTGAGGAAAAATGGTCTTAAGTTTTAATGAGATGAAGATATTCGCGTGATTGGACTTGAGGACATAAAGTCAACAAATTTAATCATTTTTTCTCTTGGACTTAGACGTAAACAGAATAATCAAATAAAGATGAAATAATTAAACAGAAAATTATGCGGACAATGATTAAATAGCTAAGTGATATACAACAATTAAATAATAGACTAAATGGTGTGAACATGCATTTTTGTATTTTTGTTTACTATTAATTAAAGCGAGGGAATTAATTAAAGGAAATAAAATGTTTTTTTTAAGTTTTTTTATTTTTTATATGTTTTTTGTATTAATATAAAATGTTATTTAAGAATTATTAAATAATTTTAAACTAAATTAAAACTTAAAAGCTACTAACTTAAGTCTAATTAAAAAAAGGATACTAAAATTACCAAATTAAATCCTAAAGTTAAACTAATAAAAATTGGTCAAATATTAAAATTATCTAATTAGATTACCTCTATTTTTGATTAAACTTACTAATTAACTAATTTAATAAAATTCTAAAAAAAAAACTAAAGGAAAGTAAATAGAAAAAGGGTATCAAAAATAAAGGGACGAGGTTAGTAGAAAACGTTTGGGCTAAAGGGTTTTTAAAGGGCCCAATCAAAACAGAAAAAAAAGGGGTACATAATGGGTTTCACTGGGCTTTTAGGCAGATGAAATGGGTTGAGCCCAACATTCCATAACTTGTTTTTTTAGGGTTAAACATAATTTGTTTAGAGAAAAAGGGATTAGGGTTAACAGCAACGGCGCCGCTACTCCTCGTCTCATTATAGATTCGTGTTCTTCATCTTTCATGCCCTCACCTCTGACCTTCCCTTACCCGAGCCACCAATGTCCTCAACCTTCCTCTTCCCGCGATGAAGCATGCGATAGTTCAAGGTTAACTTCCGTTTATCTCTTGGGTTTTTTATGATTTTTTGCATGTTCATGATTTTGTGTACACTTTAATTATGACTTCATTTTACATGGTGTTTCTGTTGAAATGGTGGAAAGGGAAAAAGAAACAATGAAGCTACCTTTATGGAGGAGGAGGGAGAGGCGTTACAGAGGCTTGCTGGCGGAGGAGGGAACGCAGTGGCTTGGAGTCCTGGTATTTCGTTCTTATTTTCTGTTTAGTGATGTAAAACCTGAAAACAAAACTTTACCTTCTTCCTCTTGGTAGCCTTTGTATACTTCTTTTCCTTCTTCTTTGCTGTGTTTCAATTGCTTCTTTTTACTGGCCTATGATGAATATTTGTGAGGCTTTTGCGTTGTCTTGAACATGCTATTGTTGAAATATTTGTTTTGACTAGCTTGACAATGTTGATGCTTGATTGCTGCCTTCGTTTGTATGCTTTTTCCTCTTCTTCTTCTTTGCTATGCTTCGGTTGCTTTTTTACTGGCCTATGATGAATATGTCTGAGGCCTTTGTGTTGCCTTGAACATTTCCTTTGAATCTGGTTCTAAAATCTTGACAGTTTGTGTTTGAGCATGGTTTCGATTTGGGCTGGAAACAGTTTGGACAGAATATTATTTGTTGGTGATGGCTTATGTGGGTTATGCTTAGCAGGTTATGTTTTACTGGTTTTTGGTCATGGTTTTATGGTTTAGCTTCAGGCAGGTGGAAGGTTTGACAGGGTTTAAAGTTTTTGGTGATGGCTTTTACTGGTTTCGCTTCAGGCTTGGCCTGGTTTCTGGTTTGTGGCCTTGGTTTATGTTACAGGTTATTGTTTTTGAAAAGGGATAAGGCTTTGGCTGGACAGTAGGTTGTGTTTACTGGTTTTTTAGGCCATGGTTAATGGTTGTGGCTTGAGACAAAGGTTTGTTGACAGGGGATTGTTTGTTAAGTGAGGCTTTTACTGGTTTATGCAGGTTATGGCCTTGGTTTCTTTTGTTTCAGCAGGTTTGGCTTTGGAGTTTACTGGTTAGGCTTGGAATGGTTTTGGTTTTGACATGGTTTTGACATGGTTTTGAATGCAGGTTGTATGTATGTTTGGTTTATGTTGCAGTTTTAGTTCTTTGAACTCAGTTTTGGTTTTTGGATTCCAAACGGTTATGATCTCTGAATTTCCTTGAAGAGTTTCTTGTTGTTATAACAGTTGGTTCACTTGGCTTTGGATGATTCAGGTTCTGAATATTTTACTATTTCTCCTTGATACTCCTGCACACTATACTGTTTTATTCAGTTTGTTTGGTATCCTTTTTCATGCTTTCCTTCTCTTACTGTGTTACTGCTGTTGGTTTTCTATCCCTTTTCTGCCTAAGCCAAAACCTGTAAAACCCACACTCTTTCTCTCTTCTCTCTCCTTAGTACAATTTGACATTAAAATATGATGTACTGTACTTGGTTCTGAAAAAGCATAAGCTGGAAAATGATGAAAAATAGGAATATTTTTGCTTGCATATATGGTTTTAAAACTGCACATTTCTCTTTGTCAACTGCATGTACAGCAGGGAGCCTTGTGTTTTGACTTCTTCCCACATTTTTGGCAGTTTACGTTGCATATTGGCTTGTGTTGAAAATTGCATATGCTGTTGAACTATGCATTTTATTTGAAATATGCAGTTGGCTTTTGAAAATGTGCAATTGATTTGAACTATGCAGTTAACAATTAAAATGTGCAATTTTGACAAAAAAATGAATTTGTGCATATTTTTAACTTGTGCATTCATTTTTATCAATAAAAATTCATCCCTTTTTGTGAACCGGGAGAAATCCCGTGATTTGCAAAAAGGGTAAAAACTGATTCCAGCCGTTTGCTTTTAATGATGAACGCTAAAATTAATTATCCGCTTTTAATTATATTTATTTCTGACTTTTTCTTTTAATTCTTTGCAGGTAAAATCAAATGAGCATTGGATAGAAGATGAAGATTTAGAACTTAGGAAAAAAATTAAGATAGTTTTTATTTCATTTTAAACATTGTAAAAATTATCATTGTAAATACGTTGTAAATAAATACGGTATTTAAACAACAATTGTAACAATTAGAATAAAATGAATAAAACTCCAATATTTTACCAATTAATTATTTCCTTCTTTGCAATTATTTATTTTATCATTTATAATTCTTTAAATTATATAATAACTGAAAATCAATTCCAATTATTTAAATTTAGAATGATAAATAATTAAATAAATATCATTGATCAATTAACTTCTCTTCAATTATTTACTTCATTATTTAAAATTTTCTAAATTGTAATAATTGAAAAAAAAATTTCAACTATTTAAACTTAGAATAATAAATAATTAGATAAACATTGTTGATCAATTAATAAACTCTTTTCAAATATTTATTTTATTATTTATAAATCTTTAAATTATATAATAACTGAAAAGAAATTCCAATTATTTAAATTTAAGATAATAAATAATTAATAAACATTGTCTGACCAATTAATAAACTTCTTTTCAAATATTTACTTTATTATTTATAAATATTTAAATTATATAATAACTGAAAATAAATTCCAATTATTTAAATTTAAGATAATAAATAATTAATAAACATTGTTTTAGCATTGATCAATTAATAAATTTAGCGTTCAAAAAATAAACAGCTCTTGACTTGAAAAAGTTATGAATTTTAAATCTGCTTTGAAAATTGATAAAAATAGGTCAAAACACTTGCAATGTAATGATGCAGATGGGAGATGGTATCTTAGGTCAAAATTTGGGGTACAACAGCTGCCCCTATTTAAGTTTCTTCTATCCGGAGATATGAAGATTAAAATCTTCGTCTCGACGAGATTGAAGGTACTTAAATACATAATACGCAAATTTTTGCCCTAAGATACCGCCATTATGTTTGATATGAATGCAGTGATTGAATTCACAGAGAAAGATATTGTATGAAACAAGACAATGCTGGAGAAATCAAACACCAACAAAACACAGAGACATGGATTATACACTACTGGGGAAACGAGCCATTGACTTCAAATGACAGACTCTTGACGGTGAATGAAATTGAGGGAATACGACTTCTGACCCTAACAAAGAAGGCATCTTGCATAGGCTATAAACAGATTATTGACCCAAAAATATCGGTGAGCTCACAACTCAAGGTCAAAGATAGACAGAGAGTATCAAATTTGCTGATAACGGATTACCGACTTCTGAAGGTAAAGATTCATAACAAACTTCTCTGCAAGATTTTCCGGAGATATACTAATTAATGCTGAGATAATAATATGGTTGTAGATACACAAGTTGCTCAAATAAAGAAGCTGCCACTTGCTGTATCAAAGATGTCCATAACATACAAGCTGCTCAAATAAAGAAGCCACCACTTGCTGTCTTCCAAAAAATACTATGACATACAAGCTGCTCAATAAAGAAGCTGCCACTTGCTGTCGTCCAGGGATGTCAATAACATACAAGCTGCTCAAATAAAGAAGCTGCCACTTGCTGTATTCCAGAAAAAATACTATGACATACAAGCTGCTCAAATAAAGAAGCTGCCACTTACTGTCGTCCAGGGATATCAATAACATACAAGCTGCTCAAATAAAGAAGCTGCCACTTGCTGTATTCCAGAAAAATAATAACGTACAAGTTGCTCAAATAAAGAGACTGCCGCTTGCCGTTTTCTAACGATGTCCATAACGTACAAGTTGCTCAAATAAAGAGACTGCCGCTTGTCGTTTTCCAAAAATAATAACGTACAAGTTGCTCATGAAGAGACTGCCGCTTGCCGTTTTCTAACGATGTCCATAACGTACAAGTTGCTCAAATAAAGAGACTGCCGCTTGTCGTTTTCCAAAAATAATAACGTACAAGTTGCTCATGAAGAGACTGCCGCTTGCCGGTTTCCAAAATAATAATAACGTACAAGTTGCTCATGAAGAGACTGCCGCTTGTCGTTTTCCAACGATGTCTATAACGTACAAGTTGCTCATGAAGAGACCGTCGCTTGTCGTTTTCCAACGATGTCTATAACGTACAAGTTGCTCATGAAGAGACTGCCGCTTGTTGTTTTCCAAAATAATAACGTACAAGTTGCTCATGAAGAGACCGCCGCTTGTCGTTTTCCAAAAATAATAACTCAGAAGGAAATTGCGATGACACTGGCAGAGAATAAAATCTTCGTCAAAGAGAATCATGAATCAATCCTTCCCTAGGAGATCACATACTTAAATGTGCAAAATAAATGCACCATTCGTCTAAGTCGCGACTTCACTGGGGAAAAGTCATGAGACAGCCTATGCAAGAGGCAACAACTCCCTCCAGGAATAAACCAGAGAGAAAACAGTCAAATAAGACTCCAACCAATGAGAAAGTAACTCGATTGGGGAATTCATCCTATTTAGAAATGGACAAGGTAAGCTAAATCAAAAATCATCCATGAGGATTAGCTCAGTTGGGGAATTTAGAAAGGAAGCACATTTTCTGCCTAAGCTAACCTTCTACTTGGAAAGAAACTGTAAATTGTAATAAAAACAAAGTATCCAACCCAAAATCAACGGCAAATGTGAATATGCATGCGTGATATAAGTGTAAATGAATAAATGAATGTTATGCTGACAAAACAAACAGATGGAATATCTTGAAGACGATAAGATGTCACGACAAGATAGATACTCGGCCAATCTTAAAAAAGACGGAAGATAACTGGAACTGGAAACACAAAGCAATGTCAGAGCGTATCACGCTACAAGTCCCAAGTCTTCTGAGGAGAAAAGCATTCAAATCCAATCTTCTAACACCAATAGACCACTGGCATGAGACAAAGCGTACCACACTACAGAAATTGCTCAAATAAAGATAACTGAAACAAAGCTTAACTGGAAATGCTGGGGAGTCACCAAACTTAGTACCACGAGAAACTCAAGCTTAACACAACCAACACCTCATGACGATTTTGAAATAAAACATGTTCATCATGCAAGGATAAGTTACTGTACTATTTTGCATTTCATGGCCTGACCATCCTCGGGACAACTGTTAGTATTCCTTTCGTTATTCACGACACATTTTAAAAATAAGAATACTTTAAATACTTTGTTTCAAATATTTCCGTAAAATTAAAATTTTGCCCACAAAAGGTAAACGCTCAAATTTCATTAATAAGATGGTAGTTCTCCAACAACGCGACTCTAACGGTTTACAAAAGTTTGGGAAATAGTACATGAAAGAAAAGGTTACACAAAAACAATGATCACTATTCTCCCTAACAACTTCGAATTCCGAAATGTGTTCAAATGCCAAGACTGGTCTGACCAAAAGCTTGCCTAAGCCGCCCTTTCGGGTTTTCAACCTAGCAAACTGTCAACTCAAACCTAAGCGAAATACTTCTTGACTGCATCGGCGTTCATGGAGCGCGGGAGCTCTTCACCGTCCATATTGGTGAAAATCAATGCACCTCCAGAGAAAACTTTCTTAACGACATACAGTCCTTCATAATTCGGAGCCCACTTGCCCCTAGAATCAGGTTGGAAAGATAATATCTTCTTGAGCACGAGGTCACCTTCTCTGAACTCGCGTGGTCGAACCTTCTTATCAAAAGCCTTCTTCATCCTGTGCTGATATAATTGACCGTGACACAATGCTGTCAATCTCTTTTCTTCAATTAAATTAAACTGATCATATCTACTTTGACACCATTCGGCCTCAGAAAGTTTAGCTTCCATCAACACTCTCATAGACGGAATCTCAACCTCCACGAGGAGTACTACTTCCATACCATAAACTAAGGAAAAAGGGGTTGCGCCTGTTGAAGTTCGAACTGAAGTACGGTATCCATGCAGAGCAAACGGAAGCATTTCATGCCAATCTTTATAAGTTACCACCATCTTCTGGACAATCTTCTTGATATTCTTGTTAGCAGCTTCAACATCCCCATTCATCTTCGGTCTGTAAGGAGAAGAATTATGATGTTCGATCTTGAACTCTTCACAAAGCTCTCTCATCATCTTGTTGTTCAAATTCGAACCATTATCAGTGATGATCTTGCTCGGGATACCGTATCGACAAATGATCTGATTCTTGATAAATCTGACTACCACCTGTCTGGTTACATTAGCATAAGATGCTGCTTCCACCCATTTAGTAAAATAATCGATCGCTACCAAGATGAAACGATGACCATTTGAAGCTTCGGGTTCAATCATTCCAATCATATCAATGCCCCACATAGAGAAAGGCCAAGGTGAAGAGATAACGTTGAGGAGGGTCGGTGGCACATGTATCTTGTCCACATAAATCTGGCATTTATAACATTTCTTCACATATTTGCAGCAATCAGATTCCATTGTCATCCAATAGTAACCAGCTCTCAACATTTTTTTAGCCATTGCATGTCCGTTGGCATGTGTGCCAAAAGATCCTTCATGTACTTCTTGCATCAGCATGTCTGCTTCACGTCTGTCTACACATATGAGCAATACCATGTCGTAATTTCTCTTATACAATACTTCTTCATTGAGGAAGAAACTGCTTGCTAATCTTCTCAATGCCTTCCTATCTTTATTGGATGCCCCAGGCGGGTACTCTTGAGTTTGAAGAACACATTTAATGTCATAGAACCACGGTTTGTCGTCGGTGACCTCTTCTACTGAGAACACATGAGCAGGTCTATCAAGGCGCATAACCCGGATTGTAGGCACATCGTTCCAACCATTTACTTGAAACATTGAAGACAAAGTAGCTAAAGCATCAGCCATTTGGTTCTCATCTCTAGGGATATGATGTAATTCCACTTTGTTGAAGAAAGTTAACAATATTCTAGCATAGTCTCTGTAAGGGATCAAACCAGGATGACGAGTCTCCCATTCTCCTTTGATTTGATTAATTACCAATGCCGAATCTCCGTAAATATCAAGAATCTTAATCCTTAGATCCACTGCTTCTTCGAGACCCATAATACATGCCTCATATTCAGCCATGTTGTTCGTGCAGTCAAACTTCAATCTCGCCGTGAACGGGATGTGAGTACCTCGGGGAGTGACGATGATTGCCCCAATTCCATTTCCATAAGAATTCACCGCTCCGTCAAATATTAAACCCCAATGGGATTCAGGATCAGGTCCTTCTTCAGGTAACGGCTCTTCACAATCTTTAGCTTTCAAGTACATAACATCTTCATCTGGGAAATCAAACTTGATGGATTGATAATCGTCAATTGGTTGATGAGCCAAATGGTCGGCTAAAATACTCCCTTTGATTGCTTTCTGAGTGTGATACTCAATGTCATATTCGGACAACAACATCTGCCAACGGGCTATCCTTCCAGATAAGGCGGGCTTCTCAAAGATATACTTGATCGGATCCATTTTGGAGATCAACCAAGTGGTATGGTTAATCATATACTGGCGCAGACGGCGAGCAGCCCAAGCTAAAGCACAACAGGTTTTCTCAAGCAATGAGTACTGAGACTCACAGTCTGTGAATTTCTTACTCAGATAATATACGGCATGTTCCTTTCTTCCAGTCTCATCTGGTTGACCAAGCACACATCCCATGGAATCTTCCAATATAGTCAGGTACATAATCAAAGGTCTTCCTTCCACTGGAGGAATCAAAATGGGAGGTTCAAGCAAATATTCTTTGATGCTATCAAAAGCTCTCTGACAATCTTCTGTCCACACACATCCTTGGTCCTTTCGGAGAAGCTTGAAAATCGGCCCACAAGTAGCAGTCATATGAGATATAAATTTAGAAATATAGTTCAGTCTCCCAAGGAATCCTCTTACTTGTTTTTCCTTCTTGGGTGCGGGCATTTCCCGAATAGATTTGACTTTATCAGGATCTACCTCAATACCTTTCTGACTGACAATGAAACCCAGAAGTCTTCCAGAACGAACACCAAAAGTGCACTTGTTGGGATTCAGACGGAGTTTATACTTTCTCAAACGCTGGAATAACTTCAATAAGTGTTCCAAATGATCTTCTTCAGTTTGTGATTTGGCAATCATGTCATCTACATACACTTCTATCTCTTTATGCATCATATCATGGAACAAAGCAGTCATGGCTCTTTGGTATGTTGCACCAGCAATCCTCAAACCAAACGGCATAACCCGATAACAAAATGTTCCCCAAGGTGTAATGAAAGCTGTCTTCTCCATATCTTCTGGTGCCATCTTGATTTGATTGTAACCAGAGAAACCATCCATGAAAGAAAAGACTTTGAACTTTGCGGTACTGTCGACCAATACGTCAATGTGCGGTAATGGGAAGTCATCCTTTGGGCTAGCTCTATTCAGATCTCTATAGTCTACACACATTTGAACTTTGCCATCTTTCTTAGCAACAGGCACTATATTGGCTAACCATTGAGGATAGACCGATGTAACAAGGAAACCTGCATTAATCTGTTTTTGAACTTCTTCTTTGATCTTGTCAGCCATATCGGGACGAGTCCTTCTCAACTTCTGCTTAATCGGCAGACATTCAGGTCTCAACGGTAAACGATGCTCCACAATATCGTTGTCCAAACCCAGCATATCTTGGTAAGACCAAGCAAACACATCAACATACTCTTTGAGAAGCTCCAACATTTTCTCTTTGACCTCTGGGATAAGCAATGCTCCGACTTTGACCTCCTTCTTATCTTCTTCATCACCCAAATTGATCAACTCTATAGGTTCTTCAAACGGCCGAATAGTCTTTTCATCGTGCTCAAGCAAACGGGAAATCTCATCAGGAATCTCTTCACTATCCTCTTCTTCGGCTCTGAACACAGGGAATTCAAAGTTGGGAGAGGGCATAGGATCATTGTTTTCAATGGTTAAGTCATGGATTAATCTGCACATATGATTATGCTTTATTTTAGAAATCGATTAATATGAATGTTGTACAAATGAAACAAAACATTATTATATTTTCCTATTACTACCGATTAATTTTCATTACTATTTCCCAGAAAAAGTGAAAAATAAAACAGTCGTGGACAAAATAACATTTTTATTCATGAAGGGAAATACTTGAAACAAAGAGCCCAGACATTTCTCTTTTGCCTTGGGCAGAGCAAAAGGATTTATTTTCAACATAGCCCGACACAAATACTTTTCGCCTTGGGCAGAGCGAATTTTTTTTCAAAAATAAAACAAAACATTACTCAGAAATGTGCATCACAACAGGGACATCAACAGCAATCCAGTTCTGGCAAACCACTCCATGCGTTACAAAATCGGGTAAATCCTCTTCAGAATCGTCTCCTATTATAGAATCAACTTCAGGAGGAGTCGGATGGATAAAACCTGCGCTTCAGAAAACTTCTTGAATCGGACGAGTAACTACTTCCTGCTTGACTCTTGTAGATACGGGATGAAAACCAAGACCTTCTCCAGACTTGTTCTCAGGCAAAGTCAAGACCTGGCCCCAACCTTCAGTCGAACCACTTTCAACCACTCGTCGCGCATCCTCAAAAGAAGAAATAGATGTCCCTTGCTTCTTCACTTCATTATTAGCAACAGATAGAGCTTGGAATTGGGTTCCAACATCCTCATCAGCATCAATAAAAGAGAAAGATGACAAATGGCTTACCACCATAGCCTGCTCTCCACCAATCATTACCAGCTTTCCATGCCTTACAAACTTCAACCTCTGATGGAGCGTGGAAGTGACTGCCCCTGCATCATGGATCCATGGACGACCCAATAGGCAACTGTAGGCGGCACGAATATCCATTACTTGAAAAGTGATCTGAAAAGTATGAGGACCAATTACTATAGGAAGATCCACTTCACCAATGACAGTCTTCCTAGAACCATCAAACGCTTTAACAATTACTCCACTAGGTCTCATGGGAGCACCTTGATATGAGAGTCGAGATAATGTAGTCTTGGGCATTACATTTAAAGACGAACCTGTATCTACCAACACACTTGATAAAGTATCATTTCCACAACTTATTGAGATATGCAAAGCCATATTATGGTTCCTTCCCTCCTCCGGAAGCTCTTCATCACCAAAACCAAGATTGTTACACGAAGTAATATTTCCCACAATTCCATCAAATTGGTCAACCGTCACGTCATGATCCACGAATGCCTGGTCCAAGACCTTCATCAAAGCTTCTCTATGGGCACCAGAATCTCTCAGTAAAGCAAGTAAAGAAATCTTGGAAGGAGTTTGCAAAAGTTGGTCCACAATCTTATATTCACTTCTCTTGATAAGCTTCAGAATCTCATCATCATCCGGATGTGGGATAGGTTCATTGGATCGGCCTATCTTAACCCTTGGTTCAACATTTCTCGCTGGAATTTCTGCCGGTATGGGCCTCCTGACTTGAACTTCTGGTCTCTTCAAAGGTACTGCTGCAAAGACACGTCCGCTTCTCGTAACTCTACTCACATCAGCGATGTTAACAAAAGACAGCCTGGTTGGTATAGGGACTTCTACCCCATTCTCAATCATTGTGGCATTATACTTATACGGTATAGCTTGGTCTGAGTTGTAAGGCACAGGACCAGGTGGATAAATGATCAAAGGAGCAACAGGTGCAGTCTGACTATCGTAAACGATCTCTACTGATTCAGGCAAATTGAATTGTGGTATTATAACATTCACTTCATCCTCCGGATCTCTGTCATATGTAATAGTGATAACTCTCTGGTCTAACAACTTTTGAATATCCTCCTTCACAATAGGGCAATCAACCTCTCTTGAACAAAATTCACAAACATCATAATCATGCTGATGCCTAACAAAGGCAAGTCTTCTTAAGCTCTGATGTAACCTGATCAACGACTCTCTTATGTGCTCAACTTGAAAAACTCGAAACTTTCCCGGACAACCTTCCACCATATTCACTGAGGCTGCCCCATGTCGAGGCAAAGGATTATCTCTAACATTTGGGTTAACATCCTTGAAAGACAAGATACCATTCTTAATCAACCTCTGCACGTCCGCCTTTAGAGCAAAACAATTCTCAAGGGTGTGCCCCGGCGACCCTTGATGATATTCACAAAACTGATCCGCCTTGTAGCACGGAGAAGTACTATTTGGTGCGACAGGATGAGGCTTCGTCGTTATGAGGTTCTTTCTGATAAGAGCAGGGAACAATTCAGTATAAGTCATAGAAATGGCATCGAATTGCGGCTTCTTTGGTGAACGGTTCTGGTTGTTGAATGGATAAGCCTGTTGTCGAGGCTGCTGCTGAAATGGACGTTGTTGAGTTGGTGGGGTTTGATGAGCTGGGGTCATCAAAGCTGGGCGGACAGCCGGAGTGACTGCCGCAACGTGTGAGTAACCTCTCCTGTGTCTCCCTGGGAAGATTGCGCTGACATCCTGTTCTTTTCTTTTTGGGAAAACACTTCCAAACTTCTTGATACTGCTAGACGGACTTCCTTCTTTAACCAAACGCCCTTCACGAATCCCTTCCTCTAGCCGCATGCCCATGCTTACCACTTCGGTGAAGTCACTGGGTGCGCTGGCGATCATTCATAGTAAAAGGAACCTAAAGTCTTCAAGAATATCTTCGTCATTTCTTTCTCCTCAAGAGGAGGATAGATTTGAGCAGCAATTTCATGCCACCTCTGGGCGTATTCCTTAAAAGATTCTCTATCTCTCTGGGACATCGCCCGGAGTTGATCCCTGTTCGGTGCCATGTCAACGTTGTACTTATACTGGTGAACAAAAGCTTCGCTAAGATCGTTGAAGTTGCGGATCCGAATACTGTCTAAACCCATATACCACTTTAGGGCGGCACCCGTCAAACTGTCTTGAAAATAGTGAATCAACAAGTCATGATCATCAGAATACGTAGACATCTTTCTCACGTACATAGTCAAGTGACTCCGAGGACACGAATCACCCTTATATCTTTCAAAGTCTGGAACTTTGAATTTTGCCGGAATCTTGACATTCAGAACTAAACAAAGGTCATGAGTGTTCTTTCCAAACAAATCCTTCCCCTTTAACGCTCTGAGCTCCCTCTGCATTTCTTGGAATTGGTCTTGAAATTCCTCCATTCTATCAAAAAGACCCAAACTTTCAGCAGGCTCGACAGGATAAGTAGGTTCATTCAAGTATGGCACGGAGTGAACCACAGGAGCGAGATTTGTCATCACTGGTTGCGGGAAAGGTGTCACAGACGGGATCACCGGCGGCATGGCAGTCGTCTCTGGTTGAGGAAGAGACAAAGTAGGTTGAAACAAAGGCTGTACGACAGGCTGATACCCCTCTGGCACAAAGTTGTAAGGCATTCCCCACGGAAAACCTTTTGGCATCTGATGTTGAAGCGGAGAGTTGATTTGAGTCACAGATGTTGGAACGGTGACAATCTCGGAAACCACAGTAGTTGAAGTCTGAATCTCAGCAGCTGTAGTCGATGGCTGATTCTGAGCAGCCATCAAACTTTCCACTAGCGCAGTTAACTTTTCCATACCGAAACGAAGGGTAGCGACCTCCTCACGAAGCTCGTGGTTTTCCTGTTCCAGATCTTCCATCTTCCTCTAACGATTGGCTCGAGTATCGTATCGATGAGACAACTTGACAATCTATCGGAGTGGAAAAAGAAACAAGGATAAGACTCTAGAAAACATGTGAAGTGGAATGTTGGATGATGCATGATATGTGATGCAAATGATGATTCATTTTAATAGTATTTCAAGGACCTTCAATAATTTTGCACACATCAATGGTAAAGGAATTTGGAACAACAAAAACTCATCCATTAATCAAAAGCGGTAAATTACAACTTACAACTTTGGAACAACAAAACAATAAATTACAACTTTGGGATAACAACCCAATAATAAAAGCAGTAAACTACAACTTTGGAACATGAAGCCCATAATAAAAAGCAGTAAATTACAACTTTGGAACATGAAGCCCATAATAAAAAGCAGTAAATTACAACTTTGGAACATGAAGCCCTTTTACAGAGTTTTACAAAATGACATCAATAAAATAAAACTAAGAACTAAAGATCACTCAGAATCATCAGATGAAGGACCAAATGCCAACTGTAACCGGAGCTTCCTGATATTCTCTTCATAAAAGTCTTCCATCTCTTTCTTCTCAGCTACCAGTCGATCAACGATTTCCTTTTGTGGATTAGGAACGAGAGCAACGCTTACCGAACCTTCCTTCTTTCTCTTCCTTTCACTAGCATACTTCTTCAGTAAAGCATCCTTTTGACGAAGCTTCTCATCATGATCAATGAACCAGCCATCTTGAATAAAGAGTAAATCCTCCTTTTCCTTTAGTTGTCGAGCCAGGACCCGATTCTCATATTCAGACATATTATACTTTTCTTTCCAGGCATCTCTCTCGGACTTCATCCTAGCTAGATTTCCTTGGTATTCTCCCATATTCTTGATAGGGATATCAACAGATGATGATGCAATAACAGGGAATAAAGGTTTCTCAGGTTTATAGGGCATCTTGAGAGCACAAGCCCTAGCACGGACCCATTGTAGGTAAGGCTCCAACGAAACGGCACCCCTATATCCTAACATATCTCTCCCTTTCCTATGGATGTGGCGCCAAGCTCCTTAAATCTCCCTCTTAGCTGCCTGGTGATCTTGTCCTTCTTGTAGAAATAAACCACTCACGTGGATGTTGTTTGGCTTGTCCCTCATCGGGTATCCAAACTGACGGCGCGCAAGAACATGGTTATAGTTAATTCCACCTTTCGTACCAAGAAGAGGCACGTTAGGAAAAGCACCACAGCTATCGATGATCTTCACGTCATAGTAAACTCGATTATACCAATCAATGTCGAAATGAGTGAGAGCCATAATTTTTGGCGCCCATCGCGGCTCCTTCTCGAGATCCCAGAAAACATCAGACCCAGGTAGATGAGAAACATACCACTGATACAACAACGGTGCACAACAAATAATCATCCCTCCTTGATAAAGGTTTCGAAGATGGATGGAATAGTAGGTATCTCCTAGCAACGTAGGGACCAGATTTCCAATCAAGAAAATTCTGATGGCGTTGATGTCCACAAACTTATCAACGTTAGGGAACAAGAATAAACCATAAGCGAGTAAAGCAAAGACGTCTTCAAAGGCAATAGTATCTTTTATCTTAGCAAAATGACGAGCTTTCCTTAACAAAAATTGCGCAGACAAACCTCGGATTCCCCCTTTTGTAGTCATGTTCTCCTCTATCTCCGATTTCTTCAAGTGGGTGATGGTCGCTATCTCGTGAGATTTGGATTCCTCTTCTAAGCCAGAAAAAGGAACACAGTCGGTGATCGGCAAACCAAGTATGTAGGAGTACTCTTCTAAGGTGGGCATTAACTGGTAATCCGGAAAGGTGAAACATCGGTACAAAGGATCGTAGAATTGGACCAACGTATTAAGGATGCCTTCCTTCATCTTGCGCTTCATGAGAGGTATAATGGACCCATACTTTTTCTGAAAATCCGTCGGGTTCTTGATCTTAGGAATCAAACTCTTCAGTTCTTCAATCTCGGGCTCCTTAAAACTAAAACTTCGAGTGTTTCTCCTTCCAAATTCCATAATAATAGTACCTGAGATGTTTGCAAAAATCATTCCTAAGTTCCTTGAAAAACAAGTTTTTTTTTACAAAAAATATTGATGAATGCATGAATGAATGATAATGCAACAGTTACACATAAGTTCACAAACATGGGGTTCAAAGGTTCAACGTTTCAGCATGGAGTCAAGGGTAAAGCCCACCCAAAGGTATGTACTAACGGTTCAATCACACCTGTAAGACAAGGTTCTAAAAGTTCCCAGAGTCTACATTCCTCCTTCGGATATTACCAACGTCTTGATTACTCAATAATTAGCAATATTCTCAAGAGAAACTCATCCGAGCGTAGCATCGCGTAACAACTACTTCCGAATTACTCCGTTATAGTCTCTGCGCTACACCTAAAAGGCCAAGATGGGTTAGGGTTCTACGGTTCTCAATTTCTCTGGCTCCTAGGTCGAAAATAATAACGTCTTCCCGATTACTCGGTAAACAAATATTAAGTTCAAGAGGGCCTTCCATCGAGTGGGGGATCTCATGCCTCCTTCTTCGGGATTACTCCCTCAAAGTTAACATGACTGTACCGCCCGTCCTATTCTTAAGTGTAACTTAATCCGGGTATAGGATTCGTCCTTTGCAAAAAAAACCCAAACAACCCCAATTTAAACACATAATCAAACAAATCAAATAATAATAAAACAGATAAAACAAACTAGGCTTAACCCACTTAGGGATGGACCAGCAAGAGGTCAATCTGTCCCCAGCAGAGTCGCCAATTCTGTAGCGATAAAAAATGTAGCGGGGTAAATTGGAGATCAAACTATTAATTAATTCGTCTCACAAAAGCAAGAGTCGCCACCGCGCTTTATTATTTCCAACGGAAAAGGGGAAAGAGCGAAATAAAACCCTAAATATGCAATGTAAAATAATACTTTCTAAAAGTAATAAAAATACAAGGCGTTTTTGAAAAGAGATCTATGGTTCGGGGGTTGGTTATACAGTGGGAAGGTATTAGCACCCAATGTATCTATAGTACTCTATAGGAACCTTTTGAAATATCTGTTTATTAAAATGTTCGTTTGATTAAAAAATAAATTGTTTTGGCCGAAAAGGGGTACAGATGGGTTTTTTGAAGGTACGACGACCTAATATCGAAGTTTTGGCTTAAAAGGTATAAGTTTTGAAAAGATTGAATATTTGAGGAAAAATGGTCTTAAGTTTTAATGAGATGAAGATATTCGCGTAATTGGACTTGAGGACATAAAGTCAACAAATTTAATCATTTTTTCTCTTGGACTTAGACGTAAACAGAATAATCAAATAAAGATGAAATAATTAAACATAAAATTATGCGGACAATGATTAAATAGCTAAGTGATATACAACAATTAAATAATAGACTAAATGGTGTGAACATGCATTTTTGTATTTTTGTTTACTATTAATTAAAGCGAGGGAATTAATTAAAGGAAATAAAATGTTTTTTTTAAGTTTTTTTATTTTTTATATGTTTTTTGTATTAATATAAAATGTTATTTAAGAATTATTAAATAATTTTAAACTAAATTAAAACTTAAAAGCTACTAACTTAAGTCTAATTAAAAAAAGGATACTAAAATTACCAAATTAAATCCTAAAGTTAAACTAATAAAAATTGGTCAAATATTAAAATTATCTAATTAGATTACCTCTATTTTTGATTAAACTTACTAATTAACTAATTTAATAAAATTCTAAAAAAAACTAACGGAAAGTAAATAGAAAAAGGGTATCAAAAATAAAGGGATGGGGTTAGTAGAAAACGTTTGGGCTAAAGGGTTTTTAAAGGGCCCAATCAAAACAGAAAAAAAAGGGGGTGCATAATGGGTTTCGCTGGGCTTTTAGGCAGATGAAATGGGTTGAGCCCAACATTCCATAACTTGTTTTTTTAGGGTTAAACATAATTTGTTTAGAGAAAAAGGGATTAGGGTTAACAGCAACGGCGCCGCTACTCCTCGTCTCGTTACAGATTCGTGTTCTTCATCTTTCATGCCCTCACCTCTGACCTTCCCTTGCCCGAGCCACCAACGTCCTCAACCTTCCTCTTCCCGCGATGAAGCATGCGATAGTTCAAGGTTAACTTCCGTTTATCTCTTGGGTTTTTTATGATTTTTTGCAAGTTCATGATTTTGTGTCCACTTTAATTCTGACTTCATTTTACATGGTGTTTCTGTTGAAATGGTGGAAAGGGAAAAAGAAACAACAAAGCTACCTTTATGGAGGAGGAGGGAGAGGCGTTACGGAGGCTTGCTGGCGGAGGAGAGAACGCAGTGGCTTGGAGTCCTGGTATTTCGTTCTTATTTTCTGTTTAGTGATGAAAAACCTGAAAACAAAACTTTACCTTCTTCCTCTTGGTAGCCTTTGTATACTTCTTTTCCTTCTTCTTTGTTGTGTTTCAATTGCTTCTTTTTACTGGCCTATGATGAATATTTGGGAGGCTTTTGCGTTGTCTTGAACATGCTATTGTTGAAATATTTGTTTTGACTAGCTTGACAATGTTGATGCTTGATTACTGCCTTCGTTTGTATGCTTTTTCATCTTCTTCTTCTTTGCTATGCTTCGGTTGCTTTTTTACTGGCCTATGATGAATATGTCTGAGGCCTTTGTGTTGCCTTGAACATTTCCTTTGAATCTGGTTCTAAAATCTTGACAGTTTGTGTTTGAGCATGGTTTCGATTTGGGCTGGAAACAGTTTGGACATAATATTATTTGTTGGTGATGGCTTATGTGGGTTATGCTTAGCAGGTTATGTTTTACTGATTTTTGGTCATGGTTTTATGGTTTAGCTTCAGGCAGGTGGAAGGTTTGACAGGGTTTAAAGTTTTTGGTGATGGCTTTTACTGGTTTCGCTTCAGGCTTGGCCTGGTTTCTGGTTTGTGGCCTTGGTTTATGTTACAGGTTATCGTTTTTGAAAAGGGATAAGGCTTTGGCTGGACAGTAGGTTGTGTTTACTGGTTTTTTAGGCCATGGTTAATGGTTGTGGCTTGAGACAAAGGTTTGTTGACAGGGGATTGTTTGTTAAGTGAGGCTTTTACTGGTTTATGCAGGTTATGGCCTTGGTTTATTTTGTTTCAGCAGGTTTGACTTTGGAGTTTACTGGTTAGGCTTGGAATGGTTTTGGTTTTGACATGGTTTTGACATGGTTTTGAATGCAGGTTGTATGTATGTTTGGTTTATGTTGCAGTTTTAGTTCTTTGAACTCAGTTTTGGTTTTTGGATTCCAAACGGTTATGATCTCTGAATTTCCTTGAAGAGTTTCTTGTTGTTATAACAGTTGGTTCACTTGGCTTTGGATGATTCAGGTTCTGAATATTTTACTATTTCTCCTTGATACTCCTGCACACTATACTGTTTTATTCAGTTTGTTTGGTATCCTTTTTCATGCTTTCCTTCTCTTACTGTGTTACTGCTGTTGGTTTTCTATCCCTTTTCTGCCTAAGCCAAAACCTGTAAAACCCACACTCTTTCTCTCTTCTCTCTCCTTAGTACAATTTGACATTAAAATGTGATGTACTGTACTTGGTTCTGAAAAAGCATAAGCTGGAAAATGATGAAAAATAAGAATATTTTTGCTTGCATATATGGTTTTAAAACTGCACATTTCTCATTGTCAACTGCATGTACAGCAGGGAGCCTTGTGTTTTGACTTCTTCCCACATTTTTGGCAGTTTACGTTGCATATTGGCTTGTGTTGAAAATTGCATATGCTGTTGAACTATGCATTTTATTTGAAATATGCAGTTGGCTTTTGAAAATGTGCAATTGATTTGAACTATGCAGTTTACAATTAAAATGTGCAATTTTGACAAAAAAATGAATTTGTGCATATTTTTAACTTGTGCATTCATTTTTATCAATAAAAATTCATCCCTTTTTGTGAACCGGGAGAAATCCCGTGATTTGCAAAAAGGGTAAAAACTGATTCCAGCCGTTTGCTTTTAATGATGAACGCTAAAATTAATTATCCGCTTTTAATTATATTTATTTCTGACTTTTTCTTTTAATTCTTTGCAGGTAAAATCAAATGAGCATTGGATAGAAGATGAAGATTTAGAACTTAGGAAAAAAATTAGGATAGTTTTTATTTCATTTTAAACATTGTTAAAATTATCATTGTAAATACGTTGTAAATAAATACGGTATTTAAGCAACAATTGTAACAATTAGAATAAAATGAATAAAACTCCAATATTTTACCAATTAATTCTTTCCTTCTTTGCAATTATTTATTTTATCATTTATAATTCTTTAAATTATATAATAACTGAAAATCAATTCCAATTATTTAAATTTAGAATGATAAATAATTAAATAAATATCATTGATCAATTAACTTCTCTTCAATTATTTACTTCATTATTTAAAATTTTCTAAATTGTAATAACTGAAAATAAAATTTCAACTATTTAAACTTAGAATAATAAATAATTAGATAAACATTGTTTATCAATTAATAAACTCTTTCCAAATATTTATTTTATTATTTATAAATCTTTAAATTATATAATAACTGAAAAGAAATTCCAATTATTTAAATTTAAGATAATAAATAATTAATAAACATTGTCTGATCAATTAATAAACTTCTTTTCAAATATTTACTTTATTATTTATAAATCTTTAAATTATATAATAACTGAAAATAAATAATTAATAAACATTGTTTTAGCATTGATCAATTAATAAATTTAGCGTTCAAAAAATAAACAGCTCTTGACTTGAAAAAGTTATGAATTTTAAATCTGCTTTGAAAATTGATAAAAATAGGTCAAAACACTTGCAATGTAATGATGCAGATGGGAGATGGTATCTTAGGTCAAAATTTGGGGTACAACACCTCCCCGAGGTACAATCCTGATGCAAGGTGTGCATATCACTCCAACAGCCTGGGGCATGATACTAACAGCTGTTGGGTGTTGAGCAACAAAATTCAAGACCTGATTGATGAAGGAGCATTGGAACTCACACAAGACGCTCATATTGAATTCTTTTGCCATCCCCCCAAGTTTCACCATTTGAAGTTACAAGTACTGAGACGAGAAAACTTTTTGTTCATTAGAATTTTCAATTTGTAATTTTCTTTTGATTGTTCGAACATTTATTCATGTCAAACTTTATTACTTCATCAATGCATTGCATATGTCTGTTTTGAATCAATCCATTCCTATTCACTATATTCAAATTGCTTTCATTTTTGTGATGTTCAACTCTCGATTAAAAAAAATTCTAAGCCTTTAGAAGGAGGATGACGAAAATGATACCACAATCTCTACAATATGCTTTTGAACAGACCCTGCTGACGATGTACAGGCATTGTTTCAAATCCTAAACAGTGGAGTTATAAGGAAGATAATCCCTCGTCAACCCCTTTGAGCCAAAGAAGTTGGAGTTTTTCCTTTTCACAAATTAAAACCCTTAATTATAACCTGGGACAGGGTAGTTTTCTCAGTTAATTCAGATGCACAATGAATGGCATCAAAGAAGTCCTTCCGAAACAAAAGACAATGATGGTTCCGTATAATCGTAAGGACAGACAATCATTATCTCTCAAAAATAAAAGCCCATTAAGTCAAAACCTGTGAAGGAGACTTAAGAAAAAAATGGGGGCATCCCGCTGACTGTAATCACAAAAAGAAACAGTTCAGGCAAAAAACAGGGATAAAAAGGAAAGAGATCCTGCAAACTCTCAACAAAATGACTGCCTGTTCAAAATAAATTGTCAGTATCCGAACCATCACTGGAATATCAGAGCAAAGACTCAAACGGGATCTAATGCATGATTAGCTGAGTTTAGGATCGAAGAACATCACGAAGAACGGGTGGGTACAAATAAAATTTGAGCCTTTATCCTTTGTTTCTTAAACGGTGAACCAGGCCACGTTATAACCCTTAAAAAGTCCTAGCTGAAGCATGGGTTAGTCCGAAAGCACATTGTTACAAAAGGTATCTTGACTCCTGTAGGGCTTGCTATAAATCCTGAGTTGACGTCACATTTTACAAAATATTCCTATCTTACTGAAAAAATGCATTTTCAAAAACTTTAAGACAGACATAAGCTTTGCATTCTTAAAATAACATTGTTTGCATATGACTATTTGTTCAAATAGCAGAGAAATTCGCACGACGAATATCTAGTGAACAAAAACCTTTTCAATAAAAAGGGTCACCTCAAGAGGAAAAAACACTTCCAACCAAGGGGCGCGGCATGAGCATTGTCCATCATCTGGGGCAGTTAATTCAAGATTCAAGGAATCTCTCAAAGATGCCAGATAGCCAGGGGCAAATCTCCATCTGAATCGCTTGGGGCATTGGACACGAATTCCAGCAACGAATCTTGCATGATCAAACATCTTCTGGTAGTATGACAACACGATACTACTGACAGTGACAACTCCCTACACTCTGAGAGCATGGACATAGTCAAAAAAGTACTACGCATAATCAAAGACTCGCTAGGTTGACTGGCCTAGGCAAAAATAAGGGCATCCCGATGAACCAAAAGGGTTCGGGCAAAAATTAGGGATAAAGAATGAAAAATCTGTACACCCGGCAAGTCGAAAACCTGAAAAGGCGGCTTGGGCAAAAAAGGGCATCCCGGTGGACTGAAAACCCGAAAGTGCGGTCCAGGCAAAAATTAGGGATCAAAGCGTACGACTATGTCTCGTCATCTCGTCACTTGCCTACCAGAAGAAGACTTGTCATTTTGACCGAAAGATACCAAGAACCTCATAGGTGGGGATAATACTCGATCCACAGGGCCTCCGCAGGCACCTTCTCCCGCAGAAACAGGGGCAAAAAAGTCTCGATGCAAGCCATCGTCATATCTTTAGCACGCGTCCCAGTAACATTCACTCCCTGCAAAGTAAGACAGTAAAGATAGCTCTCCCCAGCTGAGGCTTGCAACTGTGAATGAGTCGGTAATATTCTCCCCAAGCAGAGTTTATCTACCATCAACACTGAAAAGGCTTAATATCCCCGACAGTCTTAATATTCCCCAGCGGAGTATAAGAATATTCCCCGGCAGAATACAAGATATCCCCAGTGGAATTAAAATTTTCCCAGTGCAGTCTGAAAAAGCTTCCCCAATGGAGTTGAAGAATCATCCCCAGTAGACTCCGGAAGTTCGTCCCCGGCGAAGTATAAAAATAAATATCCCCAGCCGAGTTCAAAGGAAGATTGTCCCCCAGCAAATCTCAAAGGATTATCCCCACAAGAGTCTAACAGGTTATCCCCAGTGAAGCCGCAACTGAAAGATCATCCCCAACAGAGTTCTTTCCTTTCACAAACAGGAATTCAATCCCTAACAGGATTCAGTATCACCAGCAACGATAATTCATCCCCAACGGAATTTATCGGCGGAATCCTCAACAGAGTATCTCTTCCCCATAGAGTAATCTCCTCATCAGTTTATCCCCCAACAGAGTTATCCTCTCCTGCAGGTCTATTCTCACAATCATCTTCGTTCGCCATCCCCAGCAGAAACAAAAAATTCAACTTTATTCTCCAGCAGCTATCCGAGATTTATTTTCCCCAGCTAAAAACATTACATTTCCATACATCATGATACATGCATATACGCATCATACAACACAATCTCATTTATTTTGAGAACATCATTGCTTGATCTATATCATGCATTGCATATGACTGACCTTTACCTTTCAGGGAGGAGGCAGTTAAGTTCTCAGCTCAGTCGAAGACCTGACCAGTTCTTAAATCTCAATTGAATTATCCTCGGTTGAATTTCAGATAAGGTTATCAATCTCGACAATTTTCCTCCATCATAGTGTGGACGAGTTCTGCAATCTCAACGGTATACTACGTTGAAGACCAGACAATTCCTAGATCTTGATGAAGATGTTTCCCTCTGTCATAGTGTGGACGAGTTCTACAATCTCAATGGTATACTACGTTGAAGACCAGACAGTTCCTAGATCTTGATGTTTTACTCCGTCATAGTGTGGATGAGTTCTACAATCTCAATGGTATACTATGTTGAAGCCAGACAGTTCCAAGATCTTGATGTTTTCCTCCGTCATAGTATGGACGAGTTCTACAATCTCAACAGTATACTACGTTGAAGACCAGAAAGTTCCTAGATCTTGATGAAGATGTTTCCCTCCGTCATAGTGTGGACGAGTTCTACAATCTCAACGGTATACTACGTTGAAAACCAGACAGTTCCTAGATCTTGATGTTTTCCTCGGTCATAGTGTGGACGAGTTCTACAATCTCAACGGTATACTACGTTGAAGACCAGGCAGTTCTTAGATCTTGATGAAGATGTTTCCCTCCGTCATAGTGTGGACGAGTTCTATAATCTCAATGGTATACTCCGTTGAAGACCATACAGTTCCTAGATCTTGATGTTTTCCTCCGTCATAGTGTGGACGAGTTCTGCAATCTCAACAGTATACTGCGTTGAAGACCAAACAGTTCCTAGATCTTGATGAAGATGTTTCCCTCCGTCATAGTGTGGAAGAGTTCTACAATCTCAATGGTATACTCCATTGAAGACCAGACAGTTCCTATATCTTAATGTTTTCCTCCGTCATAGTGTGGACGAGTTCTACAATCTCAACGATATACTACTTTGAAGACCAGACAGTTCCTAGATTTTGATGAAGATGTTTCACTCCGTCATAGTGTGGACGAGTTCAATAATCTCAATGGTATACTCCGTTGAAGACCAGACAGTTCCTAAATCTTGATGTTTTCCTCCTTCATAGTGTGGACGAGTTCTATAATCCTAATGGTATACTCCATTGAAGACCAGACAGTTCCTAGATCTTGATGTTTTCCTCCGTCATAGTGTGGACGAGTTCTGCAATCTCAACGATATAATACGTTGAAGACCAGACATTTCCTAGATCTTGATGAAGATGTTTCCCTCTGTCATAGTGTGAACGAGTTCTACAATATCAATGGTATACTCCGTTGAAGACCAGACAGTTCCTAGATCTTGATGTTTTCCTCCGTCATAGTGTGGACGAGTTCTACAATCTCAATAGTATACTACGTTGAAGACCAGACAGTTCCTAGATCTTAATGAACATATTTCCCTCCGTCATAGTGTGGACGAGTTATAGAATCTCAATGGTATACTCCGTTGAAGACCATACAGTTCCTAGATCATGATGTTTTCCTCCGTCATAGTGTGGACGAGTTCTGCAATCTCAATGGTATACTACATTGAAGACCAGACAGTTCCTAGATCTTGATGAAGATGTTTCCCTCCGTCATAGTGTAGACGAGTTCTACAATCTCAATGGTATACTCCGTTGAAGACCAGACAGTTCCTAGATCTTGATGTTTTCCTCCGTCATAGTGTGGACGAGTTCTACAATCTCAACGGTATACTATGTTGAAGACCAGACAGTTCCTAGATCTTGATGAAGATGTTTCACTCCGTCATAGTGTGGACGAGTTCTATAATCTCAATGGTATACTCCGTTGAAGACCAAACAGTTCCTAGATTTTGATGTTTTCCTCCTTCATAGTGTGGACGAGTTCTATAATCTCAATGGTATACTCCGTTGAAGACCAGACAATTCCTAGATCTTGATGTTTTCCTCCGTCATATTGTGGATGAGTTCTGCAATCTCAACGATATAATACGTTGAAGACTAGACATTTCCTAGATCTTGATGAAGATGTTTCCTTCCGTCATAGTGTGGACGAGTTCTACAATATCAATGGTATACTCCGTTGAAGACCAGACAGTTCCTAGATCTTGATGTTTTCCTCCGTCATAGGGTGGACAAGTTCTACAATCTCAACGGTATACTACGTTGAAGACCAGACAGTTCCTAAATCTTGAAGAAGATGTTTCCCTTCGTCATATTGTGGACGAGCTCTAGAATCTCAATGGTATACTCCGTTAAAGACCAGACAGTTCCTAGATCTTGATGTTTTCCTCCGTCATAGTGTGGACGAGTTCTACAATCTGAACGGTATACTACGTTGAAGACCAGACAGTTCCTAGATCTTGATGAAGATGTTTCCCTCTGTCATAGTATGGACGAGTTCTACAATATCAATGGTATACTACATTGAAGACCAGACAGTTCCTAGATCTTGATGTTTTCCTCGGTCATAGTGTGGACGAGTTCTACAATCTCAACGGTATACTACGTTGAAGACCAGGCAGTTCCTAGATCTTGATGAATATGTTTCCCTCCGTCATAGTTTGGATGAGTTCTATAATCTCAATGGTATACTCCGTTGAAGACCATACAGTTCCTAGATCTTGATGTTTTCCTCCGTCATAGTGTGGACGAGTTCTACAAACTCAACGGTATACTACGTTGAAGACCAGACAGTTCCTAGATCTTGATGAAGATGTTTCCCTCTGTCATAGTGTGGACGAGTTCTACAATCTCAATGGTATACTCCGTTGAAGACCAGACAATTCCTAGATCTTTATGTTTTCCTCCATCATAGTATGGACGAGTTCTACAATCTCAACGATATACTACGTTGAAGACCAGACAGTTCCTAGATCTTGATGAAGATGTTTCACTCCGTCATAGTATGGACGAGTTCTATAATCTCAATGGTATACTCCGTTGAAGACCAGACAGTTCCTAGATCTTGATGTTTTCCTCCTTCATAGTGTGGACGAGTTCTATAATCTCAATGGTATACTCCGTTGAAGACCAAACAGTTCCTAGATCTTGATGTTTTCCTCCGTCATAGTGTGGACGAGTTCTGCAATCTCAACGATATAATACGTTGAAGACCAGACAGTTCCTAGATCTTGATGAAGATGTTTCCCTCCGTCATAGTGTGGACGAGTTCTACAATATCAGTGGTATACTCCGTTGAAGACCAGACAGTTCCTAGATCTTGATTTTTTCCTCCGTCATAGTTTGGACGAGTTCTACAATCTCAACGGTATACTACGTTGAAGACCAGACAGTTCCTAGATCTTGATGAAGATGTTTCCCTCTGTCATAGTGTGGACGAGTTGTAGAATCTTAATGGTATACTCTGTTGAAGACCATACAGTTCCTAGATCTTGATGTTTTCCTCCATCATAGTGTGGACGAGTTCTGCAATCTCAACGGTATACTATATTGAAGACCAGACAGTTCCTAGATCTTGATGAAGATGTTTCCCTCCGCCATAGTGTGGACGAGTTCTACAATCTCAATGGTATACTCCGTTGAAGACCAGACATATCCTAGATCTTGATATTTCACTCCGTCATAGTGTGGACGAGTTCTGCAATCTCAACGATATAATACGTTGAAGACCAGACAGTTCCTAGATCTTGATGAAGATGTTTCCCTCCGTCATAGTGTGGACGAGTTCTACAATATCAATGGTATACTTCGTTGAAGACCAGACAGTTCCTAGATCTTGATATTTTCCTCCTTCTTAGTGTGGACGAGTTCTATAATCTCAATGGTATACTACGTTGAAGACCAAACAATTCCTAGATCTTGATGAAGATATTTCCCTCCGTCATAGTGTGGACGAGTTGTAGAATCTCAATGGTATACTCTGTTGAAGACCAAACAGTTCCTAGATTTTGATGTTTTCCTCCTTCATAGTGTGGACGAGTTCTATAATCTCAAAGGTATACTCCGTTGAAGACCAGACAGTTCCTAGATCTTGATGTTTTCCTCCGTCATAATGTGGACGAGTTCTACAATCTCAACGATATAATACGTTGAAGACTAGACATTTCCTAGATCTTGATGAAGATGTTTCCCTCCGTCATAGTGTGGACGAGTTCTACAATATCAATGGTATACTCCGTTGAAGACCAGACAGTTCCTAGATCTCGATGTTTTCCTCCGTCATAGTGTGGACAAGTTCTACAATCTTAACGGTATACTACGTTGAAGACCAGACAGTTCCTAGATCTTGATGAAGATGTTTCCCTTCGTCATAGTGTGGACGAGTTCTAGAATCTCAATGGTATACTCCGTTGAAGACCAGACAGTTCTAGATCTTGATGTTTTCCTCCGTCATAGTGTGGACGAGTTCTACAATCTCAACGGTATACTACGTTGAAGACCAGACAGTTCCTAGATCTTGATGAAGATGTTTCCCTCTGTCATAGTATGGACGAGTTCTACAATATCAACGGTATACTACGTTGAAGACCAGACAGTTCCTAGATCTTGATGTTTTCCTCGGTCATAGTGTGGACGAGTTCTACAATCTCAACGGTATACTACGTTGAAGACCAGGCAGTTCCTAGATCTTGATGAATATGTTTCCCTCCGTCATAGTGTGGACGAGTTCTATAATCTCAATGGTATACTCCGTTGAAGACCATACAGTTCCTAGATCTTGATGTTTTCCTCCGTCATAGTGTGGACGAGTTCTGCAAACTCAACGGTATACTACCTTGAAGACCAGACAGTTCCTAGATCTTGATGAAGATGTTTCCCTCTGTCATAGTGTGGACGAATTCTACAATCTCAATGGTATACTCCGTTGAAGACAAGACAATTCCTAGTTCTTTATGTTTTCCTCCATCATAGTGTGGACGAGTTCTACAATCTCAACGATATACTACGTTGAAGACCAGACAGTTCCTAGATCTTGATGAAGATGTTTCACTCCGTCATAGTGTGGACGAGTTCTACAATCTCAATGGTATACTCCGTTAAAGACCAGACAGTTCCTAGATCTTGATGTTTTCCTCCTTCATAGTGTGGACGAGTTCTATAATCTCAATGGTATACTCCGTTAAAGACCAAATAGTTCCTAGATCTTGATGTTTTCCTCCGTCATAGTGTGGACGAGTTCTGCAATCTCAACGATATAATACGTTGAAGACCAGACAGTTCCTAGATCTTGATGAAGATGTTTCCCTCCGTCATAGTGTGGACGAGTTCTACAATATCAGTGGTATACTCCGTTGAAGACCAGACAGTTCCTAGATCTTGATTTTTTCCTCCGTCATAGTTTGGACGAGTTCTACAATCTCAACGGTATACTACGTTGAAGACCAGACAGTTCCTAGATCTTGATGAAGATGTTTCCCCCTGTCATAGTGTGGACGAGTTGTAGAATCTTAATGGTATACTCTGTTGAAGACCATACAGTTCCTAGATCTTGATGTTTTCCTCTATCATAGTGTGGACGAGTTCTGCAATCTCAACGGTATACTATATTGAAGACCAGACAGTTCCTAGATCTTGATGAAGATGTTTCCCTCCGCCATAGTGTGGACGAGTTCTACAATCTCAATGGTATACTCCGTTGAAGACCAGACATATCCTAGATCTTGATATTTCCCTCCGTCATAGTGTGGACGAGTTCTGCAATCTCAACGATATAATACGTTGAAGACCAGACAGTTCCTAGATCTTGATGAAGATGTTTTTCCTCCGTCATAGTGTGGACGAGTTCTACAATATCAATGGTATACTTCGTTGAAGACCAGACAGTTCCTAGATCTTGATGTTTTCCTCCTTCATAGTGTGGACGAGTTCTATAATCTTAATGGTATACTACGTTGAAGACCAAACAATTCCTAGATCTTGATGAAGATATTTCCCTCCGTCATAGTGTGGACGAGTTGTAGAATCTCAATGGTATACTCTGTTGAAGACCAAACAGTTCCTAGATTTTGATGTTTTCCTCCTTCATAGTGTGGACGAGTTCTATAATATCAAAGGTATACTCCGTTGAAGACCAGACAGTTCCTAGATCTTGATGTTTTCCTCCGTCATAATGTGGACGAGTTCTGCAATCTCAACGATATAATACTTTGAAGACTAGACATTTCCTAGATCTTGATGAAGATGTTTCCCTCCGTCATAGTGTGGACGAGTTCTACAATATCAATGGTATACTCCGTTGAAGACCAGACAGTTCCTAGATCTTGATGTTTTCCTCCGTCATAGTGTGGACAAGTTCTACAATCTTAACGGTATACTACGTTGAAGACCAGACAGTTCCTAGATCTTGATGAAGATGTTTCCCTTCGTCATAGTGTGGACGAGTTCTAGAATCTCAATGGTATACTCCGTTGAAGACCAGACAGTTCCTAGATCTTGATGTTTTCCTCCGTCATAGTGTGGACGAGTTCTACAATCTCAACGGTATACTACGTTGAAGACCAAACAGTTCCTAGATCTTGATGAAGATGTTTCCCTCTGTCATAGTATGGACGAGTTCTACAATATCAACGGTATACTACGTTGAAGACCAGACAGTTCCTAGATCTTGATGTTTTCCTCGGTCATAGTGTGGACGAGTTCTACAATCTCAACGGTATACTACGTTGAAGACCAGGCAGTTCCTAGATCTTGATGAATATGTTTCCCTCCGTCATAGTGTGGACGAGTTCTATAATCTCAATGGTATACTCCGTTGAAGACCATACAGTTCCTAGATCTTGATGTTTTCCTCCGTCATAGTGTGGACGAGTTCTGCAAACTCAACGGTATACTACGTTGAAGACCAGACAGTTCCTAGATCTTGACGAAGATGTTTCCCTCTGTCATAGTGTGGACGAGTTCTACAATCTCAATGGTATACTCCGTTGAAGACCAGACAATTCCTAGTTCTTTATGTTTTCCTCCATCATAGTGTGGACGAGTTCTACAATCTCAACGATATACTACGTTGAAGACCAGACAGTTCCTAGATCTTGATGAAGATGTTTCACTCCGTCATAGTGTGGACGAGTTCTATAATCTCAATGGTATACTCCGTTGAAGACCATACAGTTCCTAGATCTTGATGTTTTCCTCCTTCATAGTGTGGACGAGTTCTATAATCTCAATGGTATACTCCGTTGAAGACCAAACAGTTCCTAGATCTTGATGTTTTCCTCCGTCATAGTGTGGATGAGTTCTGCAATCTCAACGATATAATACGTTGAAGACCAGACAGTTCCTAGATCTTGATGAAGATGTTTCCCTCCGTCATAGTGTGGACGAGTTCTACAATATCAGTGGTATACTCCGTTGAAGACCAGACAGTTCCTAGATCTTGATGTTTTCCTCCGTCATAGTTTGGACGAGTTCTACAATCTCAACGGTATACTACGTTGAAGACCAGACAGTTCCTAGATCTTGATGAAGATGTTTCCCTCTGTCATAGTGTGGACGAGTTGTAGAATCTTAATGGTATACTCTGTTGAAGACCATACAGTTCCTAGATCTTGATGTTTTCCTCCATCATAGTGTGGACGAGTTCTGCAATCTCAACGGTATACTATATTGAAGACCAGACAGTTCCTAGATCTTGATGAAGATGTTTCCCTCCGCCATAGTGTGGACGAGTTCTACAATCTCAATGGTATACTCCGTTGAAGACCAGACAGTTCCTAGATCTTGATGTTTTCCTCTGTCATAGTGTGGACGAGTTCTACAGTCTCAACGGTATACTACGTTGAAGACCAGACAGTTCCTATATCTTGATGAAGATGTTTCACTCTGTCATAGTGTGGACGAGTTCTATAATCTCAATGGTATACTTCGTTGAAGACCAGACAAATCCTAGATCTTGATGTTTTCCTCCTTCATAGTGTGGACGAATTCTATAATCTCAATGGTATACTCCGTTGAAGACCAAACAGTTCCTAGATCTTGATGTTTTCCTCCGTCATAGTGTGGACGAGTTCTGCAATCTCAACGATATAATACGTTGAAGACCAGACATTTCCTAGATCTTGATGAAGATGTTTCCCTCCGTCATAGTGTGGACGAGTTCTACAATATCAATGGTATACTCCGTTGAAGACCAGACAGTTCCTAGATCTTGATGTTTTCCTCCGTCATAGTGTGGACGAGTTCTACAATCTCAACGGTATACTACGTTGAAGACCAGACAGTTCCTAGATCTTGATGAAGATATTTCCCTCCGTCATAGTGTGGACGAGTTGTAGAATCTCAATGGTATACACCGTTGAAGACCAAACTGTTCCTAGATTTTGATGTTTTCCTCCTTCATAGTGTGGACGAGTTCTATAATCTCAAAGGTATACTCCATTGAAGACCATACAGTTCCTAGATCTTGATGTTTTCCTCCGTCATAATGTGGACGAGTTCTGCAATCTCAACGATATAATACGTTGAAGACTAGACATTTCCTAGATCTTGATGAAGATGTTTCCCTCTGTCATAGTGTGGACGAGTTCTACAATATCAATGGTATACTCCGTTGAAGACCAGACAGTTCCTAGATCTTGATGTTTACCTCCGTCATAGTGTGGACAAGTTCTACAATTTCAACGGTATACTACGTTGAAGACCAGACAGTTCCTAGATCTTGATGAAGATGTTTCCCTTCGTCATAGTGTGGACGAGTTCTAGAATCTCAATGGTATACTCCGTTGAAGACCAGACAGTTCCTAGATCTTGATGTTTTCCTCCGTCATAGTGTGGATGAGTTCTACAATCTCAACGGTATACTATGTTGAAGACCAGACAGTTCCTAGATCTTGATGAAGATGTTTCCCTCTGTCATAGTATGGACGAGTTCTACAATATCAACGGTATACTACGTTGAAGACCAGATAGTTCCTAGATCTTGATGTTTTCCTCAGTCATAGTGTGGACGAGTTCTACAATCTCAACGGTATACTACGTTGAAGACCAGGCAGTTCCTAGATCTTGATGAAGATTTTTCCCTCCGTCATAGTGTGGACGAGTTTTATAATCTCAATGGTATACTCCATTGAAGACCATACAATTCCTAGATCTTGATGTTTTCCTCCGTCATAGTGTGGACGAGTTCTGCAATCTCAACGGTATACTACGTTGAAGACCAGACAGTTCCTAGATCTTGATGAAGATGTTTCCCTCTGTCATAGTGTGGACGAGTTCTACAATCTCAATGGTATACTCCGTTGAAGACCAGACAATTCCTAGATCTTTATGTTTTCCTCCATCATAGTGTGGACGAGTTCTACAATCTCAACGATATACTACATTGAAGACCAGACAGTTCCTAGATCTTGATGAAGATGTTTCACTCCGTCATAGTGTGGACGAGTTCTATAATCTCAATGGCATACTCCGCTAAAGACCAGACAGTTCCTAGATCTTGATGTTTTCCTCCTTCATAGTGTGGACGAGTTCTATAATCTCAATGGTATACTCCGTTGAAGACCAAACAGTTCCTAGATCTTGATGTTTTCCTCCGTCATAGTGTGGACGAGTTCTGCAATCTCAACGATATAATACGTTGAAGACCAGAGAGTTCCTAGATCTTGATGAAGATGTTTCCCTCCGTCATAGTGTGGACGAGTTCTACAATATCAGTGGTATACTCTGTTGAAGACCAGACAGTTCCTAGATCTTGATGTTTTCCTCCGTCATAGTGTGGACGAGTTCTACAATCTCAACAGTATACTACGTTGAAGACCAGACAGTTCCTAGATCTTGATGAAGATGTTTCCCTCTGTCATAGTGTGGACGAGTTGTAGAATCTCAATGGTATACTCCGTTGAAGACCATACAGTTCCTAGATCTTGATGTTTTCCTCCATCATAGTGTGGACGAGTTCTGCAATCTCAACGGTATACTACGTTGAAGACCAGACAGTTCCTAGATCTTGATGAAGATGTTTCCCTCCGCCATAGCGTGGACGAGTTCTACAATCTCAATGGTATACTCCGTTGAAGACCTGACAGTTCCTAGATCTTGATGGTTTCCTCTCTCATAGTGTGGACGAGTTCTACAATCTCAGCGGTATACTACGTTGAAGACCAGACAGTTCCTAGATCTTGATGAAGATGTTTCACTCCGTCATAGTGTGGACGAGTTATATAATCTCAATGGTATACTCCGTTGAAGACCAGACAGTTCCTAGATCTTGATGTTTTCCTCCTTCATAGTGTGGACGAGTTCTATAATCCTAATGGTATACTCCATTGAAGACCAGACAGTTCCTAGATCTTGATGTTTTCCTCCGTCATAGTGTGGACGAGTTCTGCAATCTCAACGATATAATACGTTGAAGACCAGACATTTCCTAGATCTTGATGAAGATGTTTCCCTCCGTCATAGTGTGAACGAGTTCTACAATATCAATGGTATACTCCGTTGAAGACCAGACAGTTCCTAGATCTTGATGTTTTCCTCCGTCATAGTGTGGACGAGTTCTACAATCTCAGCGGTATACTACGTTGAAGACCAGCCAATTCCTAGATCTTGATGAATATGTTTCCCTCCGTCATAGTATGGACGAGTTCTAGAATCTCAATGGTATACTCCATTGAAGACCAGACAGTTCCTAGATCTTGATGTTTTCCTCCATCATAGTGTGGACGAGTTCTACAATCTCAACGGTATACTACGTTGAAGACCAGACAGTTCCTAGATCTTGATGAAGATGTTTCCCTCCGTCATAGTGTGGACGAGTTCTACAATCTCAATGGTATACTCCGTTGAAGACCAGACAGTTCCTAGATCTTGATGTTTTCCTCCGTCATAGTGTGGACGAGTTCTACAATCTCAACGGTATACTACGTTGAAGACCAGACAGTTCCTAGATCTTGATGAAGATGTTTCCCTCTGTCATAGTGTGGACGAGTTCTACAATCTCAATGGTATACTCCGTTGAAGACCAGACAGTTCCTAGATCTTGATGTTTTCCTCTGTTATAGTGTGGACGAGTTCTACAATCTCAATGGTATACTACATTGAAGACCAGACAGTTCCTAGATCTTGATGTTTTCCTCCGTCATAGTGTGGACGAGTTCTACAATCTCAACGGTATACTACATTGAAGACCAAACAGTTCCTAGATCTTGATAAAGATGTTTTCCTCCGTCATAGTGTGGACGAGTTCTACAATCTCAACGGTATACTAAGTTGAAGACCAGACAGTTCCTAGATCTTGATGAATATGTTTCCCCCAGTTGAATTATGGACAAGTTTTTAAAACTCAGCAAAGATGTTCTCTCAGCTGAGGTACAGGCAAGTTCCTATATCTCAATAAAAGATAGACTTTCCAGCGGAATCTTCTACAAACAACAGGTATGCAAGTTCTCGTTAAGGAATCTCTTATGCGATCGACGCTCCTGCAGATGGAATCTGTAAGCCCATCCTCCTACCAACAATCTCTAAATGGCATCTGTAAGACCATTCCTGACATCACAAGGTTGATACCACTTCATGCGAGTGCAAATTTCTGGGCACTCTAGTGTTCAATCATCTTCCACCTTCGAATCACGAAAGGCACGAAAGTCAATCTACATCCTCAGGTTTAAGAAGATTGAACAGGGGAAGCTGTTGTACCCCAAAATTTTTCCTGTCATATTTCTCAAGACATTGCAAGAAAAATCTCCAAGTGGCTCAAGATTGCTCAAGAGTTGGACAATCAAGCTATCTCCTAAGGAAGTCAACCCCAAATTAGGGTTTTGTGTTGCATCAATATCTTTGAGTCCAAATGACCTCAAGTGCTCCCCAATGTCCTAATATGTTATCAAGATCATCCATGTCAAATTTCAAGCCTTGTAGAGGAAGTTTGCTCAGTCAATTGCTTAAAGGGTCCAAAAATCGACGGTGCTAGGGCAAAAGTCAACTGTGACCTACAAACAGTCAAACCTCAAGATTTTTTTGTCAACATTCTAATTTTGAAGGATATTTCATCATTTGATCAAGGGTTGATCATGATTCATCAAGGATTTCTCAAAATTCATCAAGACTTAAAAGTTGCTAAATTAGGGTTTTGTAGGAAAAGTCAACTCAACTTTGACCAAGCATAACTTTCTCATACTTTATGATAAATGACCCATCCAAATTTAATTTTTAAGAGGATGCAATTACCTTCAATCAATATTCATACCCCAAGATCAGAAAATGCACTCACAAGAAGTTATAAATTTGGACATTATAGGTCATTTTTGAAAGTCAACAAAAACACCTTTTTTGCCAAAGCTTATAACTTGAGCATGTAATATCAAAATGAGATGATACCAAAAGGGTTCGTTAGAGGAAATCTAAAGCTTTCTAAAGAGTCTAAGAACACCTCCAAAGGTTCAAAATTGAAGAAGTTATGCATTGTTGAAGTTGGGCATTTTTGCAAAATTGCCAAAAGTCAACTATCCCCAAAACATCAAATTTTGTCAAATGGGCCCATTCTTTTCCACTTGATTTGAGCTTTCATCATTGTCCACGTGTCCTAGCTTCATCCATGATCCCATATCTTATTTTTATTATTTAATTTGATTTTTAATTGAATCTATTCATTTTAAATCAAATAAAATCAAATAAAATCATATAAAATCAAAAGTATTTATAACTCATGATTTTTTGGTTGCTTTAGGCTTTGAATACAGCTATTATGTGAATCAAATTCGCATCAAGTGCATTGGTTACAAGAAGATATGATTTAGGCCAAATTTGGAAGGTTGTAATGGTGGAATCAAATCCAATTCATGAGCATTGATTTAGAGAGATTTGTACCAAGTTTCTTACCCTAATGCAATATACATTACATAAGGAAGGCAAAGGCACGAAAATAGTGGTTAGAGGCTGCAAGAACAGAAAGAACAAAACTTGAAAATGTGGTGAAAAAGTGTGAAACCAAAATCATACTTTGAGGCGTTTTCAGAAGCAAAGCTTGATACCAATCGATTGCTGGGTGTCTACTCAACCTTCTGGGATCCAAAGCAAGCTCTCATACACACCAAAGTGCGCTGTAAGTATCACGTCTCTCAGCCCTGTATTCGAAATCGTAACCCTCAATTCCTGCATCTTTCTGGAAAATCATTGATATATTTGTGACTCTCATGAGATTTCTAAGCTTGTGGCAATATTTAATTTCATTTATATGTACTGTAATCTCATAACCGCATGGCTAGGGTTATGTTTTGGATTTTAGGGATTTGTGTTTCAGGTGAAATTGAATCTCATGATAGGCATGGTTGCACTCAGGAGAGGGAGACAACCTAACCATGCCTTTGGGGCTCGTTTTTATGGCTTGGAATTAATTTTGGGATCGACCTGCGCATTTAGCTGCGGATCCAAATCCGCAGGTAAAGTTACAGGGGCTGGAGGTTGGGGACGGAGACATGTCAATTCCCCAATGGTTGATTCAAAACACGCGCGCATTTTTTTTATTTTTCTGGCACATTAATCCATTTTCTCATATTATTATTATTTTGTATATACCTAACAAATGAAGCAAAGTGGCTGAGTGGTAAACGTGTGCATCCAACATCCAACAGGACCTGGGTTCGAATCCCAGGTCCCCCATGCTATTTGTTATAATTTTTCCTCATGTAATCCGGTGCAAACCTAGGCGTGAAGCTCATCATGCTCCCTCAAGTATCTGATGGTCAGATGGCCATAGGCCAAATCTGGTGATCCAGAGATGATGGTCTACCATGGACCAAGTTAAAAGGCGCACAGGGAATCTCAAAAAGTCCACCAGGCCAGCGCTTAATGGGCCTTGGAATTGCAATTCTGACCCCCTTTTTCAGGCCCATACATCTCTAACCCTCTTTTATTTATTTTTTGTTTTAATTGCTTTATAATATTTTGTTTAATTAATTAACCAATCAAATCTTTTTCCTTATAAAATTAAAACCACAAAAATAATTATCTTCTTTATTAAATTAAATTTTAGCTTTTTTTAACAAATCAATTAATTAATTTAAGCCATTAATTAGAAATAATTTTAATACATTTTTAAAATAATTAAAATTAACTTAGACTTAATTAGGTTTTTATTAACATTGATTAATTTTATTTCTTTCTCAAAATACCAAAAATCCAAAAATATTTATTTTCCTTAATTAATTAATTTATTTATTAATTTAATAATTAACTTAGATAATTTCTTTCTTAATTCAAAAACAAACAAAAAAATCTTTTCTTTAAATAACAAAGGGTCAAAACCCTAGAACTCGCACTCGATTTAATTTTCCGCACGCGATCCATTTTATTCAATATTGTACTTATTCCCGGAATGTAATAGATAATTAGGACCATTTAATTATTTTATCGCTTTATTTATTTTCTGCATTTAAATTTCAAAGGGTTGCTTTTGGCGATGTAAATACCCGACACCTTGTAATTTAATTTCCGCAATTTATTTCTCGCAAAAATATAACTGTTAGATGTTTGATAATAGGGATGCATGACAAGATTGAACGTTTAAACCTAAAATCAACTTAGATCACCACTAACATGTACAAAGACAAAAATTAACTGAAAACGACACACTCGCACATGCGCACTCTTAGGGTACACCCCACTTGGTTGCCTTCATACACGGTCATTGAGTATAGGTCACTTTAGAGGTCGCCCTCTTGTCCAAAGATCATAGTCGCCTCGAAACGGTTGCCTCGGATATTGTTGCCTCAAAACAAATGATCTAAGACATTAGGGTTACTGCTAAGGCGTCCTAACATTGCTTTGGTGACCGTAAGTCCCTAAATTCGAATTGACCCTTAAAACTCCAACGACGATGCTACCTACTCATCAATAGTGGGGTAGCATTGTATAAAGGACATTAGCATAGAACAATTCCTTTTTCGAGTAGGTAGATGGTTCTTAGATACTTGCTCTTTCAAAAACAAAACAAATTTTTCACACTTACACTCCATTTCGAACAAAGTTTTCAAAAAACACTTCATATACTCTTGAGGACAGAAGCAAAAGTTAAATTGAAGTTTCAAAACAAAAACTTTTTCAAACCCACAAGCACAAAGAAAAGAAATTTTGAAAACAATATGAGCAAGTACCTAAGAGCCCGTGGATAACCACAGATAGAAAGGGTGCTAATACCTTCCCTTTCTATAATCTACCCCCCGAACCCGAGAAATATCTCGAAAAAGGAATTTTTCTGTGCTTTTTTCCTTTCCTTGTTGGATAAAATAAAAGTCGGTGGCGACTCTTGCTTACCGCGACATTTTGCGAATACAAACGCAAAACACAAACCAGCATTCCAAAAAACCGTCAGTTCTTTCCCACTGCATCACACCCTTCCATTCCAGATTCCATGGGTAACAATTCTGCTATGGCCTTCAGTGGCTCTGAAGATCTGGTCTACCACGCCCAACACGAAGGCGAGGAAGATTGTGAGGTGTCAGGAGAATTGGCTAGACTGCTACAACAGGAAGAAAGGGCAATTCTACCTCATGAGGAGCTGTTAGAGACAATCAACTTGGGTGATGAGGAAGACAGAAAAGAAATCAGAGTGGGTGCCAACCTAGAGCCAAGTGTCAAGGAGCGCCTAATTCAGTTGTTACATGAATATGTTGAGATCTTCACCTGGTCATACAAAGACATGCCAGGACTTGATACAGACATTGTGGTACACCGTCTACCCACAAGAGAAGACTATCCACCAGTTAAACAGAAAGTCCGCCGCATGAGGCCCGACATGTCAGAAAAGATCAAAGCCGAAGTTATGAAGCAGTTCAATGCTGGATTTCTTGCTGTTACTTCCTATCCACAATGGGTTGCTAACATTGTGCCCGTGCCTAAGAAGGACGGAAAAGTGAGAATGTGCGTGGATTATAGAGACTTAAACAGGGCCAACCCTAAAGATGACTTTCCACTACCGCACATTGACATCTTGGTTGACAATACAGCTCAACACAAGGTATTTTCTTTCATGGACGGATTTTCAGGTTATAACCAGATCAAAATGGCGCCTGAAGACATGGAGAAAACTACTTTTGTTACACAGTGGGGTACGTTCTGCTACAAAGTGATGCCATTCGGACTGAAGAATGCCGAGGCAACCTATCAACGCGCCATGGTAGCTTTGTTTCATGATATGATACATCATGAGATAGAGGTCTACGTAGATGACATGATAGCCCGTTCACAAACTGAAGAAGAACACCTCGACCACTTGCAAAAGCTGTTTGTCAGGTTGAAAGAGTACAAGCTTAGATTGAACCCTAACAAGTGAACTTTTGGAGTCCGGTCCGGTAAACTCTTGGGTTTCATTGTCAGCAACAAAGGCATATAGGTTGATCCTGCCAAAGTCAAAGCTATACAAGAAATGCCCGCTCCTCGCACTGAGAAGGAGGTCAGAGGCTTCTTGGGACGCCTAAACTACATTGCAAGGTTCATTTCTCACCTAACATCCACCTATGAACCAATCTTCAAGCTGTTGAAGAAAGATCAGGTGGTTAAATGGAATGATGACTGTCAAGTTGCTTTCGATAAAATCAAGGAGTATTTGCTAGAACCTCTTATCTTGATTCCACCTGTCGAAGGAAGATCGCTAATCATGTATCTGACCGTCATAGAAAATTCAATGGGGTGCGTACTGGGCCAACATGACGAGTCTGGCCAAAAAGAGCATGCCATTTATTACCTTAGCAAAAATTTTACCGACTGTGAGACCAGATACTCACTGCTCGAGAAAACTTGTTGCGCTTTGGTATGGGTTTCTCGCCGGCTAAGGCAGTATATGTTGACTCATACCACTTTGCTGATATCTAAGATGGATCCGATCAAGTACATCTTTGAGAAGCCTGCTTTGTTTGGAAGGATTGCTAGATGGCAGATGATCCTAACGGAATACGATATATAGTACACGACCCAAAAAGCTATAAAAGGGAGTGTGCTAGCCGATCATCTCGCCCATCAAGCTGTCGAAGATTACCAATCCATGAGGTTCGACTTCCCTGACGAAGACATTATGACCTTGGACAACATTGAAGATTTCAGACGATATGACGGACTTGAACAAGGATCCCGATGGACCCTGTACTTTGATGGTGCCTCTAATGCACTTGGAAACGGTATCGGCGTGGTACTCATCTCTCCAGAAGGTTGCCATACACCTTTCACTGCCAGACTCTACTTTAACTGCACTAACAACATGGCCGAGTATGAAGCTTGCATCTTTGGACTCAAGGCTGCCATAGACTTGGGAATCAAATCCCTCATTGTGTTTGGGGACTCAGCTTTGGTCATCAGTCAGATCAAAGGAGAGTGGGGTACTAAACATCCAAACCTCACCCCTTACAAAGAACATGTCTTGACATTGTTACCACATTTCGAGCAGATTACCTTCGAGCACTTCCCGCGAGAAGAAAATAAGCTAGCGGATGCTCTAGTTACAATGTCATCCATGTTTAAACTTAACTGGGATAATGAGGCTCCCCAAATCACCATTGAGCGGATGGTCGAACCTGCACATTGTCACGAGATTAATATCGAAGAAGTAGTGGACCGACCTTGGTTTCACGAAGTTAAAAGGTATCTCGAGGCTCAAGAATATCCTGAAGGAGCTTCAGTCAACGACAAAAAGTTCTTAAGGATATTCTCAGCTAAGTTCTTCCTGAGCAATGGTATCCTGTACAAGCGCAATCATGATTGCACTCTGCTCCATTGTGTAGACAAGGTTGAAGCTGAAAAGATCATGGCTGAACTACACAATGGTACCTTTGGCACTCACTCTAGCGGACATACGATGGCTAAGAAGATTCTGCGGGCAGGCTATTACTGGTCTACCATGGAAGCTGACTGCTATCAACATTCCAGGACTTGTCACAAATGTCAAATCTATGCGGACAAGGTACATATACCTCCGGTTCCTCTCAATGTCTTAAAAGCTCCTTGGCCGTTCGCTATGTGGGGAATTGACATGATTGGAGAGATCAAGCCTATAACATCCCATGGACACCGTTTCATTCTGGTGGCCATTGATTATTTTACAAAGTGGGTCGAAGCAGCTTCCTCCGCATCCGTCACAAAGAATGTTGTTTCCCGCTTCATCAAGCAGAACCTTATTTGCCGGTATGGTATCCCCGGAAGGATTATCACTGACAACGGTACAAACCTTAACAATACTATGATCACCGCCCTGTGCGAGCAGTTCCAGATTAAACATCAGAATTCATCTCCCTATCGGCCAAAGATGAACGGTGTTGTCGAAGCTGCGAACAAAAATATCAAGAAGATCATACAAAAGATGACAGTCACCTACAAGGTCTGGCATGAAATGCTACCGTTTGCTCTTCACAGGTATCGTACCACGGCACGCACATCAACTGGGGCAACACCCTATTCTTTGGTATACGATATGGAGGCTGTTTTACCTATTGAGGTTCAGATTCCCTCCTTGAGAATCATGAAGGATGCTGGTTTGAGTGAAGACGGTTGGATTCAGACCCAGCTTGATCAGCTAAACTTGATTGACGAAAAAAGACTTACTGCTGTTTGTCATGGTCAGACGTATCAAAAACGGATGATCAAGGCTTTCAACAAGAAATTCAGGCGTCAGGTATATCAAGTCGGGGATCTTGTAATCAAGCGGGTCATCTTGCCATAAAGTGATCCCAGGGGAAAACAGACTCCTACCTATGAAGGACCATTTGTGATCAAAAACATCTTTTCTGGTGGGGTAATGATCTTAACCACCATGGACGGTGACGACCTGCCGCACCCTGCGAACGCAGACATAGTCAAAAGATACTATGCATAAATGACCCGGCAAGTTGAAAACCCAAAAGGGCGACTAGGGCAAAAAAGGGCATCCCAGTGAATCGAAAACCCGAAAGGGCGGTTAAGGAAAAAATTAGGGATAAACAAAAAAATCTGTACACCCGACAAGTTGAAAATCCGAAAGGGCGACTTGGGCAAAAAAGGGTTTCCCGGTGGATCGAAAATCCGAAAGGGCGGTCTAGGCAAAAGTTAGGGAATTAAAGCGTATGACTATGTCTCGTCGGATCACTTTAAGGACAATCTCTTCACAGACAAGCTCCGGGCTTCTGATCAACTCAATCATCTTCGGACGAAGCAACAAATAGACAAGATATTCAAAGTTACGAAGGCTATAGCAGAATGGGAACCCCATGGAATTTTCACACATAGACATCTTTCTTTGTATAAATTTTTATCATTTTTTATGACAACGTTCTCTTACTAGGATGTATGTCTCCTTTGTACAAAATACTTACACAAAGTTAATACAAAGATACTTCAAAGTGCAGAAAAACTATTTGCCTTTTCTTCTTTTTTACACTTGTGTTTATTTGAAAACGTCCAATGATTTATTAATGAGCATATGCATTTGAATATAATCATTGTTTACAAATAAACGAAATAGGAAAGAACAATTACTGACAGGTTGAAAGTATAGGAAAACGTCTTTAGGCTATTCCAGGAGAAATCCCCTACAGTACATCATACATATCCCCAACGGAGCTAAAACCTTGAAATACATATCCCAGGTGGAATTATAATTTCAAACCCTTAATTCCCATCAGAGTTAAGTCTTCAAACTTCCAATCCCCAGCGGAGTAAAAACTTTGAACTACAGACCCTCAGCAGAGATGAAACCTTCTTCCCTAGTTGAGTCAAATTTCCAACTATCAGTCCCCAGTGGAAACCATTCAGTTTTTTCCAATCCCCAGCAGAGCACAAAAAAACTTTGAACCACTGACCCTCAGCGGAGATGAAACCTTCTTCCTCAGTCGAGTCAAATCTCAAAATATCAATCCCCAGCGGGAACCATTCAGTTTTCCCCAAATTCCCCAGCAAGTTGTCTTAAAGTATGAGAATCAACCAGATAACAGTTAACTTTCATCCCCAACTTCGGATAATTCACCAGTAGATTGGCATACAACCCAAACTCTTGATCTCCCCAGCAGGGTAGCTACTCCCCAGCAGTATAGCTTTTCCCCACAGAGTCCTAAACTTACTCTCCAGCAGTAAAGCCTTCTTCCTCAGAGTTTTTACTCCCCAACCGAATGAAGATTCTAATTTTTGATTCCCCAGTGAAGTTGTCAGAGTCTTCGTTACTCCCCAGCATGAGTTTGTCAGAATTTTTAATCCCCTGCAGATCGAAGATTCTCATTCTTGATTCCATAGCATGAAGTCCCAAAGGATTCAAATTCCCCAAGAGATTGAAGATTCTCATTCTTGGTTCCTCGCAGAAGCCATCAGAGTCTCCCTTATTCTCCAGCAGATTAAGGTTTTCCTTTGTATGATCCCTAGTAGAGATTGTCAGGATTTTCCCTATCCCCCAGCCGAGTAAGGATTCCCATTATTTAACCCCCAGTAGAAGTATTCAAAGTTCTCTGGATTTCCCAAGCGGATTACTCAAGCAGTTTGACATTACTCTCACCACAGAATTTTGTCAATACTCCAACTTCAAGACATGAAGGATCCTCATATCCCCACAGAAGTTATCAAAGATTTTGAATCTCCAGCAGCAGTCAAGGATTTATTTTCCCCGGCAGCAGTCAAAGATTTCATTATCCTTAGCTATCAAGGATTTATTTTCCTCAGCAATACAGCAAATCAGCTTACATGCGCACACATTACATTCATATATCATAAACATTGATAAAACACATTTTATTGCATCATACATATCATGCAACATAACTTTGTGTTCCAGCTAACATTTTACCCTTTTTCAGGATAAGATTAACAACTATCTTTAACAAATATTCAAAGATTTCAAATACAGTACGGATACACTCCAGACATGGAAGTCATTCTGTTACTCATTCAGATCTTTTGCTCAGATACAGTCCATATACACTCCAGACACGGAAGCCATTCTATTACTCATTCAGAATTCAAAGTCAGATACAGTACAGATACACTCCAGACACATAAGTCATTCTGTTACTCATTCAGACTTCAACAATCAGATACAAATTAGATACGCTTTAGACACGGAAGCCATTCTATTTCTCATTCAGATTCAACTATCAATTTCAAGTTCAGATACACTCCAGACACGGAAGTCATTCTGTCACTTATTCAGATCCCAGTTACAATTCAGATACACTCCAGACACGGAAGTTATTCTGCAACTCATACAAATCTCAACTTCAGATACAGTCCAGATACGCTTCAGACACGGTTTCCATTCTGTCACTCATTCAAATGTTTCCCTAACTCAGATACACTCCAGACATGGAAGTCATTCTGTCGCCTATTCAAGATACAGTCCAGATACGCTCCAGACACGGTTGCCATTCTGTCACTTATTCTGACTTTTACCCCAGCCCAGAAACGCTCCAGACACGGATGCCATTTCTGTCGCTCACTCAGATTTCAAAGCTTCAGATACACTCCAAACACGGAAGTCGTTCTGCTATTCATTCAGAATCAAATACAGTTACAACTCGGATACGCTCCAGACACGGACGCCATTCCATTGCTCATACAGACTCAGTCTCCAGATACAGTTCAGATACGTTCCAAATACGGACACCATTCTGATACTCATTGTTTCGACTTACAACATACAATTCAACAAACATTCTTGGATGGCATCTTTAAGCCCATATCCAACAAGATTCTGTCACTTCTCTAAAAGGCATCTTTAAGATCATTTCCTCAACTACATTTTGACGAGTGCAAATTTACGGGCACTCTAGTGTCCAATCATCTTTTACCTTCGAGTCACGAACGAAAAACTCGCCAATCTAACTCTTCAGGTTCAAGAAGATTGAACAGGGAAACTGTTGTACCCCAAAATTTGCCCTCTCATATTATCAATATTTCTCCCCACAAGACTTCTTGGACTCAAGACCAGATTAGGGTTTGCTCAGCTCAAGACCTCTCCTTGCACTGTTGACTTGAAATTAGGGTTTGAGTTTGCACAGGGATTTTTGGACTTCCAATGCCTCATGTAACCTTCATACTTCATGTTGGACCCCTAAGATTTCTCATACCAAGTTTCATGCCTTGAATCACTTTTTTGCCCAGTCAATTGGACAGTTGACCTAAAAATCAGCTGTATTGGGGAAAAAGTCAAATGTGGCCAATTTACAGTCAAACCTCATAATGTTTTATCCACATCAACATTATAGACTCATATGAACCATTTGATCAAGTTTGGACCACAACTCCTCAAGAAATTTGATGAGATCATCAAAAGGGCAAAATGGTCATTTTTAGGGTTTTGATGTAGAAGGGCAATTTCTGATTTTTAACCTAGCCAATGGAAAATTGGGTTCAAGAATGGTTTCAAGGAATCAATGTCATAATCTTGACCTAATCACAAGGTTCAAAAGATCTCAAAAGCATTGGATTGACAGATGAATTTTCCAGTCAACTGATCAAAAGTCAACTATACACTGAAAAGTCAAACTTTGACTTTTTGGTCAAAATAAAGTGCCAAGGGTCATTTTTCATCAAGATTGTTCAAAACATGAAACTTGTTCACCAAGAAACCTAATTTTGAAAATTAGGGTTTAAGATTGAAAAATTTCATAACTTAGAAATTTTCTAAGTTATGAAAATTTCTTATTTTTCCCCAACTTTTCCCAACTTTTTCACCATGATGAAATTGGATTCAAACAAAACTTCCAATATGAAAGTTGTATTCCTCCATGAAATCTACAACTTTAATTCATAAAGTTTTCCCAAAAGGTGCTTGGATCTCAAGTTATGATTTTGTGAATAGGGGTCCAAAAACTTTTTAACTTAGTGAAATTTTGCCCTAGTTTAGGCAGATTTTTGACCTAACTTCATGGCAACTTTTCCCCTAGTTCCAAGTAGAATATAAAAATTCATTTCAAATATGGATTGTAGAGCATGTTACAAGCTTTCCAAAATGTCCAAGAACTATCCAAGATCATTTTTGGTTAGGGAGAATCGGAGGAATGAAAATGGCAATTTCTCACTTTTGTCCAAGACATTTTGCACCATGTTACAACTTGCAAATCAGTTTGGATCATGTTTGTACTTGTTTTACAGGTCTTAATCCTTTACACACTCCTTAATTTAATGAAAATTACATTGGACAATGACATTATTCTGAGCTTTGGAGCATTATACATTAATTTATTCCAAAAATGGCATAAAGGTAGCAATACCATTTCCATAAAGCATATTTTTTGCAATTTTGTTTATCTTGAGCATTGGACCTGATCTCTTGATACAAACAACATCCACAAACTTCAGGAAAAGTGTACCAACTCTCCTCAGGTCTTGAGCTAGCCTGTACAGGCTTTGGCTTTGTCAACTCAACTTTTGCTTCAAAAGCAAGTAAGCTTGCAAAAAGTCCATAACTCTTCCATCTGATAAGAGCAAGCCTTTGTATCATTTCAAACAACCTCAGCATATTGTCTCAAGCCATAAACACGATTAGCCAAGCTCTCAAATACATTAAAACACAAAATCACAAGTTCTTGCTCAAACAGGGCATTATCTGCAGAATCATTTCTAAAACCAAATTGCCTCGTGCATTTTGTCTTGAACCACTTCAGACACATTCCATACATCACACCTGAACTATCCAAGCCATTGTTCAGCAACTGTAACTTCACTTTCACACTTCACCATTTTCATTTTGAAGCTTTGCAGGTTGACTTCTACAGGGACATTCAGGCAAGTTCAAAGCAAGCTAAGCATTGGGAAAAGTTGAGGGAACTTCAGGCAAGCTAACACGACCTTCAGGCCTCACTCATAACTCCTACATTGCCATATCCAAACTTAACTGAAACAAGTATTTGTCAAGATTCTAACTCCTTATTTAGGCATCATTAGGCTTAGGTTTGTGAAGCAAAAATGTATTCTTTAAGTTGCTTGAATTGTACATATGCATAGTTCTTATTTATATTAACTGAGCTAGGAGAATTTGGATGATGAACATGCTGAAAAAACTAGGTTAAAATTTAGGGCCACTGAAATTCTCTCTGGTCTTTGAGAGTTAGATCAAGTTTTTTATATCATTAGAATCATGGTTTAAAACTCTATAAGTTTCATGTTGTGAGTTTTTGATTTCATGCAAAGAATAGCAAGAACAGGTTGAAGAGGCAGAATGCGCGTTTTTCTTTGTTCCAAGGTCAGGGATGAAGTGAACATTGGGCTTGGGCTTGCTGTTTCTACTTTTGACACCCTCCATTTTGTTATTTGCACCCCCTTGGCCCATTTGCTATTGTTTTGTATATTTTCTCATTTATTTTATAATTTCTGACTTTATTTATTTTTTCTAAACATTTAAAAACACAAAAAAATATTTTCTTTATTTTTTGCATTTTATCATATTTTTTTTATTTTATTTTTTGGCATAAAAATAGTTTATTAATAATAATATAACTTATTTTTTTTAAATAAACTTGTAAATAATATTAAAATATCATACCTTTTTATTTTTATTATTTATACACTAAAAATAATATATATATATATATATATATATATATATATATATATATATATATATATATATATATATATATATATATATATATATATATATATATATATATATATATATATATATATATATATATATATATATATTGTTATTATTTTTTCTTAAAACAAAAAAAAGGATAAATAAATAATTAGAAAACATTATTTTCTTAAAACAAAAATTAGGGTTTTCACCCTTTCAAAACTAATTAATGTTTTTTTTTCTTATTTTGAGACATAAATAATTTATTTTTCTCATACATAAAATAAATACAAAAACATTTGTGCATATTTACATTTTATTGTACATTTAAATAATTGTTCATTTATTTATTGTAGAATTCAATATGGTTGTAATAGTTTTAGGGTTTATTTTTATGCAATATCCCCCTATTCAAACTTGTATCCCCCTCCCCATAATAATATTGTAATAGTCTAGATTTATTTTATGCATTTTATTATTTTTATATGCATGTTTAGTAAATTAGGGTTTTGTATGTAAAGACCAAAAATCAAACAAATAGCATGACTAAATGCAAGACAAAAAAAACATGAAAATGAAAACACAATGCACACAAGCATCCCTAGGGTTTCATCCACTTTGTTGCCTTAAAATGGCCATGGTATGCATGCTAGGTATCTTGGCAAAACAAGCAAAAACAAAAAGATCATAGTCCCTCGATGACGCTATCAAAATGTTGCCTTAAAAACAAATGATCTTAGTCCCTAAAACTTGCTAAGATACTTGGTACCATTGCTATCATGGTCATACGATGACCCACGCTCGTCCCGTTTAACATCCAAAGATAGGATTGTTTACCAAATACAATGGTAAAACAACAATGTCAAAGGGTTAAAAATGTGTAGGAAAGACTTTTGATTAGGGTAGACAACTCCTAGTTACTTGATCTCTTTCAAACCATCCTTGCTATTTTCAAACAAACACCTACACAATTTCAAAACAATTTCCAAACAACTTTCAAAACATTGAAACATTTTTCAAAAGAAAAACACCTTTGTATACATTCAAACAAGAATCATTACAAAGGTTGCCTAAACAAAGGCCTCTTTTCAAAATACTTTCAAAACCACACACAAAAGCACCATTTCAAACAATTGAAAAAGCAAAGCAAGTGATCTAAAACAAGTAACTAAGAGCCCATGGAAAACCATGGATGAAAAGGGTGCTAGCACCTTCCATTTTCATAATCTACCCCTCGAACCCAAAAGCAATCTCAAAGGTCTTTCCTGTGCTTTTTTACCTTTCCTTTTGGATAAAATAAAAGTCGGTGGCGACTCTTGCTAAACCGTAACATTTGCGAACACAAACACAAAACCTCAAGTCAGTTCTCCCACCATATCATAGAACTGGCGACTCTGCTGGGGATATGTTCTAAAAGTGGTGTTACCTTAGGGTTTATATCACCTTTACATGCTTATCTTGCTTGACTTGTTTGCTTTATATTTGGTTCTATTGTTTGGGTTTGAATCCTCTACTCGGATTTGGGAAACATTCATAGGTAAATAGCAATACGTTGTGGAAACTGTGTGGGGTATACCGACATAGTTAAAGCAATAGCTATATTAGTGCGACATATTTGTGGGTACCGGTAGCCTTTGAGTCAATCAAAGAGAATACGGGGCCGCTGGGTGATGTCATGAAGCACTAATGGACTTTTAGAATCTTTACTTGACCAACTTGGCTTTTTAGGATGTAGTGAGATAACCGGCTTTGGTGCAGTCCGAAGTGGGTAGATAATCGATACTACACTCATTGAGGGTTGTTTTCTTGGAATATTTTGATCGCCAGTAAAGTGGCTAAACTGAAACAATGAACACAGAAAATAATCCAGTGATATTGAGCTCCTTAGAACCCGGTTACTATTTCTAGGACAGGTTGAGCCAACTAAACTTCAAGAGGGTACTTACCTATGAAACCCCATGCAAGCCTGAAACTAGGAACTTGTGTGATTTGTTGGTACATATATACTTGTGCATAACATCATAACATCATGAAGCATCATATGCATCCACTAACCATTTCAAGGATTTGGATTTTCATCTTTGTTCCTGTTTTGTAGGTAATGGATTAACTTCGTAGGAAAACCATCCAAGTCAACCTTGTAAGAATTCCTCCTCAACTCAAGGAGCTAGCTTCAAGGATTCCTGAGAATTCTCCATTCACCGAGAGACATGGTCGTCTACTCAACTTGGTCACTGCCACCACTGAGGAGGATATGCTGAAAGTTCTCTTCCAATTCTTTGACCCTTTGCATCATTGCTTTACATTTCCTGACTACCAACTTGTGCCTACTTTGGAGGAATTTTCTCAACTCTTGAGGATTCCTATTCTCAATCAACTACCCTTCAACGGTACGGAAAGAGATCCAAAGCCTGAAGATGTTGCTCAAGCCCTACACTTGCAACCATCTGATGTTATAGGCCATTGGGAAACTAGAAGTGGTGTCAAAGGTTTCTTGTCAAAATTCTTGTTTGAGAAGGCCCAAAGCTGCTGGAATTCATTGGACTTACAAGCTTTCGAGGAGATTGTAGCTCTTCTCATATATGGGATGGTCTTGTTCCCTAACCCTGACCAACTCATAGATGTCAGTGCTGTCAAAATCTTCATGGCTCGCAACCCGGTGCCTACATTGCTTGGAGATATCCTCCACTCTTTTCACACTCATACAATGAGGAAAAGAGGTGTTCTCATGTGTTGCACTCCTCTACTGGCAAGATGGTTTATTTCTCATCTTCCCCAATCAGTTTTGAAGAATGAGCAAGGTTTGAGGTGGTCACAACGATTGATGAATCTTACATATTCAGATGTTCATTGGTGTTCTCCATCCAGAGAAAATGTTATCATCATTGGTCATTATGGGGAATTCCCTAATGTCCCTCTACTTGGCATTAGGGGAGGCATCACCTACAACCCTTGCTTGGCTCTGAGATAATTTGGTTATGCCCGAAGGGATGGCCCACATGACATGCTGATTCCAGACTTGGTTTTTGACTTCGACAACGACGATCAAAGACTCCGACAAAGGTTCATCCGAGCTTGGAGGATGCCCAACAAGATGGACAGTAAGACCTTGGGACACAAGAATCCCATCCCTTTTGAGCCTTACCTCAAGTGGGTACGAACCCGCGCCCAAAGTCTTATGATGCCTTATGCCTACATTCTCCCTGTGATTATAGAGCCTGTTATAGAAGGAGAGGTTCCAAACACCCTCCTACATCCTGACATGCCAACATCACTAGAAGATTTACAAAGGAGTTGGATACAGCTCAAGGGATAGCGCGATACTTTCGAAGCCCAATTCTACACAAGCGAGAATAAGGTTTTGGAACTCACTCGTCAATTTCACGAAGAGCAGACTCTCAACACCTACATTGCACCAAAGAGGATGCGCAACGTCTTTTTACCTTAGAATTTTGTATTATTTTTCCCATGGGGAATTGATGTACTAACAAATTCTATCTTATTAATATGACGTGTGTTCCTTTTTTGTTTAAAATAAATTTGAATTTCTGAATCCTTGAATGCATTACATGAATACATATCATTCATCATATGCATAAACAAGTCTTCACACCAAGTTTCCTCATCTCTTTGCTGTTTATTTCAGCAAGATGGATATTGAATAGACGGTCAAAGACTTACAAGCGCAGAATTCATAGTTTCAACAACTACTTCTGACCTTGGCCAAGGGGCAGGAAGAGCTCAAGACCCTATTGGAAAAGGAAAAAGAGAAAAAGAAGAAGAAGAGGGCTGGTGTGGCTACCATGGGTAGAAGATTTGAAGGTCAAGCTAGAAGTGTCCTGGATTTCCCCTCAACATCTGATGAAGGGGTGAGAAAGGGTAAAGAGACTGCAGTTCCATCTGACTCTGAGGAAGAAGAAGAGGAGGAGGATGAAGACTATTATGAACAATAGTACCCTCCTGCAGATGACAAATACAAGAACTTGGAAGAGCGTCTAGCTGCCATGGAGATGCAGAGAGTTTCTGGGCTGGACTTTGAGGAGCTAGGGTTGGTATCTGGAATTGTTATCCCTCCTAAGTTTAAGGTGCCTCTATTTGCTAAATACGATGGGTTGTCTTGTCCCAAGATGCACCTACGATCGTACGTCAGGAAAATCCAACCACATTCTTCTGACAAAGACTCGTGGGTTCATTTCTTCCAGGACAGTCTATCGGGGACACAGGTGGATTGGTTTTACTAGTTGGAGAGGTCTGATGTGCATAATTGGGAAGATTTGGCGGCCTCCTTCTACAAACAGTATCAATATAGTGCGGACTTAGCACCCACCCGTAATCAATTACAGAGTATGGGCATGGTCTCAGATGAAGGTTTCAAAGAGTATGCCCAGAAATGGAGAGACTTGGCAGGACGAGTACAACCACCTCTATCTGAGAGGGAGCTAGTAGATATGTTCTTGGGTAAACTGTCAGGTCCCTTTTTCAATCACCTGATTGGAAGTTCGTCTGCAGGGTTCACCGAATTGATTCTAACTGGTGAGAGAGTTGAAGCCGACATAAAGAGTGGGAAAATTCAAAAGGATGCATCTGCTTCCGCTGCCATCAAGAATACTTTTCCAGCAAAGAAGGAAGTATCAACTGTCTACTCCCAAAGTGGTCAAGGAAGAGTTGAGCGCCGGCCAGCGGTGGGGGCCGTAATGATTCAGAAGTCTGCAGATGATCAGCCCAGAAATAATCAACCCAGAACCAATCAAACAAGGGTGGAAAGGCCTGCACGAAAATTCACCCGGATCAACATGACTCCTTCTCAGGTTCTACCCCATCTCTTGAAGTTAAACCTTACCAGTCTGAAAGAGGCCCCGAAGAATCCGAATACTACTTCCCTGTTCTACCATGCAAATGCCAAGTGTGCTTATCATTCAGACAGCCTGGGGCACGACACCAACAATTGTTGGGCCCTCAAGAATAAGATTCAGGATTTGATAGATGCTAAAGAAGTTGAATTTGATGCCCCTGAAAATCCAAATGTGATCTCTGCTCCAATGCCAAAGCATGGCCACAATGCCCTTACTGTTGAAGAGGATCTTTTTGTTGCTATTGTTGATGATTCGATGACTCCGCTACCGATAATCAAGTTGAATTTGCTGAAGGCTGGGATTTTCCCAGGTTATGAAGAAGATTGATGCCTTTGTTCATCCTTACCAACCGACTATCCATTGTTGAAGTTAGGAATCCAACGCCTAATGGATAACCAAGAAATCCTTTTTGAAAAGACCCCTGTTACACCGACTCCTGTCAATGATGTTTCAATAATAACCATATCCGCCAATCTTTCCAAGGTCTCTAAAACACCTGTTAAGATTACATCCGCTCCGAAGCTTATGCCTTTGAAGATAACCATGCCCGGGCCCGTCCCGTACAAGTCCAACAAATCAATATCGTGGAACTATGGTGGAGAAATCTACTACCACGGTATTAAACAAATTGAATCAACTGAAGAGAGTTCTGATGAAGATACTTCCGACATTGGAAACATTGCTGGAACGAGCAAAATCACCCGCAATGGAAGAATTTTCTCTCCGGAGATTGCCCCTCCAAAGGCAATCTTCGGACCCTCAGCTGCTCTTAAGGTTACCCCTGCACCGGTAAACATATATGCGAGAACTCCAATTATTGAAGAAGTTGTAACTCATGTGGTTGTCCCCTCTGCTGTTGCTAATGATAGAGGGAAAGGGATCCAAGAAGAGCCCGTCAGGACGAGGGCTTAGCCTTTGATCATCCCTGAAACCACTCAAAAATAAATGGAAGAGATTTTGAAAATAATCAAGAAAAGCGGTTATGATGTTGTGGAACAATTGGGGCAAACCCCCTCAAAAATCTATATGTTGGCCCTGTTGCTTTGTTCAGAAGCTCATGCTAAAGCTCTGATCAGATTTTTGAAGACGGCCCATGTGCCACAGGAGACCTCCGCGGATCAGTTCCAGGAATGTGTAGCTAGATTAACAGCTGACAATGGTTTAGGATTCTCCGATGCTGATCTAACATCTAAAGGGAGAAAACATAATGACGCTTTTCATGTCTCGGTGGAATGCAGAGGGACTACTCTAGCTCACGTACTGGTAGACACTGGTTCATCGTTGAACGTCTTGCCAAAGAAAGCTTTGGATAGACTAGATTGTGAAGGTTTAACCTTGAAGCCCAACAATATAATTGTTAGAGCCTTTGATGGTTCTAAAAGGATGGTCCACGGGGAGGTGGACATCCCGATTAAAGTGGGAATTGAAACCTTTAACTCCACTTTCTATGTGATGGACATTCGTCCTTCCTATTCTTGCTTGTTGGGAAGACCCTGGATTCACAATGCTGGAGCCGTCACTTCTACCCTACATCAAATGCTCAAGTACCCTGTCCAGGGGAAAATTATAACTGTTCACGGTGAAGAGGAATACATGATAAGCCATCTAAATTCTTTCCGCTATGTAGAATTGGATGGTGAATTCATCGAAACCCATTTTCATCATTTTGAGGAGGTAGCTCAGGAGATTGCGGCAACCAAGAAAATGGCTTCTGTACCCATGATTACAAGACCTCCGCCTCAGATGTCTTATTTAAAGGATGCTAGGGCAGTTGTGGAAGAAGGAGGAAGCACAATCTGGGGGCAACTTTCGGACTTTCCTTTCAAATCAGACAAATTCGGCTTGGGTTTCACTTCGGCTAGTCAGAAGGCTGTGCGTCGCTCCCGTGCTGGAGGGCCACCAGTGAAGATCACCCATCATGGAGTCAATGCTTTGGAGGATAATGAAGAGGAAAGCAACTTGGAAGACTGGATTTTCCCTACTGTTGACGGAGGACTGTGCAACTGGGAGGCAAAAGACTTTATTCCGATTACTTTCATACCGCAGTAATTTATCTTTCAAACATTTCTGTTGGTTTGTAATAATTCTTAAACAATTGTACACTTTTAACCTTGTGCCTTTCCCGAGGCATATAGGTCCATTTGTAAGGGTTTGATTTTTCATCTTCATATGCCATTTTAATGAATCATGGACGTTTTCACATATAAAATTTTGTGTTCATTGTCTTTCTTTTTGCATTTTATTTGTTTAAATGTGGCTATCCCTTACACACAACCACACTTACAAATGCAGGTACCCTTTGTTGTACCCCAAAATTTTCCCTCTCATATTTCTCAAGACATTGCAAGAAAAATCTCCAAGTGGCTCAAGATTGCTCAAGAGTTGGACAGTCAAGCTATCTCCTAAGGCAGTCAACCCCAAATTAGGGTTTTGTGTTGCATCAAGATATTTGAGTCTAAATGACCTCAAGTGCTCCCCAATGTCCTAATATGTTCTCAAGATCATCCATGTCAAATTTCAAGCCTTGCAGAGGAAGTTTGCTCAATCAATTGCTCAAAGGGTCCAAAAATCGACGGTGCTAGGGCAAAAGTCAACTGTGACCTACAAACAGTCAAACCTCAATATTTTTTGTCAACATTATTATTTTGAAGGATATTTAATCATTTGATCAAGGGTTGATCATGATTCATCAAGGATTGCTCAAAATTCATCAAGACTCAAAAGTTGCTAAATTAGGGTTTTGTAGGAAAAGTCAACTCAACTTTGACCAAGCATAACTTTCTCATACTTTATGAGAAATGACCCATCCAAAGCTCATTTTGAATAGGATGCAATTACATACAATCCATATTCATAACCCAAGATCATAAAATGCACTCACAAGAAGTTATAAATTTGGACATTATAGGTCATTTTTGAAAGTCAACAAAAACACCTTTTTTTCCAAAGCTTATAACTTGAGCATGGGATATAAAAATGAGATGAGCCAAAAAGGGTTGGTTATAGGACATCTCAAGCTTTATAAAAAGTCCAATAAAACCTCCAAAGGTTCAAAATTGAAGAAGTTATGCATTGTTGAAGTTGGGCATTTTTGTAAAATTGCCAAAAGTCAACTATCCCCAAAACTTCAAATTTTGTCAAATGGGCCCATTCTTTTCCACTTGATTTGAGCTTGCATCATTGTCCAAGTGTCCTAGTTTCATCCATGAGCCCATATCTTATTGTTATTATTTAATTTGATTTTTAATTGAATTTATTCATTTTAAATCAAATAAAATCAAATAAAATCATATAAAATCAAAAGTATTTATAACTCATGATTTCAGACCATATGACGGACCTGAACAAGGATCCCGATGGACCCTATACTTTGATGGTGCCTCTAATGCACTTGGCAATGGTATCGGCGTGGTACTCATCTCTCCAGAAGGTTGCCATACACCTTTCACTGCCAGACTCTGCTTTAACTGCACTAACAACATGGCCGAGTATGAAGCTTGCATCTTTGGACTCAAGGCTGCCATAGACTTGGGAATCAAATCTCTGATTGTGTTTGGGGACTCAACTTTGGTCATCAGTCAGATCAAAGGAGAGTGGGGTACTAAACATCCAAACCTCATCCCTTACAAAGAACATGTCTTGACATTGTTACCACATTTCGAGCTGATTACCTTCGAGCACTTACCGCGAGAAGAAAATAAGCTAGCGGATGCTCTAGCTACAATGTCATCCATGTTTAAACTTAACTGGGATAATGAGGCTCCCCAAATCACCATTGAGCGGATGGTCGAACCTGCACATTGTCACGAGATTAATACCGAAGAAGTAGTGGACCGACCTTGGTTTCACGAAGTTAAAAGGTATCTCGAGTCTCAAGAATATCCTGAAGGAGCTTCAGTCAACGACAAAAAGTTCTTAAGGAGATTCTCAGCTAAGTTTTTCCCGAGCAATGGTATCCTGTACAAGCGCAATCATGATTGCATTCTGCTCTGTTGTGTAGACAAGGTTGAAGCTGAACAGATCATGGCTGAACTGCACAATGGTACCTTTGGCACGCACTCTAGCGGACATACGATGGCTAAGAAGATTATGTGGGCAGGCTATTACTGGTATACCATGGAAGCTGACTGCTATCAACATTCCAGGACTTGTCACAAATGTCAAATCTATGCGGACAAGGTACATATACCTCCGGTTCCTCTCAATGTCTTAACAGCTCCTTGGTCGTTCGCTATGTGGGGAATTGACATGATTGGAGATATCAAGCCTACAACATCCAATGGACACCGTTTCATTGTGGTGGCCATTGATTATTTTGCCAAGTAGGTCGAAGCAGCTTCCTTCGCATCCGTCACAAAGAATGTTGTTGCCCGCTTCATCAAGCAGAACCTTATTTGCCGGTATGGTATCACCGAAAGGATTATCACTGACAACGTTACAAACCTTAACAATACTATGATCACCGCCCTGTGCGAGCAGTTCCAGATTCAACATCAGAATTCATCTCCCTATCGGCCAAAGATGAACGGTGCTGTCGAAGCTGCGAACAAAAATATCAAGAAGATCATACAAAAGATGACAGTCACCTACAAGGACTGGCATGAAAATGCTACCGTTTGCTCTTCACGGGTACCGTACCACGACACGCACAGCAATTGGGGCAACACCCTATTCTTTGGTATACGGTATGGAGGCTATTTTACCTATTGAGGTTCAGATTCCCTCCTTGAGAATCATGAAGGATGCTGATTTGAGTGAAGACGGTTGGATTCAGACCCGGCTTGATAAGCTAAACTTGATTGACGAAAAAAGACTTATTGCTGTTTTTCATGGTCAGACGTATCAAAAACGGATGATCAAGGCTTTCAACAAGAAATTCAGGCGCCAGGTATATCAAGTCGGGGATCTTGTAATCAAGCGGATCATCTTGCCGTAAAGTGATCCCAGGGGCAAACAGACTCCTACCTATGAAGGACCATTTGTGATAAAAAACATCTTTTCTGGCGGGGAAATGATCTTAACCACCATGGACGGTGACGACCTGCCGCACCTTGCGAACGCAGACATAGTCAAAAGATACTACGCATAAATGACCCGGCAAGTTGAAAACCCGAAAGGGCGACTTGGGCAAAAAAGGGCATCCCGGTGAATCGAAAACCCGAAAGGGCGGTTCAGGAAAAAAATTAGGGATAAACAAAAAAATATGTACACCCGGCAAGTTGAAAACCCGAAAGGGCGACTTGGGCAAAAAAGGGTTTCCCGGTGGATCGAAAACCCGAAAGGGCGGTCCAGGCAAAAGTTAGGGAATTAAAGCGTATGACTATGTCTCGTCGGATCACTTTAAGGACAATCTCTTCACAGACAAGCTCCAGGATTCTGATCAACTCAATCATCTTCAGATGAAGCAACGAATAGACAAGATATTCAGAGTTACGAAGGCTATAGCAGAATGGGAACCCCATGGAATTTTCACACATAGCCATCTTTATTTGTATAATTTTTTATCATTTTTTATGAAAACGTTCTCTTACTAGGATGTTTGTCTCCTTTGTACAAAATAATTACACAAAGTTAATACAAATATACTTCAAAGTGCAGAAAAACTATTTGCCTTTTCTTCTTTTTTACACTTGTGTTTATTTGAAAACGTCCAATGATTTATTAATGAGCATATGCATTTGAATATAATCACTGTTTACAAATAAACGAAATAGGAAAGAACAATTACTGACAGGTTGAAAGTATAGGAAAACGTCTTTAGGCTATTCCAGGAGAAATCCCCTGCAGTACATCATACATATCCCCAGCGGAGCTAAAACCTTGAAATACATATCCCAAGCGGAATTATAATTTCAAACCCTTAATTCCCATCAGAGTTAAGTCTTCAAACTCCCAATCCCCAGCGGAGTAAAAACTTTGAACTACAGACCCTCAGCAGAGATGAAACCTTCTTCCCTAGTCGATTCAAATTTCCAACTATCAGTCCCTAGTGGAAACCATTCAGTTTTTCCCAATCCCCAGCAGAGCACAAAAAAACTTTGAACCACTGACCCTCAGCAGAGATGAAACCTTCTTCCCCAGTCGAGTCAAATCTGAAACTATCAATCCCTAGCGGGAACCATTCAGTTTTCCCCAAATTCCCCAGCAAGTTGTCTTAAAGTTTGAGAATCAACCAGATAACAGTTAACTTTCATCCCCAACTTCGGATAATTCACCAGTAGATTGGCATACAACCCGAACTCCTGATCTCCCCAGCAGGGTAGCTACTCCCCAGCAGTATAGCTTTTTCCCCTAGAGTCCTAAACTTACTCTCCAACAGTAAAGCCTTCTTCCTCACAGAGTTTTTACTCCCCAACAGAATGAAGATTCTCATTTTTGATTCCCCAGTGAAATTGTCAGAGTCTTCGTTACTCCCCAGCATGAATTTGTCAGAATTTTTATTCCCCTGCCAGGTAGAAGATTCTCATTCTTGATTCCCTAGCATGAAGTCCTCAAGGATTCAAATTCCCTAGGAGATTGAAGATTCTCATACTTGGTTCCCCGCAGAAGCCATCAGAGTCTCCCTTATTCTCCAGCAGATCAAGGTTTTCCTTTGTATGATCCCTAGTAGAGATTGTCAGGATTTTCCCTATCCCCCAGCCGAGTAAGGATTCCCATTATTTAACCCCCAGTAGAAGTCTTCAAAGTTCTCTGGATTTCCTAAGCAGATTACTCAAGCAGTTTGGCATTACTCTCACAACAGAATTTTGTCAATACTCCAACTTCAAGACATGAAGGATCCTCATATCCCCACAGAAGTTATCAAAGATTTTGAATCTCCAACAGCAGTCAAGGATTTATTTTCCCCGGCAGCAGTCAAAGATTTCATTATCCCTAGCTATCAAGGGTTTATTTTCCTCAGCAATACAGCAAATCAGCTTACATGCGCATACATTACATTCATATATCATAAACATTGATAAAACACATTTTATTGCATCATACATATCATGCAACATAACTTTGTGTTTCAGCTAACATTTTACCCTTTTTTAGGATAAGATTAACAACTATCTTTAACAAATATTCAAAGATTTCAGATACAGTACAGATACACTCCAGACATGGAAGTCATTCTGTTACTCATTCAGATCTTTTGCTCAGATACAGTCCAGATACAGTCCAGACACAAAAGTCATTCTATTACTCATTCAGAATTCAAAGTCAGATATAGTACGGATACACTCCAGACACAGAAGTCATTCTGTTACTCATTCAGACTTCAACAATCAGATACAAATTAGATACGCTCTAGACACGGAAGCCATTCTATTTCTCATTCAGATTCAACTATCAATTTCAAGTTCAGATACACTCCAGACACGGAAGTCATTCTGTCACTTATTCATATCCCAGTTACAATTCAGATACACTCCAGACACATAAGTTATTCTGCAAATCATACAGATCTCAACTTCAGATACAGTCCAGATACGCTCCAGACACGGTTGCCATTCTGTCACTCATTCAAATGTTTCCCCAACTCAGATACACTCCAGACACATAAGTCATTTTGTCGCCTATTCAAGATACAGTCCAAATACGCTCCAGACACGGTTGCCATTCTGTTACTTATTCTGACTTTTTCCCCAGCCCGGAAACGCTCCAGACACGGATGCCATTTCTGTCGCTCACTCAGATTTCAAAGCTTCAGATACAATATAGATACACTCCAGACACAGAAGTCGTTCTGCTATTCATTCAGAATCAAATACAGTTACAACTCGGATACGCTCTAGACACGGACGCCATTCCATTGCTCATACAGACTTAGTCTCCAGATAAAGTTCAGATATGTTCCAAATATGGACACCATTCTGATACTCATTCTTTTGACTTACAACATACAATTCAACAGACATTCTTGGATGGCATATTTAATCCCATATCCAACAAGATTATGTCACCTCTCCAAATGACATCTTTAAGCCCATTTCCTCAACTACATTTTGACGAGTGCAAATTTACGGGCACTCTAGTGTCCAATCATCTTTTACCTTCGAGTCACGAACGGAAAACTCGCCAATCTAACTCTTCAGGTTCAAGAAGATTGAACAGGGGCAGCTGTTGTACCCCAAAATTTTCCCCTCTCATATTATCAAGATTTCTCCCCACAAGACTCTTGGACTCAAGACCAGATTAGGGTTTGCTCAGCTCAAGACCTCTCCTTGCACTGTTGACCTAAAATTAGGGTTTGAGTTTGAACATGGATTTTTGGACTTCCAATGCCTCATGTGACCTTCATACTTCATGTTGGACCCCTAAGATTGCTCATACCAAGTTTCAATCCTTGAATCACTTTTTTGCCCAGTCAATTGGACAGTTGACCTAAAAATCAGCTGTATTGGGGAAAAAGTCAAATGTGGCCAATTTATAGTGAAACCTCATAATTTTTTATCCACATCAACATTATAGACTCATATTAACCATTTGATCAAGTTTGGACCAAAACTCCTCAAGAAATTTGATCAGATCATCAAAAGGGCAAAATGTCATTTTTAGGGTTTTGATGTAGAAGGGCAATTTCTGATTTTTAACCTAGCCAATGGCAAATTGGGTTCAAGCATGATTTCAAGGACTCAATGGCATCATCTTGACCTAATCACAAGGTTCAAAAGATCTCAAAAGCATTGGATTGACAGATGAATTTTCCAGTCAACTGATCAAAAATCAACTGTACACTGAAAAGTCAAACTTTGACTTTTTGGTCAAAATCAAGTGTCAAGGCTCATTTTTCATCAAGATTGTTCAAAACATGAAACTTGTTCACCAAGAAACCTAATTTTGAAAATTAGGGTTTAAGATTGAAAAATTTCATAACTTAGAAATTTTCGAAGTTATGAAAATTTCTTATTTTTTCCCAACTTTTCCCAACTTTTTCAACATGATGAAATTGGATTCAAACAAAACTTACAACATTAAAGTTGTAGTCCTCCATGAAATATACAACTTTGATTCACAAAGTTTTCCCAAAAGATGCTTTGATATCAAGTTATGATTTTGTGAATGGGGGTCCAAAAACTTTTTAACTTAGTGAAATTTTGCCCAAGTTTAGGCAGATTTTTGACCTAACTTCATGGAAACTTTTCACCTAGTTCCAAGTGGAATCTCAAAATCCATTTCAAATATGGATTGTAGAGCATGTTACAAGCTTTCCAAAATGTCCAAGAACTCTCCAAGATCATTTATGGTTAGGGAGAATCAGAGGAATGAAAATGGCAATTTCTCACTTTTGTCCAAGGCATTTTGCACCATGTTACAACTTGCAAATCAGTTTGGATCATGTTTGTACTTGTTTTACAGGTCTTAATACTTTTCACACTCCTTAATTTAATGCAAATACATTGGAAAATGACATTATTCTGAGCTTTGGAGCATTATACATTAATTTATTCCAAAAATGGCATAACGGTAGCAATACAATTTCCATAAAGCATACTTTTTGCAATTTTGTTTATCTTGAGCATTGGACCTGGTCTCTTGATACAAACAACATCCACAAACTTCAGGAAAAGTGTACCAACTCTCGTCAGGCCTTGAGCTAGCCTGTACAGGCTTTGGCTTTGTCAACTCAACTTTTGCTTCAAAAGCAAGTAAGCTTGCAAAAAGTCCATAACTCTTCCATCTGATAAGAGCAAGCCTTTGTATCATTTCAAACAACCTCAGCATATTGTCTCAAGCCATAAACACGATTTTCCAAGCTCTCAAATACCCTAAAACACAAAATCACAATTTCTTGCCCAAACAGGGCATTATCTGCAGAATCATTTCTAAAACCAAATTGCCTCGTGCGTTTTGTCTTGAACCACTTCAGACACATTCCATACATCACACCTGAAATATCCAAGCCATTGTTCAACAACTGTAACTTCATTTTCACACTTCACCATTTTCATTTTGAAGCTTTGCAGGTTGACTTCTACAGGGACATTCAGGGAAGTTCAAAGCAATCTAAGCATTGGGAAAAGTTGAGGGAACTTCAGGCAAGCTAACACGACCTTCAGGCCTCACTCATAACTCCTACATTGCCATATCCAAACTTAACTGAAACAAGTATTTGTCAATATTCTAACTCCTTATTTAGGCATCATTAGGCTTAGGTTTGTGAAGCAAAAATATAGTCTTTAAGTTGCTTGAACTGTACATATGCATAGTTCTTATTTATATTAACTGAGATAGGAGAATTTGGATGATGACCATGCTGAAAAAACTAGGTTAAAATTTAGGGCCACTGAAATTCTCTCTGGTCTTTGAGAGTTAGATCAAGTTTTTTATATCATTAGAATCGTGGTTTAAAACTCTATAAGTTTCATGTTGTGAGTTTTTGATTTCATGCAAAGAATAGCAAGAACAGGTTGAAGAGGCAGAACACGCATTTTTCTTTGTTCCAAGGTCAGGGATGAAGTGAACATTGGGCTTGGGCTTGCTGTTTCTACTTTTGACACCCTCCATTTTGTTATTTGCACACTCTTGGCCCATTTGCTATTGTTTTGTATATTTTCTCATTTATTTTATAATTTCTGACTTTATTTATTTTTTCTAAACATTTAAAAACACAAAAAAATATTTTCTTTATTTTTTGCATTTTATCATATTTTTTTATTTTATTTTTTGGCATAAAAATAGTTTATTAATAATAATATAACTTATTTTTTTAAATAAACTTGTAAATAATATTAAAATATCATACCTTTTTATTTTTATTATTTATACACTAAAAATAATATTTTCATATAATATTTAATTTTTTAACATTATATATATATATTGTTATTATTTTTTCTTAAAACAAAAAAAAAGGATAAATAAATAATTAGAAAACATTATTTTCTTAAAACAAAAATTACGCTTTTCACCCTTTCAAAAATAATTAATGTTTTTTTCTTATTTTGAGACATAAATAATTTATTTTTCTCATACATAAAATAAATACAAAAACATTTGTGCATATTTACATTTTATTGTACATTTAAATAATTGTTCATTTATTTATTGTAGAATTCAATATGGTTGTAATAGTTTTAGGGTTTATTTTTGTGCAATATCCCCCTATTCAAACTTGTATCCCCCTCCCCATAATAATGTTGTAATAGTCTAGATTTATTTTACGCATTTTAATGTTTTTATATGCATGTTTAGTAAATTAGGGTTTTGTATGCAAAGACCGAAAATCAAACAAATAGCATGACTAAATGCAAGACAAAAAAAGCATGAAAATGACAACACAACGCACACAAGCACCCCTAGGGTTTCATCCACTTTGTTTACTTAAAATGGCCATGGTATGCATGCTAGGTATCTTGGCAAAACAAGCAAAAACAAAAAGATCATAGTCCCTCGATGACGCTATCAAAATGTTGCCTTGAAAACAAATGATCTTAGTCCGTAAAACTTGCTAAGATACTTGGTACCATTGCTATCATGGTCATACGATGACTCACACCCGTCCCGTTTAACATCCAAAGATAGGATTGTTTACCAAATACAATGGTAAAACAACAATGTCAAAGGGTTAAAAATTTGTAGGAAAGACTTTTGATTAGGGTAGACAACTCCTAGTTACTTGATCTCTTTCAAACCATCCTTGCTATTTTCAAACAAACACCTACACAATTTCAAAACAATTTCCAAACAACTTTCAAAACATTGAAACATTTTTCAAAAGAAAAACACCTTTGTATACATTCAAACAAGAATCATTACAAAGGTTGCCTAAACAAAGGCCTCTTTTCAAAATACTTTCAAAACCACACACAAAAGCACCATTTCAAACAATTGAAAAAGCAAAGCAAGTGATCTAAAACAAGTAACTAAGAGCCCATGGAAAACCATGGATAAAAAGGGTGCTAGCACCTTCCCTTTTCATAATCTACCCCCCGAACCCAAAAACAATCTCAAAGGTCTTTCCTGTGCTTTTTTACCTTTCCTTTTGGATAAAATAAAAGTCGGTGGCGACTCTTGCTAAACCGCAACATTTGCAAACACAAATGCAAAACCTCAAGTCAGTTCTCCCACCACATCACAAAACTGGCGACTCTGCTGGGGATATGTTCTAAAAGTGGGGTTACCTTAGGGTTTAGATCACCTTTACATGCTTATCTTGCTTGACTTGTTTGCTTTACATTTGGTTCTATTGTTTGGGTTTGAATCCTCTACCCAGATTTGGGAAACATTCTTAGGTAAATAGCAATACATTGTGGAAACTGTGTGGGGTATACCGACATGGTTGAAGCAATAGCTATATTAGTGCGACATATATGTGGGTACCGGTAGCCTTTGAGTCAATCAAAGAGAATACGGGGCCGCTGGGTGATGTCATGAAGCACTAATGGACTTTTAGAATCTTTACTTGACCAACTTGGCTTTTTAGGATGTAGTGAGATAACCGGCTTTGGTGCAGTCCGAAGTTGGTAGATACTCGATACTACACTCATTGAGGATTGTTTTCTTGGAATATTTCGGTCGCCAGTAAAGTGGCTAAACTGAAACAATGAACACAGAAAATAATCCAGTGATATTGAGCTCCTTAGAACCCGGTTACTATTTCTAGGTCAGGTTGAGCTAACTAAACTTCAAGAGGGTACTTACATATGAAACCCCATGCAAGCCTGAAACTAGGAACTTGTGTGATTTGTTGGTACATATATACTTGTGCATAACATCATAACATCATGAAGCATCATATGCATCCACTAACCATTTCAAGGATTTGGATTTTCATCTTTGTTCCTGTTTTGTAGGTAATGGATTCACTTCGCAGGAAAACCATCCAAGTCAACCTTGTAAGAATTCCTCCTCAACTCAAGGAGCTAGCTTCAAGGATTCCTGGGAATTATCCATTCACCGAGAGACATGGTCGTCTACTCAACTTGGTCACTGCCACCACTGAGGAGGATATGCTGAAAGTTCTCTTCCAATTCTTTGACCCTTTGCATCATTGCTTTACATTTCCTGACTACCAACTTGTGCCTACTTTGGAGGAATTTTATCAACTCTTGAGGATTCCTATTCTCAATCAACTACCCTTCAACAGTACGGAAAGATATCCAAAGCCTGAAGACGTTGCTCAAGCCCTACACTTGCAACCATCTGATGTCATAGGCCATTGGGAAACTAGAAGTGGTGTCAAAGGTTTCTTGTCAAAATTCTTGTTTGAAAGGCCCAAAGCTGCTGGAATTCATTGGACTTACAAGCTTTCTAGGAGATTGTAGCTCTTCTCATATATGGGATGGTATTGTTCCCTAACCCTGACCAACTCATAGATGTCAGTGCTGTCAAAATCTTCATGGCTCGCAACCCGGTGCCTACATTGCTTGGAGATATCCTCCACTCTTTTCACACTCGTACAATGAGGAAAAGAGGTGTTCTCATGTGTTGCACTCCTCTACTGGAAAGATGGTTTATTTCTCATCTTCCCCAATCAGTTTTGAAGAATGATCAAGGTTTGAGGTGGTCACAACGATTGATGACTCTTACATATTCAGATGTTCATTGGTGTTCTCCATCCAGAGAAAATGTTATCATCATTGATCATTATGGGGAATTCCCTAATGTCCCTCTACTTGGCATTAGGGGAGGCATCACCTACAACCCTTGCTTGGCTCTGAGACAATTTGGTTATGCCCGAAGGGATGGCCCACATGACATGTTAATTCCAGACTTGGTTTTTGACTTCGACAATAACGATCAAGGACTCCGACAAAGGTTCATCTGAGCTTGGAGGATGCCCAACAAGATGGACAGTAAGACCTTGGGACACAAGAATTCCATCCCTCTTGAGCCTTACCTCAAGTGGGTATGAACCCGCGCCTAAAGTCTTATGATGCCTTATCCTTACATTCTCACTGTGATTATAGAGCCTGTTATGGAAGGAGAGGTTCCATACACCCTCCTACATCCTGACATGCCAACATCACTAGAAGATTTACAAAGGAGTTGGATGCAGCTCAAGGGAGAGCGTAATACTTTCGAAGCCCAATTCTACGCAAGCGAGAAGAAGGTTTTGGAACTCACTCTGCAACTTCACGAAGAGCAGACTCTCAACACCTACATTGCACCAAAGAGGATGTGCAACGTCTTTTTACCTTAAAATTTTGTATTATTTTGCCTATGGGGCATTGATGTACTAACAAATTCTATCTTATTAATATGACGTGTGTTCCTTTTTTGTTTAAAATAAATTTGAATTTCTGAATCCTTGAATGCATTACATGAATACATATCATTCATCATATGCATAAACAGGTCTTCACAACAAGTTTCCTCATCTCTCTGCTGTTTATTTCAGCAAGATGGATATTGAACAGACGGTCAAAGACTTACAAGCGCAGAATTCATAGTTTCAACAGCTACTTCTGACCTTGGCCAAGGGGCAGGAAGAGCTCAAGACCCTACTGGAAAAGGAAAAAGAGAAAAAGAAGAAGAAGAGGGCTGGTGTGGCTACCATGGGTAGAATATTTGAAGGTCAAGCTAGAAGGGTCTTGGATTTCCCCTCAACATCTGATGAAGGGGTGAGAAAGGGTAAAGAGACTGCAGTGCCATCTGACTCCGAGGAAGAAGAAGAGGAGGAGGATGAAGACTATTATGAACAGCAGTACCCTCCTGCATATGACAAATACAAGAACTTGGAAGAGCGTCTAGCTTCCATGGAGATGCAGAGAGTGCCTGGGCTGGACTTTGAGGAGCTAGGGTTGGTATCTAGAATTGTTATCCCTCCTAAGTTTAAGGTGCCTCTATTTTCTAAATACGATGGATTGTCTTGTCCCAAGATGCACCTACGATCGTACATCAGGAAAATCCAACCACATTCTTCTGACAAAGACCTGTGGGTTCATTTCTTCCAGGATAGTCTATCGGGGACGCAGCTGGATTTGTTTTACCAGTTGGAGATGTCTGATGTGCACAATTGGGAAGATTTGGCGGCCGCCTTCTACAAACAGTATCAATATAATGCGGACTTAGCACCAACCCGTACTCAATTTTAGAGTATGGGCATGGTCTCAAATGAAGGTTTTAAAGAGTATGCCCAGAAATGGAGAGACTTGGAAGGATGAGTACAACCACCTCTATCTGAGAGGGAGCTAGTAGATATGTTCTTGGGTACACTGTCAGGTCCCTTTTTCAATCACCTGATTGGAAGTTTGTCTGCAGGGTTCACCGAGTTGATTCTAACTGGTGAGAGAGTTGAAGCAGGCATAAAGACACAAGGACGAGTCACATTCTATGTTCTTTGCATTCTGTAACCAAGTCCAAAATGAAAAATATCTTAGAATTGTTAAAGTCAGAAGTGATCATGATGGAGAATTTGAAAACAAAAAATTTGAACTATTTTTTAATGATAATGGCATCTCTAATGACTTCTCTTGTCCTAGAACTCCTCAACAAAACAGAGTTGTAGAATGAAAGAACATAACTTTACAAGAAATGGCCAGAACCATGATCAACGAGACTAACATTGCTAAGAACTTCTGGGCAGAAGCAATCAACACAACGTGTTACATTTTGAATAGAATCTCCATAAGACCTATTCTAGATAAGACTCCATATGAACTGTGGAAGAACAGAAATCCCAACATTTCTTATTTTCATCCATTTGGATGTACTTGTTTTATTCTGAACACTAAAGAACATCTGAACAAGTTTGACTCTACAGCACAAAAGTGTCTCATGTTAGGATACTCTGAACTCTCAAGAGGCTATAGAGTATATAACACAGAAACACAGATTGTAGAAGAGTCCATCAGTGTCAGATTTGATGATAAGCTTGAATATCAAAAGTTAAAGCAAGATGAATCTTTTGCAGATTTAGAAGTCCAATTTACAGGTACAAAAGACATTGCATCAGAAGCTTCTCACAAATAATCACAGTCATCTCCAGAAGAAGATATCACAAACATTATATCAACATCTAAAGAGCCTCTCTAGAAAATATAATTCAGAAGCAGTTTAGCTCATCCGGAAAACAAAATTATGGGAAAGAAAGAAGACCCAATCATAACAAGATCTACATTCAGAAACTCTGAAGAATCTCTCATGATATTAGTGTCTCTGATTGAGCCAACTTCCATTGACGAAGCCCTTCTGTACAATGATTGGATACTTGCAATGCAGGAAGAATTAAACCAAATCACCAGAAACGATGTGTGGGATTTGGTTCCTAAACCAAAAGGGTTCAACATCATTGGAACCAAATGGGTGTTCAGAAACAAACTGAATGAACAAGGAGAAGTCGTCAGAAATAAAGCATGGCTGGTGGCACAAGGTTATAGTCAGCAAGAGGGGATAAATTATACATAAACCTTTACTCCAGTCGCCAGGTTAGAATCTATCAGACTTTTAATTTCTTTTGCTGTAAATAATGGCATCACTCTTTATCAGATGGATGTTAAAAGTGAATTTTTAAATGGTTACATTGATGAAGAAGTATTTATGCATCAACCCCCTGGTTTTGAAAATTCAAAACATTCAGAATATGTCTATAAACTAAAGAAATCACTATATGGTCTAAAATAGGCTCCCAGAGCTTGGTATGAAATACTAAGTAGTTTTCTGTTAGAAAATAATTTTACCAGAGGGAAGGTGGACACTACTTTATTCTGTAAACTATATAAAAATGACATTCTAGTTTGTCAAATTTACATAGATGATGTTATCTTTGGATCTATTAAAACCTCTTTGGGAAGAGAATTTGCTAAATCTATGCAGGCAGAGTTTGAAATGAGATTGATAGGAGAACTCAAGTTCTTTCTGGGCATCCAGATCAATCAAACTCCAGAAGGAACATACATACATCAAAGCAAGTATGTTAAAGAACTTCTGAAGAAATTTGACCTATCAGAATGTAAGCCAGCCAAAACTCCCATGCATCCCACATGCATTCTGGAAAAGGAAGAGGTAAGTAAGAAGGTAGAACAGAAGATCTACAGAGGTATGATTGGTTCTCTCTTATATCTAACAACTTCAAGACCTGATATTCTGTATAATGTATGCCTGTGTGCTAGATTCCAATCAGATCCTAGAGAATCTCACTTAACAGCTGTTAAGCAAATTTTCAAGTATCTAAAAGGTACTACTAATCTTGGTCTTTGTTATAGAAAAACCAAAGAATACAATTAGTAGGGTACTGTGATGCTGACTTCGCTGGAGACAGAATAGAAAGAAAAAGTACTTCTGGAAGCTGCCAATTTCTGGGAGAAAATCTTATCTCATGGTCCAGCAAGAGGCAATCCACAATTGCATTGTCAACTGCTGAAGCTGAATATAAAGCAGCAGTTGGATGCAGCACACAGATGCTCTGGATGAAAAGTCAACTTGAAGACTTCAACATATTTGAGAGTAACATTCCTATACTCTGACAACACTTCTACTATTTGTTTATCAAAAAAATCCTATTTTACATTCTAGGGCTAAGCATATAGAAATAAAACATCATTTCATTAGGGACTATATTCAGAAAGGAATTCTTTCATTAAAACTTATTGACACAGACCATCAATGGGCTGATGTTTTCAATAAACCCATTTCTGAAGATAGGTTTAACTTCATTCTAAAACATCTCAACAATGAATTATGTCCAGAATGATAGTTTTATTTATGTATGTTAACCCTCGGAGCTTTGTATTTTTTTTGTGTGAACATCTGATCAATAATTCTTCAGAAGTTAGAAGGAAAGTTGTATCAGGATCTATCTAAGAAGATTTGAACAGTTACCAAATGGTCCATTTCAAAGATAGAAGAGTGCATGTTCACAATATCAACATTTGTCATCTCTTCACAAGGGTTTCTTCTAAGGATGAACACGTGTTCAAATTCTGAAGAAACTAAAGCATTGATTGGATGCATTGAGACTCGTGTTGTATCGGTAACTGTTTCATATCTCTACACCATCCCCCTCTTTTCAAGAATCATTAATACTTACTAATAATTTCTTTTAACTCTTTTCTTGTTAATTAAGTTTCCTATTTTTCTATAAATACGCTGCTTGTGATCGGTGGGAAAGAACTGACTGTTTTTGGAATGCTGTATTGCGTTTTGCGTTTGTTTTCGCAAAATGTCGCGGTAAGCAAGAGTCGCCACCGTCTTTTATTTTATCCAACAAGGAAAGGACAAAAGCACAGAAAAATTCCTTTTTGAGATGTTTCTCGGGTTCGGGAGGTAGATTATAGAAAGGGAAGGTGTTAGCACCCTTTCTATCCGTGGTTATCCACGGGATCTTAGGTACTTGCTCTTTATGTTTTCAAAAGTTTGCTTTTTTTTTTGTGATTGTGTGTTTGAAAGGAGTTTTTGTTTGAAAGGGGTGTAAGTGCGAAAAGTTTTTGATTTATTTTAAAATGAGCAAGTACTTAAGAACATCTACCTACTCAAAAAGGAATTAAACTGTGCAAATGTCCTTTAGACAGTGCTATCCCACTATTGAGGAGTAGGTAGCACCATCGTTGGAGTTTTAAGGGTCAATTCGATTAAGGGACGTGTGGTCACTAAAGCAATGTTAGGATGCCTTAGCGGTAACCCTAATATCCTAGATCATTTTTCCGAGGAAACCGTTTCGAGGCAATTATGATCTTTGGACAAGAGGGCGACCTCTAAAACTTCCTATACTCAATGACCACGTTCGAGGCAACCAAGTGAGGTGTACCCTAAGAGTGGCATGTGCAAGTGCATTGTTTTTCAGTTATTTATCTTTGTACATGTTAATGGTGAGCTACTGTTGATTTTAGGTTAAAGATTAATCTTGTCATGCATTGCCTAGTTATCAAACATCTAACAGTTAATATTATACAGAAATTAAATTGCGGAAAATTGAATCTAAGCTATTACAAGGCGTCGGGTATTTACATCGCCAAAAATAAACCCTTTAAAATTAAATTGCGAAAAGTAAATAAAAGCGATAAATAAAAAAATAAAATCCTAAGTTAAAAACTATTACATTCCCGAAGCAGTTACAATATTGGATAAAAATAATACGCGCGCGAGAAAGTTAAATCGGAGTGTCTTAGGTTTTTGACCCTTTCTTATTAAAGAAAGCATATTTTTGTTATTTTTTGAATTAAAAATTAGTCTAAGTTAATAATTGAATTAATTAATTAAATGAAAATAATTTTGGGTTTTATTTTAATTAAGGGGAAAAAATAAGAATGGTCAAAAATGTTAAAAACCTAATATTCTAATTTGATTTTAATTTATTGCAAAATATATTATTGTTAAACCTATTTAAACTAAATTAATTAATTAATGTTTATTTACAAAAATAACTAATGAAATCAATGGAATTAATAAAAATATTATTTTTTTGTTGTTTCTGATTTTTTATGAGAAAAAATTAATGGATTAGTAATTTAATTAAATAAAATAAGTAAATAAATAAAAAGATATAGAAATTAAAAGAAATACTCAGGGGGTGTGGACCTGAATCTGGGTGTGAAATCAGCAATTAGTTGGCCCAAAACATCCAGCCTGTTTTGACCTTTGGAATCCAATGCGTGTTTGTTGACCAAGGAGTATGATGGGCGTGCAATCTGGACCCCTGAATCTGATCTGAGACCACCTGGCTAGCATCTGGAGAAGGGCATATGGTGAGCAGCATCCTAGGCGTTACATGTGAACACCTGAAGAAAAATCAAATAAAGTTTTGGGGGACCTGGGATTCGAACCCAGGTCCCAATGCTCAATGACACGCTTCCTTGGCCAACTCATTTACGCCGCTTCTTTGTTAGTAGGATGTACAACAAACATTATATTCAAAACAATTAATTATGCCCTGAAAAATAAAAAAACGCGCTAACAATTTAAAATATCCAATGATACTAAGCCACGTAATCGTCTTCCCCAACGCATCCCTGGTTTGTTTACCTGCGTATTTTTATCCGCAGGAAGATTCATAGGGTATTTCAAAAATCTCTCCCAGGCCATGAAAATACCATCCAAGAACATGGATGTGTTCGTCTTTGCCTCCTGAATATCCCTATAACCATTATTTGATCCAATTTTCCCTGTAACTCAAACGCCTAAAAACAACACATGTAAGCCCTAGATTCGGGCATTGTAATACAAGCTATGAAAATCAAATTGAATAATGCAGAATTGTTAGAATTTGAATATTAAGCATGATGGTACAAATAAATTGGCAAAAAGATGCAAGAAAAACGATTCACGATGCCATGTTCAGAGCTTGGTTCGTGATGACTTACAGTGAGTTTTAGGAAATGAGAAGGCTTGATTTTGATTGGTATCGCTTCAGGGGATGTCAGGGAAGAGAGCTATGTCAAGCTTTTTGTTTGAATCGAGCTCCAATGTTGTTTTTGATCTCCAAGTTTTCAAGTTTTTTCACAAACTTCTTCTGGCCGTTTCAGCAGTGCTTTGTGCGTCCTTTTGCTTTGTGTGGCTTGTACAAGTATTATAGGATGAATTAGGTTTAATCTTTTGGCATGAATCCAAGTGCATTGAAGATTCATGATTTGATTTTGATCACCATTATCAAACTTCCAAAAATAGCTCAAATCTGATTTTTTGTGCATGAATAAGCCTTGATACGAATTGATTTGATGAATCATGACAATTGAAAGTTGTACCAATCACAAAGATATGATTTCATCAATTTTTAGATTTTATTTGATTTAATATTGATTAAAAATGAATTAAATCAATAAAAATTAAATAAAATAGAAAAATAAATGAATGGCCATGAAATCAAATATGGGACACGTGTGTGGCATGACAAGACCATATAAAGTGGAAAAAAGTGGGCCCTTTTGTCAAAAATTGGAGTTTTGAGGATAGTTGACTTTTGGCAAATTTGGAAAAATGCCCAACTTCAACAATGCATAACTTCCTCAATTTTGAACTTTTGGAGGTGTTCTTGGACTTTTTAGAAACCTTGAGATGTCCTATAATCAACCATTTTTGTCTCATCTCATTTTGATGTTCCATGCTCAAGTTATAAGCTTTGGAAAAAAGGTGTTTTTGTTGACTTTCAAAAATGACCTATAATGTCCAAATTTGTAACTTTTTGTGAGATCATTTATTGATCTTGGGGTGTGAAGATGGATTGTAGGAAATTTCATCCTCTTCAAAATGAGCTTTGGATGGGTCATTTCTCATAAAGTATGAGAAAGTTATGCTTGGTCAAAGTTGAGTTGACTTTTCCTACAAACCCTAATTTAGCAACTTTTGAATCTTGATGAATCTTGAGCAATCCTTGATGAATAATGATCAACCCTTGATAAAATTATGAATTATCCTTCAAAATGATAATGTTGACAAAAAATCTTGAGGTTTGACTGTGTTTGGGACACAGTTGACTTTTGCCCTAGCATAGTCGATTTTTGGGCCTCTTGAGCAATTGACAGACCAAACTTCCTCTACAAGGCTTGAAATTTGACATGGATGAACTTAAGAACATATTAAGACATTGGGAAACACTTGAGGCCATTTTGGATATGATGACCTTAATGCAACACAAAACCCTAATTTTGAATTGACTGCCTTAGGAGGTGATTTGACTGTCCAACTCTTGAGCTAACTTGAGTCACTTGGGAGTTATTCTTGAAATGTCTTGGGAAATATGGGAGGGAAAATTTTGGGGTACAACACTGATCACTTTCACTTTCACTTTTTTACTCTAAATTCTTTTCTCTATTACCCGTGTTCTATTCTTTTTTTCAAAAACCCTCAAAAGTTCGTGTGAACAATGGCTTCTTCCCAAACTGCTCCATGCTCTCAAAGTATTCCTGGATCTTCTTCTTCAACAACAGACAAGTATGAAGAACCCTCAAGAACACTCCTAACTCCCATTGATTCGCTGAAGTTGTGAATTCATTGTGGACTTCGTCAGTATGAAGGAAAACAGTTACGATTTAACACTTGACGTTGAATTTCAAGGATGGATAAAGTATTTTGATCATCTACTGGGTCCAGTTTTTCCAAGATTGGTTAAAGAATTCTGGATTCACGCTACTGCTTCAAATCATCAGGTCACTTCTTTTATGATGGGAAAGAAAATAGTAATCTCTGAAGATATAATTGGGCAATTGATAGGTCATGACAGTGGAGGTATTCGTTGTAGAAAAATGGCAGACAAAAGCTCTGACCTTTCAAAAGAGATTTTTACTTCTGGCCAACCTTCAAACAAAATCAAATATATGAAAGACTACCTCAGAATTTGGTCAAAAATCATTTTGGGTTGCATCAACCACCGAAAATCCACAAGTTCTCCAGACTATATCAACATTGATCAGCAGTATCTTCTATACTTCATAGTGTGATACGGTGGGAGAATTGACTTGAGGTGTTTCGCGTTTTGTGTTTGCAAATGTTGCTGTTTAGCAAGAGTCGCCACCGACTTTTCTTTTATCCAATAAGGAAAGGTGAAAAGTACAGGAAAGACCTTTAGAGATGTTTTTCTTGAGTTCGGGGGGTAGATTATCAAAAGGGAAGGTATTAGCACCCTTTTCATCCATAGTTTTCCATGGGCTCTTAGTTACTCTCTAGATCACTTGCTTCTTGTTTGAAAAGTGTGCTTTGTGTGGTTTTTGAAAGTATTTTGAAAAGGTGCCATCGTTTAGGAAAACTTTGTAATAGTTCTCGTTCGTAAGAACGTATACAAAGTGTTGAGCTTTTGAAAATATTTCAAGTCTTGGAAAGTGTTTTGAAGATGTTTTGAAAGTGATTTTGAAAAGGGTTTCCTTTGTAATGGCTCTCGTCTCTATAAGAACACGTACAAAGTGTTGTCTTTTGAAAATGTTTCAAATGGAAGTGTTGGTGTATAAAATGTTTTTTTGTTGTGAGCAAGCGAGTAACTGAGAGCGAACCTACCTACTCAAAAGGTCTTAGATGTGCTTTTCCTCCTCCTTTAGATGTTGTTATATTACCATTGATTTGGTAAGAAGCCCCATCGTTGGATGTGAAGGGACGAGCGTTGGGTCATCGTATGAACATGATAGCAATGTTGTGAGATGACTTAGCACTTTTTCTTTAGGGACTAAGATCATTTTGAAAGGCAACATTGATAGCGTAATCGAGGGACTATGATATTTTTCTATTTGTTTGTGCTAAGACCTCCCACATGCATAACATGGCCATTTTTATAAGGCAACAAGTGAGATTACCCTAAGGGTGCATGTGTAAAGTGTGTTTGATTGCATGCATTTGTCTTTGATTTTTAGTGGTCTACTTGTTGGTTTAATCTTGCCATACACGCCTAATTACTATACAGTATATAAAAGCAAATAAAAGTTCAGAAATGTAAAGTCCTAGGCTATTACAATATTTAGGGGATGGGGGTACATATTTACGAATGGGGATTGCAAGTAAAAATAAGTCCTAAGTTACTATTATAACCATATTGAAATAATGTACAAAAAATGTAAAATGGACTTGTTTATAAAATGTTTTTGTCTTAAGGAAATAAAAGAAAAGAAAATATTTTAATGTTTTTTATGTTAAAAAAAATATGAAAAGGAAAATAAATGCAAAAAAAAGAAACAGCGTGTTGCTGCAAACAAAGAAACAAGGATCAGAAGTTCAGAAGCCAGGCGCATGACTCAGCAGGAAACGTTAGTGGAGTCAGAAGTTTTGGATGCGTACACTCTGAGGTCCTGCAAAAACGTCAGAGGGAAAGGGAACAGAGGTTCTGGATTGATACCTTCTAAAGTCCTGCAAAAAATGTTAGAGGGAAAACACAGAGGTTCTGGATGGTGTTCAACCAGTGAACCAAAAGTCAGAAGTTATGTATTACATTGAAACAGTGAGCAAATGTCAGCAGTTCAATGTATTTGACATGTAAGGAGAACTTAGAAGTTCTGTGCTGTGTTAAGATTATAAGAGAACATCAGAAGTTCAGTGTTGTGCTAAGCCAGTGGGTGAACATCAGAAGTTCAGTATGTGTTAACAGTGAGAAAAATCATGGAAGTTCTGTGTGTTAAAACAGTGAAGAGAACTCAAAAGTTCTGCGTGCTTAAATAGAGAGAAAATCCTAGAAGTTATGTGTGTTAAAATGATGAGTGAACAACAGAAGTTCTGTGTTATATTTCAGCTCTTAATCAGCATAACAACAATTTATTCAGTTCAGCAAATCAGAATGATCACAGCATAATAAATCATAGAAGTTCCAATCCTAAGTCTGAGCCTAGCATTATTCTAGAAGTTCTGATCCATAGTTTTTCTATTTATACAATGATATTTACAACATTAATACTATGATATTTACATTCTAATGATGTTCAGAATGAAAAGCAAGTAAAGTCAGGAAGACTTACCTGGGGCGTGCTTGGAGTTTTGAGTGGCTGCCTTTGGATGTTCTGAGTCAGCAAGAGAAACAAAAGAGTGGTTGTGTTCTTTGATTCAAAAGGAAGAATAAAGGTTTGTTTTTGTGTATGAGAAATCTGGATCTTTATGAAGGTTTCACAACTTCCTTTTCTCTCTTTTGATGGTTCTTTCTTTCCAAAAGCTAGCCCCTCCTTCAAAGTTCAGCCCCCTTGAATGTATGATGGAGCCAAGTTTTTATAGATGAATTTGTTGTGATATTTGGGGGGGAAAACAAATAGGATTTGAACCTATTTTGGCATCCTGTTCCTTTGCTTTTTCCTCACGGTTTTCGTATGCTAGTTTGGTGTAATCATGAGATGCAGGCGTAGGCTGAGCTAGCTGTTGGTCATAGGTATGCATCAAGTTGTATAAGCAAGGTTTTGGGATTTGGTCAAGTTCTGACCAAAGCTTTGAAAATGGCCTTCATGTGCTGAAGCGCTGCCTTGTCTTTGAAGCAAGCATGGTGGCTGTCAGCAGGAATTAAGGAAAATAAAAAACAGAGTTGTTATCCCAAGATAGTAGAGGTACACGTGGTGAAGATCGTTTGGATAAAGACTCAGAAGGTGGTTATGAGCATTAAATGGGCATTAAATGATGATGAGACTTGTCACGACCAGAAATCCTGCAACATGATACTCTACACCAAGGCTTTGTTCTGGATCAAAAGTTCTACTTCAGCGTAGCATCCATCCTCTGATCTTTGTATCTTCTAGCTCCATCATGTTCTGAAGGAGCTTTCAGACTTTCTAGAAAGCTTGCATTACCCTAGCAAATTCTGACTGAACTTGTGTAGATGCTGAAGAGCCATGTTCTGACTGCAGACTATGTGTTGAACCATGTTTACATCTTCTGACTGCTCCTACCTGGAGGTTGGCTCAGAAGTTCTGAAGTGTCATTTTTCTTAAATACTTAGAAAAAATCCCAAGTATTTAGAAATTTGGATTTAACTTTTTGGTGATACAAACTTCATATTCCAACATGTCTTGATGAAATATGATTCTTGAGATTTGATGTTGATCTAAAAGTAAAATTTTGACTTTTCTTGTGTGCAAATGACCATTTTTCCCTTGTGAATGGTTTGCTTGGAAAATTGATAATTCAAGGCCTGGAAATTTGATAGAAGCAAACCTGGGATCCAGGGTGATCTCTTGTGAAAAGAGAGGGAAAAGTTTGGGGTGCAACAGCTGCCCCTGTTCATCTTCTTACACCTGAAGAGTTAGATTGGTAAATCTACCATTCGTGACTTGAAGGTGGAAGATGATTGAACACTAGAGTGCCCAGAAAATTTGCACTCAAAGATGTGTTATTTGATTATGTAGGTAATGGGCTTAAAGATGCCATTTGGGAGAGGTAATGGATAGTTGTTGGAGATGGGCTTAAAGATGCCATCCAGAGGTGATTGCTGGACTGTATCTATAAGCTGGAACTGGATGATTGCCATAATGGCGTCCGTGTCTGGAGCACATCTGAACTGTATTGGAATGTTGGGTTGTTTGATGATGAGTCCGTGTAAAACTTCATCTTTGAAAGAGAAGGAACTTGTGTAGGGTTGCTTCATGATGAGTTAGTGTAAAACTACATCTGAAAAGGAGGAACCTGTGCAGGGTTGCCTGATGATGAGTCAGTGTAAAACTGCATCTGAAATTTCCTGATAAGGAACCTGTGTAGGGTTGCGTGATGATGAGTCCGTGTAAAACTTCATCTTCGAAAGAGAGGGAACCGGTGTAGGGTTGCCCGATGATAAGTCCATGTAAAACTTCATCTTGGAAAGATAGGAAACCGGTGTAGGATTTCCCGATGATGAGTCAGTGTAAAACCTTATCTTGGAAAGATAGGGAACCGGTGTAGGGTTGCCCGATGACGAGTCAATGTAAAACTGCATCTAGAATTTCCTGAGAAGGAACCTGTGTAGGGTTGCTTCTTGATGAGTCCATGTAAAACAACATCTTGGAAAGAGAGGGAACCGATGTAGGGTTTCCCGATGATGAGTCCGTGTAAAACTTCATCTTGGAAAGAGAGGGAACCGGTGTAGGGTTGCCCGATGATGAGTCCGTGTAAAACTGCATCTTGCAAAGAGAGGGAACCGGTGTAGGGTTGCCCGATGATGAGTCCGTGTAAAACTTCATCTTGGAAAGAGAGGGAACCGGTGTAGGGTTTCCTGATGATGAGTCCGTGTAAAACTTCATCTTGGAAAGAGAGGGAACCGGTGTAGGGTTGCCCGATGATGAGTTCGTGTAAAACTGCATCTTGGAAAGAGATGGAACCGGTGTAGGGTTGCCTGATGATGAGTCCATGTAAAACTGCATCTTGGAAAGAAGGAACCTGTGTAGGGTTGCTTCATGATGAGTCCGTGTAAAACTGTATCTTGGGAAGAGAGGGAACCAATGTAGGGTTGCCTGATGATGAGTCTGTGTAAAACTGCATCTTGAAAGGAGGAATCTGTGTAGGGTTACTTCATGATGAGTCCGTGTAAAAATGAATCTTGGGAAGAGAGGGAACCGGTGTAGGGTTGCCTGATGATGAGTCCGTGTAAAACTGCATCTTGAAAGGAGGAACCTGTGTAGGGTTGCTTCATGATCAGTCCATGTAAAAATGCATCTTGGGAAGAGAGGGAACCAGTTTGGGGTTTCCTGATGATGAGTCCTTGTAAAAATGCATCTTGGAAAGAAGGAACCTGTGTAGGGTTGCTTCATGAAGAGTCTGTGTAAAACTGCATCTTGGGAAGAGAGGGAACCGGTGTAGGGTTTCCTGATGATGAGTCCGTGTATAACTGCATCTTGAAAAGAGGAACCTGTGTAGGGTTGCTTCATGATGAGTCAGTGTAAAACTGCATCTTGGGAAGAGAGGGAACTGGTGTAGGGTTTCCTGATGATGAGTCTGTGTAAAATTTAATCTGGAAAGAGAGGGAACCATTGTAGGGTTGCCTCAGCTGGTCGAGTAGATAGTTGTCCTGTTTGATTTCAGGTATTAATATCTGACCTGAGAAAGAAAGATAGTTTTCCTGGCTTGTTACAGGTGTTAATCTTCTTCATGTAGATAGTTTTCCTGGCTTGTTACAGGTATTAATCTACAATCAGTCGTCCACAGATAGTTTTCCTGGCTTGTTACAGGTATTAATCTGGAACTTGAGAAGGTTGGTCGATGAGATAGTTGTCTTGTCTGGTTTTAGGTATTAATCTCTGACTTGAGAAAGAAAGTTAGTTTTCCTGGCTTGTTACAGGTGTTAATCTTCAATCTCTTTATGTAGATAGTTTTCCTGGCTTGTTACAGGTATTAATCTACAATCAGTCGTCCGCAGATATTTTTCCTGGCTTGTTACAGGTATTAATCTGGAACTTGAAAAGGTTAATGGTAGCCATCTGTTGATTGACCTTTTCCTGAAAAAGGTAAAAACGTTAGCTGTATGCAATGTCATAATGTATGAAATGCATGATGTCATGATGTTCTTAAAATAAATGAGATTGTGTCGTATGCACTTTTATCATGTATGTAGATAGGATGTATGAAATGTGATATGTTTATGAATGTATTTTTGTCTGGGAAAATAAATCCTTGACAAATGTCGGGGAGTTTGTTAAATCCTGGACTGCTGTTGAAGAGTATGTGTGTCTTCAAACTTTGCTTAGAATGTTTCCTCCGGGGATTCCTGTTTTGTTGTTTGAGGAGAACTCCGCTGGGGGATATTGAAAACTCTGTGGGGAGAATGTTTATTCCTTCTTGGGAAAAGAGTTCAGGAGTCTCGGTTGTCTGTTGCTCTACTGAAGGAGTCGAAGTTGAACTGATATCTAGTCGGGTCCAGGTTTCACAGTAACTTTCTGGGGATTGTAGAGTAGTCTACTGGGGAAGAGGAGTTGTGGTCCTTTGATTTGTAGTATTCGGAGAGACAAACTCAAGCTGGGGAATCTGTAGTTTGTTGGGGAAATAAACCATGTTGTTGGTCTGTTAGAGAGGTGACGACTTTGTTGGGGAAAGTCCTCGAGGACTCTCGAGGTTGTTTCAGCTGGGGAAAGGTTTTCAGAGATTAAAATCTTGCTGGGGAATCATCCTATGAAAAGAATTTTGGGGAGATTTGCCACTTCCCCTAGTAGCAAGTGTTTGTGGCACTGCCAGGAAATGTTTGGTTGTGCGTAACCCTTTGCCGAGGTTGACATTCAATGCCCCAAGTGACGGAGATGGAGGCATGCCCCTGGTTACTCTGCACTTCTTTGAGAGATTTCATGGAATCTTGATTGGACTACCCCAGGCGTGCTGGATAGTGACATGTCATTCCCCCTTGTTGATAGAAGATTTTGCAATGGACGTGTCATCCCACTTGAAGTGATTTTGTTCACCGAGAGAGCTCTCGTTCATTGAATATTCATTGTGTGAATTTCTCCGTTGTCAAACAAATAACCATATGCAAACAGTGATATTCAAGTAATGCAAAGTTTATGTTTGTCTTAAAGTTTTGAAAAATGTGTTTTTAGCAAGTACAGAAATTTTGCAATAAAAATTCAACTCTGGATTTTGAGTAAAGCCTTACAGGAGTCAGGATACCTTTTGTAACAGTATGCTTTCGAACTAACCCATGCTTCAATTAGGGCTTTTGAAGGATTGTAATGTGGCTTGGTTCACGGTAAAGGATAAAGGCTCAAAGTGTATTTGTACCCACCCGTTCTTCGTGATGTTCTTCAGTCATAAGCTCAGTTAATTGTGCGTTTGAACTCCAGTTGAGTCTGGAATGACATATTGGTGATGGTTCAGACAAATTAAGTTTGTCGGAAGGAAGTCATTTTTGCAACATTTCTTTCATGTTGTTGAGGATTTGTAGTGACCTCTTTTTGATTTGTTATCCCTGATTTTTGCCTGACTGTTCTTGTTTTGAGATTACAGTCAGCGGGATGCCCCAGTTTTCTTAAGTCTCCTTTGTAGGTTTTGACTTAGTGGGCTCTTCTTTTTTGATAGATAATGACTGCCTATGTGATAGGGAACCATCACCGTCTTTTGATTCCAAAGGAATGTTTCTTGACGTCATTCGTTGTATTACGAGATGAGAGTTTGTGGCTAAACGCGCGTTCGAATTAACTGAGAGACTACCCTGCCCCAAGTTTTTGATTAAAGGTTTCAATTTGTATATAAAGGAAACTTCTACTTCTTTGGCTCGAAGGGGGTGACTAGGGATTATCTTCCTTATAACTTCAGTGTTTAGGATTTGAAAGAATGCCTGTACATCGTCAGCAAGGTCTGTCCAAAAGCATACTGTATGAGATTATGACATTGTTTTCGTCATCCTCCCTCTAAAGGCTTGTAACTTTTAGCAAGAGTTAAATGTCATAAAAATGAGTAAAAAGCATAGTTTAAATGTAATGAAAATGAGTGTATCAAATCAAGACAAACATATGCAATGCATTATTGAAACAAAGTTTGACATTAATAGATAATTGTTTGAACAACAAAAGAAATTACAATTGAAAATTCAAATGAACAGGAGCCTCTTTGTCTGAACTTGTCACTTTAGGTGGAGAGCCTTTGAGGGACGACAGAAGAACTCAGTCTGGCCATCTTGTGTAAACTCCAGCATTCCCCTGTCAATCAAGTCTTGGATCTTATTTTTCAAAGCCCAACAGTCATTCGTATCATGCCCAGGATTATTGGAGTGGTATGCACATAGCATTGGGATGGTATCTAGGAGCAGAGGTATTGGGATTCCGAGGAGGATCCCTTAATGTGATCAACTCTGCCTTTAACATGTGTTATAGCGCTTGAGCCAGTGACATGTTAATCTTAGTGAATTGTCTTTTAGGTGCGACCTCCTTACGCTGATTACCCTATTGTTGTTGGCGAGGTTGTTGTTGGACCCGTGAGGTAGTAGCAAATTGGGGAGGCTGAGCGGTGACTTGATTTCCAATCCTGATTTTTTGCCCCATACGGTTGCAACCGTCTTGACGAAGTTGGTTGACAATGGTTCTCAACTCTTCTTGTCCCCGGGCTAGGCCTTGGATAAGAGCCATCTGCCTTAGCATCTGGGTTCTCATTGCTTCAACCTCAGCTTGTAGTTGTTCCAACCATTCGTCCTTATTGTCTTCAGGATTTTTCTTGGCTAGGTTCCCAGCGAGGAGTGATTTCAACTCTTCCTACCCCTTGAATAGGTTCAAAAATATCTCTTGAAGTTGAGCGTTTTGAGCCTGGATGTCCTTGATAGTCTGCTCTAAAGCCATCTCTACTGAAATAAACAGTAAGAAGATAAGGAGACCCGTATGGGAGAAACCTGTTATGATATGATGCATGATATGTGGATGCATGTTTTCAAGGATCTCGCAGGGTAAACACAAGAAAAAGTTAGAGATTGAATTTCGATCAACATCTTTGATTGGAGAATTTTGTATCAGTGGATGTCCTTCCACGAGAATCAAGCTCACCATGTCAAGTGGGTCATAGCCCTTGACTCATGTTTGTTGTACTTGATCTTTGACGGTGTTTGGTCAGAGGGAAATAAATCCCCCTGCCCCTTGCTAGACGTTTGGTTCATCATAACCTGCATCAAAGACCCTCGAGATCCTTGAAATGGTTATTGAAAATGCTATGGTATGATTTTTATGATGTTATGTACAAATATGCAAGGTAAGCAAGTGTATATACAAATAATCATATTCACACAAAGCAGACAAGTCCTTAAGTTTAGGCTTGCATGGAGTTTGTAGGTAAGTACCCTCTTGAAGTTTAGTTGGCTCAACTTGTCCTAGTTAATAGTAATCGGGTTCTAAGGGATCTCAATATCACCGATCTTTCCCTAAAGTTTCGTTCAATAAGTGATTGACGCGCAACAAAACAAAACTCAAGAGTCAAACCTCAATGAGTGTAGCTTCTAGTATCTACCAACTTCGGACTGCACCAAAGCCGGTCATCTCACTACGTCCTAATGGCCAAGTTGGTCAAGTATGGTTCTAAGGTCAATTGATGCTTCATGACACCACGCGGCGGCCCCGTACTCTCCTTGACTACTCAAGGGTTACCGGTACCAACCAAAGTGCCACATCAACGTAGCTACTGCTTCAACCATGTTGGTATACCCCGCACAGTTCCCTCACAGTTTATTGCTACTTACCTAAAAGGTGCCCCCAAATCCTGGTGTAGGATTTAAAACAAACCCAAACAAGGAACCAAAATTTAAAGCAAACAAATCAAACAATGTAAGCAAGTAAAGGTGATCTAACCCTAAGGTAACCCCACTTTTAAGTATCGTTATCCCCAGCAGAGTCGCCAGTTCTGTGATACTGTGGGAGAACTGACTTGAGGTGTTTCGCATTTTGTGTTCGCAAATGTTGCTGTTTAGCAAGAGTCACCACCGACTTTTCTTTTATCCAATAAGGAAAGGTGAAAAAGCACAGAAAAGACCTGTAGAGATGTTTTTCTTGAGTTCGGGGGGTAGATTATGAAAAGGGAAGGTATTAGCACCCTTTTCATCCATGGTTTTCCATGGGCTCTTAGTTACTCGCTAGATCACTTGCTTCTTGTTTGAAAAGTGTGCTTTGTGTGGTTTTTGAAAGTATTTTGAAAAGGTGCCATCGTTTAGGCAAACTTTGTAATAGTTCTCGTTCGTAAGAACGTATACAAAGTGTTGAGCTTTTGAAAATTTTCAAGTCTTGGGAAGTGTTTTGAAGATGTTTCGAAAGTGATTTTGAAAAGGGTTTCCTTTGTAATGGATCTCGTATCTATAAGAACGCGTACAAAGTGTTGTCTTTTGAAAATGTTTCAAATGAAAGTGTTGGTGTATAAAATGTTTTTTGTTGTTGTGAGCAAGCGAGTAACTGAGAGCGAACCTACCTACTCAAAAGGTCTTAGATGTTCTTTTCCTCCTCCTTTAGATGTTTCTATCTTACCATTGATTTGGTAAGAAGCCCCATCGTTGGATGTGAAGGGACGAGCGTTGGGTCATCGTATGACCATGATAACAATGTTGTGAGATGACTTAGCACTTTTTCTTTAGGGACTAAGATCATTTTGAGAGGCAACATTGATAGCGTCATCGAGGGACTATGATCTTTTTCGATTTGTTTGTGCTAAGACCTCCCACATGCATAACATGGCCATTTTTATAAGGTAACAAGTGAGATTACCCTAAGGGTGCATGTGTGCAAGTGTGTTTGATTGCATGCATTTGTCTTTTATTTTTAGTGGTCTACTTGTTGGTTTAATCTTGCCATACACGCCTAATTATTATACAGTATATGAAAGTAAATAAAAGTGCATAAATGTAAAGTCCTATGCTATTACAATATTTAGGGGATGGGGGTACATATTTACGAATGGGGATTGCAAGTAAAAATAAGTCCTAAGTTACTATTACAACCATATTGAAATAATGTACAAAAAATGTAAAATGGACTTGTTTAGGAAATGTTTTTGTCTTAAGGAAATAAAATAAAATAAAATATTTTTATGTTTTTTATGTTAAAAAAAAGATGAAAAGGAAAATAAATGCAAAAAAAAAAAAGAAACAGCGTGTTGCTGCAAACAAAGAAACAAGGATCAGAAGTTTTGAAGCCAGGCGTATGACTCAGCAGGAAACGTCAGTGGAGTCAGAAGTTCTGGATGCATACACTCTGAGGTCCTGCAAAAACGTCAAGGGAAAGGGAACAAAAGTTCTGGATTGATACCTTCTAAAGTCCTGCAAAAAACGTTAGAGTGAAAACAAAGGTTCTGGATGGTGTTCAACCAGTGAACCAAAAGTCAGAAGTTCTGTATTACATTGAAATAGTGAGAAAACGTCAGCAGTTCAGTGTATTTGACATGTAAGGAGAACTTAGAAGTTATGTGCTTTGTTAAGATTGTAAGAGAACATCAGAAGTTCAGTTTTGTGCTGAGCCAGTGGGTGAACATCAGAAGTTCAGTGTGTGTTAATAGTGAGAAAAATCATGGAAGTTCTGTGTGTTAAAATAGTGAAGAGAACTCAGAAGTTCTGCGTGCTTAAACAGTGAGAAAATCCTAGAAGTTCTGTGTGTTAAAATGATGAGTGAACAACAGAAGTTCTGTGTTATATTTCAGCTCTTAATCAGCACAACAACAATTTATTTAGTTCAACAAATCAGAATGATCACAACACAACAAATTATAGAAGTTCCAATCCTAAGTCTGAGCCTAGCATTATTCTAGAAGTTCTGATCCATAGTTTTTCTATTCATAAAATGATATGTACAACATTAATACTATGATATTTACATGCTAATGATGTTCAGAATGAAAAACAAGTAAAGTCGGGAAGACTTACCTGGGGCGTGCTTGGAGTTTTAAGTGGATGCCTTTGGATGTTCTGAGTCAGCAAGAGAAACAGAAGAGTGGTTGTGTTCTTTGATTCAAAAGGAAGAATAAAGGTTTGTTTTTGTGTATGAGAAATATGGATTTTTATGAAGGTTTCACAACTTCCTTTTCTCTCTTTTGATGGTTCTTTCTTTCCAAAAGCCAGCCCCTCCTTCAAAGTTCAGCCCCCTTGAATATATGATGGAGCCAAGTATTTATAGATGAATTTGTTGTGATATTTAGGGGGGAAAAATAGGATTTGAACCTATTTTGGCATCCTGTTCCTTTGCTTTTTCCTCACAGTTTTCGTATGCTAGTTTGGTGTAATCATGAGATGCAGGCGTAGGCTGAGCTAGCTGTTGGTCATAGGTTTGCATCAAGTTGTATAAGCAAGGTTTTAGGATTTGGTCAAGTTCTGACCAAAGCTTTGAAAATGGCCTTCATATGCTGAAGCACTGCCTTGTCTTTGAAGCAAGCATGGTGGCTGTCAGCAGGAATTAAGGAAAAGCAAAAGCATAATTGCTATCCCAAGACAGTAGAGGTACACGTGTTGAAGATCCTTTGGATAAAGACTCAGAAGGTGGTTGTGAGCATTAAATGGGCATTAAATGATGATGAGACTTGTAACGACCAGAAATCCTACAACGTGATACTCTACACCAAGGCTTTGTTCTGGATTAGAAGTTCTACTTCAGCGTAGCATCCATCCTATGATCTTTGTATCTTCTAGCTCCATCATGTTCTGAAGGAGCTTTCATACTTTCTAGAAAGCTTACAGCACGCTCCTTAACCTTCTTTGCATTACCCTAGCAAATTCTGACTGAACTTGCGTAGATGCTGAAGAGCCATGTTCTGACTGGAAACTATGTGCTGAACCATGTTTCTGACTGCTCCTGCCTGGAGGCTGGCTCAGAAGTTCTGAAGTGTCATTTTTCTTAAATACTTAGAAAAAATCCCAAGTATTTAGAAATTTGGCTTTTCCACAGTAAATTTGACTTTGAACTTTTTGGTGATACAAACTTCATATTCCAACATGTCTTGATGAAATGTGATTCTTGAGATTTGATGTTGATCCAAAAGTCAAAGTTTGACTTTTCTTGTATGCAAATGACCATTTCGCCCTTGTGAATGGTTTGCTTGGAAAATTGATAATTCAAGGCTTGGAAATTTGATAGAAGCAAACCTGGGATCCAGGGTGATCTCTTGTGAAAAGAGAGGGCAAATTTTGGGGTGCAACACATAGAAACCAAGGCAAAGATCAATCATCCTCATCTTCTGTTTAATCATCTGAAGACCAGCATTAAAGAGACAAGAGAGGAAGAAAGAACCAAGAGAGACTGGATACCTCTTGGCAGGCTCATCTCAGATATTCTGATAGAAAACAAACTGGTAGAACATCTGACTGAGGCGTAACAAGTCAGCCCTCTGGAAGCTTATGCTGGTAAACCTCTGAATGCTAAGAATCTAAAGAAGATGAAGATCCTTGAAACCGTCAAGAAGGATCCAACAATAACAACCAAGGAAGTCATTACAACTAGAAGAGTATCTCTGGAGGTTTTTCCTCTCTTCTCTCAAACAAATGCTTCTCTAGAAATTATTATCAGGTATCTGGATGCTTGCAAAAGGGACAAGACAAATCCAGAAGTGAACATCCATGATTTGAGGCAACAACATCTAGAAGTTGCTCCAAGAAAATCAAGGAAAAGGGAAGCCACCGGAGAAGGATCTTCTCGGAAGATTACCAAGGCTGCTAAGAAGAAAGGTAATCCATCTTTTATTTCTGTTATTGAATCAGTTATGTTATCAACATCTGAAAACCCTTCCTCTCCAAAACCCACAGAAGATCCATACACAAACCTTTGATGAATTTTACATTGAATTTGACCCTTCATTATCCCTATATAACCTTTTGGACAATCCACCTACTACCCATTTTGACCAAAATCAGCCTGAACTTGCTCAAGTTCTTTCTGATATTGATTAATTTGATCCGCTATTTCAAGCTCCCAACTTAGAAAATACAAATTTTGAAGCTCCCCACTCAGAAAATCCAAACTTTGACTCTGATACCACAACATCTATTCCTGGAATCACCCGCCCTCGCTTGGTCTCACAACCACTCACTATCCACTCCATCCCAAATATTCCATCTCCCTATCATTCCACTTCACCAAAATCACCACATTCACCCATTATTGTCTCTGATTCTCCCTCTCCAAACAACCATCCAGAAGATCCCCTTTGCACAGTTATAGACTTAGAAGCTTTGGACAATCTTGTCTCATGCTCTCAAAAAATTGACGTACTAAAACCAAAACCAAAAATCACCAAAGCATATGTTGGTAAAAATTTGTTGATTTTTGAAACAGAAATACAGGAATGGGCTAACTCTCTGAAGCCAGCTTTCTTAGAGAATCTTAATCCTGCTGCTTCTAATTCACATTGGAGTTCAGAAAATGGTTCAATTCTGAATCCCAGAAACTTAAGGAGTTGAGTTATGAAATTGCTCAACAGAACTTCTGTGATTATCTGAATGTCTTTAAAGATCAAGTTCTGCGTCACTGGGAAAAGAAACCACTTCTTCTGCTAGACAATGCTCCTTCGGAAGATCACAAGCCTTTAGAATATGATGAACCATCCTCTGGTACTCTACCTCTGGTTAGGGTTCTAGACAAAGGAAAGGAAGTTAAAGAAGCTCATGAGTCAGAATCAACCACAGCTTGCTCTGAAAAGGTGATACCCTCTGTTGATATACCCTCTTCATCTCTTGTGCTGCAAACTCTGGGGGAGTTGAAGAAAGAGAATGCAGGGTTTTAAGGAAAGACTTGACAAGCAGGATGATATATGCAAGGAAATCAAAGGGATGCTTAGGAAATAAGAAGAGTCAAACACTCAGATTAAGAGTTTGTTAGAAGCCCTATTCACACGACTTCCTCCACCTCAATCTTAGTTTTGAAATTTGTTTTCTTTACTGTGTTCAGTTTATTTGTTTCCTTCTGAATGTGTTTATTGCACTCCTTTTAAATATAAATCATCTTTTATTACTTAAAGTTTTTTTATTGCTTTTTGATTCTTGACAAAAAAGGGTAAGAATAATCTCCAGGGAAGTATTTCTTCTCTATCTGAGTGTTCAACTCAGGGGGAGACCTTAAATACTTTATGTTCTTTATGTGTCTATTGAAATATCCAAATTTTTGTAATCATCAAAAAGGGGGAGATTGTTAGAACATAGTTTGATTCTACAACCCTTGTAAGAGTTTTGATGATAACAAACACTCAAATAACAACTATGCTCCCTAAATAAGTACTTTGTTTTGCAGAGAAGTTTTGATGGAAGAAGGACATAAGATAAGTTAGATAGTTGTTTCAACTCTGATTCTATACATCTCTTAAAGAAGTTCTAACGCTGCAAACAGGAACTCTGTGTTTCTGATTCACAATGTTCTGGAAACAAGCAACGATAACTTTCATCTTCTGAAGCAAGAATGTTCTGAAGCGTTACAACTCACTTAATGTTATTCAAAAAGTAAAGGATGAAAGGGGACAAGGATCTCTATTTTTGGAAAGCTCTTCAATTATCATTTATCAACATTCTAAAAGCTTTCCCATGCGTTGCCTATTTAAACAAAGCTTGAAGGAGAAATCATTTACGATTTTACGCACAACAAACAAGTCATCTTCACCACCTTCAAACGTACTGAATCTCAATTGTGTAAAACATAACTTGTGTGATACTGTTTTATAAGAAAACACTTTTTGTACACTCTCTTAAATATTGTTAGTGTAATCAAGTTTGATTAGTGGATTAAGACCTCGTTGAGAGAGGCGAAATCACCTTGGCGGGTGGACTAGAGCAGTTTAAGTTCAAATGAACCAGGATAACCAACATGTTCTTTTCTTTAAGTTTTTAAAATCCCAATTCAAACCCCCTTCTTGTGTTTTTCCATTCTTCACAAAGCTCTGTATGTCTCTATTGAATGCAGGGGCACTACTATAGCTCATGTATTGGTTGATACTGGCTCCTCACTAAATGTTCTACTGAAGGGTTCCCTTGACAGACTTGATTGCGAATGGGTTGTACTGAAACCTAGTGATATTGTGGTAAGAGCCTTCGACGGTTCAAAGATGATGGTACACGGAGAAGTGGATCTTCCGATTAAGGTAGGATCTCAATTCTTTGAATCTACCTTTTATGTGATGGATATTCGACTTACTTATTCTTGTTTACTCGGACGCCCCTGGATCCATGGGGCCGATGCCGTAACTTTAACCCTACAACAAAAGCTAAAATACCCCGTAAAGGAAAAGGTTATAACAGTCTGCGGAGAAGGAGAGTATATGGTTAGCCACTTGAACTCATTCTGGTATGTTGAGATGGACAGCGAATTCATCGAGACTCCCTGTCAGACTTTAGAAGTTATACCTCCTGTGATCGGTGGAAATAGAACTGACTGTTTTGGAATGCTGGTTCGCGTTTGCGTTTTTCAAAATGTCGCGGTAAGCAAGAGTCGCCACCGTATTTTATTTTCTCCAACAAGGAAAGGACAAAAGCACAACAAAATTCCTTTTCGAGATGTTTCTCGGGTTCGAAAGGTAGATTATAGAAAGGGAAGGTATTAACACCCTTTCTATCCGTGGTTATCCACGGGCTCTTAGGTACTTGCTCACTATGTTTTCAAAAAGATTTTGCTTTTCTTGTGTTTGTGGGTTTTGAAAAAAAGTTTGTTTGTAAACTTCGATTTAACTCTTGTATCTGTCCTCAAGAGTGTATGAAGTGTTGTTTGAAAACTTTTGTCAAAAAAGTGTAGGTGCGAAAAGTATTTTTGTTTTGAAAGAGCAAGTATATAAGAACCTCTACCTACTCAAAAGAAATTAAGCTGTGTAAATGTCCTTTAGACAGTACTATCCCACTATTGAGAAGTAGGTAGCACCGTCGTTGGAGTTTTTGGGTCAATTCGATTATGGGACACGTGGTCACTAAAGCAATGGTATGACGCCTTAGCGGTAACCCTAATGTCTTAGATCATTTTTTATCGAGGCAACCATTTCGAGGCAACATTGATCTTTAGACAGGAGGGCGACCTCTAAAACACCCTATACTCAATGACCATGTCGAGGGAACCAAGTGAGGCGTACCCTAGGAGTGGCATGTGCGAGTGTGTCAGGTTTCAATTATGTTATCTTTGTACATGTTATGGTGAGCTACGATTGATTTTACTTTCAGAGAGATCTTGTCATGCATAGCCTAGTTAGCATACATCTAGCAGTTAATAGTTGCGGGAAATAAAACTAAGCTATTACAAGGCGTCGGGTATTTACATCGCCAAAAACAAACCCTTGAAAAGTAAATTGCGGGAAATAAATGAAAGCGATAAAAAGTCCTAATTAAAGCTATTACATCCTCGGAACAATTACATAATTGGAATAACAAATAATATGCGCGAGAAAAATTGGATCGGAGAGTTTTTAGGGTTTTGACCCTTTTTGAGAAAGAAAGATATTTTTTATTATTTATGAATTTAATTAAATTAAACCTAGACTAATTAATTAAATAAATAAAAGAAAGATATTTTTTTTTGAGTTTTTTTATGTTTTAAGGAAATAAAAATAAAGATGATTAAAATTGTCAAGAACCCTAATTCTATGTTGATTTTAAATTATTGCAAAAAAAGTTAGAATTATCCTAATTAAAACTAAATTAGTTAATTATATTTATTTACAAAAATAATAAAAGGGTGAAATTAATTTTAATAAATAATAATAAAAAATATTATATTTTTTAGTTTTCTGATTTTATTATGAAAAAATTAATTTGTTTAATTAAGTAATAATAATAATAATTAATAATAAAAACAATTAAATGAAAAAATATAAAAGAAGAAAAAAGGAATAACCCAGGGGGTGATGGGCCCAAGAGGAGGTGTGTTTGGAAATCTGAAGCCCAATTGCTGCAAGCCCTTTTGACTTTTCTAGATCGTCCATACGCATGTTGACTAAGGACTATGGTAGTCATTCCATCCTGGCCTTCAGATTTGGCCAGGAGCCACTTGGCATGCTGAGATTTGAAGCATATGGTAGACTCCCTTTGTAAGCTTACACAAGAACGCCTGAAGAAAAAAATCAAATAAACATTTGGGGGACCTGGGATTCGAACCCAGGTCCCAATAGCTTTTCCATCCACCTGCTTGCCAACTCAACTAGCGCGTTTCTTTGTTATCATAATGAGATGAAATTATTATATATGAAAACAATTAAAACGCTGTAAAATAAAAGCAAACACGTGCTTTTTCAAATTAACCACTCAAATGCCAACACCTCATCATCTTCTTTGTTTTTCCTGCATATTCAGAATCAGATAGCGGGGGTTTTTAACCTCCACTATCTAGCTGCACGAAAAATAGCGATTAGAAATCTAGCAAGCATAAATATTTCGCGAGGGGTGGGTTATGTTCGTCTTGGCCACACGAGTTCAGTCATGTATCTCATGAGTCCCAATTTTTCCTGGTTCAGAAAGCCCTAATTGAAAGCTCAAGAACCCTAGAAATTTGATCATGGTATCTTTTGATTCAGGGCGTTATAGTTCAATTAAATTATGCCATTAGCTTCGTATGGTCTCTAGCAATGCAAAACAATCACTAAAACATGTTAAATGCGCATGAATCAAGATATATATTTCTGAATAAGAAAGGCAAACCGTGAAACTGTATTCCTTGATTTCTTAAGCTTTGATGTCTGAATTTGATTGCAAAACACTCCTGGGAACTCCTGTAAGGTGTTTGGATTAATAGCACGCCTTGAATTGGCCTAGATTGCAAGAATAGGTTTTCAATTTTCTTGGAATTTATTGAATGTGCTATGGCTGTTTCTGCAGCTTTCCATCGTCCACTAGGTCAGGGTTAGCTTGCTTATGTATAAGGGAAACAAATTAGGTCAAGAAGCTGGGCCAATATCCATTGCATTGATGTTTAAATCCTTGATTGAAAATCAAATATTTTTGATTCTTCATGATTGGACAAAGTTGCCAAAATTGGATTTTTTTTGTATCTTTGACTTGTGCACGAATTTTCCAGCATGTTTAGGTCATATTTGCTTCACAAAAAGATTTAAAAATCAAATCTTCTATTTTCTTATGATTTAAATTGATTAAATGAATTAATATTAATTAAAAATCCAATTAATCAATAAAAATAAGAAAATAAATCCAATTAATCTTGATGGGTCGTGCATAGGTCATGGGTGAAGTTTCAAGAACAGATTTGAGGCCCATTAGTAAAAAGAAGGTGTTTTGAGCAAAGTTGACTTTTGCAAATTCATAAACATTTCCCAACTTCTCCAATGCACAACATGCTCAATTTTGATCATATGACCATGTTCTTGGACATTTTGGAAAGCTCATGATGTCCTCTAACCAATGCCTTTGGTCCCATGTAATTTGGATTTACCAATCTCAAGTTATGGCCTTTGACTCAAAGTGCACTTTTGTTGACTTTTGAATTTGACCTATAATGTAAAAAATGGTAACTTCTTGTGAGAGCATTTCTTGAACTTGGAGTATGAAGATGGATTGTAGGAAATTGCATCCCCTTCAAAATGAGCATTGGATGGGATTTTTCTGACAAACCATGAAAAAGTTATGCCCTGGTCAAGATACAGTTGACTTTTCTACTGTCCAAAAATAGTAACTTTTTGCATCTTGATGATTTTTGAGCTATTCTTGTGGAATCATGATCAAGACTTGATCAAATGATGATTGTGACCTCAAAATAAGATGTTGACCAAAAATTCCGACTTTTGACTGCAAAATGACCATTTTGCCCCTGCAGTTGACTATAGATCAAATGGAGCTTTTGATTGTTCAAACTGGCACTGTGAGTCTTGAAACTTGGCATGTAGGTGCTTGAGAATGTATATAGGCCTATGAGACTTGATTGAACCATTTAAAACTCCAAATTCCTTGAAAGAACCAAAACCCTAATTTCAGCTGTCTTAGGAGGTGGTTTGACTGTCTACCTCTTGAGCCATTTTGAACCATTTGAGGATCATTCTTGACAAATCTTGAGGAATATGGGGAGGGAAAATTTTGGGGTACAACAGTTGCCCCTGTTCAATCTTCTTAAACCTGAGGATGTAGATTGGCTTGCGTGCCTTTCGTGATCCGAAGGTGGAAGATGATTGAACACTAAAGTGCCCAAAAATTTGCACTCGCATGGTGTAGTATCAGCAATGTGATGTCGGGAATGGGCTTACATATGCCATTTGGAGAGATGATGGATAAGAGGATGGGCTTATAGATGCCACCTGGAGATTGTTGGTAGAAGGATGGGCTTATAGATGCCATCTGGAGATTGTTTGTTGTGATTTCGTAAGTTGAAAGAGGGAACCTGTGTAGGGTTGCCTGTTGATGAGTCCGTGTGAAACTTCATCTGAAATAGAGAAGGAACCGGTGTAGGGTTGCCTGATAATGAGTTCGTGTAAAACTTCATCTGAAAGAGAGAAGGAACCGGCGTAGGGTTGCCTCATGGTGGGTTGTCTTCAATGACGGGTTGTCTTCATTGACGGGTTGTCTTCATTGACAGGTTGTCTTCATTGACGGGTTGTCTTCATTGACAGGTTGTCTTCATTGACGGGTTGTCTTCATTGACAGGTTGTCTTCATTGACGGGTTGTCTTCATTGACGGGTTGTCTTTATTGACGAGTTGTCTCTATTGACGGGTTGTCTTCATTGACAGATTGTCTTCATTGACAGGTTGTCTTCATTGACGGGTTGTCTTCATTGACAGGTTGTCTTCATTGACGGGTTGTCTTCATTGACGGGTTGTCTTCATTGGCAAATTGTCTTCATTGACGGGTTGTCTTCATTGACGGGTTGTCTTCATTGACAAGTTGTCTTCATTGACGGGTTGTCTTCATTGACGGGTTGTCTTCATTGACAAGTTGTCTTCATTGACGGGTTGTCTTCATTGACAGGTTGTCTCTATTGATGGGTTGTCTTCATTGACAGATTGTCTTCATTGACAGGTTGTCTTCATTGATGGGTTGTCTTCATTGACAGGTTGTCTTCATTGACGGGTTGTCTTCATTGACGGGTTGTCTTCATTGACAGATTGTCTTCATTGACGGGTTGTCTTCATTGACGGGTTGTCTTCATTGACAGGTTGTCTTCATTAACGGGTTGTCTTCATTGACAGGTTATCTTCATTGACAGGTTTGCATCAGAAAAATCTTTTGGAATCGACTTAGCTGATTTTGTCTCCATTGACTGTCTTCGCCTTAGAAAAATCTTTAGGAATCAATTTAACTGGTTTTGTCTCCCTTGACTAGCTTCAGAAAAATCTTTAGGAGTCGATTTAACTGGACTAGAGGAGGGTTTTTTTTATAATGATGTGATGAAGGAATCTGAGATGATTGCTACTCCAAATAGATGATGAAGGAATCTGGGACGATTACTACCTCAGCAGGATGATGAAGGAATCTAGGACGATTACTACCTCAGCAGGATGATGAAGGAATCTTGGACGATTACTACCTCAACGGGATGATGAAGGAATCTTGGGTGACTTCTACCTCAACGGGATGATGAAGGAATCTTGGACGATTACTACCTCAACGGGATGATGAAGGAATCTTTGACGACTACTACCTCAACGGGATGATGAAGGAATCTTGGACGACTACTACCTCAACAGAATGATGAAGGAATCTTGGACGACTACTACCTCAACGGGATGATGAAGGAATCTTGGACGACTACTACCTCAACAGGATGATGAAGGAATCTTGGACAACTACTACCTCAACAGGATGATGAAGGTATCTTGGACGATTACTACCTCAACAGGATGATGAAGGAATCTTAGACGATTACTACCTCAACGGGATGATGAAGGAATCTTGGACGACTACCACCTCAATGGGATGATGAAGGAATCTTGGACGACTACTACCTCAACAGGATGATGAAGGAATCTTGGACGATTACTACTCCAAAAGGGCGATGAAGGAATCTTTGACGACTGCTACTCCAAAAGGTTGACTTTTATCTGTCGATCGATCTTTCCTGAATAGGTAAAGAGTTAGTTGTATGCAATGTCATGATGTATGAGATGCATGATGTCATGATGTTCTCCAGAATAAATGGGGTCGTGTCGTATGCACTTTATCATGTATGTAAATAGGAGATGTGAAATGTGATATGTTTATGAATGTATTTTCGTCTGGGAAAATAAATCCTTGACAAATTCCGTGGAGTTTGTTAAATCCTGGGCTGATATTGAAGAGTCTGGTTGAATTCTTCGTTTCCACTGGGGATGATGCACAAAGATGATTGCAGGAATAAACCTGTAGGAGAAGATGACTCAGTTGGGGAATAAACCTGGTGAAGAGATTACTCTGCGGGGAATTACTCTGTGGGGAAGAGGTACTTCACTGAGATTTGAACGATAGCTCCGCTGGGGACTCCGTTGATAAGCTCTGTTGGGGATAGAAAGAACTTCGCTGGGGATGATCTTTCAGTTGCAACTTGCTGAGGATAACCCAATTAGACTCTTGTGGGGAAGATCTCTGAATTTGGCTGGGGAGATGCACTTGTTCTCTGCAGGGGACAAGCTTCCAGAATCTATTGGGGAAGATGATTCAACTCTGGCGGGGAAGCCTTTTTTAGAATGCGCTGGGAAATGGCTCCACTGGGGGTATCTTGTATTCTGCCGGGGAACCTTCTCATATTTCGTTGAGGAATATTAAGACTGCCAGGGATGCTCTTTACGCTTGCTGGGGAATATCTTTATACTCCGCTGGGGAATATTTAGATCTACTGGGGATACCCAACTTCTTTAGGGCTGATGGTAGACCAACTCTGCTTGGGGAGAGGATCGCTGATTTGCTCATAGTTGCAAGTCTCAGTGGAGAGAGCTACCATTACTGTCTTACTCTGCGGGTAGTGACGATATCTTGGTCATACTCTTCAACTGAATCTACCTTGTACCTGGAGGACAGAGCAGCTTGTACAGTTCAGACAATTCTTATTGCCCCAGTTTCTACGGGAGAAGAAGGCCTATGAGGTGCTTGATAACTGCCAATTGACAAATCTTCTTCTGGTAGGCAAGTGACGAGATGACGAGACATAGTCGTACGCTTTGATCCCTAATTTTTGCCTGGACCGCCCTTTCGGGTTTTCAGTCCATCGGGATACCCTTTTTTGCCCAAGCCGCCTTTTCAGGTTTTCGACTTGCCGGGTGTACAAATTTTTTCATTTTCATCCCTTATTTTTACCCGAACCCTTTTGGTTCGCTGGGAAGCCCTTATTTTTGCCTAGGCCAGTCGACCTAGCGGGTCTTTGATTATGCTTAGTATTTTTTTTACTATGTCCACATTCTCAGAGTGCAGGGAGTTGTCACTGTCGGTAGTGTTGTATTGCCATACTACCAGAAGATGTTTGATCGTGCAAGATTTGTCGCTGGAATTCATGTCCAATGCCCCAGTTGATTCAGATGGAGATCTGCCCCTGGCTATTTGGTATTTTGAGAGATTCCTTGAATCTTGACTTGACTAACCCAGATGACGGACAATGATCATGTCTGCCCCTTGGTTGGAAGTGTTTTTCCACTTGAGGTGGTCCTTGAGAAGATTTTTGTTCACTAGATATTCGTCGTGTGAATTTCTCTACTGTTCGAACAAATAGCCATATGCAAACAATGTTATTCTAAGAATGCAAAGCTTATGTCTGTCTTGAAGTTTTTAAAAATGCAGTTTTCAATAAAGCAAGTGAATTTTTGTAAGACGTAATGTCAACTCAAGATTTTACAGCAAGCCCTACAGGAGTCAGGATACCCTTTGTAACTGTATGCTTTCGAACTAACCCATGCTTCAGCTAGGACTTTTAAGGGTTATAACGTGGCCTGGTTCACGGTTTAAGAAACAAAGGATAAAGGCTCAAATTTTATTTGTACCCACCCGTTCTTCGTGATGTTCTTCGATCCTAAACTCAGCTAATCGTGCATTTAGGTCCTGTTTGAGTCTTTGCTCTGATATTCCGGTGATGGTTCAGATACTGATAGTTTATTTTGAATAGGCAGTCATTTTTTTGAGAGTTTGCAGGATCTCTTCCCTTTTGGTTTTATTATCCCTGTTTTTTTTTGCATGAACTATTTCTTTTGTGTTTACAGTCAGCAGGATGCCCCAGTTTTTGTAAGTCTCCTTCATAGGATTTGACTTATTGGGCTTTTGTTTTTTTTGAAAGATAACGACTGCCTGTCTTGACGATTATAGGGAACCATCACCATCTTTTGTTTTGGAAGGACTTCTTTGATGTCATTCATTGTGCACCTGGATCAACTGAGAAAACTACCCTGCCCCAGGTTATAATTAAGGGTTTTAATTTTTGAAAAGAAAAACTCCAACTTCTTTGGCTCAAAGGGGTTAACTAGGGATTATCCTCCTTATAACTCCACTGTTTAGGATTTGAAACAATGCATGTACCTCATCAGCGGGGTTTATTCAAAAGCATACTGTAAAGATCGTGGTATCGTTTTCGTCGTCCTCCCTCAAAAGGCTTAGAATTTTTAATCGAGAGTTGAACATCACAAGAAATGAAAGCAATTTGAATATAGTGAATACGAATGGATTGATTCAAAACAGACATATGCAATGCATTGATAAAGTAACGAAGTTTGACATGAATAAATGTTTGAACAATCAAAAGAAAATTACAAATTGAAAATTCTAATGAACAAAAAAAAAGTCTTCTCGGCTCAGGACTTGTCACTTCAAATGGTGAACCTTGGAGGATTGGTAGAAGAACTCAGCCTGACCATCCGGTGTGAATTCCAAAGCTCCTTCGTCAATCAGGTCTTGAATTTTGTTTTTCAATGTCCAACAACCATCAGTATCATGCCCCGGGCTATTGGAATGGTATGCGCACCTTGCATCAAGATTGTGCTTTGGGGAGGCTGTGTTGGGATTCTTAGGAGGGTCCCTTAACGTCACCAGATTCAATCTTAACAGGTGTTGTAAAGCTTGAGACAGCGACATGTTGAGCTTGGTAAATTGCCTCCTGGGCATGTTTGGCTTACTCTGATCAGACCATTGTCCTTGGCAAGGTCTTTGTTGGACCTGTGAGGTAGTAGCAACTTGGAGAGGTCTATTCTTCATCAAACCAGACCTTTGACTTCTCGGAAGTTGATTAATGACTTTATCCTCAGTCTTGACTATTTGCTTCATACTGTTGTATCTATCTTGATGAAGCTGGTTGATCATGGTTCTCAACTCTTCTTGCTCCCGAGCTAAGCCTTGGATAAGGGCCATCTGCCCCAGCATCTGGGTTCTCATTGCATCTACCTCAGCTTGCAGGTGCTTCAGCCGTTCGTCCTTATTGTCTTCAGGACCTTTCTTGACCAAATTCCCCATGAGGAGTGTTCTCAACTCTTCCTGCCCCTTGGATAGGTTTAGGAAGATTTCCCTGAACTGAGTCTCTTGAGTATGAATATCCTGGTTGTCTTGTTGGAGAGACATTGCTGAAATAAACAGCGAAAACATGAGATACCTGTAAAGGGTGACCTGTTATGCAATGATAGGTATGTATGCAATGTTTTCAAGGATCTCGCAGGGTAAACAGGAAACTGTTAGAATTTGAATCTTGTAGCTTTGATTGGAGAAACTTCATGTTATTAAGAGTTCTTCTTCAAGAGTCAGGCTCACCATATCGAGTGGGTCATAGCCCCTGACTCAAGCTATCGTGCTTGGATTTCTGGACAACCTTGGCTAGAGGAAAATAAATCCTCTTTTCCCCTTGCTAGACATTTGGTTCATCATGACCTGCATCACAAACCCTTGAGATCCTTGAAATGGGTTAGTCCTTATGCAGGATATATGCAATGTTATGATGTTATGATGTTATGATAAATGCACACCATAAGTATTCACAAAAGGCAAACATGGTAAAGGCACACAAGTCACACAAGACAGCCCTTAGAGTTCAGGCTGGCATGAAGTTTAGGTACTACCCTCTTTCAGTTTCAGTTGGTTAAGACATGTCCTAAAAATAGTAACCGGGTTCTAGAGGATCTCAATATCACTAACTACCCTCAATCGGTCATAATTCTAGTTTGGCAACCTTTTCTTGCGGCCGGAACCATCGCGAGAGTTTAGCCTCAATGAGTGTAGCATACTGCTACTGTTCTATGGCCAAGTTGGTCAATTTAAGGTTCTAAGGTCAGTTGGTGCTTAATGACTCCTCAGAAGACCCATATTCTCCTCGTTCCAACACAAGGGATATCGGTACAGACCAAGGTGTCACACCAACGTAGCTACTGCTTCACCCGTGTCGGTCTACGCCGGACAGGTCCCTCACAGTTTATTGCTACTTACCTAAAGGGTATTCCCCAGATCCGGGTTAGGATCTATGAAACTCCGATACCAGCCCACAAAATTAAAGCACACAAAGCATACAATTGAAAACATGGTGATCTAATCCTAAGGTACACCTCACTTATAAGAAAAATCCCCAGCAGAGTCGCTAGTTCTGTGATCGGTTGAAATAGAATTGATTGTTTTGGAATGCTGGTTCGCGTTTGCGTTTTGCAAAATGTCGCCGTAAGCAAGAGTCGCCACCGTCTTTTATTTTCTCCAACAAGGAAAGGACAAAAGCACAGCGAAATTCCTTTTCGAGATGTTTCTCAGGTTCAGGAGGTAGATTATAGAAAGGGAAGGTATTAGACCCTTTCTATCCGTGGTTATCCACGGGCTCTTAGGTACTTTCTCACTATGTTTTCAAAAATATTTTGCTTTACTTGTGTTTGTGGGTTTTGAAAAAAAGTTTGTTTGTAAACTTCGATTTAAATCTTGTATCTGTCCTCAAGAGTGTATGAAGTGTGGTTTGAAAACTTTTTTCAAAAAAGTGTAGGTGCGAAAAGTATTTTTGTTTTGAAAGAGCAAGTATCTAAGAACCTCTACCTACTCAAAAGAAATTAAGCTGTGTAAATGTCCTTTAGACAGTACTATCCCACTATTGAGAAGTAGGTAGCACCGTCGTTGGAGTTTTCGGGTCAATTCGATTATGGGACACGTGGTCACTAAAGCAATGGTATGACGCCTTAGCGGTAACCCTAATGTCTTAGATCATTTTTTATCGAGGCAACCGTTTCGAGGAAACTTTGATCTTTAGACAGGAGGGCGACCTCTAAAACACCCTATACTCAATGACCATGTCGAGGGAACCAAGTGAGGCGTACCCTAGGAGTGGCATGTGCGAGTGTGTCAGGTTTCAATTATGTTATCTTTGTACATGTTATGGTGAGCTACGATTGATTTTACTTTCAGAGAGATCTTGTCATGCATAGCCTAGTTAGCATACATCTAGCAGTTAATAGTTGCGGGAAATAAAACTAAGCTATTACAAGGCATCGGGTATTTACATCGCCAAAAACAAACCCTTGAAAAGTAAATTGCGGGAAATAAATGAAAGCGATAAAAAGTCCTAATTAAAGCTATTACATCCTCGGAACAATTACATAATTGGAATAACAAATAATATGCGCGAGAAAAATTGGATCGGAGAGTTTTTAGGGTTTTGACCCTTTTTGAGAAAGAAAGAGATTTTTTATTATTTATGAATTTAATTAAATTAAACCTAGACTAATTAATTAATTAAATAAAAGAAAGATATTTTTTTTTGAGTTTTTTTTATGTTTTAAGGAAATAAAAATAAAGATGATTAAAATTGTCAAGAACCCTAATTCTATGTTGATTTTAAATTATTGCAAAAAAAGTTAGAATTATCCTAATTAAAACTAAATTAGTTAATTATATTTATTTACAAAAATAATAAAAGGGTGAAATTAATTTTAATAAATAATAATAAAAAAATATTATATTTTTTAGTTTTCTGATTTTATTATGAAAAAATTAATTTGGTTAATTAAGTAATAATAATAATAATTAATAATAAAAACAATTAAATGAAAAAATATAAAAGAAGAAAAAAGGAATAACCCAAGGGGTGATGGGCCCAAGAGGAGGTGTGTTTGGAAATCTGAAGCCCAATTTCTGCAAGCCCTTTTGACTTTTCTGGATCGTCCATACGCATGTTGACTAAGGACTATGGTAGTCATTCCATCCTGGCCTTCAAATTTGGCCAGGAGCCACTTGGCATGCTGAGATTTGAAGCATATGGTAGACTCCCTTTGCAAGCTTACAGAAGAACGCCTGAAGAAAAAAATCAAATAAACATTTGGGGGACCTGGGATTCGAACCCAGGTCCTAATAGCTTTTCCATCCACCTGCTTGCCAACTCAACTAGCGCGTTTCTTTGTTATCATAATGAGATGAAATTATTATATATGAAAAACAATTAAAACGCTGTAAAATAAAAGCAAACACGCGCTTTTTCAAATTAACCACTCAGATGCCAACACCTCATCATCTTCTTCGTTTTTCCTGCATATTCAGAATCAGATAACGGGGGTTTTTAACCTCCACTATCTAGCTGCACGAAAAATAGCGATTAGAAATCTAGCAAGCATAAATATTTCGCGAGGGGTGGGTTATGTTCGTCTTGGCCACACGAGTTCAGTCATGTATCTCATGAGTCCCAATTTTTCCTGGTTCAGAAAGCCCTAATTGAAAGCTCAAGAACCCTAGAAATTTGATCATGGTATCTTTTGATTCAGGGCGTTATAGTTCAATTAAATTATGCCATTAGCTTCGTATGGTCCCTAGCAATGCAAAACAATCACTAAAACATGTTAAATGCGCATGAATCAAGATATATAATTCTGAATAAGAAAGGCAAACCGTGAAACTGTATTCCTTGATTTCTTAAGCTTTGATGTCTGAATTTGATTGCAAAAAACTCCTGGGAACTCCTGCAAGGTGTTTGGATTAATAACACGCCTTGAATTGGCCTAGATTGCAAGAATAGGTTTTCAATTTTCTTGGAATTTCTTGAATGTGCTATGGTTGTTTCTGCAGCTTTCCATCGTCCACTAGGTCAGGGTTAGCTTGCTTATGTATAAGGGAAACAAATTAGGTCAAGAAGCTGGGCCAATATCCATTGCATTGATGTTTAAATCCTTGATTGAAAATCAAATATTTTTTATTCTTCATGATTGGACAAAGTTGCCAAAATTGGATTTTTTTTGTATCTTTGACTTGTGCACGAATTTTCCAGCATGTTTAGGTCATATTTGCTTCACAAAAAGATTTAAAAATCAAATCTTCTATTTTCTTATGATTTAAATTGATTAAATGAATTAATATTAATTAAAAATCCAATTAATCAATAAAAATAAGAAAATAAATCCAATTAATCTTGATGGGTCGTTCATAGGTCATGGGTGAAGTTTCAAGAAGAGATTTGAGGCCCATTAGCAAAAAGAAGGTATTTTGAGCAAAGTTGACTTTTGCAAATTCATAAAAATTTCCCAACTTCTCCAATGCACAACTTGCTCAATTTTGATCATATGACCATGTTCCTTGACATTTTGGAAAGCTATTGAAGTCCTCTAACCAATTCCTTTGGTCCCATGTCATTTGGATTTACCAATCTCAAGCTATGGCCTTTGACTCAAAGTGCACTTTTGTTAACTTTTGAATTTGACCTATAATGTAAAAATTGGTAACTTCTTGTGAGAGCATTTCTTGAACTTGGAGTGTGAAGATGGATTGTAGGAAATTGCATCCCCTTCAAAATGAGCATTGGATGGGATTTTTCTGACAAACCATGAAAAAGTTATGCCCTGGTCAAGATACAGTTGACTTTTCTGCTGTCCAAAAATAGTAACTTTTGCATCTTGATGATTTTTGAGCTATTCTTGTGGAATCATGATCAAGACTTGATCAAATGATGATTGTGACCTCAAAATAAGATGTTGACCAAAAATTCTGACTTTTGACTGCAAAATGACCATTTTGCCCCTGTAGTTGACTGTAGATCAAATGGAGCTTTTGACTGTGCAAACTGGCACTGTGAGTCTTAAAACTTGGCATGTAGGTGCTTGAGAATGTATATAGGCCTATGAGACTTGATTGAACCATTGAAAACTCCAAATTCCTTGAAAGAACCAAAACCCTAATTTCAGCTGTCTTAGGAGGTGGTTTGACTGTCTACCTCTTGAGCCATTTTGAACCATTTGAGGATCATTCTTGACAAATCTTGAGGAATATGGGGAGGGAAATTTTGGGGTACAACACCTCCTACCGCTACTGAATATGTTTCTGCTATTCCCAAAGTTTCCAGGGTTCCGCCCAGAATGGCTTCTTTGAAGGATGCTAAAGCTGCCGTAGAAGAAAGTGGTTGTACTGCTTGGGGTCAGCTTCCTGACATTCCATAAATATGAAAATTTTGGGCTGGGTTTCACTGAAGAGGCTCAGAGGGATGTTTGTCACGCTCGTGGTGGAGGGCCACCATTCCGCAATAGCAATAATGGAGTCAATGCAGTATAAGATGCTGACAGTGATTACGACCTTAACAGTTGGATCTTTCCTACCATCGGCAACGGGCTCAGCAACTGGAAGACCGAAGACATTATTTCAATCTCATTTGTTCATGAGTAATATCTACTTTTTGTTTTATTTCTTTCAAAGTTTTGGTTATGTAATTTTTAAACAATGACTTTAAGCCTCGTGCCTTACCTGTGGCACAATGGTCCATTTGTTAAGGATTGTCATTTCATAAACATATTTTCATTTAATAAAGCTTTGGATGTTTTGCATTCAAATTTTATGCTCTTTGTCTTTCTTTTATTTTCATCACTTTTAAATAGCTATGTGTTCTTACACACACCCATACAATAAATTGCAGATCCACATCCACTTTGGATCCCGTTGATAACAATTATGATATTGCCACTTATGACTTTGAAAATCCGATCTACCAAGCCAAGGACGAAGGTGAGAAAGATTGTGAAATACCTGGAGAACTTTCTAGACCATTAGTGCAAGAGGAAAAGGCTATACAATCGCACGAAGAGCCAGTCGAGGTTGTGAACTTGGGTACTGAAGACGACAAGAAAGAAGTTAAGATAGGTGCCAACCTAAAGGACAATGTCAAGAACAGGTTAATTTAGATGTTGCATGAATATGTAGAGATATTTGCTTGGTCATACGAAGACATTCCATGGATCGATACCGATATTATGGTTCACCGTCTGCCGATGAAAGAGGGTTGTTCTCCAATAAAGTAGAAGTTTCGTCGTATGCGTCCCGAGATGTCAGAAAAGATTAAGGCCGAGGTCATGAAGAAATTCAATGTAGGTTTCTTGGTTGTCACATCATATCCTCAATGGGTTGCAAATGTGGTTCTGGTACCAAAGAAAGATGGCAAAGTGTGTATGTGTGTAGACTACAGGGATCTGAATAGGGCAAGCCCCAAAGATGACTTCCTACTTCCACATATTGATGTTTTGGTCGATAACACCGCTCAACACAAGGTGTTCTCCTTCATGGACGTCTTCTTGGGTTATAATCGGATTAAGATGGCACCTGAAGATATGGAGAAAACTACCTTCGTCACACAGTGGGGCACTTTCTGTTACAAGGTTATGCCTTTTGGGTTGAAGAACATCGGTGCCATATATCAACGTGCCATGGTAGCTTTATTCCATGACATGATCCATCACAAGATAGAGGTTTATGTTGACGACATGATTGCCAGGTCTCAGACTGAATAAGAATATCTTGACCATCTACACAAGCTGTTTGAGAGATTGAAGAAGTACAAGCTAAGGTTAAATCCAAACAATGCACTTTTGGGGTAAGGTCCAACAAACTCCTAGGTTTTATTGTCAGTGGTAAAGGTATTGAAGTTGATCCCACTAAGGTCAAAGCTATTTAAGAAATTGTTGTTCCCCATACTGAGAAGGAATTCAAAGGTTTCTTGGGATGACTGAATTACATCGCCAGATTTATTTACCATTTGATCGCTACTTGTGAGCCAATCTTCAAGTTACTGAAGAAAGATCAAGTAATGAAATGGAACAACGACTGTTAGGTAGCTTTTGACAAAATCAAGGAGTACCTCCAAGAACCTCTGATTCTGATGACACCAGTTGAAGGAAGACCTCTGATCATGTGCCTAACAGTGTTAGAGAACTTAATAGGGTGTGTACTGGGCCAACATGACGAGTCTGGTCGAAAAGAGCATGCAATGTACTACCTTAGAAAAAAGTTTACCAACTGAGAAACAAGTGACTCACTACTCGAGAAAACTTGTTGCGTTTTGGCATGGGCTTCTCGCCGACAAAGACAATATATGTTGACCCATACTACTTTGTTGATCTCTAAAATGGATCCCATAAAGTATATATTCGACAATCCCGCTCTCTCCGGAAGAATAGCCTGATGTAAAATGGTCTTAACAGAATACGACATTCACTACACCACTCAGAAAGCAATCAAAGGAAGTGTATTGGTAGACCATTTGGCCGATCAAGCCGTAGACGACTACCAATCTATGAATTTTGAGTTCCCGGGTGAGAACATTATGCTACTTATAGATTTTGAAGAACCCGGACCGTATGAAGGACCTGAGCCAGGATCCCAATAGACTATGGTTTTCGATAGAGCTTCTAACGCACTTGGAAACGAAATTGGTGCTATAATTATTTCTCCCCAGGGTTTCCATATGCCCTTCACCGCCAAATTGTGTTTTGAATGTACCAACAACATGGAAGAATACAAAGCCTACATCACAGGCATCAGAGCTGCTATTGAATTGAGAGTCAAATTATTGAGTGTATACGGGGACTCATCCCTGGTAATCAGTCAGATTAAGGGAGAGTGGGATACGAAGCATCCAAATCTCATTCCTTATCAGGAGCATGTATTAACAATAATCTCGTACTTAGAGGAAATCAATTTCGAGCACATCCTAAGAGAAGAGAATCAGCTGGAAGATGCATTGGCTACCATGTCATCTATGTTCAAAGTCAGATGGGACAACGAAGCTCCTCGCATTACTATCGAAAGACTAGACTAACCAACACATTGCTACGAAGTTTACACTGACAGAGTAGATGAGAAGCCTTGGTTTCACGAAATAAAAAGGTATCTCGAAGCCCAAGAGTACCCCGAGGGGGAATCTATCAATGACAAGAAATTCCTAGGGAGGTTCTCTGCTAAGTTCTTCCTGAGTAACGGAATTCTATACAAGCGCAATCACGATTCAAGTCTGCTTCATTGTATAGACAAGAGGGAAGCTGGGAAGATTATGGAGGATATGTACGAAGGTATCTTTGGTACTCACTCCAGTGTACATACGATAGCTAAGTGTAGCGGTAGAAATGTTTAAGACTAAGCCATTGAATTGACTAGAATTACACAAATCAAAATAAAAATCACCACTGTGCTTTATTGTTTCTAAAGGAATGGGAAAAGAGCGAGTAACCCAAAAAGAGGGGGAAAGATTCTAGGTAAGGGGGTTGGTTATGCAAAGGGAAGGTATTAGCATCCTAAACATCTACGGTACTCCGCAGGAACCTCTTTGTAAAATCTGTATATTTTATCTATAAAATGTTGTATAAAAAATAGATGGTGGAGGTGAGAAAAGAAGTATTTTTTTTATGATTTTTGCACCCACCGCGGTTGCGAACCTTTAGTGCCTACGTACCACCTTTCGTGTAATTGGGGATCAGGGTACACGTAGTTCACCTTTAAAAAAATTTAAAACACAAGTGTGTTGGTTAATTTTATGAGATAAGACATCACCGTCATTATCCGTGTGGAAAACATACTTACTACCCACAATCATGAGAAAGGAGAATTTGCATCATCTCAAAATGGAGGATATGGCTTGGATTTTAAAATCAACAATGCCCCACTCAACACCCAAGTGGAAAATATCTCACTTCACTACATATTTTAGAAGTATAGTTGTTTGCATCACTACAAGGATTGACAAGAGTCCAATCTTTTTGAGAAAAGTTTTAAAGTAAAAAGCCAAAGTAGCAAAAATGTTTTGAAATGAGATTGATTTACTTTTAGTCTTCTCACAAAAAAATGTCAAGGTATTATTAAATTGATTGGAGTTTATTTATGAAAAAGTTTTGAAAATGCATGGACTTAGGTCCAAGTTTATTATGAAAGTGGTTCAAGTTTAAAAACAAGAAGAGTTTTCAAAAGGAGAGAGAAGATTTTTTAAATTAAAGAAGATGGGAGGAGAAGAAGAGACTATCCTAAAGCATAAGGTAAAAGATAGGGATAAGAACCATCTAACCAACAAGAAGGCAATACTTGACATTATGAGTCAAGATAGAATTCCCTTCTTTGGATTGAAACCAAGCAAGCAAAGATACTAGACCTCTTGAGAGAATTAAACTTCAAGTGTATTAAGTCTTCACAAAAATTGGGCAGAGTAACGGCTGTATACGGGTGAATTCCAGATTACAAACAAAGTATGTAATCACAATAACATGCACACAAAACAAATAAATAACCCAATGTCTTGAGATAAACCTCAAGAACTCCAGACAAAATATCAATTAAGGTCACAAGATCTCCAACATAGACCAAGGTTTCTAATCCTAAGTCCAAGAAGTCCAATACTCCATAATGCCAAGGATAGTAACCAAATAGTCCAAGTATCATTAAAGTTTTTTATGGTTCATGTTGATTATTAAGTGTCTTCAAAAAGAAAATAAAATCTCAAGTGAGCAAAATAAAAATGACATAAAAGTAAATGCTCAAATGAGCAAAGATGAAAATTGCATGAAATGTAAATGCTAAAAATAAATGGTGCATAAAATAAAAGAGCATAAAATAAAAACACAAAATAAAGTCAATTATTAGTAATTAGTGGTTAGTCAGATGAGCATCTTGAAACTTGCATTTGGAACTCATTAGAAGATTGGTAGAACCAAAGCCTCCACACAACAAGTTGCATTTTCTTTTTGTCAAGTATATCATCCATTTTGGAATCCTCAAAAATAACATTTAATGATCAACGATGTTCAAGTGATCCGCGTTGACCAAAAGTGATGTAGATCCATTAGAGTATTGGTAGAACCAAAGCCTCCACACAATGAATCTCAAGGTTATTGGATCAAAGAGATCAAATTAACATACTTGGGCTTGCAAACACAGGTTTGGGCCATAAATGATCATTTATTCGAATCGGGACAAAATTTAGTGCTATGTTAAGCAATCGTAAGTGGACTTATATAGAAGTCGCACCTATTTTGAGGCCGGTCAATAACAATCTATGCACCATTTATTTTGAGACATGATATAGAGATCACGCTCCAATAACACTTAGTGCAATAAGAAAGGGATAAGATGAAGAGGGGTTGGAAAGAATATACAAACCACGTTTGAATTAAAATTTAATCAAACTATTATTAAAATTATTCATCCATTTTTATGGAGTTAGACTCAACACCATGGATTCAATGATGTTAACAAAGTTCATGATCAAAAATTCAACCCAAGATCAGCCAGAAAATAAACACAAAATAATATTACATTTAATATATATGTTTAAAAGGTTTTAAAAATGAATAAAAATGAAAATAAAGGAGAAACAAATATCAACTATATTCAAATTGATTCATAAAAAATAAATAAGGTCATAGAAAAATCAGAAATAGACTCAAATATTTTTATAAAATTTTTGGTAAATTTTTAAAGTCAGAAACTATTTTTAAACTAATTAAAATTGCTCAAACAAATAGAAAATAGATCAGAAAAATAGTAAACATCAATATAAAATTCCATAAAATTTTCAAAAAAGTCGAAATATGTAAAATGATATTTATGAAATTTTTTAGAATTAAAAAATGTCAGAAAGTATTTTTAAAGTAATTAAAAGAAAGTAAATAATGCAAAAAATATAAAAAAATATCAAATGTCAAAATAAAAATGTGAAAAATAGTCATAAGATCAGAAACAATTCAAAGTATTTTTGTGAATTTTTTTCATAATTTTTGGATAAAAAATAAAAGAGTTATGAATTTTTGAATATTAAATCAATTAAAATATAAAATCAGAAAATACAATAAAACCAAAAAGATGTGGGCCATCAGATCATAGTCAAAACGCGTTAGTAAGCTGATCTAATGGACCAAACGCACTATGCTTGATATGAACCTTAGTGAAATACGCATAGGATCAGAAAAAGGGCAACCAATGAAATTAAAACGTTTGGCACGCTATCATTGGCTAAGACGAGACATGTCATCGTCTTCAACCTCCAGACGCCCTGCAATGGAGATTTTGTGAGATCCTTCAAATGGAAAAATTAGGATCCCAGACTAGTATCATTGGATTCGTCTCTTCAAGACGATCCTAACATCACCATCGCGCCAAATTTATATAAGGTATGCAAAGAGATATGAATCAAAAACCCAGAAAATAGCGAGCACCTTCAATTTGAGATTTCTCTCTCAATTCTCAATGGATTTGAAAATTGTAAGAAGCACAAGAATCAGGGAAATGAGAGCTTCACAATGATATCAAAGTTTGGAAGAATTGATGGAGAAATCTACCTATTGAAGTTTAGTTGCAGAGCTCTGTAAATGGACTTGGTCAGATCAATTCATAAGGTTTCAAGGCTCAATTATTCTTCTGTTAGCTTCAGGGAAGATCAAGGAAGGTGAATTAATAGAAAAAATGGATTGAAAAAAGGCTTGAACAATGATTTCGAAGTTGTAGAAAAGTGAGTTATGGAGCGAGTTTGACAGGGTGATTTTGGATGTTCAAGCTTGATAAAACTAATGGGATAGCTCATGTATTTATAGGAGAAGCAAATGGGATCAAAAGGAAGGGTGAATGATACAATTTGGAGGGAATTCGTGTGTGTCTGCATCATGAAGAAAGTGTGACTTCTCTTTTGTCAAAACTCATTCAAAACACGCGTTTTAATGCACTAATCCACTTGGGAAAGTTGGCTAATCATGTTTAGACCCAAAACACATGCTAATTTGAGGGTTAGAAGTTGTAACATGAAATTCAAATTCTGACTTGTGATGAAACTTCAATTCCAAGTTAACACTTTTGAACCAATGGCATTCTCAGCTCAAGGGGTCTTAGGGAATGGTTCTTGATGCTTTAGAAAGATGAGATTACAAGCTTTGCAATGGGAAAATAATGGAATCAAATGGATGTTTGAGCTGAAAGTTGCAATGAGTCAAAGTTGGGAAAAAGAAGTTGACTTTCCATACTTAGAAATATTTTAAGTTTTTCTTCAAAAGTGACCTATAATGTTTTGCATCCAAACATGGCCTTCCTCTTGTAATTTACTCTTGAACAAAAAATATGGCATGAAATAGACCTCTTGAATGACATTTTGAAACTTGAACCATTCAAAATTTCCAAAAATTGAGAGAGTTATGAATTGTTGAAGTTGACAAAAAAATCATGAAATGACCTATAATCTTTTGTATCCTTAAGGCATTCTCCATCCATTTTATCACTTTTCACATGAAAGAAGGAATAAAGTTCACATCCTCAAGATCATTTTTGAAAAATAGTGGGCTCAAGGTGATAAAAATTGATCAAGTTATGATCATTTGAAGTCACACATGGGAAGTTGGGGGGGGGGGGGGGGGGGGTTCATCTGGAGGACTTGTAATCTTCCTTCATCATCAAGTTTCTTCCACATGAAAATTATTGAAACTTTTAAAGTGATTTTCTAATAACCCTTTGAAGAGAAGGATGTTTTTGGAATTATTCAAAAATACCAAAAGATGAGCAAGATATACTTCTTTGAAGTTCAAAACCCTAGCTCCTAGATCAAGAAAATGCTTTGAGGAACTTTGACAATTTTAAACAACCTTCTTGTACCAACACTTTTACTTTGCAGATAAAAGTGGTTGCGGATGATAATGATAACTCATAGAAACCAAAACCATTTCCATATCTTGAGAATTGAGAGAAATATGCACTTTTTACCAATGGGAACAAGGCCTTGTCCAACCATGAAAACTTCTTCAATCAACCCCTTGTACTTTTGAATCAATCTTGATAACTTTGAAATGTGGTGAAACAAAATAAACCTTGCCATGCCATTTCTTCCAAAACAACTTCAATGGTGAGGTTTGAATTTCTCAAGATTTATTGACTAGGACATGGAAATAAACTCATGAACCCATGGATCAACTTGCTAAGCCACATTGACTTTACCTACATTATTAACAAGTAAGACAAACCAACATTGCATTTTATTAATTAAAAGGAAATTCAAAACAAAACATGCATGATCAAAAGAAAAACAAGTCAAGGTGCTTGGTGATTTCTTAAAGAGCAAAGCTAAAGATATGGAGGAGAACCAAAAGCCCTAATGTGATCTTGTTGTGATTGAATCAATATGGTATGATGAAGGGATCTTAGGGGGAAAAAATGGGGTACAACACTAAGAAGATTCTGAGAGCAGGTTACTATTGGTCAACTATGGAAACTGATTACCATCATCACTCTAGGACTTATCACAAATTCCAGATCTATGCTGACAAAGTACATGTGCCCCTGGTTCCTCTGAATGTTTTGACTGCTCCTTGGCCATTTGCAATGTGGGGCATTGATATGATTGGATAAATTAAGCCTACTGCTTCCAACAGACATTGGAAGCCGCCATAAGAACATCAAGAAGATTATACAGAAGATGAAGGTGACGTATAAAGACTGACATGAGATATTACCATTTGCTCTTCATGGCTATCGCACTTCAGCATGGAGATCAACAGGGGCAACCCCATTCTCTCTAGTCTACGGTATGGAAGCTGTTGTACCTGCCGAAGTCCGGATTCCTTCTTTGAGGATTATGAAAGACACAAACTTAGACAAAGACGAGTGGATTCAGAATAGGCTCGACCAGTTGAATTTGATTGATGAGAAAAGGATTGTGGCTATTTGTCATGGTCAGATGTACCTGAAGCGCATGATCAAATACTTCAACAAGAAAGTCAAGCATCGGGTATATCAGGTTGGTGACTTGGTAATAAAATGTATCATCTTACCATAAGGTGATCCCAGGGGTAAATGGCCTCCCACCTACAAAGGGCCATTTGTAATCAAGAAGATATTTTCTGGAGGTGTTATGATACTTACATCCATGGACGATGAAGATTTTCCTCATCCTGTGAACGCGGACATAATTAAAAGATACTACACATGAAAAGACCCACTAGGTTGACTGGCCTAGGCAAAAATAAGGGCATCCCGGTGAACTAATAGGGTTCGGGAAAAAATTAGGGATATATAAAGATTGTACACCCGACAAGTCGAAAAACTAAAAAGGCGGCTTGGGCAAAAAAGGGTATCCTGGTGGACTGAAAACCTGAAAAGGCGGTCCAGGAAAAAGTTAGGGATTAAAGCGTACAACTATGTCTCGTTAGATCATTTACCTACAACAAGCTTGTTACCAACGTCAAGTTCAGATGGTACAAATCAATTTATTCAACTTCTTCCGACAAGCAAGGGATGAGATGCTTGAAGATATAAGGGCAATAACAGAGTTGAAACTTTACGGGACTATTTCCACATAGTTGTTTTTCTTTGTTTTGCTTTGTACTCTTTTTATTTTTACGATGATTTCCTCTTACTAGGATTTATGTCTCTATGTACAAAACCGCCTGTTTATAGGCAAATTATCAATACAAATGCATTTTCGAAACTCAAATTGTTTTACTTTTTCCATTTTGTTTGCAAAAATGTACAATGACTAAATTGAATGAACATATGCATATGAATATGATTACTATTAACAAATGTATGTATAAAAGCAGGAATAAGCATTTACTAAAGACTTTAGGAGTTGGGATAACATTCATGTCATCCACAAATCCCCACAGAGAAAATCTCCACAGAATAATTCCTACAGAGTTATCTTCACAAGCTCCTCAGCGACAAAGATACATTCCCCCACAAGTCTAATATTCCTTCAAGACAGAAACCGGGGAATATTCCAGCTATTAACATGACCATACTCCACAGCATATCCCCCTAGCGGATAAAGGAGTTTGATCATTGCTCCAACACACAGTGGAAATTTCCTCATCGCAGCCTATGAAATTCCAATCCCCAATAGAGATTATTCCCTCAGCATAATTCTCAGGAATTTAATTCCCCAACTGAGGTTATTTCTCCAACACTTCAAAATTCCCTGCAAAATTCTCTTCTCCAACATGGTTTATTTCCCCAGCAGGGTTTATTTCCCCGACAGAATTTAACTTTCCAAATAGAGTTCGTCTCCGACTACTACAAATGATCGACAAGATTCTCTTCTCCAGTGAAGTATGGTCAAGGTTGTTATCCCCAGAGAGTTGCTATAGAATCTGAAATCGGGCCAGATATATTTAAACTTTGTCCGCCCCAAAAGAGTTAGACATCTGACCATTGGTTTTTACACTAGAATTTAGCTGTTATTTTGGTTATTGTTTCATATAATTGATTGATGTTTTATTCCATTTTAGTGTATTTTATGATTTGGTTTTGTAATTTGTTGTTTTCAGGGTCAAACAAATAAAACTGAAGAATCGGGATAGAAAAGTGCAGGATGTGGATATTTGGAAAAAGTTTAGGTTCGAGCAAGGAAGAAGGTGACACGGGCACCCTTGTCACAGGACACGACCCGTGTCACACGACACGACCCGTGTCAAGTTAGCTAATGCATGAATTGTTGAAGGAAGGACCGAACGCGACACGGGAGTCCATGTCCCATGACACGGCCCGTGTCAATTTAGCTGGAACCTGAACTTGAATAGTACAGATCACAGGTTCTAACATGGGTGCCTGTGTTCAGTGACACGGCCCGTGTCATCTTAGGCGTGTGAAATTCCAATTTTGAGGTTTTCCTATATTCTTGGATCATTAAGGGTACTGTGGACATTGGACATCACAGAGGGATGACCTGACACTATAAATACCTGATTTGGAGAAGAAAAAGAACACTTTTGATGAATGGATAATTTAACGATAAAAGATTAAAGTCCATGCAAGTTATGGGATAACGAAGACCTTTCATGAGCGGAAGCAATTGAATATCAGAGTTCACCATTAATTTGTTTAATGTATATCATTATTATTATTTAAATATCTTTGAATATTATGTGTGGTTAAACCCCCCAATGCTAGGGGATGTCCCTGATTTGAAAATGTATTGACTATGAATTATTGATTTTAATATAGTAGTTTCCTTTCAATTTAACTGTTCAAGGTTTCTAATGCTTTCCTGATTAGACCAATTAGGATTGAGTTACGGTTAACAACCAGCTGGACCGTGGTTGTTAAGGTTTTTGTACGATTAGGCTATAATAGATATCACCTAGGACTAGGTATACCCTATAGTCACCGGATTTAACCCTTGATAAGATAAAGGCTTGACTCTATCAGATATTTCTAAAGACTTGGGATTGAGGATGAATGGTTAAAGGTTTTCTCACTAAGGACTTAATGGAAAATAATCTAAAGGGCTGGTAGTTGAAGGTAATGAACTTGTAGAAGAGATCAATAATGAAGGTCATTACAGGGAAAACCACACACTTACCCTTAGCATAATATTCACACTAGTAAAAAAAAGTCATCATTTACCTTTACATATTTTTAATTATTGTTAAATATAATAACCAAACCAAACCCCATATTGAATTTTGTTTAATTGAACCTCTCATTAAACTCAGTCATTCTGTGTAGTCCTTGAGATTGACATTTGGGGAATTTTCCCTGTTATTACAAGAGGCAAAATAATACACTTGTTATTTTACCGATCAAGTTTTTGGTGCCATTTCCGAGGACTACCTAATCATTAAGTTTAAGTTGGGTTCACTTAAAATTTTGTTGCTCTGCAACTAAAATTTCTTTTCTGTAATTTCATTATTTTTGTTTTACTGATTTTTCCTAACCTTTGCATGCGAAGAAAGTCCTCAGCTAAATTTTTGTTTTCCGCAGAAATATAAAGTAATATTCACACGAGGCGAAAACTAGCTCGATTAGATAGACAAGAGTCAGCGGGTTCTTCATATCCTTCAGATTCAGAGTCTGAAGAGGTAAAACCAATGGCTGAAAATCCGCCACCAGAGAGACTTCTTGGGGACTACGGAGGAGAAAATGCTTCAGCAGGTCGGTTGACTATTGTGAATCAACCGGTCAATGTTGAAAACTTTCAACTGCATCCTTCAACCATCCGCCAGCTCGAGAACATATCTTTCACCGTAAAGATCAATGAAGATGCCAATAAGCATTTGCAGAGATTTCTCACCATGAGCACTACTTTGAAGATTGAGGGGCACTCTGAAGAAGGCAAGAAATTAAGGATGTTCCCATTCACGCTGTCTGAAGATGCTGAAGAGTGGTTCTACTCATTACCTACGGAAAGTATCACCACTTGGGAACAAATGGAGCAGACTTTTCTTGATGAATATTTTCCTACTTCGATTTACATTTTTAAAAGATATGAAATTGTGAATTTTAAGCAGAAAGAAAGAGAAACATTAGGTGATTATTACAAAAGGTTCAAGAGGTTACTAGTAGCTTGTCCCACGCACATCATGGTTCAAACTGAGCAAATGCATATGTTTGTAAATAGCCTCCAGATGGAGGCAAAGAAGCTTATTGATACAGCAGCCAGTGGCTTATCCAACTTCACAACAGCCACTGGTGTGAAGAAGATCATTGAAGCAATTACTGCAAATGAGCACCTGGAGCTATATGACAGAGTTGTAAGCAAACTAGAGGGAGTGATTGATTTAAAGTTGGAAAATAATAAGAAATTAAAAATTGAAGAAGCCATTGCTATAGAAGTAGAAAAGAAGCTGAAAGCAATGAATATAGGTACTCAACAGGTAGCTCAGGTTCAACAGGTAGCTTGTGAAATTTGTAGTGCATCACACAGTATTGTGCAATGTTTAGAAACACCACAATAAATTGAGGAGATAAAATTCTTGAGGAAAAACAATCCATATTCTAACACCTATAATCCTGGGTGGAAGAATCTCCTAATTTCTCCTGGAAAGATCAACATTAATAAACTCCTCAAAAGGCAGAGTGGGAGGTAGCAATTGAAAAGATGGCTGCCCAGACCTCTTAGTTTCAAGAAGAGACAATGAGCAATCATAGAAATACCACAGCTGAAATCAAAATTTTGGAAGTTCAAAGGGGACAGATTGCACAACAGGTAGCTCTGCAAGCACAAGAAAGGCAGAAAAGTCATGAGAATGTGAATTCTATCAAAACAATGAGTGAAAAAATGGATAGAGAAAAACCAGATGAGGTGAAGTTTGACGACAATATAATAGAGGTAGAGATAGAAGTGAGAGAGAACATGAACAAACAGGAAGAAGTGATATCACCTGTAAATCCAGTTGGAGAGAAGACTAAACCAGCAATCAAGTTGTCGTATCCATCTCGAGTAGCAAAGAAGGACACAAAAGAAAAATATTTTGAGAAATTTGTCACAATCTTCAAAAAGCTAGATATCCACATACTGTTCTTTAAAGCGCTCGACAAAATGCCTTTGTATCAGAAATTCATGAAGGAGGTATTATCAAAGAAGAAATCAACAAGAGAGGGATCAATACCCGTTGATGAAAAATTATGTACAATTGCGCCCGAGAGAAAAATACTTGTCAAGTAGAGGGATCCGGGATCAGTTGCAATACCTTGCACAATAAAAGACATAGCTTTCATGAAAGTTATGGTTAATTCTAGCTCGAGTGTGAGTTTAATGCCATTATCGATTTTCAAGAAGCTCGGTATTGAGAAAATAAGCAGAAGTGGAACAAAGTTGAAATTTGTTGATCACGCCATCAACCAGTCATATGGGATAGCTAAAGATGTACTAGTGGAAATTGAAAATTTTGTTTTCCCAGTTGATTTTCAGATCATGGACATACCGGAAGATGAAGAGACTCTTATCATTCTGGGTCAACCATTTATGTTGACAACTCAATGCAATTTTGATATCGAGACAGGTAATCTGACACTGAAATCATTTGATGAGAAGATAACCTTGAAGGTGTTGGAAATCAAAAAGCAGGTTGTAGGTGGAAAGAATAAATCTTCAATTGGAATGATCAAAGTAGAAGGAGAAGACAACAGTTCAAAATCACTCCCAGAAGAGGTCTCGGAAAAAATCTCTCAAGTGGCATCAATAAAAATTCGTAAGGGCAGTCAAGAAGGAAAGAGGAGAAAGAAGAAGGAACATCGAGATGAAAAGATGGAAGTTGGAAGTACCTAGAAGCACAAATGGGTGGATACTTTTGACCTGAATAAGTTCTGGATTGCGGAAGAAACACGGAACAAGGTGTGGAAGAGGGAGTACCCCCCATAAGGGGTGACCGGCGAGCCATGTGACATTAAATGCAAGGCTTCGTGGGAGGAAACCCACACTTTTAATAACATAATTTTGTTTTTGTTTTTGTTTGCAGGTAATAAAAAGGGACTCTTACTGGTGAGAGCTAGGAGGATGCAACATGTGTTGCATTACTCTGTGAGTCACCTTCTCGAGCTTGTTTCGAAATATTGGGGTCAATGTTCAGTTCAAGTTTCGGGGGGGGGGGGGGGGGGGGGTTATTGCTTTTCTTATTTTTGAATTATTTGGTAGTGCTCTATGAATTTCTATGTAAATCCACGAGTTGAAGTTCTTCAAGTTGGCCGAAAATTTTTATTTTAATCAAGAACTTGAGTCTCATAGAGTTCGAGAATAGTATATAGAGACAAAGGGATAGTTATTATAGGGTAGAAAGTTCAGGATAAGGTGACAGGATACGAGTCTAACATGTAGATTTGTACCATAGTGCTTAAATCCTGAGAAGTACTCCTAAAGTAGTTTATCCTCACAGTCTGGCATAACATAGATTCACATGCATGTACGATTGAAGGAGAAAGAAGTAAATTAGGAACAAATGATGAAAGGCGGTAAAAGGCAATTGGCTCAAGTTGGGTAGCCTTCACCAGGTTATTCATCCCAAAGTGGGTTGATCCCCAAACGTCGTCCATAAAGGATAATATATAAACTGAAAAGTTTTGAAAATTTCATCTGAATTTATAAAGGAGCAAAAGCTCTTATTTGGTGTCTGAGCAAAAATATCTCTTAATCAGTATTGTGCGTATGATAATCATCAATAATTATCATTTCCTTAATTTGATTGTTTGAATGAAAAAGGAGGAAGATCGTAAAGAGACTTAAGTACAAAGCATAGTTAGAGAGGTGTCTGAAGAAGAAACTCTAAAGTTAAAGATTCTTAAGCAAACTCTTCGCGCATGTGAACATCAGACGAACTACATTTTGATCAATTTGAATTGATGTCTCGCGTATGATTATCGGGCTTCTGTGATTTTCATGAGTTCTTGTAATGGTCGCTTGAGGTCAATCAAAGGTTTAAGTTTGGGGGAGTTTGACCAGTGGTTTTTACATAGGAATTTAGCAGTTATTTTGGTTATTGTTTCGTATAATTGATTGATGTTGTATTCTATTTTACCGCATTTTATGCTTTGGTTTTGTAATTTGTTGTTTTCAGGGTCAAACAAATAAAATAGGTGAATTGGGATAGAAAAGTGCAGGATGCGGAGATTTGGAAAAAGTTCAGGTTCGAGTAAGGCAGAAGGCAACATGGGAACCCGTGTCACACGATATGGACCATGTCAAGTTAGCCGATGCATGAATTGCTGGAGGAAGGACCGAACGCGACACGGGCGCCTGTGTCCCATGATACGACCCGTGTCAATTTAGCTGGAACCTGAACTTGAATAGCATAGATCACAGATTCTGACACGGGTGCCCGTGTCCGGTGACACGGCCCGTGTCAGCTTAGGCGTGTGAAAGTCCAATTTTGAGGTTTTCCTGTATTCTTGGATCATTAAGGGTACTGTGTATATTGGACATCACATAGGGATGACCTGACACTATAAATACTTGATTTGGAGAAGAAAAAGAGGACTTTTTGACAACTCGAGAATTTGATGATAAAAGATTGAAGTCAATGCAAGTTGTGGGAGAACAAAGACATTTCATGAGCGGAAGCAATTGAAAATCAGAGTTCACCATTAATTTGTGTAATGTCTATCGCTATTATTATTGAAATCTCTTTGAATATTATGCGCGGCTAAACTCCCAAATGCTAGGGGGTGTCCCTGATTTGTGAATGTATTGACTATGAATTATTGATTTTAATACAATAGTTTCCTTTCAATTTAATCGTTCAAGGTTTCTAATGCTTTCCTGATCAGACCAATTAGGATCGAGTTACGGTTAACAACCAGCTGGACCGCGGTTGTTAAGGTTTTTGTACGATTAGGCTATAGTATATATCGCCGAGGACTAGGGATAACCTATAGTCACCGAATTTAACCCTTGATAAGATAAAGGCTTGAATCCATCATATATTTAAAATTCAAAATAAAACAAAATAAGATTAAAGCTTATTACAAGAGTCCAAGCCCATGTTATTCTGACCTAAATTCAACCTATATATTCTATTCATTCATACAAACCCTTGGCCATGAAACCTTGTGCAAGAAACTTCCAAAAATTCACAAAATTACTCAAAACTAGGGCAACCTTAGAACCCTAATTTCAGCCACCTTCAACACATACCAGCCCTTTCAATCGATTCCAGGAAGATCATGGGGTAAGGTTGGATCGTTTGCAACGATCCAAAAGTCCAAAAACACACGAGCATGTATCACCGGTGTTGCACCCCAAAATTTTCCCTCTCATTTTACTCAACAAATGTCAATTGAGGCCCCCAAGTTGCTCAAGGAAGTCCAAGAGTTGACCAGACAAACTCTCTCCTAAGATAGTGCACCTCAAAATTAGGGTTTCTATTTTCATCAAGATGGGTGAGCCACAAAAGCCCCAAATGCTTTCCAAGGTCTTAATATGCTCCCAAGATCATCCATGTCAAGTTTCATACCTTGCACAAGAAGATTGCTCAGTCAACTGCTCTGGTGCTTGAGAATCGACTGTATTAGGTCAAAAGTCAATTGTGGCCCACATACAGTCAAACTTCAAGATTTTTGGTCAACATCATCATTTTGAAGTGTTATCCATAATTTTATCAAGGGTTGATCATGATTCCTCAAGGAATACTCCAAATTGATCAAAACCCAAAAGTTGCTAAATTAGGGTTTTGCAGGAAAAGTCAACCCAACTTTGACCAAGTATAACTTCTTCATACTTTATCAGAAATTTTCCATCCAAAGCTCATTTCGAATATGATGTAATTACCTACAATTCATATTCATCTCACAAGTTCAAAATATGCACTCATAAAAAGATATGAATTTTGACACTATGGGTCATTTTGAAAAGTCAACAAAAACACCTTTTGGGTCAAAGCTTCATACATGAACATGGAATACCCAATTGAGATTATACTAAAAGGGTTGGTTAGGGGACATCCTAAGATTTCTAAAAAGTCCAAGAACACCCTCCTAGGGTCAAAATTGAGAGAGTTGTGCATTGTCAAAGTTGGCAATTTTTGGAAAATTGTCAAAAGTCAACATTGATCAAATTTGCATTTTTTCCAAAGGGGCCCATGTTTTCTTGCTAGAAACATGTCTCTAATAGGACCCACGACCCCTAAGCTTTTCCACCTATTATTTTATTACTTTTATCATTTATTTTGATTTTTTATTCATTTAAATCTAAATAAATCAAATTAAATGGTAAAATAATGAAAACAAATCAAATCTTGGAATTTTTGTGCACATTTTGAGTCCATATACAGCTAGCATGCCAACCAATTCGTCCAAGGCTCATTAGGGTTGAAAAATATTAGATTGAAGCAAGTTTTGGAAAGAAATCATACATGAAGCAAATCAAATCAAATCTCCATTATTTATCAAGATTCATGTCAATTTGGTTGACCTAATTCAGTCTCCTACATATACACAACAATTCAATACCATAAGCATAAGGATTAGAGGCGTGAAACAGCAAGAGAGAAATCAAAATTTTGCAAGAAAAGTATGAGACCTATCTTTGTCTACAGGCCAGTTCAAACCATTCCAAGGCTTCTAATCCATCCCTGGACATCTCAGGAAGCTAACAACATCATTTGCTAGCCTCAAAGCATCCAGAAATCGCCCCTAGAGATATCACAGTTTGCATTTTTTTAAAGTTTGAATCCATTGATTTACGCATCATAAATCTATTTTAATCACATATCCATGTTTATTGTTATGCTTGCAACGTTTTTGAATGCTTTGATTTGAGTTTCTGCATAGGAATCGCGTAATGCCATTGCTAGGGTTTACAAGTTTGTTTTAGGGGTTTTCAATGCAGGAACAATTGGCTCTCATATTGGGTATCATGATGATCAGGGCTTCAAGCCCAGTTGATTCATGGTCACAAATTTCATTTATCTTGCTTGTATGTAATTTTTGAATGAAACAAGGTTATAGATACGAACAAACGTCCATAGGTAAAAGTTTGAACCTAAAACAACAGTCCCAGCGAAGAAGACAGTGGCGTGGCAAGGTGTGGTTGGTCCATTCAAATTTCGCGCGTTTTGCTGGCAGCATACTTGGCTTGGATTTTTATTTTATTTGTTTATATGTTTACAAGTTAACAACGCAACACCGATGGTTGGAAGAAGCGCCTTTGATGCACACGTCCTGGGTTCGATCCCAGGCGTGTGCATTTTATTATTTTCCTAATTGTTTCAGGCAAATCCAGTGCAATCTTCCCTTACAAGCCTTCCATACACGCTCAACGCCTATCCATTAGATGCACTGCTGGCCAGATCTCATGCTTCTCCAATGAAGGTTGATGGTACTCCTCCAGGTCAATGCTACACCAGATCCCAAAGTTGACCAGGCTTGGAGCTGAATGGGCCAAAGAATCTCAGTTCAACACCCCCCAGAATTGCTAACAGCAGGCCCATTTGGTTATTTTATTTATTTTCTTTAAATCACAAAAAAGATTTATTTTCTTAATAAATATTTTTTTGTAAAAATTATTCAGTTTATTTAATTTAGGGTAACTTTAACTTATTTTTACAAATAAAAATCAATTAGAAAACTAGGTTTAAATTCTTGATTTAACGATTTTCCTTTTTTTCAAACAAAAACACAAAAAATAGGATAATTTAATTATTCTTCTTAATTAAAGTTAATTAGTAATTAGGTTCTTTTTTTCAATTATTCCTTATTTTCTTAAATAACAAAAAATGACAAAAAATGATGTTTTCTTTAATCAATTGCAATTAGGTTTAGTCAAGGGTCAAAACCCTAATTTCTCTCACATTTAATTTGCCGCGCGCATGTTGTTATTTTTGCCATTATTTTGTAACTGTTTCAAGGTTGTAATAGTTTTAATTAGGGTTTTAAATTCCGTGCTTTTATTCCCCGTCAAGGCAATTATGTAACTGTCAAAGCCATGTAATAGCTAGGTTTATTTCCGCTTTTACTTTCAGCAAATTATTAACTGTTAGGTGAATTAATAGGATTGTATGGCAAGAATGCATGAAAAATTAAAACAGTTAGAAAACCCTAATGTGCAAAGATTAAAATAACTGAAACAAATCACTCGCACATGTTCACTCCTAGGGTTTACCTCACTTCGGTTGCCTTCGATAAACAATCATTAAGCATAGGAGATTTTAGTGGTTGCCCTCCAGTCTAAAGAGATCAAATTGTCCCATTCGAATGTTGCCTCGAAAATATTTCCTTGGAAACGTTGCCTCGAAAAGATCTTAAAGACTCTAGGGTTACTACTAAAGTTTTCTAGCTATTGATTTAGTGGTTGTATTTGTCCCTTTCGAACGTCCCTTACAAACTCCAACGGCGGTGCTACCTACTCCTTAATAGTGGGATAGCGCTGTCTAAAGGAAATAGAACAGAAACAATCTTTTTTCGAGTAGGTAGATGCTAGTAGGTACTTGCTCAATAAAAACCTTTCACACAAACACCTTTCAAAACAATTTTCAAAACAACTTCGTCACACCATTAAGGACTGATACAAGGGTTATCACGAAGTAAAACATTTTTGAAGCAAGCACATACACAAGCATTTTTTAAAAGATGAGCAAGTACCTAAGAGCCCGTAGATAACTACAGATAGAAATGGTGCTAACACCTTCCCTTTCTATAATCTACCCCCCGTACTCAGAAATATCTCGAAAAAAGGTTTTTTCTGTTCTTTTTCCTTTTTCATGATTGGATGAATTAAAAGTCGATGGCGACTCTTGCTTACCGCGACATTTTGCGAACAAAAAACACAAAACGCAAACCAGTATTGACAGTCGGTTCTGCCACCGTATCTCAGAACTGGCGACTCTGTTGGGGACTAAAAAGTGGGGTATACCTTAGGATCTAGGTCATGTTTAATTGCTTTCTCTTGATTGTCTTGCTTGTTTTATATTTATGGGAACTGCTTGGGTTATTTGATCCTACACCCAGATCGGGGAAACACCTTTTAGGTAAGTAAAAATAAACTGCGAGGGAACTATGTTGGGGTATACTGGTACGGTTGAAGCAGTATCTATGTTGATGTGGAACTTTGGTTGGTACCGATAACCCTTGAGTCAATCAGGGATAGTACGGGGCCGCCGCGTGGTGTCGTGAAGCATCAACTGACCTTAGAACCTTTAATTGCCCAACTTGGCCATTAGAAAGTAGTGAGATAGCCGGCCTCGGTGTAGAGCTAAGAATTGGTTGATACTCGATGCTACACTCATTGAGATCAGACTTTCAGGATATTTCGGCCGCAAGAAAAGATTGCGTGAGATGAGACAATGCCGATAAAGGATGGTCAGTGATATTGAGATCCTCTAGAACCCAGTTAATTTTAAGACAGGTTTGAAACCAACTAACTTCAAGAGGGTATTAACTTTGACCTCATGCAAGCCCTAAACCTAAGGACTTTGTGTGATTTGACTGTGCTTGCTATACCTGTGTTTGCTATACCCATGTTTTATCATGACATCATGCATCATAGCATAGCATCCATTCTTATTTCACTAACCATTTCAAAGACCAAGGGAATTTATCTTTGCCCTGTTTTGCAGATCATGGCTTCTGTTCGTAGAAACACTATCCGAATCAGCTTTGTGAAGATCCCTTCCCAACTCAAAGAGCTAGTATCAAGGGTTTCTAAAACTTCTGCGTTCACCAAGAGATATGGTCAACTTCTCGACCTGGTTACTGTAAACTTTGATGAAAAGATGATGAGTGTGCTTTTTCAGTTCTTTGATCCCAAGCACCACTGCTTCACCTTTCCAGACTATCAGTTGGTACCTATCTTGGAAGAATTCTCTCAGCTGTTGGATATACCCATTCTTGAGCAATTATCCTTCACAGGTTTAGAAGAAGCTCCTAAGCCAAAATTCAGTACCTCAGCTTTGCACCTGAAACGGGCCGACGTGGTAGCCAATTGGGAAACAAGAAGCGAAGTCAAGGGTTTTCTAGCTAAGTTTTTGATAAACAAAGCCTAGCTATTTTGGGATGATGCGGATTTTCAGGCTTTCGAGGAGGTCTTGGCTCTTCTAATCTACGGGTTAGTACTATTCCCTAATCCGAGCTCATTCGTAGATGGGAATGCTATCAGGATCTTTCTCTCTCGCAACCCGGTGCCTACTTTGCTCGGAGATATTTTGCACGCTCTCCATACCCGTACCATGAAGAGAAGAGGGATTCTTATGTGATATATGCCACTGCTGTCAAGGTGGTTTATTTCTCACCTCCCTAAGTCGGTACTAAAGAATGAAGAAGGTTTGGGTTGGTCACAAAGGATAATGCCGCTCGCTCATACAGATATTCTCTGGTGTTCTCGAGCTATGGAAAATACTGCTATTATTGATCGCTGCGGAGAGTACCCTAATGTCCCGCTACTTGGCATCAGAAGGGGTATAACCTACAACCCTTGTTTAGCCCTGCGACAATTTGGTTATGCTCCAAGGGATGGTCCCCATGTGTTACTTATCGAGGGTATTGTATTCAACTATGAGGATGATGTCAAGGAGTATCACCGAAGATTCATACGAGCTTGGGGCATGGTAAACAGATCTGGCACCAAGGCTTTGAGACCAAATACTTCCATTCCAATGGAACCCTACCTACAATGGGTACGAGCTCGTGCCCAGCAGCTTATGATGCCCTATGTGGTTGTTTTGCCAATGATTATGGAACCTACTACGGAGGAGGGTATTCCTTACACAGTTCTCTATCCTTATATGCCCACTGATCTTGGAGAATTACAGAGGTCTTGGATTCAGTTGATGAAGGAGCGGGATACTTACAAGGATCAATTCCATGCTCAGGAGAGGAAGGTCTTAGAGCTCACAAAACAGTTGCATGAAGAAAGAGGACTCGATGACTATCCCGACACAAAGAGGAAGCGTCCATAGGAATTTTAATGTCTTTTATAGTTTCAGATTTATTTTTTTAAATTGTAACGCCTAAAAGGCATCTGAACTTCAAATTCAGCTAATAAAGTTTTTGTTTATTGTGGTTTGCAAATTTAAATTTCTCGAAGTCTTTGAAATCATTGCATTTGCATCCCATCCATAGCACATCATTACAGGTACCATTACAGGTTTCTCATCTTCTCCGCTGTTTATTTCAGCAGAAATGTCTTCCGAACAAAGCATCAAGGACCTTCAGGCACAAAATGCCCAGTTCCAACAAATGTTCATCAGTCTAGCAAAAGGGCAGGAGGATCTGAAAGCCCTCATTCTAAAAGGGAAGAAGAAAAAGAAGAAGGCCACTGGTATTCTGAACATGGGCTGAAGGTTTTGAGAGCGGTTGAAACGACAAGTCAATCTGACCTCTTCATCTAAGGAATGGGAGAATCAGGAAGAGGAGAAGGACCCTAGTCCTGCAGTCTCTGACAATGATACTGATTATAACTACGAACAATATCCTCTGGTTGAGGATAGATACAAACAGCTAGAAGACCGTCTAAGTCCCATGGAAGTTCAGAGGATACTTGGACTAGATTTTGAAGAACTGGTGTGATCGGTGGGAATGAGAACTGACTGTTTTTTATATGTTGGTTCGCGTTTGCGTTTGTTTTTGCAAAGTGTCGCGGTAAGCAAGAGTCGACACCGTCTTTTATTTTATCCAACAAGGAAAGGACAAAAGCACAGAAAAATTCCTTTTCGAGATTGTTTCTCGGGTTCGGGGGGTAGATTATAGAAAGGGAAGGTGTTAGCACCCTTTCTATCAGTAGTTACCCACGGGCTCTTAGGTACTTTTTCACTATGTTTTCAAAAGTTTGCTTTTCTTTGTGTTTGTGGGTTTTGAAAAGAGTTTTGTTTTTTGAAGAAAGTGTAAGTGCGAAAAGTTTTGTTTTGTTTTTAAAATGAGCAAGTACTTAAGAACATCTACCTACTCAAAAAGGAATTAAATTGTGCAAACTTCCTTTAGACAATGCTATCCCACTATTGAGGCGTAGGTAGCACCGTCGTTGGAGTTTTCGGGTCAATTCGATTTTAGGGACGTGTGGTCACTAAAGCAACGTTAGGACGTTTTAGTGGTAATCCTAATGTCTTAGATCATTTTTATCGAGGAAACTTATGTTCTTGGGACAAAAGGACGACCTCTAAAACATCCTATACTTAATGACCATGCTCGAGGCAACCAAGTGAGGTGTACCCTAGGAGTGGCATGTGCAAGTGTGTCAATTTTCAGTTATATTATTTTTGCATGTCATAGTGAGCTACTGTTGATTTTAAGTTTAAGAGTTAATCTTGTCATACAATCCTAGTTAGCATACATCTAAGCAGTTAATATATATACATGAATTTAAAGTACGGAAATTATAAATCCTACGCTATTACAAGGCTTCGGGGAGGGGGATTATTTACATGTCCGAAATTGGGGGAATAAAGCAGTTACAATAAAATAAACGTGAGTGAATCTTAAGAATCCTAAGCATATAATCTTTTGTTGTTTTATTTTATTTTTTGAGAAAATGCAAAATGTTCAATTAAGTCAAAAATAAAATAAAAAACTGATTTAAATTAACTCTAGAACATACCTAATATCTTTTGCATTTTTGTTTATGAAAAAGATTGAATTCAAATAAATCCTAAGTCTACTGATTTTAAAATTGAAGAAAATAAGTTAAAATGATTAACTAAATTAAATCCTAATTCTAAGTTATTTATTTTTATGATTTTTATGTTGATTAAAAAAAACTAAAAGAAATAAACAAAGTAAACAAAGTACAAATGGGCCAGGCAGCAAAACAAGAAAATAAATATAATTCTGGAGGCCTGGGTCGAAAGAGGTGCAGGCTGTCTTTCGACCCAGTGAGGAGTCTTGATCGAAGGTGCATGGGGGCTGCACTCCGAGGGTATTCGATCTGGACAGGCCATCCTTCGATCTGGAAATCCTGCGTCCAGTTCGAAGTTAGACTACTGAGCTTCGAAACTCTGAGCAGGAATCTGAGAATGTATTTCCTGTAGAAACAAAACACATGTTAAAGGTCCAGGGGGGGATTTTACCCCCCTGGTTCGGATCTCCCCCCTTATTCGCACCTGCTGAATCTGGGTCTGGGTTTGTTTTATCCTGGGATTCGAAGGAGAAACTCAGATTGTGCCTAAGCAATGGCACAATCTCAACTCTGCGCTGTAGCTTATATGTAGCACATTAAATCATTCACAAACAGCAGTAATAATATGAGTATGCAATCCAAATGAATTTAAAAATGAGTTTGAGATTAGATTTTTCTTTTACCAAATAGAAGTGCTTCGATCTGTAGTTCTGAGGGTGGAGGTGTTCGTTGGGTGGCAGCTTTGGCTTGGAAAATTCTGGGCAGCGTCTCTCCAAGTTTTCTATTTTTCTGTATATGTTTTTGTGTGTCTTTTGCAACATTTGTGATCTCTTTATATAGAGGGGGTGGAGGGGACAGGAAGACAAAGGTTTAAATGACTTTGATTATGTGTTTGGCAGCCATGAAGGATGATTTTAATTATGTGTTTGAAAGCCATGAATGAGAGTTTGTAACGTTGTCTAAACACATGGGATCCTGTCCCTGTTTGAATTTTTAATGACATGTAGTTGGCCTTCGAATGCTCCCTTTCGAATGGGCTGATGGCCTCCTTCGAATGCTTTCCAAAGCTTCTTCGAATGGACCCTTTGAATGCTTCTTCGAATGGACCTTTTTGGAATTCCAATCGAAGGACATTGTTATAATGCCAATCGAAGTACTTGTCCATAATTCCAATCGAAAGGCTTGTCTAGAAAGCCAATCGAAGGGCTTGTCCAGAATGTCAATCGAAAGGCTCCTTCAGAACATCAATCGAAGGATCTTTCAGAATGCAAATCGAAGCGCTTGTCCAGAATGCCAATCAAAAGTCTCCTTCAGAACACCAATTGAAGGATCTTTCAGAATGCAAATCGAAGCGCTTGTCCAGAATGCCAATCGAAAGGCTCCTTCAGAGCACCAATCGAAGGATCTTTCAGAATGCAAATCGAAGCGCTTGTCCAGAATGCCAATCGAAAGAGCTTGACAGAATGTCAATCGAAAGGCTCCTTCAGAACACCAATCGAAGGGTCTTTGCAAATCGAAATGTCCTTAAAGCACCACTCAAAAATTTTCCTTTTCCTTAGGCAAGAGCTTGTGATCAACCATGCAGGGGGAAGACTTTGGGAAACATGAGAGGGCAAATTTTGGGGTACAACAACTGGGATTGGTGTCAGGAGTGGTCATCCCGCAGAAGTTCAAAGCTCCAGTTTTTGCAAAGTATGATGGGGTGTCCTGCCCAAAACTCCATCTCCGTTCTTATGTCAGGAAGATCCAGCCCCACACAGCTGATAGAAATCTGTGGGTTCACTTCTTTCAAGATAGTCTGTCAGGGACTCAACAAGAATGGTTCTACCAACTGGAGGGAGCTAATGTCCGAAACTGGGAAGATCTGGCTGCTGCTTTCTACAAGCAGTATCAGTAAAATGTCGACCTTGCTCCCACTCGTACTCAACTCCAGAGTATATCCATGGGTGCAGGTGAAAGTTTTAAAGATTATGCACAAAAATGGAGAGACTTGGATAAGAGAGTTCAACCCCCGTTGTCTGATAAGGAGTTGGTTGATATGTTTCTGGGGACGCTATCTAGTCCATTTTTTAATCATTTGATCGGTAGTTCATCAGCTGGTTTCACCGAGCTGATCCTAACTGGGGAAAGAGTAGAAGCTGTAATTCGAAGCGGCAAAATACAAAAGGATGCCTCTTCAAGTTCAGCAAAGAAGCCTTTTGCTGGTAAGAAGGAAGTCAGTGCCATCTACAGCCCGAGGGGCCAAAACAGGGTTGAACATCGTCAGACAGTAAGTGTCGTGATGATACCTAGACCTGCAGTTGCTCCACAATGCAACAATCAACAAAGGGCGGAAAGAACACAACGACAGTTTACCCGTATCAACATGACATTGGCTGAAGTTCTACCTCATCTGCTGAGATCTAACCTGGCAACCTTGAGAGAGGCTCCCATGAATCTAAATACTACATCTCCCCGATATAATCCAAATGCCCGGTGTGCCTATCATTCTGAGAGTCCTGGCCACGATACAAACGAATGCTGGGCTATGAGAAACAAAATACAAGACTTGATTGAAGCCAAGGAGATAGATTTTGATGCTCCGGAGAAGCCAAATGTCATAACTTCTCCCATGCCTAAACATGGTCGTGGAGTCAATGCTATTGATACTGATTTGTTTGTTACCTCTGTTGACGAAGTTTCAACTCCTCTCATGACTGTCAAGAAGAATTTGTTGTTCGACGGTTTATTTCTGGGTTGTGGTGAATGTTGCCACGTGTGTTCGCTTCTACCTTCTGGTTTCCGTTTGCTGAAATTAGGTGTCCAACGCCTGATAGATAGCAAAGAAATTATGTTTGAGAAAACTATGGTTCCTGTTGTTCCAGTTGAAGACGTTGCCATTATAACCATTTCCGCCAATCCTTCCAAGGTTTCCTCGAGAAGACCTGTTATGATTACATCCGCTCTAAGAATTTCTCCACTAATAATCACTGTTCCTGGTCCTGTCCTGTATGTCTCTGATAAAGTTGTCCCCTGGCATTATGGTGCTGATGTGTACTATCATGGCATCAAACAAGATCTGAAAGATGAAGAAGTTGATCCTGATATCGATAACATTGTCGGAACCAGACAAATCACCCGAAGTGGAAGGGTCTTATCTCCCGAGATTTCCCCTAAGACCGTCAGCAAGCCCATTGTCATTACATCTACTGTTCCTGCTAGTACATCAACTACTGTTCCTGTTCTTACTCCAATCGGCGAATCATCTGATACCCGCTGCAAAGAGGTTGTAGGTGAGCCTTCCCGGACGGAGGCGCCTAAGAAAATCGTTGTGGATGCCTCTAAGCAAGAAATAGAAGAAATATTAAAAATCATTAAGAAGAGCGACTACAATGTGGTCGAGCAGCTGGGACAGACCCCATCAAAGATATCCATGTTGTCTTTGTTGTTGTGTTCTGAAGCCCATGTGAAGGCTTTGATTGCATTTCTCAATACTGCGCATGTGCCGCAAGAGACTTCAGTTGATCAGTTCAAAGACTGTGTGGCCAGCCTGACTGCTGATAATGGGCTGGGCTTTTCAGATGCGAATTTGACACCAAAGGGAAGGAAGCATAATGATGCTCTGCATGTCTCGATTGAATGCAGGGGCACCATTATGGCTCATGTGTTGGTAGATACTGGGTCTTCACTGAATGTTCTGCCGAAGAAGGTGTTGGACCATTTGGATTTCGAGGGTCTAACTCTAAAGCCTAGTAACATTGTGGTAAGGGCTTTTTATGGATCGAAGAGAATGGTGCACGGGGAAGTGGACATCCCTGTCAAAGTAGGTTCTAAGACTTTTGGGTCCACTTTCTATGTGATGGATATAAGGTCGTTGTATTCTTGTTTGTTGGGTCGTCCTTGGATCCACGAGGCTGGGGCAGTCACCTCCACAATCCACCAAATGCTGAAGTATCCGGTGAAAGGAAAGATTGTCATAGTGCGGGGTGAAGAAGAATATATGATGAGTCACCTCAACTCTTTCCTCTACATAGAGATGGACGGGGAATTCATAGAAACTCCTTGTCAGAATTTTGAAGAGGTCCCTCAGATCTTGGCATCGACTAAAACTACTAGCAACAAACCTCCTTTGAAGATGGCTTCTCTCAAGGATGCAAGGGCCGTGGTTGAAGAAGGTGGGTGTGCCAATTGGGGTCAGCTCCCTGATTTCACTCATAAAACTGATAAATTTGGTTTGGGCTTTACCATAGGGGCTCAAAGGGTTGTTAGGCGTGCTCGGGCTGGAGGACCTCCTCTACGCATCAACAATCGTGGGATTAACGACATCGAAGACAATGAAGAGGAATCAGACATTGACAGCTGGATCTACCCGACTACCAACGATGGACCAAGTGACTGGACGACTAGGGACTTCATGCCTGTTTCTTTTATTCCTCAGTAATTGACTTATTTGTTTTAAGATTTGTAATAAACAATGTGAAACTGTACGGCCTGGTACCTTTCCCGAGGCACCTTGGCTTTGCTTGTGAGGGATATTATTTGTCATTTCATAATCATTAATAAAGCATTGGACATTTCTGGCATAAAAATTTTGCGCTCTCTATTTTTCTTTTTTGTTTTTCACTTTATCAAAACAGCTATTCTCTTATACACACTCACGTATCACAATGCAGATCCATATTTGTGATTGGTGGAAATAGAACTGACTGTTTTGAAATGCTGGTTCGCGAAATGTCGCGGTAAGCAAGAGTCGCCACCGTCTTTTATTTTCCCCAACAAGGAAAGGACAAAAGCACAACAAAATTCCTTTTCGAGATGTTTCTCGGTTCGGGAGGTAGATTATAGAAAGGGAAGGTGTTAGCACCCTTTCTATCTGTGGTTATCCACGGGCTCTTAGGTACTTGCTCACTATGTTTTCAAAAATTGTTTGCTTTTCTTGTGTGTGTGGGTTTTGTAAAAGTTCCGTTTTGAAAACTTCTAGGTAACTCTTGTATCAGTCCTCAAGAGTGTATGAAGTATTTGTTTGAAAACTTTTTGAAAGTGTAAGTGCGAAAAGTTGTTTTTGTTTTTTTGAAAGAGCAAGTACCCAGGAGAAATCTACCTACTCTAAGGAATTAAGCTGTGTAAGAATCCTTTAGACAGTACTATTCCACTATTGAGAAGTAGGTAGCACCGTCGTTGGAGTTTTCGGGTCAATTCGATTATAGGGACATATGTGGTCACCAAAGCAATAGTAGGACGCCTTAGCGGTAACCCTAATGTCCTAGATGCTTTTTATCCTAGGCAACCGTTTCGAGGCAACTGGATCTTTAGACGGGAGGGCGACCTCTAAAACACCCTATACTTAATGACCACCTCGAGGCAACCAAGTGAGGCGTACCCTAGGAGTGGCATGTGCATGTGTGTCCAGTTTCATGTTAAGATTATCTTTGCACAAGTATTATGGTGAGCTACGGATTGATTTTATTTTTCAAGCAAGTCTTGCATTCATAATTAACAGTTAATAAGTGTGCGGAAAATAAATTGCGGAAAATGAACCTACGCTATTACAAGGTGTCGGGTATTTACATCGCCAAAAACATAACCTTTGAAAAGATAAATTGCGAGAAAATAAAGAAAGCGACAAAGCCCTAATTATCTATTACATTCTCGGAGCAGATACATCAATATGATCAAAATAATAATAATGCGCGAAAGAAATTGAATCGGGACGTCCTTAGGGTTTTGACCCTTTTTGAGAAAAGAAAGAAATTTGGTCCTTTTTGCAATTTAATTAAATATTAAACCTAGAACTAATTAATTAATTAATTAAAGGAAAGAGTATTTTTGTGTTTTTTATGTTTTAATGAAAATAAAATAAAAAGAATTAAAATTGTCAAAAAGAATAACCCTAATTCTATGTTAATTTTATTTATTAAAAAAAAGATTAAAATTAAACCTAATTTAAACTAAATCAATTTGTTAGAATTTATTTACAAAATATAATTAATAGTGAAATTACTAAATAATAATAATAATAAAAATATTTACATTTTTTAATTGTCTGAATTTATTATGAAAATAATAGTTAAATTAATTAAATAATAATAATAGTAATTAATAATAATAATTAGTAAAAGAAAATAAAATGAAAAATTGTGAAAGAACCAGGGGGGTGCTGGGCCCTTAGGAGGTGTTAATTAGAAATTCCAGGCCCATTAACGCATAAGCCTGTTTGACTTGGGAGATTAGCTACACGTGCATTGACCAGGAGTATGGTGGTCGCTCATCTTTGGCCTTCAGATCTGCTTTGTTGGCCACTTGGCATGCTGATGCGTGAGGTACATGATGGAACACATGAGAGAGCCTGCATATGAATACATGATGAAAAAGAACAAACAATTATTTTGGGGGACCTGGGATTCGAACCCAGGTCCCAATGATCAATACACAAACGCCTTGGCCATCTGAGCTGCATGTTTCATTCGTTATTAAGACCACACACAATTATTATATTAGTAAATCAAAACATATGCCTGGAAAAAAAATATAAACGCGCGATTTTTGAAAAGGGCGAATAGGAGGGGGACGCGTCAGCGTCTTCTTCGTTTATCACTGGTTTTTTTACCTGCGGATTTTTATCCGCAGGAAGCTCCGTAGGTTCTTCCTAAAATTGTCCCTAGGCGTCAAAAACTCCATCCAAGCCCATGGTTATGATCGTCCATGTCCCCTGAGTTCATCCATGCTCATGATTTGTTCTAATTTTACCTGGAAACAAAATGCCTAAAAACAACACAAACAAACCCTAGACGCATGTATCATCATATAAGGCCTAAAAACAAAATTGAATATTGCCATTAGGTTAGAAATCAAACAAGGAACACAAATATGCCAATGCTTTTGAGAAAAAGTGCAAGAATTGAAGGTTTCGATTTAGTGTTCAGGGGTGAGTTTGTGAGAACTTACAGCGCTGTATAGGGGGTCTTAGGACGTGGTGTTGATCGCGTTAGCTTCAGTGGACGGCAAGGAAGAAGGCTACGTGCTCCTTTTGGTCTGAAAACGCCTGCAATGTTGTTCTTGATCTCCCACTTTTCCAACAATTTTTCAGTTTTGCTTTGGCCGTTTTAGCAATGCTTAGCTCATGAATTAGGTTTAGGCTTCTTGTATATGTATAAGGCAACCAGTCTAGGTCAAAATTTGGGCTTGTATCTTTGTGTATTGAAGTTTGTAGATTTGATTGACCACCATTGAAAACATTTCCAAATTTGAAGAAAATCTAAGATTTTATGCACAAAAAAGCCCTAGCACGAATTGGTTAGTTGGCACATGATATATGAAAGCTGTTCAAATCATAAAGATACTATTCCATTGATTTTTAGATTTTATTTGAATTATTATAGATTTAAAATGAATTAAATCAATAAAAATTAAATAAAATAGAAAAATAAATGTTTGATCTTGAAATTAATCATGGGACACGTGTGTGGAATGACAAGGCTGAATCAAATGGAAGAAAGTGGGCCCTTTTGTCAAAAATTGAAGTTTTAAGGATAGTTGAGTTTTGCAAATTCATGAAAATTTCCCAACTTCTCCACTGCATATCTTGCTCAATTTTGATCATATGAACATGTTCTTGGACATTTTGGAAAGGTCTTGAGGTCCTCTAACCAATGCCTTTGGTCCCATGTCATTTGGATTTACCAATCTCAAGTTATGGTCTTTGACTTAAAAGGCATTTTTGTTGACTTTTGAAATTGACCTATAATGTAGAAATTGATAACTTTTTGTGAGAGCATTTCTTGGACTTGGAATGTGAAGATGAGTTGTCGTAAATGTCATCCCCTTCAAAATGAGAATTGGATGGGATTTTTCTGATGAAACATGAAAAAGTTATGCCTTGGTCAAGATACAGTTGACTTTTCAACTGTCAAAAAATAGTAATTTTTGCATCCTTGATGATTTTTGAGCCATGCTTGTGGAATCATGATCAAGACTTGATCAAATGATGATTGTGACCTCAAAATAAGATGTTGACCAAAAATTCTAACTTTTGACTATAAAATTACCATTTTGCCCCTGCAGTTGATTGTGGATCAAATAGGGCTTTTGACTGTGCAAACTGGCATTGTGAATCTTGAAACTTGACATGTAGATGCTTGACAATATATATATATATATATATATATATATATATATATATATATATATATATATATATATATATATATATATATATATATATATATATATATATGTATATATATATATAGGCCTATGAGACTTGATTGGACCATTGAAAACCCCAGATTCCTTGCAAGAACCAAAATCCTAAATTTGACTGGCTTAGGAGGCATCTAGGTTGTGCAACCCTTGAGCAATCTTGAATCATTTGAAGATGATTCTTGACAAACCTTGAAGAAATATGGGAGGGCAAATTTTTGGGGTACAATAGTTGCCCCTGTTCAATCTTCTTAGACCTGAGGATGTAGATTGGCTTGCGTGCCTTTCGTGATCCGAAGGTGGAAGATGATTGAACACTAGAGTGCCCAGAAATTTGCACTCGCATATTAAGATGCCATTTGGAGGTGTGACAGAATCTTGTCGGGAATGGGCTTATAGATGCCATTTGGAAATGTAATGGATAGTTGCGGAGATGGGCTTAAAGATGCCATCCGGGGTGTCGATCGCGTAACAGATTCCTTAGCGAGAACTTGCGTACTTGCGAAAGAAAGATAGTTTCCTGGCTAGATACAGGTGTTGATCTTCAAACTCATCATGTAGATAACTTTCCTGGCCAGATACAGGTATCAGATCTATAATCAATCGCTCACAGATATGCCCTGGCTAGATACAGGTGTCGAATCTGGAACTTAAAAAGGTTGGTCGAGATAGCTTTCCTGGCTGGATACAGGTGTAGACCTCTGACTTGAGAATGAAAGATAATTTCCTGGCCTGATACAGGTGTTAATCTTCAAACTCTCCATGCAGACATGCCCTGGCTAGATACAGGTATCGAATCTACAATCAATCGCTCACAAAAATGCCTTGGCTAGATACAGATATCGAATCTGGAATTAGTCGTCCACAGATATGCCCTGGCTAGATACAGGTATCGAATCTGGAATTAGTCGTCTACAGATATGCCCTGGCTAGATACAGGTATCGAATCTGGAATTAGTCGTCTACAGATATGCCCTGGCTAGATACAGGTATCGAATCTGGAATTAGTCGTCTTAAGATATGCCCTGGCTAGATACAGGTATCGAATCTGGAATTGGTCGTCCACAAATATGCCCTGGCTAGATACAAGTATCGAATCTGAAACTTCAAAAGGTTGATCGAGATAACTTTCCTGGCTGGATACAGGCGTAGACCTCTAATCAGTTGCTCACAGATATGCCCTGGCTAGATACAGGTATCGAATCTGGAACAAGTCGTCTACAGATATGCCCTGGCTAGATACAGGTATCGAATATGGCATTAGTCGTCCACAGGTATGCACTGGCTATATACAGGTATCAAATCTGGAACTTCAAAAGGTTGATCGAGATAACTTTCCTGCTGGATGCAGGTGTAGACCTCTAACCTGAGAATGAAAGATAATTTCCTGGCCTGTTGCAGGGGTTGATCTTCAAACTCTTCATGCAGATATGCCCTGGCTAGATACAGGTATCGAATCTACAATCAATCGCTCACAGATATGCCCTGGCTAGATACAGGTATCGAATCTGGAACTTCAAAAGTTGATGGTAATATCTTTTGATTGACCTTTTCCTGAAAAGGCAAACATTAGTTGTATGCAATGTCATGATGTATGAAATGCATGATGTCATGATGTTTTTAGGAATACATGAGATTGGGTGATATGATGCGTATATGCATGTATCATGATGTATGACAATGTGGTGTTTATGAATGTATTTTCGTCTAGGAGAATAAATCCTTGACGAATGCTGGGAAGTTAAATCCTGGGTTGATGTTTGAAGAGTAGAGTTCTTCGTTTCCGCTGGGGATGATGATTGCAAGGATAAGCCGATAGGAGAAGATGACTCCGTTGGGGAATAAACTTGATGAAGATATTACTCTACGGGGAATTACTCTGTGGGAAGAGATACTTCGCTGAGATTTTGATGATAACTCCGCTGGGGATTCCGTATATTAGCTTTGTTGAGGAATTTGATGAACTCTGCTGGGGGATAGGAAGAACTTCACCGAGGACGATCTTTCCGTTGCAATTTGCTGAGGATAACCCAGTTAGGCTCTGGTGGGGACTAACCTCTGAACATGGTTAGGGAGAGATATTTGTACTCTGCAGGGGACCAGCTTCCAGACTCTACTGGGGATAAGCTTCCAGAATCTACTGGGGATAAGCTTCCAGAACCTACTGGGGATAAGCTTCCAGAATCTACTGGGGATAATGATTCAACTCTCCTAGGGAAACTTTTTGGACTGCACTGGGGAATGGCTCCACTGGGGTGTCTGGTATTCCGCCGGGGAACAATCTTATATTTCTGTTGAGGAATATTAAGACTGTCAGGGATGCTTGCTGAGGAACATCTGTGTACTCTGCTGGAGAATATTGAGATCTTCTGGGGATATCTAACTTCCTTAAGGCTGACAGTAGACTAACTCTGCTTGGGGAGAGTGTTGCTGACTTGTTAGGGATACTGCGCCTTTTTAGGGCCGATGGGAGACCAACTCTGCTCGGGGGAGAGTATTGTTGATTCTTGTCTTACTCCAGGGAGTGGAGGCATCTTGGTCGTATTCTTCAGCCGAACCTACCTTGGTACCTTGGTGGACAGAGCAACCAGATCGCTTAGACAACTCATTATTGCTCCTGTTTCTGATATCACATGTAATTAGTCCTTTGTTTCGCATGCAAATATTTATGATTAGCAATTAATGTCAAATGCATATATCAAAAATGAACATTGGACGTTCTTTGTAAAACAAAACAGATAAAGGAAAAACAATTGGCAATTTGTCTGGAAAAGTGGATTTGTATTGATTTTGAAATTTGCCTGTAAATAGGCGTTTGTGTACAAGAGGCTGACGTCCTTGTAAGAGAACGCCGCCGAACAAAAATGGAGTTTATACAATTTTGTGAAAAGAAAACAAAACAGCTATGTGAAAAATCCCACCGGGTTCCAACTCTGCTATTGCCTTTATGTCTTCAAGCGTCTCATCACTTCGCTGCTTAGTTGAAGATGAAGCTGATTGCTTGGTGCCGTCTGAACCTGATAGTTGATACCGAAGTCTGGATGCAGGGTGATCCAATGAGACATAGTATTACGCTTTAATCCCTAACTTTTGCCTGGACCGCCCTTTCGGGTTTTCAGTCCACCGAGATACCCATTTTTGCCCAAGCCGCCTTTTCAGGTTTTCGACTTGCCGGGTGTACAGATTTTTTCATTTCATCCCTTATTTTTGCCCGAACCCTTTTGGTTCGACGGGAAGCCCTTATTTTTGCCTAGGTGTGTCAACCTAGCGGGTCTTTTATCATGCGTAGTATCTTTTTACTATGTCTGCATTGGCGGGGTGAGGAAGGTCGTCACCATCCATGGTGGTTAGAATCATCGCACCTCCTGAGAAGACGTTCTTAACCACAAATGGCCCTTTGTACGTAGGGGTCCATTTGCCCCTGGGATCACCTTGAGGTAGAATGATGCGCTTGATTACCAGGTCTCCGACTTGATACTCTTGTCGTCTGACTTTCTTGTTAAAAGCCTTGATCATCCGTTTTTGGTACGTCTAACCGTGACAAATAGCAGTAAGTCTTTTTTCGTTGATTAAGTTTAATTGATCAAGCCGAGTCTGGATCCAGTCATCTTCGCTCAAACCTGCATCCTTTATTATCCGGAGAGAGGGTATCTGGACTTCAATAGGCAAGACTGCCTCCATGCCATAGACCAAGGAAAAGGGTGTTGCCCCTGTTGATGTCCGTGCTGAGGTACGGTACCCATGAAGAGCAAACGGTAACATTTCGTGCCAATCTTTGTAGGTCACTGTCATCTTTTGCACAATCTTCTTGATATTCTTATTAGCTGCTTCTACAGCCCCATTCATCTTCGGCCGGTAAGGAGAAGAGTTGTGGTGCTGTATCTTGAATTGATCGCAGAGCTCAGTGATCATCTTGTTGTTGATATTAGTACCATTGTCCGTAATGATCCTCTCAGGTACACCGTATCGACAGATCAGGTTATGCCGGATGAACCGTGCCACGACGTTCTTGGTTACAGTAGCATAGGAAGCTGCTTCAACCCACTTCGTGAAGTAATCCATGGCTACCAGGATGAAGTGATTCCCGTTGGATGCCGTAGGTCTGATCTCGCCGATCATATCAATGCCCCACATTGCAAAAGGCCAAGGTGCCGTCAAGACATTCAGAGGAACTGGAGGAATGTGCACCTTATCAGCATAGATCTGGCACTTATGACATGTCCGAGAATGTTGATAACAGTCGGCTTCCATTGTGGACCAGTAATATCCTGCCCGAAGGATTTTCTTTGCCATGGTATGTCCACTGGAATGTGTTCCGAAGGTACCTTCATGCAGCTCTGCCATGATCCTTTCTGCTTCAGTCTTATCCACACAATGCAGTAAGGTTGAATCATGGTTTCGCTTGTAGAGAATGTTATTGCTGAGGAAGAACTTTGCCGCGAACCTTCTCAGAAACTTCTTGTCATTGACGGATGCGCCCTCGGGGTATTCTTGAGCTTCAAGGTACCTCTTTACTTCATGATACCAAGGTTTTTTTGTTACCTCTTCAGTCTCAAGATCACAGCAATGTGCAGGTTCATCCAATTTCCGAATAATGATCCGGGGAGCCTCGTTGTCCCATTTGACTTTGAACATAGAAGACATCGTAGCCAGCGCGTCCGCCAACTGATTTTATTCTCTTGGGAAGTGTTCAAAAGTTATCTCCTCGAAATGGGGAATCAACGTCAATACATACTCCTTGTAAGGAATAAGATTTGGGTGCTTCGTATCCCACTCGCCTTTGATTTGACTGATCACGAGAGCGGAATCTCCGAAGACACTCAGAAACTTGATCCTTAGGTCAATTGCAGCTTGAAGACCCATGATGCATGCCTCATACTCCGCCATGTTGTTGGTGCAGTTGAAACATAGTCGGGCGGCAAGTGGAGTATGAGTGCCTTTAGGGGAGATGATCACAGCGCCGATACCATTACCCAAAGTGTTCGAGGCTCCGTCAAAGTGCATAGACCATTGGGATCCTTCCTCAGGTCCTTCGTCCGGTCCAGTACTTCACAATCAGTCACTACCATGATATTCTCGTCCGGAAATTCAAAGTTCATAGATTGGTAGTCATCCACTGCCTGGTGTGCCAAATGGTCTTCCAATACACTTCCCTTGATTGCTTTCTGAGTCGTGTACTGGATGTCATATTCAGTCAAGATCATCTGCCATCTTGCTATTCTTCTGGACAAGGCAGGCTTTTCGAAGATGTACTTGATTGGATCCATTTTTGAAATCAACAGAGTAGTGTGAGTCAACATATACTGTCTCAGCCGGCGAGCAGCCCATACCAAAGCGCAGCAAGTTTTCTCAAGCAGTGAGTATCGGGTCTCACAGTCGGTAAACTTTTTGCTAAGGTAATAAATAGCGTGCTCTTTTCGGCCAGACTCGCCATGCTGCCCCAGCACACACCCCATTGAGCTGTCAAGTACTGTAAAGTATAAGATTAGAGGTCTCCCTTCAACCGGTGGCATAAGAATGGGTGGCTCCTGGAGATACTCTTTGATTCTTTCGAAAGCGGCCTGACATTCATCGTTCCAACGTACCACTTGATCTTTCTTCAGTAGCTTGAAGATTGGTTCACAAGTAGTAGTTAGGTGCGAGATGAATCGGGCAATGTAGTTCAGTCATCCTAGAAAGCCTCTGACTTCTTTCTCTGTCTTGGGAACTGGAATCTCTTGTATGGCTTTCACTTTGGCAGGGTCCACTTGAATACCTTTATCGCTCACGACGAAGCCTAGCAGTTTTCCAGATCTCACCCTGAAGGTGCACTTGTTCGGGTTCAACCTCAGCTTGTACAACTTCAGACGGTCAAACAGCTTCTGTAGATGGTCAAGGTGTTCCTCCTTAGTTTGGGACCTTGCAATCATATCATCGACATATACTTCGATTTCGTGATGGATCATGTCGTGAAACAAAGCAACCATGGCACGCTGGTAGGTTGCCCCAACATTTTTCAATCCAAAAGGCATGACCTTGTAGGAAAAGGTGCCCGACTGAGTAACAAAAGTGGTCTTCTCCATGTCTTCAGGAGCCATCTTGATTTGATTATAACCGGAAAAACCATCCATGAAGGAGAATACCTTGTGCTGAGCAGTGTTGTCAACCAGAACGTTGATGTGAGGTAGGGGAATTCATCCTTAGGACTGGCCCTGTTCAAATCCTTGTAATCAACACACATTCGGACCTTACCATCCTTCTTCGGTACCGGAACCACGTTGGCAACCCACTGAGGGTAAGAAGTCACTGCTAGAAACCCGACATCAAATTGTTTCATAACCTCAGCTTTGATTTTCTCGGACATCTCTGGACGCATACGGAGGACCTTCTGTTTTACCGGAGGGCATTCTTCCTTGGTAGGCAAGTGATGAACCACAATGTCGGTATCCAACCCAGGCATATCTTCGTAAGACCAGGCGAAGATTTCCACGTAGTCATGCAGCATCTGAACCAACCGTTGTTTCACACTAGACTCCAGATTAGCACCAATCTTGACTTCCTTTCTATCTGTCTCAGTACCCAGATTTACCATTTCCACTGGCTCTTCATGTGGCTGAATTGCCCTCTCTTCCTGAAGTAGCAGTCTTGCAAGCTCACCAGGCACTTCGCAATCATCTTCACCTTCGTCTTTGGCTAAGTTGATCGTATTTTCGAAGTCATAACTAGCAGTAGCGGAGTCGTTACCAGTGAGATCCAGAGTGGATTGGAACCTGTATAAGTGAGTGTGTGTAAATATAACTGTTTTGCAATATATAATAAAGAAAGACAAGGAGCGCAAGATTTGAAATGCAAAAAACGTCCAATGATTTTATTAATGATATATGAAAATGACACACAAAAGCCCTCACAAATGAAGCCATAGTGCCCCGGGTAAGACACCGGACCATAAAGTTTCAAATTATTGTCTATTACAAATTCAAAACAAAGGAGTTCATTACTAAGTGACAAAAGTAATAGGTACGAAGTCTTTCACAGTCCAGTTGCTTGGTCCACCATTGGTCGTTGGGTAGATCCAGCTATCGAATTCAGATTCCTCCACGTCATCTTCAATAGCATTTACTCTCGGGTTGGTGATGAGCACAGGAGGTCTTCCAATCCTTGCTTTACGAACAGCCCTCTGAGCTTCTGCAGTGAAACCCAAACCAAACTTGTCAGTCTTCGGAGTGAAATCAGGAAGTCGGCCCCAGTTTGCACACTCACCCTTCTCAATAACAGCCCGGGCATCCCTTAAGGAAGCCATCTTCAAAGGAGAATCTTCTTCAGTTACAGTCTCTACTGACGCCAGTGTCTGAGGCACCTCTTCAAAGTGTTGAAAGGAGGTCTCAATGAACTCCCCATCCATCTCTATGTACCGGAACGAGTTGAGGTGGTTGACCACATATTCTTCCTCCCCCTGAACTGTTACGATCTTCCCTTTGACCGGGTATTTCAGCTTCTGATGTAGTGTGGAGGTCACAGCTCCAGCCTTGTGGATCCAAGGATGACCCAGCAAACAAGAGTAGGACGGTCAGATATCCATCACATAGAATGTTGAATCAAAGACCTGCGAACCAACCCTGATTGGAATGTCAACTTCACCATGTACCATCCTCTTGGACCCGTCAAAGGCCCGGACAACAATGTTACTTGGCTTGAGCTCTAAACCCTCACAATCCAGCCTGTCTAGAGCTTTCTTGGGTAATATGTTCAACGAGGAACCAGTGTCAACCAGCACGTGGGCAAGAGTAGTGTCCCTGCATTCAATGGAGACATGCAGGGCATTATTATGGTTCTTCCCCTTAGCAGTCAGATCGGCGTCAAAGAAACCCAAACCATTATCAGCAGTTAAGTTGGATACACACTCGGTAAATTGATCAGCTGATGTCTCTTGTGGCACGTGGGCCGTCTTCAGAAAGGTAATCAGAGCCTTGGCATGGGCCTCTGAACACAACAACAGTGATAGCATAGAAATCTTTGATGGGGTGTGCCCCAGCTGCTCAACTACATTGAAATCACTATTCTTGATAATCTTGAGGATCTCTTCCATCTCTTGCTTGGAAGCTTCAACATTGGTGGTCTTCGGTGCCTCCGTATGGGCAGGCACATCAGTAGCAATCCCTTTGCCCCGAGCGTCAGATGACTCGGCAGCAGGGGCATAAATAGGAACTTGATCAGGAAGAGGAGCAGGCACACTGGAAGGTGTGATGACAAGAGGTCTCTGAATAACTGGTGGCGCAATATCTGGTGAGAACAGTCTACCACTGCGAGTGACTTTGGCAGGCCCGGTGATGTTACTGACGCTGGTACTAGTATCAAACTCTTGTTTTACTCTAAGAACATAAACATTTGCCCCATAGTGCCAAGGGACAGCTTTGTCAGATGTATAGGGGAGGGGCCCCGGAACAGTGATAATGATAGGAGCAACCTTCTGAGTAGACATGATTTTGACAGGCTTCTTTGCGGGAGCCTTAGGAGGGTTGTTGAAAATAGTAACAATGGACACTTCTTCAGCAGGGATAGCAGGAACAGCAATCTTCTCGAACAAGATCTCTTTGTTATCCATTAGGTTTTGGATGCCTGACTTCAACAAAGGACAACCAGCAGGTGAAACAGAACATAGATGGCAACCTTTACTACATCCTGGAAATAAACCGGCTAGCAATAGGTTCCTTTTGACAGTTAGCAACGGAGTAACAATATCATCCACAGAGGTTACGTACAGGTCTTCCTCAATAGCATTCACTCCATGCTGGGGCATGGGAGCAGTCACCACATTGGGCCTTTCGGGCGCCTCGAACTGTATTTCTTTAGCATCAATAAGGTCCTGAACCTTATTCCTCAGAGCCCAACAATCATCCGTAGTATGCCCCGGGCTGTCAGAGTGATAAGCGCAGCGGGCATTGGGATTGTACTTTAGAGAGGTTGTGTTCACTACCTTCGAAGCTTCTTTGACAGTTACCAGATTGGTTGACAGTAGTTGTGGCAATATCTGAGACAGGGTCATACTGATCCGAGTGTACTGCCTTTTAGGTCTCTCACCCCTTGGTTGGTTATATTGCTGAGGAGCAGCAGCAGGCTTTGAAATTACCACCGCGTTGACAGCTTGGCGGCATTCCGGTTTATTTTGTCTCCTTGATTCATAAACATCACTAGATTCCTTCTTGAATGGTTTCTTTTTAGAGCTCGAGGAGGCACCCTTCTGTATCTTCCCATACTTGATACCAGCTTCTATCCTCTCACCAGTCAAGATCAGATCTGTAAACCCAGCAGAAGAATTCCCAATCAGATGGTTGAAGAACGGACCAGACAGGGTCCCCAGGAACATATCAACAAGCTCACGGTCCGTCAAAGGTGGCTGCACCCTTCCAGCCAGGTCTCTCCACTTTTGCGCATACTCCTTGAATCCTTTGCCCGTCCCTAGTGACATACCCTGGAGTTGGGTACGCGTAGGAGCGAGGTCGGAATTATACTGATACTGCTTATAAAATGCAGTAGCCAAATCCTCCCAATTACGAATACTGGTCCCATCCAGCTGATAGAACCATTCGAGTTGAGTCCCTGAAAGACTATCCTGGAAGAAATGGATCCATAGATTCTTGTCAGTAGTGTACGGTTGGATCTTCCTCACATATGATCTGAGATGCAGCTTAGGACAGGAAGCTCCGTCGTACTTTGTAAAAGCGGGTGCCTTGAACTTGTGAGGGATCACCACCCCAGAAGATAAGCCTAGATCTCCAAAATCCAACCCGGGCACATGTTGAATCTCCATGGCACTTAAACGGTCCTCTAGCTGCTTGTACCGGTCTTCGGCGGGAGGATACTGTTCATCATTGAAATTTGTCTCGTTGTCGGAGACCACGGGACTAGGAACCCTTCTCTCTTGGGGACTGTCTTTCCCTACAGAGGAAGTAGCCATATCAGCCTCATTTTGTAGTCCATTCCTAAATCTGCGTCCAGTGTTGAACAGCACAGTCCTCTTCTTCTTCTTCAAAAGCAGAGTCTTCAATTCCTGTTGTCCCTGGGCTAAGCTCATGACCAGCTCTTGGAATTGGGCGTTCTGGGCCTGGAGGGCCTTGATAGCTTGTTCAGTAGTAGGCTCAGAAGACATGATGATTGCAGAAATAAACAGCGAAGAAGATTAAGCAACCTGTAGAAAAAGGGTACATGTTATGCATATGATGAATGGAATGCGTATGATTTATGTTTTCAAAGAGAATCGGGATTCAACTTTGTAGACAAAAAGGAAACTCACTTTATTAGATCCAAACTTTAGAAATTAAATTGTTTAACAAATTGCCCTTAGGCGTTACAAGAATGAAAAACTGAAAAGTAATAAAAGCTGTAAAGGAAACATCCAAAGCCCATCAGCGCTCCCATGGCCTCCTCTTCTCAATATGGATATAGTCATTCAAGATCCGATCGTTCTCCAATTGCTTGGTCAGCTTCTGGATCTTCTGTTCCTGTTCATTGAACCTTTCCCGATAATAATCCCATTCTTCCTGTAGTTGCGCCCAAGACCTCTTTAGCGTATCAACATCAGTGGGTATCTGAGGGGGGAGAACAGTTGGAGGAACCCCGTCTCTATCAGGAAATTCAAGAATAATAGGCCTGACAGCTTCGTATGGCATACCCAACTTCTGAGCACGGATGCGGACCCATCTGTAGTAGGATTCCATTGGTAGAGAAGTCTTCGGTCCCAACTCATGTGGGTCGGCTTTATGAATTCTGTCCCAAGCCTTGATGAATCTACGACGCAGCTCGTCACTATCTACCTGGAACTCAAAACTGATGTGAGGTACCAACATCTCATGAGGTCCTGCTCTTCTGGCCCTTCCAAACTGACGGAGAGCTAAACATGGATTATAAGAGATTCCTCCCTGAGTACCGATCAAAGGAACATTAGGATATTCTCCGCAACGATCAATAACAGCCACCTCATCTAAACTTCTGAGAGTCCAAATGATGTCATTATCAGCGAGAGACATTAACCTATGAGCCCAGCCTCTTCCTTCTTTGTTCTTCAGCACGAACTTAGGGAGGTGCGAAATAAACCACCTCACTAACAAAGGAGCACAACACCACAGAGTTCCCCATCTTCGGGCAGTACGAGCATAGAGTTGTTGCAGGATATCACCCAAGAGAGTGGGCACAGGGTTCCGAGACATGAAGATCCTTATGGCATTGAATTGACAAAGTTATCAGGATTTGGAAACAATACTAGACCATAGATTAAGAGAGCCAGGATGTCTTCGTACGCCCTGAAGTCTAAGTCATTCCAGAAACTGTTAGCTTTACCAATCAAAAACTTAGCCAAAAAGCCCTTAACTCCGCTTCTAGTCACCCAGTTATCCATTACCTCTTTGGTGGTCAAGGGAAGGGCTGCAGCAATCTCCTCAAGCCTGAGAGTCTTTTCCCATCCAGTGAATGGAGTCTGTTCCAAAACAGGGATACCAAGCAAATCAGAGAATTCTTCCAGGGTAGGGACCAGTTGGAAGTCTTGAAAGGTGAAGCAATGGTATAGGGGATCATAAAACTGGGTCAGGACACTCATCAGTTGTTGGTCCCACTTTGAAGTGACTAAACCGAGAAGAGAACCATGCCTCTGGATGAAGGAAGTAGTGTTTGGAATTCTGTCAACCAATTCTTTGAGCAGATCAGATGGGTGAACAAAGTTGAGCCGGATAGTATTCCTTCGCATAGGCATCATGATGTCCTACAAAACAGAGCAAAGGTGAAACCCTCTTGTCTTTGAAATGGGTCAGTCCTTATGCAGGATGCATGCAATGTTATGATGGTATGATGTCATGGTAAAGCACACCACAAGTATTCACAAAGGCAAACATGATAAGGCACACAAGTCACACAAGACAGCCCTTAGAGTTTAGGCCAGCATGAAGTTTAGGTACTACCCTCTTTCAGTTTCGTTGGTTAAGACCTGTCCTAGAAAATAGTAATCGGGTTCTAGAGGATCTCAATATCACTGACTACCCTCAATCGGTCATAACTCCGGCTTCGCAATCTTTTCTTGCGGCTAGAACCATCGCGAGAGTTTATCCTCAATGAGTGTAGCATACTACTACTGTTCTATGGCCAAGTTGGGTCAATTTAGGGTTCTAAGGTCGGTTGGTGCTTAATGACTCCTCAGAAGACCCATATTCTCCTCGTTCCAACACAAGGGATATCGGTACAGACCAAGGTGTCACACCAACGTAGCTACTGCTTCACCCGTGTCGGTCTACGTCGGACAGGTCCCTCACAGCTTATGCTACCTAAAGGGTATTCCCCAGATCCGGGTTAGGATCTATGAAGCTCCGATGCAAGCCCGCAAATATAAAAGCAATCAAGACATACAATTGAAAACATAAGAGTGGTCTAATCCTAAGGTACACCTCACTTATGAGAGTCCCCAGCAGAGTCGCCAGTTCTGTGATCGGTGGAAATAGAACTGACTATTTTAAAATGCTGGTTCGCGAAATGTCGCGGTAAGCAAGAGTCGCCACCGTCTTTTATTTTCTCCAACAAGGAAAGGACAAAAGCACAGCAAAATTCCTTTTCGAGATGTTTCTCGGTTCGGAAGGTAGATTATAGAAAGGGAAGGTGTTAGCACCCTTTCTATCCGTGGTTATCCACGGGCTCTTAGGTACTTGCTCACTATGTTTTCAAAAATTGTTTGCTTTTCTTGTGTGTGTGGGTTTTGAAAAAGTTTCGTTTTGAAAAATTCTAGGTAACTCTTGTATCAGTCCTCAAGAGTGTATGAAGTATTTGTTTGAAAACTTTTTGAAAGTGTAAGTGCAAAAAGTTGTTTTTGTTTTTTTGAAAGAGCAAGTACCCAGGAGAAATCTACCTACTCTAAGGAATTAAGTTGTGTAAGAATCCTTTAGACAGTACTATCCCACTATTGAGAAGTAGGTAGCACCGTCGTTGGAGTTTTCGGGTCAATTCGATTATAGGGACATATGTGGTCACCAAAGCAATAGTAGGACGCCTTAGCGGTAACCCTAATGTCCTAGATCCTTTTTATCCGAGGCAACCGTTTCGAGGAAACTGGATCTTTAGACAGGAGGGCGACCTCTAAAACACCCTATACTTAATGACCACCTCGAGGCAACCAAGTGAGGCGTACCCTAGGAGTGGCATGTGCATGTGTGTCCAGTTTCATGTTAAGATTATCTTTGCACAAGTATTATGGTGAGCTACGGATTGATTTTATTTTTCAAGCAAGTCTTGCATGCATAATTAACAGTTAATAAGTGTGCGGAAAATAAATTACGGAAAATGAATCTACGCTATTACAAGGCGTCGGGTATTTACATCGCCAAAAACATAACCCTTGAAAAGATAAATTGCGAGAAAATAAAGAAAGCAACAAAGCCCTAATTATCTATTACATTCTCGAAGCAGATACATCAATATGATCAAAATAATAATAATGCGCGAAAGAAATTGAATCGGGACGTCCTTAGGGTTTTGACCCTTTTTGAGAAAAGAAAGAAATTTGGTCCTTTTTGCAATTTAATTAAATATTAAACCTAGAACTAATTAATTAATTAATTAAAGGAAAGAGTATTTTTGTGTTTTTTATGTTTTAATGAAAATAAAATAAAAAGAATTAAAATTGTCAAAAAGAAAAACCCTAATTCTATGCTAATTTTATTTATTACAAAAAAGATTGAAATTAAACCTAATTTAAACTAAATCAATTTGTTAGAATTTATTTACAAAATATAATTAATAGTGAAATTACTAAATAATAATAATAATAATAATATTTACATTTTTTAATTGTCTGAATTTATTATGAAAATAATAGTTAAATTAATTAAATAATAATAATATTAATTAATAATAATAATTAGTAAAAGAAAATAAAAAGAAAAATTGTGAAAGAACCAGGGGGGTGCTGGGCCCTGAGGAGGTGTTAATTGGAAATTCCAGGCCCATTAACGCATAAACCTGTTTGACTTGGGAGATTAGCTACACGTGCATTGACCAGGAGTATGACGGTCGCTCATCTTTGGCCTTCAGATCTGCTTTGCTGGCCCCTTGGCATGCTGATGCGTGAGGTACATGATGGAACACATGGGAGAGCCTGCATATGAATACATGATGAAAAAGAACAAACAATTTTTTTGGGGGACCTGGGATTCGAACCCAGGTCCCAATGATCAATACACAAACGCCTTGGCCATCTGAGCTGCACGTTTCATTCGTTATTAAGACCACACGCAATTATTATATTAGTAAATCAAAACATATGCCTGAAAAAAAATATAAACGCGCGATTTTTGAAAAGGGCGAATAGGAGGGGGACGCGTCAGCGTCTTCTTCGTTTATCACTGGTTTTTTTACCTGCGGATTTTTATCCGCAGGAAGCTCCGTAGGTTCTTCCTAAAATTGTCCCTAGGCTTCAAAAACTCCATCTAAGCCCATGGTTATGATCGTCCATGTCCCCTGAGTTCATCCATGCTCATGATTTCTTCTAATTTTACCTGGAAACAAAATGCCTAAAAACAACACAAACAAACCCTAGACGCGGGTATCATCATATAAGGCCTAAAAACGAAATTGAATATTACCATTAGGTTAGAAATCAAACAAGGAACACAAATATGCCAATGCTTTTGAGAAAAAGTGCAAGAATTGAAGGTTTCGATTTAGTGTTCAGGGGCGAGTTTGTGAGAACTTACAGCGCTGTACAGGGGGTCTTAGGACGTGGTGTTGATCGTGTTAGCTTCAGTGGACGGCAAGAAAGAAGGCTACATGCTCCTTTTGGTCTGAAAACGCCTACAATGCTGTTCTTGATCTCCCACTTTTCCAACAATTTTTCAGTTTTGCTTTGGACATTTTAGCAATGCTTAGCTCGTGAATTAGGTTTAGGCTTCTTGTATATGTATACGGCAACCAGTCTAGGTCAAAATTTGGGCTTGTATCTTTGTGTATTGAAGTTTGGAGATTTGATTGACCACCATTGAAAACCTTTCCAAATTTGAAGCAAATCTAAGATTTTATGCACAAAAAATCCCTAGCACGAATTGGTTAGTTGGCACATGATATATGAAAGTTGTTCAAATCATAAAGATATTATTCCATTGATTTTTAGATTTTATTTGAATTATTATAGATTTAAAATGAATTAAATCAATAAAAATTAAATAAAATAGAAAAATAAATGTTTGATCTTGAAATTAATCATGGGACACGTGTGTGGCATGACAAGGCTGAGTCAAATGGAAGAAAGTGGGCCCTTTTGTCAAAAGTTGAAGTTTTAAGGATAGTTGACTTTTGCAAATTCATGAAAATTTCCCAACTTCTCCACTGCATATCTTGCTCAATTTTGATCATATGAACATGTTCTTGGACATTTTGGAAAGGTCTTGAAGTCCTCTAACCAATGCCTTTGGTCCCATGTCATTTGGATTTACCAATATCAAGTTATGGTCTTTGACCTAAAAGGCATTTTTGTTAACTTTTGAAATTGGCCTATAATGTAGAAATTGATAACTTTTTGTGAGACATTTCTTGGACTTGGAATGTGAAGTTGAGTTGTAGGAAATGTCATCCCCTTCAAAATGAGCATTGGATGGGATTTTTCTGATGAACCATGAAAAAGTTATGCCTTGGTCAAGATACAGTTGACTTTTCAGCTGTCCAAAAATAGTAACTTTTGCATCCTTGATGATTTTAGAGCCATGCTTGTGGAATCATGATCAAGACTTGATCAAATGATGATTGTGACCTCAAAATAAGATGTTGACCAAAAATTCTAACTTTTGACTGTAAAATGACCATTTTGCCCCTGTAGTTGATTGTGGATCAAATAGGGCTTTTGACTGTGCAAACTGGCATTGTGAATCTTGAAACTTGACATGTAGATGCTTGACAATATATATAGGCCTATGAGACTTGATTGGACCACTGAAAACCCCATATTCTTTGCAAGAACCAAAACCCTAAATTTGACTGGCTTAGGAGGCATCTGGGTTGTGCAACCCTTGAGCAATCTTGAATCATTTGAAGATGATTCTTGACAAACCTTGAAGAAATATGGGAGGGAAAATTTTGGGGTACAACAATATCCACTCTGGATCCGATTGATAACAGCTCTGCTATTTCCGGTTATGACTTCAAAATTCTGATCAACCAAGCCGAGGACGAAGGTGAGGATGATTGTGAGGTGTCCGGAGAACTTGCTAGACTATTACAGCAGGAAGAGAGGGCCATACAACCTCATGAAGAGCCGGTTGAGACAGTGAACTTGGGTACTGAGGAAGACAGAAAAGAGGTTAAAATAGGTGCAAATCTGGAGCTCAGCGTCAAATAGAGGTTGATACAAATGTTGCACGACTATGTTGAGATCTTCGCCTGGTCCTATGAAGACATGCCTGGTTTGAACACTTATATTGTGGTACATCGCCTGCCGACTAAAGAAGACTGTCCTCCGGTTAAGCAGAAGGTCCGCCGTATGCGTCCTGAAATGTCAGATAAAATCAAGGCATAAGTCATGAAACAGTTCGATGCAGGATTCTTAGCTGTCACTTCCTATCCACAGTGGATTGCCAATGTCATCTCGGTACCTAAGAAGGACGGTAAGGTACGGATGTATGTAGATTACAGAGATATGAATAGGGCAAGCCCCGAGGATGACTTCCCACTTCCTCACATTGATGTTCTGGTCGACAACACCGCACAACATAAAATCTTCTCCTTCATGGATGGTTTCTCGGGCTACAACCAGATCAAGATGGCTCCTGAAGACACAGAGAAGACAACTTTCGTCACACAGTGGGGAACTGTGATACGATGGGAGAACTGACTTGAGGTTTTGCGTTTGTGTTCGTAAATGTTTCGGTTTAGCAAGAGTCGCCACCGACTTTTTATTTTATCCAAAGGAAAGGTCAAAAAGCACAGGAAAGACCTTTGAGATGTTTTCTTGGGTTCGGGGGGTAGATTATGAAAAGGGAAGGTGCAAGCACCCTTTTCATCCATGGTTATCCATGGGCTCTTAGTTACTTGTTTAGATCACTTGTTTTTGCTTTTCAATTGCTTGAAATGGTGCTTTGTGTGTGGTTTTGAAAATGTTTTGAAAAGAGGCCATCGTTGTGGCAACCTTTGTAATGATTCTTGTTTGAATATATACCAAAGGTGTATTGTCTTTTGAAAAGATATTTCAATGTTTAAAAGTTTGATTTGGGAAATGTTTTGAAGTCGTGTTGTGAGGTGTGTTTGAAAATAGCAAGGATGTTTTTGCAAGTTTTTGATCAAGTAACTAAGAGTTGTCTACCCTATTTTACTCAAAGATCTTTCCTACACATTTTTAACCCTTTTGACAGTGTTGTTTTACCATTGCATTTGATAAACAACCTTGTATTAGGATGTTAAACGGGACAGGCGCGGGTCATCGTATTGACCATGATAGCAATATTGCCAAGTATCTTTAGCAAAAATTTTGAGGAACTAGATCATTTTTGTATAGGCAACCAAGATAGCGTCATCGAGGGACTATGATCTTTTGTTTTGTTTTTGTTTTGCCAAGATACTCAACATGCATAACATGGCCAATTTAAAAAGGCAACAAGGGGATGAAACCCTAGGGGTGCATGTGTTTATTGTGTTGTTAATTTACATGTTTTTTTGTCTTTGTATTAGTCAAGCTATTTGTTTGATTTTTGGATTGTTGGCATACAAACCCTAATCTCTAATCATGGCATAATTGAAAGCATAAATGCGTAAAATAAATCTACCACTATTACAACATGATTATGGGGAAGGGGATACAATTTTTTGAATGGGGATTATTTGGCAAGAAATTAAAACCCTAATTTTACTATTACATCCAAATTGAATAAATGGCATAAATAATAAATGAATAATATTTAAATAAACAAATTAAATAAATATACAAAATATTATGAATATGCAAAAATGTTTATGTTTATTTTTTTGTAAAAAAAATATTTAGTGTATATATACACAAGAAATAAAAGATTATATTTTTTTTATTAAGGGTAAAACCCTAATTTTCTATTAAGAATGTAAATATATTACATATACTATTTATATGTACAATACAATAAAATAATGTATATATAAAAATGAAATATATTTAGAAAAATGTTATTTTTATATGTATAAATAATAAAATAAAAATATACAATATTTCTAAAATGTTTATTTGTTTTAATTAAAGAAAATAATAAGTATTTATTAATTAATAATTTTTCATGTTAGAAAAATAAAATAAAAATATAAAAATAAAATGTGAAAATTTATAAAAATATTGTTGGTATTTTTTATGTTCAAAAATAATAACATGAAATCAGAAATAAAAATAAAATGGAAAAATACAAAAATATGAAGAAATGGGCCCGGGGGTACAATCAGTAAATGGGGGGTGCCAATAGTGAGCCAGAACCAAGCCCAGCCCACCAGACTTCATCTTCAACCTCTGTCTCAAAATTACGCGCGGCTTCAAACAAGAACAACCTGCATACGTGCTCTAATGCAAAAACCCATAACATCAAAGTTGTAGCATTTTTCAAGACGAATCCAACCATGTAAAGAACTCATTCTAACTCTCAAATACCAGAGAGAATTTCTCTGGCCCTAAATCCTAACCTAATTTTTTCAGGACGTTCATGGATCAAATTCTCTTAACACGCTTAATTTAAATGAAAACTGAGCATATGTATAGCTTCATGGCTATGAATACTACATTTTTTATTCACAAACCTAAGCCTAATGATTCCTAAATAGAGAGATAGGAAGTTGATAAAAACCTGTTTCAGTTGAGATCGTGTCTGACAATGTGGAGCTTTTCAATGAGGCCTGAGGTGTTTGGAAGCTTGCTTAAACTTCCTCTGACCTTCCCCAATGCCTAGCTTGCCTTGAATGTGCTTGAACAAGCCTACGGAACTCAACCTGCATAAGCTGAAATCAAAAATGGCAAACCTTGTAAAGGGAGTTATAGTTAGTGTTTAAGGGTTGGGATAGCTTGGATAGGTTGTATGGAAGGTGTTTGAACAGGTTTGGGGCAAAACGCACGAGCAACTTGTGAGATAGAACTCAAGATGAAGAAGCTACCCTGTTTTGCCAATGGGAGGTGATTTTGTGCTATGGAAGGTTTCAGGACTCAAAGGCTCGTGTTTTAGGTTCAGTACAATGTGTAAAAATTGTCTCAAAAGCTTGCCCAAGTTTGTTCTCTCTGATGTTCAAGTTATGTGTATTTTGACAAGTTTCTTGTATATGAAGCAAAAGTGGACAAGTGATGCAAGACAGGCCCGTACAGGCTATCTATCCTCTTGAACTCTATGCTCTTGGCCCCTCAATTTTTTGGATTTGATTTGCTGCACAAGATATGGTTCAATGCTCAAGGGATGTGGTTTGACATAAAGCAAGATTATGACAAAAATGGTAATGTACCTTTTTCTACTTAAGGATTAATCTTGTGTGTAATCCTCTAATGACCAAAACAAAGCCTTAGACCAATGGATTTGCATTTAATTATTGAGTATTAAAGGGTTTTGAGACCTGTAATCTAGTGCAAACAAGGCTGATTAGAGTTTACAACTTGTATCAATATGAACATGCCATGGATAAAAAGTGAGTTTTTTCCAACTTCAAGCCTTCGATTCTCCCTAACCACAAATGAGTTTGGAGAGTTATTGGACATTTTGGAAAGCATGAAACATGCTCTACAATCCATATTTGAAATGAAATTTTATATTCCAAGTGGAACTATGTGAAAAATGGCCATGAAGATGGGTCAAAATCTTGCCTAAACTAGGGCAAAATTTCACTAAGTTAAAAGTTTCATGGACCCTTGTTCCAAAAATCATAACTTGATATCTAAGCTTCTTTTGGGAAAACTTTGTGAATAAAAGTTGTAGATTTTGTGGAGTACTACAACTTTCATGTTGTAAGTTTTCTTTGAATCCAATTTCATCATGGTGAAAATGTTGGGCAAAGTTGGGGAAAATTAAGAAAATTTCATAACTTAGAAAAATTCAAAGTTATGAAAAATTTTCAATTTTAAACCCTAATTTGCAAAATTGGGTTCCTTGATGAACAAGTTTCATGTTTTGACATATCTTGATGAAAAATGACCCTTGGCACTTGATTTTGACCAAAAAGTCAAAGTTTGACTTTTCAGTGTATAGTCAAATTTTGATCAGTTGACTGGAAAATTCATTTGTCAATCCAATGCATTTGAGATCTTTTGAACCTTGTGAATAGGTCAAGATGATTAAATTGAGTCCTTGAGTCCATGCTTGAACCCAATTTGCCATTGGCTAGGTCAAAAGTTAGATATTGCCCTTATACAGTTAAAACCCTAAAAATGACCATTTTGCCCTTTTGATGATCTGATCAAATTTCTTGAGGAGTTGTGGTCCAAACTTGATCAAATGGTTCATATGAGTTTATAATGTTTATGTGGATCAAAAATTATGAGGTTTGACTGTAAATTGGCCACAAATGACTTTTTCCCCAATACAGTTGATTTCTAGGTCAACTGTCCAATTGACTGGGTAAAAATTTGATTCAAGGCTTGAAACTTGGTAGAGGTAATCTTGTAGGTCCAACATGAATTTTGAAAGTCACTTTGAGCATTGGAATTCCAAAAATCCTTGTGAAAACTCAAACCCTAATTTCAGGTCAACAGTGCAAGGAGATGTCTTAAGCAGAGAAAAACCCTAATCTTGTCTGGAGTTCAAAGAGTCTTGTGAAGGGAAATATTGATAAAATGAGAGGGAAAATTTTGGGGTACAACAGCTGCCCATGTTCAATCTTCTTGAACCTGAAGAGTTAGATTGGCGAGTTTTCCTTTCGTGACTCGAAGGTAAAAGATGATTGGACACTAGAGTGCCCGTAAATTTGCACTCGTCCAAATGTAGCTGAGGGAATGGGCTTAAAGATGCCATTTGGAGAAGGTAAAAACTTGTTGGAGATGGGCTTAAAGATGCCATCCAGTACTTGTTTGTTGATAATTAGGAAAATAAATATCAGAATGGTATCCGCATCTGGAACGTATCTGAGTTGTAACTGTATTTTATTCTTGAATGAATATCAGAATGACTGCTGTGTCTGGAGTGTATCTGAACCTGAAGCTGATAGTTGAATCTGAATAAGAAATAGAATGGCTTCCGCATCTGGAACGTATCTAGTCTGTATTTGATTGCTGAAGTTTGAATGAGTAGTAGAATAACCGTCGTGTCTGGGGTGTATCCATATTGTATCTTGACTTGAAATTCTAAATGAGTAGTAGAATGACCTCCGTGTCTGGGGTGTATCCATACTGTATCTGAAATCTTTTAACATTTGTTAAAGGTAGCTTTTAATCTTATCCTGAAAAGGGTAAAATGTTACCTAAACACAAAGTTATGTTGCATGGTATGTATGATGCAATAAAGTGTGCTTTATCAATGTTTATGATATGTGAATGTAATGTATGTGCATGTAAGCTGATTAGATGTCTTGCTGAGGAAAATAGATCCTTGATAGCTGGAGATAATGAAATCTTTGACTGCTGCAGGGGAAAATAAATCCTTGACCGCTGTTGGGGATAGAAAATCCTTGGTGACCTGTGGGGATGAACAAGAACTTTGACAACTTCTGTGGGGATGTGAGAATCCTTCACGACTTTCTAGGGAATAAGGAAAACCCTGACGATCTATACTGAGGAAACAAAACCTGGGAGGCTTCAAATGGAGGAATGAGGACAAGAATCTTCGTTCTGCTAGGAGATAAACCTGTGGGGAGAACGCTTATTATGTTGGAGAGTTTTCCAAAGCTTGGGTTGTATGCCAATCTATTGAGGTTTTAAGAATGGGAGTCTTCGATCTGATAAGGGCATCAAGAGGTTGGGTGTATGCCAATCTTCTGGGGTTTTAAGAATGAGAATCTTCATTCTGTTAAGGGTACCAGGATCTTGGGAGTATGCCAATCTTCTGGGGTTTTAAGAATGAGAATCTTCATTCTGTTAAGGGTATCAGGAACTTGGGAGTATGCCAATCTTCTGAGGTTTTAAGAATGAGAATCTTCATTCTGTTATGGGTATCAGGAGCTTGGGAGTATGCCAATCTTCTGGGGTTTTAAGAATGATAATCTTCATTCTGTTAAGGGTATCAGGAGCTTGGGAGTATGCCAATCTTCTAGGGTTTTAAGAATGAGAATCTTCATTCTGTTAAGGGCATCAGGAGGTTGGGTGTATGCCAATCTTCTGAGGTATTATCCTTGGTTGGGGATAAAAGTTAACTGTTATCTGGTTGATTTCCAGGTTTTAAGATAACTTGCTGAAGGATTTAGAGAAACCGATGATTTCCACTGTGGTTTAGATGTTGAACTTTTGGACTCCGTTGGGGAAGAAAGTTTTACCTTTGATGAGGGTTTGTAATTCAAAATTTTCTGGCTCCGCTGGGGATTGGGAGTTTGGAAACTTAGTTCTGATGGGGATTTTGAGACTTAACTCCGCTGGGGATGTGTATTTCAAGGTTTTATCTCTGTTGAGGATCTAAATGACATACTGCAGGGGATTTCCTCTGGAATAGCCTAAAGACGTCTTCCTATACTTTCAACCTATCAGTAATTATCCTTTCTCATTCCGTTTTATTTGTAAGCAGTGATTATATTCAAATGCATATGCTTATTTAATAAATCATTGGACGTTTTCAAATAAAACACAAGTGTAAAAAGAAAGAAAAGGCAAACAAATTTATGCACTTTGAAATATCTTTCTATTAACTTTGTGTAAGTATTTTTGTACAAAGGAGACATACATCCTAGTAAGAAAATGTTGTCATAAAAATGAGAAAAATTTATACAAAGAAAGATGGCTACGTGTAACAATTCCATGGGGTTCCCATTCTGCTATAGCCTTCGTAACTCTGAGTATCTTGTCCATTCGTTGCTTCGTTCGACTATGATTAGGTTGATCAGAAGCCCGGAGCTTGTCTGTGAAGAGATTGTCCTTAAAGTGATCCGACGAGACATAGTCATACGCTTTAATTCCCTAACTTTTGCCTGGACCGCCCTTTTGGGTTTTTGATCCACCGGGAAACCCTTTTTTTCCCAAGTCTCCCTTTTGGGTTTTCAACTTGCCGGGTGTACAGATTATTTATTTATCCCTAATTTTTTCCTGAACCGCCCTTTCGGGTTTTCGATTCACCGGGATGCCCATTTTTGCCCAAGTCGCCCTTTCGGGTTTTCGACTTGTCGGGTCGTTTTATGCGTAGTATCTTTTGACTATGTCTGCATTCGCATGGTGCGGCAGATCATCGCCATCCATAGTAGTCAGAATCATTGCCCCACCAGAAAATATGTTTTTGATCACAAATGGTCCTTCGTAAGTAGGAGTCCATTTGCCCCTGGGATCACTTTGCGGTAAGATGATTCACTTGATTACAAGGTCCCCGACTTGATATACTTGTCTCTTGACTTTATTGTTGAAGGCCTTGATCATACATTTCTGATACGCCTGACCATGGAAAACAGCAGTAAGTCGCTTCTCGTCAATCAAGTTAAGTTGATCAAGCCGGGTCTGAATCCAATCGTCTTCATTCAAACCAGCATCCTTCATGATTCTCAAGGAGGGAATCTGAACCTCGATAGGTAAAATAGCTTCCATGTTGTATACCAAAGAAAAGGGGGTTTCCCCAGTTGAAGTGCGTGTCGTGGTAAGGTACCCGTGCAAAGCAAACGGTAACATCTCATGCCAGTCTTTGTAGGTGATTGTCATCTTTTGAATGGTCTTCTTGATATTTTTGTTCGCAGCTTTGACAGCACCGTTTATCTTAGGCCGATAGGGAGATGAATTATGATGTTGAATCTTGAACTGCTCGCACAGAGCGGTGATCATAGTATTGTTCAAATTTGTACCGTTGTCAATGATGATCTTGTCGGGGATACCATACCGGCATATGAGGTTCTGCTTGATGAAGCGGGCAACCACATTCTTTGTAACGGAGGCGAAAGAAGCTGCTTCGACCCACTTGGTAAAGTAATCAATAGCCACCAGGATGAAGCGATGTCCATTGGATGTTGTAGGCTTGATTTCTCCAATCATGTCGATTCCCCACATCGCGAATGGCCAAGGAGCCGTTAAGACATTGAGAGGAACTGGGGGAATATGTACCTTGTCAGCATAGATTTGGCATTTGTGACAAGTACGAGAATGTTGATGAGAATCAGCTTCTATGGTAGACCAGTAGTAGCCTGCCCGTAGAATCTTCTTAGCCATCGTATGACCGCTTGAGTGGGTGTCAAAGGTGCCATTATGTAGTTCAACCATGATCTGCTTAGCTTCAACCTTGTATACACAATGGAGTAGGACACAATCAAGATTGTGCTTGTATAGGATACCATTGCTCATAAAGAACTTGGCAGTGAACCTCCTTAAGAACTTTTTATCGTTGAATGAAGCTCCTTCAGGGTATTTTTGTGCTTCGAGATACCTTTTGACGTCATGAAACCAAGGTCGGTCCACCACTTCTTCGGTATTAATCTCGTGATAATGTGCAGGTTCGTCCATTCGTTCAATGATGATTTGAGGTGCCTCATTGTCCCAGTTAAGTTTAAACATGGATGACATTGTAGCTAGCGCATCTGCTAGCTGATTCTCTTCTCACGGGAAGTGCTCGAAGGTAATCTGCTTGAAATGTGGTAACAATGTCAAGACGTGTTCTTTGTAAGGGATGAGGTTAGGGTGCTTAGTATCCCACTCTCCTTTGATTTGACTGATAACCAAAGCTGAGTCCCCAAATACAACCAAAGATTTGATTCCTAAGTCAATAGCGGCCTTGAGACCAAAGATACAAGCTTCATACTCGGCCATGTTGTTGGTGCAGGTGAAGCAGAGTCTGGCAGTGAAAGGTGTATGGCAACCTTCTGGAGAAATAAGCACCGCGCCGATACCGTTTCCAAGTGCGTTGGAGGCGCCATCAAAGTATAGAGTCCATCGGGATCCTTGTTCAGGTCTGTCATACGGTCTGTTTGCTTCAATGTTGCTCAAAGTCATGATATCCTCGTCGAGAAAGTCGAACCTCATGGATTGGTAATCTTCGACAGCTTGATGAGCCAGATGATTGGCTAGCACACTCCCCTTTATAGCTTTTTGGGTCGTGTACTGTATATCATATTCGGTGAGGATCATCTTCCATCTAGCGATTCTTCCGGATAGAGCAGGCTCCTCGAAGATGTACTTGATTGGATCCATTTTAGAAATCAACAGAGTGGTATGTATCAACATATACTGCCTTAGCCGGCGAGCAGTCCATACCAAAGCGCAGCAAGTTTTCTCGAGCAGTGAGTAGCGAGTCTCACAGTCAGTAAACTTTTTGCTAAGGTAATAAATGGCATGCTCTTTTCGGCCAGACTCGTCATGTTGGCCCAGTACGCACCCCATTGAATTATCTAAGACAGTCAGATACATGATTAAAGGCCTTCCTTCAACGGGTGGCATCAAGATAGGAGGTTCCAACAAATACTCCTTGATTTTATCGAAAGCAACTTGATAATCATCATTCCATTCAACCACCTGATCTTTCTTCAACAGCTTGAAGATTGGCTCACAGGTAGATGTTAGGTGAGAGATGAACCTTGCAATGTAGTTTAGGCGTCCCAAGAAACCTCTGACCTCCTTCTCAGTGCGAGGGGCAGGCATTTCTTGTATAGCTTTGACTTTGGCAGGATCAACCTCGATGCCTTTGTTACTGACGATGAATCCCAAAAGTTTACCGGACCTGACTTCGAAAGTGCACTTGCTAGGGTTTAGTCTGAGCTTGTACTCCTTTAACCTGACAAACAGCTTTTGCAGATGGTTAAGGTGTTCTTCTTCTGTCTGTGAACGGGCTATCATGTCGTCTATGTAGACTTCAATCTCATGATGTATCATGTCATGAAACAAAGCTACCATGGCTCGCTGATAGGTTGCCCCGACATTCTTCAGTCCGAATGGCATCACTTTATAGCAGAAGGTACCCCACTGTGTAACAAAAGTAGTCTTTTCCATGTCTTCGGGGGCCATTTTGATCTGGTTGTACCCTGAAAATCCGTCCATGAAAGAGAATACCTTGTGTTGAGCTGTGTTGTCAACCAAGATGTCAATGTGTGATAGTGGAAAGTCATCTTTAGGGCTAGCCCTATTCAGGTCTCTGTAATCCACACACATTCTGACTTTGCCGTACTTCTTAGGCACGGGCACAATGTTAGAAACCCATTGTGGATAGGAAGTAACAGCAAGAAAGCCAGCATTGAACTGCTTCACCACTTCAGCTTTGATCTTTTCAGACATGTCGGGCCTCATTCGGCGGACTTTCTGTTTGATTGGTGGACAGTCTTCTCTTGTAGGGAGACGGTGAACCACAATATCTGTATCCAGTCCCAGCATGTCTTCATAGGACCAGGAGAAGATCTCAACATATTCATTCAACAGCTAAACTAAGCGCTCTTTGACACTTGGCTCCAGGTTGGCACCCACTTTAACCTCTTTTCTGTCTTCGGCAGTACCCAAATTGATAGTCTCTAACAACTCTTCATGGGGCAGGATAACCCTTTCTTCCTGTTGCAAAAGTCTAGCCAACTCACCATGCACTTCACAGTCTTCATCACCTTCGTATTCGGCATGATTGACCAGATCTTCAGAGTCACTGAAGGCCATAGCAGAATTGTTACCCATGGAATCCGGAGTGGATGAGTACCTGCATTGTATGAGTGTGGGTGTGTGTAAGGGATAGCCACCTTTAAACAAAATAAAATGTAAAAAGAAAGAAAATGAACACAAAAGTTTATAGATGAAAACGTCCATGATTCATTAAAAATGGCATATGAAAATGAAGAATCAAAACCCTTACAAATGGACCTATATGCCCCGGGTAAGGCATAAGGCGAAAAGAGTGTACGAATTGTTTAATAATTATTACAGACCAAACAGGAAATGTTCAAAAGATAAATTACTGATTGATGAAAGTAATGGGAACGAAGTCTTTCGCCTCCCAGTTGTTCAGTCCTCCTTCAATGGTTGGAAAGATCCAGTCTTCAAAATTGCTTCCTTCTTCATCATCCTCTAAAGCATGAACTTCATGATGAGTGATTTTCAGTGGTGGTCCTCCAGCCCGGGAGCGACGCACGGCCTTCTGACTAGCATCAGTGAAACCTAATCCTTACTTATCTGTCTTGTAAGGAAAATCTGGCAGTTGACCACATACTGTGCTTCCTCCTTCCTTGATCACAGCCTCCGCATCTTTAAGGGATGACATCCGGGACACAAGTTTGGTAATGACGGGCACATCAGTCATTGTCTTGGCTACCACAACTTCAGGAGAAACCTCTTCAAAGTTTTGGAAAGGTGTTTCTATGAATTCACCATCTAACTCCATGTAGTGGAAAGAGTTAAGGTGGCTTATCATATACTCCTCCTCACCATGAACTGTTATGATTTTACCCTGGACTGGGTACTTGAGCATCTGGTGTAGAGAAGAAGTGACTGCCCCAGCGTTGTGGATCCATGGCCTTCCCAACAAGCATGAATATGAAGGACGGATTTCCATCACATAAAATGTAGAGTCGAAAATTTCCGTACCCACCTTAATTGGGATGTCCACCTCTCCGTGAACCATCCTCTTAGAACCGTCGAAGGATCTAACGATGATATTACTGAGCTTTAAGGTCAAACCTTCACAGTCTAGTCTTTCTAATGCTTTCTTTGGTAGGACATTTAAAGATGAACCAGTATCAACCAGAACGTGAGCAAGAGTGGTCCCTCTGCACTCTACCGAGACATGCAGCGCATCATTATGCTTTCTTCCCTTAGATGTTAGATCGGCATCAGAGAAACCAAGACCATTGTCGGCTGTAAGGCTGGCTACACACTCTTGAAACTGATCTGCAGAAGTTTCTTGAGGCACGTGCGTCGTCTTTAGGAATTTGATCAAGGCTTTGGCATGAGCCTCGGAGCAGAGCAATAGAGCCAGCATAGAGATTTTTGAAGGGGTTTGCCCCAGCTGCTCTACGACATCATAGTCGCTCTTCTTAATTATCTTTAAAATCTCCTCCATTTCCTTTTGGGTGGTCTCGGGGATAACCAAAGTCTGAGCCCTCGTCTTGAAGGGCGCTTCTTGGATCCCCTTACCTTTATCAGCAGTAACAGCAGAGGGTACAACTTCGAGAGTAACGATTTCTTCAATCATCGGACTTCACACAGATATCTTGACAGGCACAGGAGCACTTGAGGGTCCGAAGATTGCCCTTGGAGGAGCAATCTACAGCGAGAAGATTCTTCCGCTACGAGTGATCTTACTTGTCCCCGCAATATTCCCTATGTCAGGAGTTTCTTCATCGGAACTTTATTCAACTGATTCGATCTGCTTAACACTGTGGTAGAAGATCTCTCCTCCATAATTCCACGGTATTGTCTTGTTAGACTTATATGGGATAGGCCCCGGCATAGTAATCTTCAGCGGTACGCACTTTGGATCGGGTGTAATCTTAACATGTCTTTTGGGGACCTTGGAAAGATTGTCAGAAATGGTGATTATAGCAACATCATTGATTGGAGTAATAGAAGTAACAGTAGTAACAGGAGTTTTCTTGAAGAGGATTTCTTGAGTATCCATCAGGCATTGGATGCCTGACTTCAATAGCGGACAGTCGGATTGCAAGGTCGAACAAAGGTAATAATCTTTTTCACAGCCTGGAAAAATCCAGGCTTTCAACAGATTCATCTTGATCATTGGCAACAGAGTCATTAAGTCATCAACAGCGGTAACATGAAGATCTTCCACAATAGAATGGACATTATGACCATGTTTTAGCATAAGAGCGGATATCACATTAGGTTTTTAGGGGGCATCACACTCCACCTCCTTGGCATCTATTAAATCCTGGATCTAGTTTTTAAGGGCCCAACAGTTGTTGGTGTCATGCCCCACACTGTCCGAATGATATGCATATTTTGCATTAGAATGATAATAGGGAGAAGAGGTATTTGGGTTTTTCGACGCCTCTTTCAAGTTGGTAAGGTTTAACTTTAACAGATGAGGGAGAACCTGAGCAGGTGTCATATTGATCCGTGTGAATTGTCGTTGTGGCCTTTCTACCCTTTGCTGGTTAGCTCTGGGTTGACTGCTTCGAGGTTGATCGGCTGAAGAGTTCTGGATCATCACAGGCCCCCACCGCTGGTCGGGGCTCCATTCTCCCTTGATTTCTTTGGGTATAAACAGCAGAAACTTCCTTCTTGGCTGGGAAGGTCTTCTTGATAGCAATGGAGGCAGAGGTATCCTTCTGAATTTTACCACTCTTAATACCAGCTTTGACTCTTTCACCCGTCAGAATTAATTCGGTGAACCCTGCAGATGAGCTCCCGATCAAGTTATTAAAGAATGGACCTGACAGGGTTCCCAAAAACATATCAACCAGATCTCTTTCAGACAATGGTGGTTGCACCCTTCCAGCCAAATCCCGCCACTTCTGGGCATATTCCTTAAAGCCTTCATTAGAGACCATACCCATACTTTGTAATTGAGTACGAGTAGGCGCTAAATCTGCGTTATATTGGTATTGTCGATAGAAAGCAGCAGCCAAATCCTCCCAGTTATGTACATCAGATCTCTCAAGCTGATAAAACCAGTCCAATTGCGTACCCGACAAACTATCTTGAAAAAAGTGGACCCACGGATCCTTATCAGAAGAGTGAGGTTGGATCTTTCTGACGTAGGACCGCAGATGCATCTTCGGACAGGACAAACCATTGTATTTAGCAAATGTAGGCACTTTGAACTTAGGGGGAATGACGATCCCAGCAACCAACCCTAGTTCTTCGAAATCCAGCCCAGGTACCCTTTGTACCTCCATGGCTGTCATCCGATCTTCCAGATTTTTATACTTATCGTCCGCCGGAGGGTACTATTGCTCAGATTAATCTTCATCCTGTTCTTCTTCTTCCTCTTCAGCCTCAGACTCGGAAGGTACCGCAGCTCCTTTTCCTTTGCCAACCCCTTCATCAGACGTCGAGGGGAAATCCATAACTCTCCTAGCTTGGTTCTCAAATCTTCTTCCCATAGTGGCCACACCAATTCTTTTCTTTTTCTTCTTTTATTTTTCCTTTTCCTTCTCAAACAGTGCTTTAAGGTCCTCTTGACCCTTTGCCAAGGTCATGAGGAGTTGCTGGAACTGGGAATTTTGTGCTTGCAGATCTTTGACCGTCTGCTTTATATCCATCTTGCTGAAATAAACAGCAGAAAGATAAGGAAACCTGGTGTGAAGACCTATTTATGTATATGATGAATGATATGTATTCATGTAATGCATTCAAGGATTCAGAAATTCAAATTTGTTGCAAACAAAAAGAACACACGTCATATTAATAAGAAGAAATTTGTTAGTACATAAATGCCACATGGGAAAAATATTACAAAGCTCTTAATGTAAAAAGACGTTGTGCATCCTCTTTGGTGCGATGTAAGTGTTGAGATTCTGCTCTTCATGGAGTCGACGGGTAAGTTCCAAAACCTTCTTCTCACTGGCGTAGAAGCTGGCTTCAAAAGTATTCTGCTCTTCCTTGAGCTGTATCCAACTCTTTTGCAAATCTTCTAATTATGTTGGCATGTCAGGATGTAGGAGGGTGTATGGAACCTCTCCTTCCGTAACAGGCTCTTTGATCATAGGCAGAATGTAGGGGTAAGGCATCATAAGACTCTGGGCGTGGGTTCGTACCCACTTGAGGTAAGGCTCAAGGGGAATGGAATTCTTGTGTCCCAGTGTCTTACTATCCACTTTGTTGGGCATCCTCCAAGCTCGGATAAACCTTTGTTGAAGTCCTTGAGCGTCATTGTCGAAGTCAAAAACCAAATCTAGAATCAACATATCGTGAGGGCCATCCCTTCGGGCATACCCAAATTGTCTCAGAGCTAAACAGGGGTTATAGGTAATGCCTCCCTTAATGCCAAGTAGTGGGACATTAGGGAATTCTCCACAACGATCAATGATGATGACATTGTCTTTGGACCGAGAACACCAATGAACATCAGTATGTGTGAGAGTCATCAATCGTTGTGACCACCTCAAGCCTTGCTCATTCTTCAATACTGATTGGGGAAGGTGAGAAATAAACCACCTTGCTAGAAGAGGAGTACAACACATGAGAACACCTCTTTTCCTCATTGTTTGTGTGTAAAATGAGTGTAAGATGTCCCCAAGCAATGTAGGCACAGGATTCCGAGATATGAAAATCTCGACAGCATTTACATCTATAAGTTGATCAGGGTTTGGGAACAAGACCAACCCATAGATGAGAAGTGCTACAATCTTCTCAAAAGCTTGCAGATCTAGAGAATTCCAGCAGTCTTGTGCCTTCTCAAACAGAAACTTTGCCAAGAAACCCTTGACACCACTTCTGGTTTCCCAATAACCTTTGATATCAGATGGTTGCAAGTGTAAGGCTTGAGCAACATCTTCAGGCTTTGGTTCTCTTTCCGTACCGTTGTAGGGTAGTTGGTGGAGAATAGGAATCCTCAGGAGTTGAGAAAATTCCTCCAAAGTAGGCACTAGTTGGTAATCAGGGAATATGAAACAGTGGTGTAGGGGGTCAAAGAACTGGAAGAGAAATTTCACCATGTCTTCTTCAATGTTGGAGTTGACCAAGTTGAGAAGTCTACCATGTCTTTCACTGAAGAGAGAATTATCTGGAATCTTGGAAGTAAGCTCCTTGAGTTGAGGAGGGATTCTCACAAGGTTGACTTGAATTGTTTTCCTGCGAAGAGATTCCATAACCTACAAAACAGGAACAAAGATGAAAATCCAAACCCTTGAAATGGTTAGTGGATGAAAATGATGCTTCATGATGTTCATGATGTATGCACAAGTATATGTACAAGCAAATCACACAAGGTCCTAGTTTCCCGCTTGCATGAGGTTTCATAGGTAAGTACCCTCTTGAAGTTAGTTGGCTCAACTTGTCCTATAAATAGTAACCGGGTTCTAAGGAGCTCAATATCACTGGATTATTTTCTGTGTTCATTGTTTCAGTTTAGCCACTTAACTAGCGACCGAAATATTCCAAGAAAATAACCCTCAATGAGTGTAGTATCGAGTATCTACCAACTTCGGACTGCACCAAAGCCGGTCATCTCACTACCCCTAAAAAAAGGCCAAGATGGTCAAGTAAAGGTTCTAAGAGTTCATTAGTGCTTCATGACATCACTCAGCGGCCCCGTATTCTCTTTGATTGACTCAAAGGCTATCGGTACCCACAAATATGTCGCACTAATATAGCTATTTCTTCAACCATGTCGGTATACCCCGCACAATTTCCACAACGTATTGCTATTTACCTATGAATGTTTCCCAAATCCAGGTGGAGGATTTCAAGCCCAAACAATAGAACCAAGTGTAAAGCAATCAAACAAACAAGGTAAGCATGTAAAGGTGATCTAAACCCTAAGGTAACCCCACTTTTTATAATTCCCCAGCAGAGTCGCCAGTTCTGTGATACGGTGGGATAACTGACTTGAGGTTTTGCGTTTGTGTTCGCAAATGTTTCAGTTTAGCAAGAGTCGCCACCGACTTTTTATTTTATCCAAAGGAAAGGTCAAAAAGCACAGGAAATACCTTTGAGATGTTTTCTTGGGTTCGGGGGGTAGATTATGAAAAGGGAAGGTGAAAGCACCCTTTTCATCCATGGTTATCCATGGGCTCTTATTTACTTGTTTAGATCACTTGCTTTTGCTTTTCAATTGTTTGAAATGGTGCTTTGTGTGTGGTTTTGAAAATGTTTTGAAAAGAGGCCATCGTTGTGGCAACCTTTGTAATGATTCTTGTTTGAATATATACCAAAGGTGTATTATCTTTTGAAAATATATTTCAATGTTTGAAAGTTTGATTTGGGAAATGTTTTGAAGTCGTGTTGTGAGGTGTGTTTGAAAATAGCAAGGATGTTTTTGCAAGTTTTTGATCAAGTAACTAAGAGTTGTCTACCCTATTTTACTCAAAGATCTTTCCTACACATTTTTAACCCTTTTGACGGTGTTGTTTTACCATTGCATTTGGTAAACAACCTTGTATTAGGATGTTAAACGGGACAGGCGTGGGTCATCATATTGACCATGATAGCAATATTGCCAAGTATCTTTAGAAAAAATTTTGAGGGACTAGATCATTTTTGTATAGGCAACCAAGATAGCGTCATCGAGAGACTACGATCTTTTTTTTTTTGCCAAGATACTCAACATGCATAACATGGCTAATTTAAAAAGGCAACAAGGGGATGAAACCCTAGGGGTGCATGTGTGCATTGTGTTGTTAATTTACATACTTTTTTGTCTTTGTATTAGTCAAGCTATTTGTTTGATTTTTGGATTGTTGGCATACAAACCCTAATCTCTAATCATGGCATAATTGAAAGCGTAAATGCGTAAAATAAATCTACCACTATTACAACATGATTATGGGGAAGGGAATACAATTTTTTGAATGGGGATTATTTGGCAAGAAATTAAAACCCTAATTTTACTATTACATCCAAATTGAATAAATGGCATAAATAATAAATGAATAATATTTAAATAAACAAATCAAATAAATATACAAAATATTATGAATATGCAAAAATGTTTATGTTTATTTTTTTGTAAAAAATATATTTAGTGTATATATAAACAAGAAATAAAAGATTATATATTTTTTTTATTAAGGGTAAAACCCTAATTTTCTTTTAAGAATGTAAATATATTAAATATACTATTTATATATACAATACAATAAAATAATGTATATACAAAAATGAAATATATTTAGAAAATTTTTATTTTTATAAGTATAAATAATAAAATAAAAATATACAATATTTCTGAAATGTTTATTTGTTTTAATTAAAGAAAATAATAAGTATTTATTAATTAATAATTTTTCATATTAGAAAAATAAAATAAAAATATAAAAATAAAATGTGAAAATTTATAAAAATATTTTTGGTATTTTTTATTTTCAAAAATAATAACATAAAATCAGAAATGAAAATAAAATGGAAAAATACAAAAATATGAAGAAATGGGCAAGGGGGTGCAATTAGTAAAAGGGGGGTGCAATCAGTAAAAGGGGGTGCCAATAGTGAGCCAGAACCAAGCCCAGCCCATCAGACTTCATCTTCAACCTCTGTCTCAAAATTGCGCGCGCCTGGCTTCAAACACGAACAACCTTCATACGTGCTCTAATGCAAAAACCCATAACATCAAAGTTGTAGCATTTTTCAAGACGAATCCAACCATGTAAAGAACTCATTCTAACTCTCAAAGACCAGAGAGAATTTCTCTGGCCCTAAATCCTAACCTAATTTTTTCAGGAAGTTCATGGATCAAATTCTCTTAACACGCTTAATTTAAATGAAAACTGAGCATATTGACAGCTTCATGGCTATGAATACTACATTTTTTATTCACAAACATAAGCCTAATAATTCCTAAATAGAGAGATAGGAAGTTGATAAAAACCTGTTTCAGTTGAGATTGTGTCTGACAATGTGGAGCTTTTCAATGAGGCCTGAGGTGTTTGGAAGCTTGCTTGAACTTCCTCTGACCTTCCCCAATGCCTAGCTTGCCTTGAATGTGCTTGAACAAGCCTACAGAACTCAACCTGCACAAGCTGAAATCAAAAATGGCAAACCTTGTAAAGGTAGTTACAGTTAGTGTTTAAGGGTTGGGATAGCTTGGATAGGTTGTATGGAAGGTGTTTGAACAGGTTTGGGGCAAAACGCAAGAGCAACTTGTGAGATAGAACTCAAGATGCAGAAGTTGCCCTGTTTTGCCAATGGGAGGTGATTTTGTGCTATGGAAGGTTTCAGGACTCAAAGGCTCGTGTTTTAGGTTCAGTACAATGTGTAAAAATTGTATCAAAAGCTTTCCCAAGTTTGTTCTCTCTGATGTTCAAGTTATGTGTATTTTGACAAGTTTCTTGTATATGAAGCAAAAGTGGACAAGTGATGCAAGACAGGCCCGTACAGGATATTTATCCTCTTGCACTCTATGCTCTTGTCCCCTCAAGTTTGTGGATTTGATTTGCTGCACAAGATATGGTTCAATGCTCAAGGGATGTGGTTTGACATAAAGCAAGATTATGACAAAAATGGTAATGTACCTTTTTCTACATAAGGATTAATCTTGTGTGTAATCCTCTAATGACCAAAACAAAGCCTTAGACCAATGGATTTACATTTAATTATTGAGTATGGAAGGGTTTTGAGACCTGTAATCTAGTGCAAACATGGCTGATTAGAGTTTACAACTTGTATCAATATGAACATGCCATGGATAAAAAGTGAGTTTTTTCCAACTTCAAGCCTTCGATTCTCCCTAACCACAAATGAGTTTGGAGAGTTATTAGACATTTTGGAAATATTGCAACATGCTTTACAATCCATCTTTGAAATGCAATTTGAGATTCCAAGTGGAACTATGTGAAAAATGGCCATGAAGATGGGTCAAAATCCTGCCTAAACTAGGGCAAAATTTCACTAAGTTAAAAGTTTCATGGACCCTTGTTCCAAAAATCATAACTTGAGATCCAAGCTTCTTTTTGAAAAACTTTGTTAATAAAATTTGTAGATTTTGTGGAGGACTACAACTTTCATGTTGGAAGTTTTCTTTGAATCCAATTGCATCATGGTGAAAATGTTGGGCAAAGTTGGGAAAAATTAAGAAAATTTCATAACTTAGAAAAATTCAAAGTTATGAAAATTTTCAATTTTAAACCCTAATTTGCAAAATTGGGTTTCTTGATGAACAAGTTTCATGTTTTGACATATCTTGATGAAAAATGACCCTTGGCACTTGATTTTGACCAAAAAGTCAAAGTTTGACTTTTCAGTGTACAGTCAAATTTTGATCAGTTGACTGGAAAATTCATCTGTCAATCCAATGCATTTGAGATCTTTTGAATCTTGTGAATAGGTCAAGATGATTCCATTGAGTCCTTGAGTCCATTCTTGAACCCAATTTGCCATTGTCTAGGTCAAAAGTCAGATATTGCCCTTATACAGTCAAAACCCTAAAAATGACCATTTTGCCCTTTTGATGATCTGATCAAATTTCTTAAGGAGTTGTGAACCAAACTTGATAAAATGGTTCATATGAGTTTATAATGTTGATGTGGATAAAAAATTATGAGGTTTGACTGTAAATTGGCCACAAATGACTTTTTCCCCAATACAGTTGATTTCTAGGTCAACTGTCCAATTGACTGGGTAAAAATTTGATTCAAGGCTTGAAACTTGGTAGAGGTAATATTGTAGGTCCAACATGAAGTATGAAAGTCACTTTGAGCATTGGAAGTCCAAAAAACATTGTGCAAACTCAAACCTTAATTTCAGGTCAATAGTGCAAGGAGATGTCTTGAGCAGAGAAAAACCCTAATCCTGTCTGGAGTTCAAAGAGTCTTGTGAAGGGAAATCTTGATAAAATGAGAGAGAAAATTTTGGGTTACAATAGGCACCTTCTGCTACAAGGTGATTCCTTTTGGGTTTAATAATGTTGGGGCAACCTATCAGCGCGCCATGGTCACTTTGTTTCATGATATGATTCACCATGAGATCGAAGTGTATGTTGATGACATGATAGCCAGGTTTTAGACTGAGGAAGAGCACCTTGATCATCTCCAAAAGTTGTTCGACAAATTGAAGACATACAAGCTGAGGTTGAATCCGAACAAGTGTACCTTCGGAGTAAGGTCTAGTAAGCTTCTGGGTTTTGTCGTTAGTGACAAGGGTATTCAGGTAGACCCTACGAAGGTAAAGGCCATACAAGAGATGTCGGTTCCCCGCACAGAGAAGTAAGTTAGAGGTTTCTTGGGACGTTTGAATTACATCGGCAGGTTCATTTCACATCTGACTGCTACTTGTGAGCCAATCTTCAAGCTTCTGAAGAAAGATCAAGTGTTAAAGTGGAATGATAAATGTCAGATCGCTTTCGAAAGAATTAAAGAATACCTTCAAGAACTGCCAATTCTGATGCCTCCAGTTGAAGGAAGACCTTTGATATTATACTTGACAGTGCTAGACAATTCAATGGGGTGTGTGTTGGGTCAGCATGACGAGTCTGGCCGAAAAGAGCATGCCATTTACTACCTTAGCAAAAAATTTACCGACTGTGAGACCCGATACTCATTGCTCGAGAAAATTTGCTGCGTTTTGGCATGGGCTGCTCGCCGACTGAGAGAGTATATGCTAACTCACACTACCTTGTTGATATCAAAGATGGATCCGATCAAGTATATTTTCAAGAAGCCCGCTCTCTCCGGAAGGATAGCAAGGTGGAAATGATCTTAATTGAGTACGACATACAATATAAAACCCAAAAAGCTATAAATGGGAGTGTATTGGCTGATCATTTGGCTCATCAGGCCGTGGATGACTACCAGTCCATGAATTTTGAGTTCCCGGATGAGAATATCATGTTAGTGACTGACTACGAAGAACCTGGACCGGGTGAAGGATCTGAAGAGGGATCCCGATGGTCTATGTATTTTGATGGAGCCTCAAACACACTGGGTAACGGCATTGGCGCTGTAATTATATCTCCTGAGGGCTGTCATACTTCGTTCACCGCCCGATTATGTTTCAACTGCACCAACAACATGGCGGAGTATGAAGCGTGTATCATGGGACTTCGAGCTACTATTGACCTGAGGATTAAGTTTTTAAGTGTATTCGAGGATTCCTCCCTGGTGATCAGACAGATCAAAGGCGAGTGGGATACGAAATACCCGAATCTCATTCCTTACAGAGAGTATGTACTGACATTGCTCTCACATTTTGAGGAGGTAACCTTCGAACATTTCCCACGAGAAGAGAACCAGTTGGCAGACGCGCTAGCTACCATGTATTCTATGTTCAAGGTTAGGTGGGACAATGAAGCTCCCCAGATTACCATTGAGAGGTTGGATGAACCAGCACACTGCTTCGAGATCGATACCGAAGAAGTGGCAGACAAACCCTGGTTTCACGAAGTGAAAAGGTATCTCGAGGCGCATGAATATCCCGAAGGGGCATCTGTCAATGATAAGAAGTTTTTGAGAAGGTTCGCTGCAAAGTTCTTCCTCAGTAATGGGATCCTCTATAAGCGCAACCATGACTCCACACTACTACGGTGTGTTGACAAGAGCGAAGCAGAGAGGATCATGGCAGATCTACATGAAGGCACTTTCGGAACCCATTCAAGTGGACATACCATGGCTAAGAAGATCCTACGGGCAGGATATTACTGGTCCACTATGGAAGCCGATTGTTATCAGCACTGTCGAACCTGTCTTAAATACCAAATCTATGCTGATAAGGTGCATGTTCCTCCAGTTCCTTTGAACGTCCTGACAGCTCCGTGGCCCTTTGCAATGTGGGGCATCGACATGATCGGCGAGATCAGACCTACTGCGTCTAACGGACATCGTTTCATCCTAGTAGCCATTGATTACTTCACGAAGTGGGTTGAGGCAGCTTCCTTTGCTACAGTAACCAAGAATGTCGTGGCGCGGTTTATCCGAGACAATATGATCGGTCGATACGGTATACCAAAGAGAATTATCACTGATAATGGTATGAATCTAAACAACACAATGATAACCGAGCTCTGCAAACAGTTCAAGATACAGCATCATAATTCTTCTCCCTACCGGTCGAAGATGAATGGCGTTGTTGAAGCAGCTAACAAGAACATCAAGAAGATTGTACAGAAGATGACGGTGACGTATAAAGACTGGCATGAGATGTTACCATTCGCTCTTCATGGGTACCGTACCTCGGAACGGACGTCGACAGGGGAAACACCCTACTCTCTGGTATATGGCATGGAGGCAGTCCTACCCATAGAGGTCCAGATACCTTCTCTCAGGATTATGAAGGATACGGGTTTAAACAAAGACAACTGGATCCAAACCCGGCTTGATCAACTAAATATGATCGATGAAAAGAGGCTTACTGCTATCTTCCATGGTGAAACGTGTCAAAAGCGAATGATCAAGGCTTTTAACAAGAAAGTCAGACACCAAGAATATCAAGTCAGGGATCTAGTGATCAAACGCATCATACTGCCGCAAGGTGATCCTAGGGGAAAATGGACTCCCACATACGAAGGGCCATTTGTGGTTAAGAACATTTTCTCGGGAGGAGCTATGATTCTAACCAATCTGGATGGTGATGACCTTCCTCACCCTGTCAATGCAGACATAGCGAAAAGATACTATGCATAATCAAAGACCCGCTAGGTTGACTGGCCTAGGAAAAAGTAAGGGCTTCCAGGCGAACCAAAAGGGTTCGGGCAAAAGTTAGGGATGAAAATGAAAAAATCTGTACACCCGGTAAGTCGAAAACCTAAAATGGAGGCTTGGGCAAAAAGGGTATCCCGGTGGATTGAAAACCCGAAAGGGCAATCCAGGAAAAAGTTAGGGATTAAAACGTATCACCATGTCTCATTGGATCATCTTGCGACCAGACTTCGGTATCAGCTATCAATATCAGACGGCGCCAATCAATCTTATCAACCTTCGGCCAAGTAGCAAAGTGATGAGACTCTTGAAGATATAAAGACAGTAGCAGAGTTGGAACCCAATGGGGTTGTTTCACATAGCTGTTTTTCTTTCTTTTACACAAATTGTATAATTTCTGTCTTTCGGCGGCATTTTCTTACTAGAGTGTTAGCCTCTTTGTAAAAAACGCCTATTACAGACCAATTTCAAAATCAATACAAGTCATTTTTACAAAAATCCAGTTTGTTCTTTTTTTCTTTTTCTGTTTTGTTTTGCAAGAACGTCCAATGATTTATTTTTGATATATGCATTTGAAAATGATTGTTGCTCATAAATATTTACATAAGAAACAAAAGACAATTACTCGTAATTCCATAAATAGGGAAAATAAGAAGTACCGAACCCTACAGTCACTTTGCCCCACAGGTGTCAGGATAGAGTCATGCTTGGGAACATAATTATTGGTATGCGCACTCCCCACAGAGTAAAAATATCCAAAGGCATTGATGTCAGCTTTCCTGAAACAGGACACGACTATCCCCGTCCGAGGTTCGTAATCGCAGGCGAGTCAATAAATTTCATCCCCAGCTGAGTTTATTCCTCCAGGTCGGCAGGTCTACCAACAAAGTATCTCTTCCCCAAACTCTGGTCCTCGCAGAGTTACTTCTCCAACACCTCTTCCTGACAGAATATTCGCGAATCTCCAGCAATAATCAGGGATTTATTTTCCCAAACGTGAGCATACCCTGATAGCATTTCATAAACATACACATACATATCATATACAGCATAATCTCATTTATTTTGAGAACACCATCTCACCCTGCATTTCATGCATCGCATACAACTAACCCTGATATTTTCCCAGGCGAAGAGACAATTAGCTTCAACGAATCCAACAGTTATACAGATCACATCTACAGACAACTAATGGAAAATCAGTTCCCGAAATCAAACGGGTCAACTAATCTACATTATCAGATCAAAGTAACCTTACCCAGGTTCCTCCTAAAGCCCTACACAGACTCCTCACAAAGCAACCTTACCCAGGTTCCTTCTCAGTTCAGATGCAGTTTCACCCAAACTCCTCACAAAGCAACTTTACTCAGGTTCCTTCTCAGTTCAGATGCAGTTTTACCCAAACTCCTCATGAAACAACCTTACACAGGTTCCTTCCCATAAGCCCTACTATCCAGGATTTCATATCGAAGTAATCCTACTACCCAGGTTCCTTCTCACAGCCCTACTATCCAAGCTTTCATATCAAAGTAACCCTACTATCCAGGTTCCTTCTCATAGCCCTACTATCCTGACTTTCACATCGAAGTAACTCTACTATCCAGGTTCCTTCTCACAGCCATACTATCTAGGCTTTCATATCGAAGTAACCCTACTACCCAGGTTCCTTCTCACAACCCTACTATCCAGGCTTTCATATCGAAGTAACCCTACTATCCAGGTTCCTTCTCACAGCCCTACTATCCAGGCTTTCATATCAAAGCAACCCTACTATCCAGGTTCCTTCTCGTAACCTTACTATCCAGGTTCCTCCTCTCTTATCTCCAGACGGCAGCCCACAACACTGTAAGACCAGGACCCGACCAAACATGATTGGTTTCGCATTTCCCCAGTAAATCGCGGTGCAGCATGTACCCCGACCAGATACGCAGTACACTTCTGCTTCCTCAAGCCGGAGTTATTCCCCAGTATAGTAACGGACAACTGAAGCTCCTAAAACTCTATGTCTCCCAAGACAGGAAATCAACATCCTCTAGATGGCATCTTTAAGCCCATCTCAGACAATTCTCCGTCGCATCCAGGATGGAATCTTTAAGCCCATCTCTGGAAAATCTTCCATTATCGACCTCCAAATGGCAGTTGTAAGCCCATTCCCGATATCACAAATCAAGTGCCACTTCATACGAGTGCAAATTTCTGGGCACTCTAGTGTTCCATCATCTTCCACCTTCAGATCACGAAAGGCAGCACAACCAATCTACATCCTAAGGTTTAAGAAGATTGAACAGGGGCAGCTGTTGTACCCCAAAATTTTCCCTCTCATTTTACTCAACAAATGTCAATTGAGGTCCCCAAGTTGCTCAAGGAAGTCCAAGAGTTGACCAGACAAACTCTCTCCTAAGATAGTGCACCTCAAAATTAGGGTTTCTATTTTCATCAAGATGGGTGAGCCATAAAATCCCCAAATTATTTCCAAGGTCCTAATATGCTCCCAAGATCATCCATGTCAAGTTTCACACCTTGCACAAGAAGATTGCTCAGTCAACTGCTCTGATGCTTGAGAATCGACTATATTAGGTCAAAAGTCAATTGTGGCCCACATACAGTCAAACTTCAACATTTTTGGTTAACATCATCATTTTTAAGTGTTATCAATCATTTGATCAAGGGTTGATCATGATTCCTCAAGGAATGCTCCAAATTCATCAAAACCCAAAAGTTTCTAAATTAGGGTTTTGTAGGAAAAGTCAACCCAACTTTGACCAAGCATAACTTCTTCATACTTTATCAGAAATTTTCCATCCAAAGCTCATTTTTTAGAAGATGAAATTACCTACAATTCATCTTCATCTCACAAGTTCAAAATATGCACTCATAGAAAGATATGAATTTTGACATTATGGGTCATTTTGAAAAGTAAACAAAAACACCTTTTGGTTTAAAGCTTCATACATGAACATGGAAGACCCAATTGAGATGAGACCAAAAGGGTTGGTTAGGGGACATCCTAATATTTCTAAAAAGTCCAATAACACCCTCCTAGGGTCAAAATTGAGAGAGTTGTGCATTGTCAAAGTTGGCAATTTTTGGAAAATTGTCAAAAGTTAACATTGATCAAATTTGCATTTTTTCCAAAAGGGGCCCATGTTTTCTTGCTTGAAACATGTTTCTAATAGGACCCAAGACCCCTAATATTTTCCACCTATTATTTTATTACTTTTATCATTTATTTTTATTTTTTATTCATTTAAATCTAAATAAATCAAATTAAATGGTAAAATAATGAAATCAAATCAAATCTTGGAATTTTTGTGCACATTTTGAGTCCATATACAGCTAGCATGCCAGCCAATTCGTGCAAGGCTCATTAGGGTTGAAAAAGATTGGATTGAAGCAAGTTTTAGAAAGAAATCAAACATGAAGCAAATCAAATTAAATCTCCATTATTTCTCAAGATTCATGTCAATTTGGTTGACCTAATTCAGTCTCCTACATATACACAATAATTCCATACCATAAGCATAAGGATTGGAGGCGTGAAACAGCAAGAGAGAAATCAAAATTTTGCAAGAAAAGTGTGACACCTATCTTTGTATACAGGCCAGTTCAAACCAGGCTTCTAATTTATCCTTGGACATCTCAGGAAGCTAACAACATCATTTGCTAGCCTCAAAGCATCCAGAAATCTCCCCTAGAGATATCACAATTTGCATTTTTTAAGTTTGAATCCATTGATTTACGCATCATAAATCTATTTTAATCACATATCCATGTTTATTGTCATGCTTGCAACATTTTTGAATGCTTTGATTTGAGTTTCTGCACAGGAATCGCATAATGCCATTGTTAGGGTTTACGAGTTTGTTTTAGGGGTTTTCAATGCAGGAACAATTGGCTCTCATATTGGGTATCATGATGACCAGGGCTTCAAGCCCATTTGATTCATGGTCACCAATTTCATTTATCTTGCTTGTATGCAATTTTTGAATGAAACGGGGTTATAGCTACGAACAAACGTCCGTAGGTAAAAGTTTGAACCTAAAACAACAGTCCCAGCGAAGAAGACAATGGTTTGGCAAGGCGTGGTTGGTCCATTCAAATTTCTCGCGTTTTACTAGCAGGATACTTGGCTTGGCTTTTTCTTTTATTTGTTTATTATGTTTACAAGTTAACAACGCAACACGGATGGTTGGAAGAAGCGCCTTTGATGCACACGTCCTGGGTTCGATCCCAGGCGTGTGCATTTTATTATTTTCCTAATTGTTTCAGGCAAATCTAGTGAAATCTTCTCTCACATGCCTTCCATACACGCTCAACGCCTATCCATTAGATGCACTGCTGGCCAGATCTCATGCTTCTCCAATGAAGGTTCATGGTACTCCTCCAGGTCAATACTACACCAGATCCCAAAGTTGACCGGGCCTGGAGCTTAATGGGCCAAAGAATCTCAGTTCAACACCCCCCAGAATTGCTAACAGCAGGCCCATTTGGTTATTTTATTTATTTTCTTTAATTTCTTTTCTTAATTTCTTTATTTTATTTATTTTGTTTTTTTAATCAATACGAAAATTATTTTTTTAAATTAACCAATCAAAAATCACAAAAAATATTTATTTTCTTAATAAATATTTTTTAAAAAAAATTATTTAGTTTATTTAAGTTAGGGTAACTTTAACTTATTTTTACAATTAAAAATCAATTAAAAAACTAGGTTTAAATTCTTGATTTAATGATTTTCCTTTTTTTCAAACAAAAACAGAAAAAAATAGGATAATTTAATTATTCTTCTTAATTAAAGTTAATTACTAATTAGGTTCTTTTTTTCAATTATTCCTTATTTTCTTAAATAACAAAAAATGACAAAAATTGATGTTTTCTTTAATCAATTGCAATTAGATTTAGTCAAGGGTCAAAACCCTAATTTCTCTCGCATTTAATTTGTCGCGCGCTTGTTGTTATTTTTGCCATCATTTTGTAACTGTTTCAAGGTTGTAATAGTTTTAATTAGGGTTTTAAATTCCGTACTTTTATTCCCCATCAAGGCAATTATGTAACTGTCAAAGTCATGTAATAGCTAGGTTTATTTCCGCTTTTACTTTTAGCAAATTATTAACTGTTAGATGAATTAATAGGATTGTATGGCAAGAATGCATGAAAAATTAAAACAGTTAGAAAACCCTAATGTGCAAAGATTAAAATAACTGAAACAAATCACTCGCACATGTTCACTCCTAGGGTTTACCTCACTTAGGTTGCCTTCGGTAAACAATCATTAAGCATAGGAGATTTTAGTGGTTGCCCTCCAGTCTAAAGAGATCAAATTGTCCCATTCGAATGTTCCCTCGGAAATATTGCCTCGGAAACGTTGCCTCGAAAAGATCTTAAAGACTATAGGGTTACTACTAAAGTTTTCTAGCTATTGCTTTAGTTATTGTATTTGTCCCTTTTGAACGTCCCTTACAAACTCCAACGACGGTGCTACCTACTCCTTAATAGTGGGATAGCGTTGTCTAAAGGAAATAGAACAGAAACAATCTTTTTTCGAGTAGGTAGATGCTAGTAGGTACTTGCTCAATAAAAACTTTTCACACAAACACCTTTTAAAACAGTTTTCAAAACAACTTCGTCACACCCTTGAGGACTGATACAAGGGTTATCACGAAGTAAAACATTTTCGAAGCAAGCATATACATAAGCAATTTTTAAAAGATGAGCAAGTACCTAAGAGCCCGTAGATAACTACTGATAGAAAGGGTGCTAACACCTTCCCTTTCTATAATCTACCCCCCGTACTCAGAAATATCTCGAAAAAAGGTTTTTTCTGTTCTTTTTCCTTTTCCATGATTGGATGAAATAAAAGTCGGTGGCGACTCTTGCTTACCGCGACATTTTGCAAACAAAAAACGTAAAACGCAAACCAGTATTAACAGTCGGTTCTGCCACCGTATCACAACCGATTTCATCATTGCATGGTTTTCATATATTTTATTTCATTATGTTTTCTCCCATACTAACTTTGCTAAAATGTTCACGAGGTTTAGTGGTGAAGGAATAACCCAAAGAACGATCCCCATAATGGCCAAATCATGAACCACCATGTTCATACCGATTTGCATTATATTTATTATAGCTCCTAAACTAGCGCAATTCAGTCCAAACTAACCATTCCATTGAATTCACATACCTCTATTTATGGGGGTAGGGTACCCCTAGATCTCTAACAATGTCTCTTTTTGCAGGAACAAAAAAATAAGCCAACGTAGAAGAAGACCGGAGCTAGGGCTCTGACGCCTCTCCGGTCCAGTCAATTAATTTTGTAATATAATTATTTTGTTTCAGCTTAAACAATAGATGTATCACCACCCAGTGGTTAAAACGCGCGCATTAAGGCTTTACTATGCAAGGGCACGAGTTTGATCCCTGCTTTTGGTATTTTTGATGTTTTTTTTTGTTTTTTTCCATGATTTGTAGGATAATAACTAAGCGCGTTGGTTTCCCTTCTCAAACACAGGCGCGCGTCTGGCCTGGTGGTGAACACGCTAGATGAAAGAGCTAAGGGCGTGGGTTCAACACCCACCCCTGGAAATTGTGGTTTTTTCTCTATTTTTCTATTCTTCTTACTCTTTTATCTCCTTTTCCTTTAATTTCACAAAAACTCCCTTTTTTACAAACCTAATTATTTTTCAAAACCCTTTTTAAAACCCTAATCAAATTAGGTTTTTTTGGTTTTTTTAGTTTTTTTAATTTAATTAATCAATTTTGTTTTTTTTAATTAAAATTAATTAGGTTTTTAGGGTTAATCATCAAAATCTTTTTTATCAAAAAATCACCAAAAACCCATTCGCTTTCCTTTTTTTTATTTTACGTTTTGCGTGGTTTATAATTCTCGCACTTTTTCCGATTATGTAATTGTTTTCTGGTTTGTAATAGCAATTAGGGTTTTACTTTCCACATTTTATTATTTATGTAACTGCCCTAAAGCATTGTAATAGTCTAGGGTTTATTTTCCGCATTTATTTTCTGCACTTTACTGCTTTTCTATTTTACTATATTACTGTTAGTAATTAGGCTTGTATGGAAAGATAAAAACTAACGATAGCGAACCCTAACTGCAAGATAAACATAACTAAAAAAAAATCACTCGCATACTTGCGCCTCTAGGGTAACCTCCCTTATTGCCTTCGGATAACAAAAACAATCATGTCCCTCGAACGTGGGGACGCTTTAGCAAAGTCCCTCTAAAATAAAGATCATAGTCCCTCGATGATCCTTTTGATGTTGCCTTCGGTAAATGATCTAGTCCCTTACGAAAAATTGCTAAAGCATCCTTACGAGTTATCTTCAATGATTGTATGATGACCCACGACTGTCTTTCACATCCAACGATAGGGCTTCTTACCAACTAATGATATGGATATCACTATCTTAAGGAGAATGAAAGTACAAAAAAGACCTTGATTAGGTAGACCGCTGTTAATCGCTTGCTCACAAACATTTCAAAACAAAAAACATTTTTCACAAACACTTTTCAATAAATATTTTCAAAACACTTTGCACGATTCTCGAAGACAGATACGAGAATCATTACAAAGTTTTCCTTACATTGGCATTCAAAATATTTTTTAAACACACGACACAAAGCATTTTGAAAAAGTGAGCTAGAAATTAAGAGCCCATAGATAACTACGGGTGAAAAGGGTGCTAACACCTTCCCTTTTCATAACATACCACCTGAACTCAAAAAAAAAGGTCATTCCTGTTCTTTTCACCCTTTACTTATTGGATAAAAGAAAAGTCAGTGGTGACTCTTGCTATCTGCAACATTGGCGATAAAATGCAAAACTAAGTCAGTTCTCCCACCATATTACACCAGGCTATTTGGGATGATCAGGTTCCATAGAATTTCAAACCTCTGACATTTACAACATACGATGGAAAATCTGATCTCCACGAGCACATCATTGCTATTAATAATATGATAGCAATAATTAAGGCTAACGATTCGCTGAAGTGCAAGCTCATGGTCGGCACCTTCAAGAAATCGGCCCTGAGGTGGTACATGAGCCTTCCCGTGCACTCTGTTATCAACTACCATGACTTCACCAAGAAGTTGGTTCAGTAGTTCTCGGCAAGCCGACATCGAAAGGTGTTGACAACAACGTTGTTTAATGTTCGTCAACTCCAGTCAGAATCTCTAAGGGATTACATGGCCTGGTTCAACGAGGAAATCATAAAGGCCTCTCATCCTAATCAGGATATATTTGTAGCAGCTTTCCAGCATGGTCTCTGGGCTGGCCAATTCTTTGAGTCATTGGCCCAGAAACCGGCTGCCAGCATGGACGTGATAATCACTCGGGTCGAGTGCTATGTAAAAGGAGAAGAGAGTAACATGGAAAATAGAACTAGAGACCCTAGAGAAAAAGGAAGGGCCCATGAAGAAGCTTCTGGGAAGAAGAAGGAGCAGACCAAGTCCCACGATCGACCACCGCCAAGGGAGTGGCCTCTTCATCGGCCATCCTGGCAACATTTTGTTTCGAACGAAGACCTCACTCTTTTAAATTTCTGAAGAGAGGACATTTGGAGAGATGTAAATCACCTCAACTGCTTCCTAGACTATGGCGTCCTCATGGAGTAAACACAATCTTTGGGAGATGACGTCGAGGCTTGGTGTGCATATCATCGGATCCGAGGACACAACACTGAGGACTGCCATCAACTGAAAATAGAAATTAAGAAACATATACAAAGGGGAAAGTTGTTGTCTTATGTCAAAGGTAATGCCGAGCAGGCCAAAAAACAAAGCCCTCTAAGAAGCACGACTGACCCGACATACACTCAATACTATCTCTGGAGGATTTTCTAGAGGAGGCTTCAACAGATCGACACAAAAGAATTATGCCCAAAATGTAATGCATGTGACTAGGTGGAATGGACAGATAAAAGCGGAGATCCCAGGGCTGTCAATTTCTCCCGGGAGGACGCAGAAGGAGTCCTACCACACGAAAATGACCCCATGATCATTAAATTTCAGATTAGGGATTGGAGTTGTTCATACATAGATCTATTTTCCGGCCTAGAAGAGATAAAAGGCAAGGCATGGTTGAAAGACCGAGAAAGGCAAGTAGACAATCAGCCGGTTACCACCCCGGGTCGAGATTATAATGCCTAAACCAGGTTGTGGGGTCAGAGGGTCATGTAATCTTCCAAGGAAGAAGATGAAAAGGTAACAACCAGGCTCATACCCTGGATCTAGAGGTTACCCTAAGCATGGCCTTTATGGAGTCGTTACGCAATGGCCGGTCCATTGAGGGCGTAACTGCTTATCATTATATGACAGCGCACATTATGATAATATCCATCTGTTGTACCCCAAAAAATTTCCTCTCATTATTCAAGACAAATCATTTCAATAGGCCTTCTCACACTCCTAGGGTTCTCAAATGCTCAAGACTACTCGAGAGTTGATCAGACAAATTCTCCTCTTAAGCAATGGGCCTACAACTGGGGTTTCACTTTTCTCAAGGAATATTGGGTTTCTAATGCCTCAAGTAGGTTCCATGGTTTCTCATAAGTATCAAGGAATTCTCATGCCAAATTTCAAGCCTTACATCACAAGTTTGCTCAGTCAATTGCTCAGATGACTAAAAATCAACTATATTAGACAAAAAGTTAATTATGGTCAACATACAGTCAAACTTCAATATTTTTGGTAACCATCAAGATTTTGAAGTTATATTCCTAATTTGATCAAGGTTTGATCATGATTCATCAAGAAAACTCAAGATTCATCAAAAGTCAAAAGTTACTAAATTAGGGTTTTCTTAAGGAGAAGTCAACTAAACTTTGACCAAGCATAACTTCCACATGCTTCATCATATTTTCCTCAACCAAAGTTCATTTTGAAGTAAATTCAATTCTCTATAACTTTGTCTCTCTAACCTCAAGTCCAAAAAATGCTTCATTTGAGAGATATGGGCCAAAACATTATAGGTGATTTCAAAAGTCAACAAAAAGACACTTTTTGTCAAGGAAAATTACATCAATATAAATTCTTCAAGTGGAAAATTTAACAACATAGAGATTGTAGAGGACATCTTGGAATTTCCAAAAAGTCTAAGATCACCTTCATATGATAAAAAATTGAGAGGGTTATGATTGGTGCAAGTTAGGAAATTTTGGGAAAATGCTTGAAACCCAAAGTGGGCAAACTTGGAATTTTGGGCTAATGGGCTGATGTTTCAAGGTCCATGCGTGTTATAGGCCTCAATATGAACCTCTGAATCACTTCATACACCCCTTGGGTTTTCATTCTATTTTATTTATTTATTTAAAATTCAAAATAAATTAGATAAAATAAAAGGATTTTCATACAAAGTCCAAGCCCAATCCCTTTTGACCTAATTCATCACTATATATTCTCATTATTTCAGACAAGAGGCCACACGAAACCCTTGCAAGAAACATCATTCCAAAATATCAAAAATTCTCAAAAACTAGGGCAAATCAAGAACCCTAGTTGCAACCACTTTCAAAGCAAACCAACCTTTCCAATCGATTCCAGAAGGTCTGTAGGGTAAGAATGGATCAATCTTGATGATCCAAAGCACACGAAACCGACATCCCATGCATCTCCGATTGCCATTAGTTTGTAAATTCATATTTTTGTTTTCTTCATGCTTTAATCAAAACTGACACCACTAATGTTCTTCTGAGGTCTCACTATGCATGATAGACTCATCATATGGTCCCCATAATGGCTAAATCGAAGGTTTCCATGTTTGCACCATTTTGGGTTGTTTAGGTTGTATCTCACAATACAGCAAGATTTAGCCCAAACTAAGGGTTCCATTGAAAGCGCAAGACTTAAATTAAGGGGGTAGGGTCATTTGGAACCTCTAACGTTTTCTCTTTAGCAGGGACTAAAAACTTACTCATCGGAGAAGACGGCCGGTGCTAGGGCTCCAGTGCTTCTCCGGTCCAGTTATTTGAGTTTATTATATTTTTATTTGTTTTCACTTATGTACCAAATGAAACAGCCACCCCAGTGGCAAGGAAGAACGCGTTAAGGCATTGGTGTACAAGGGCATGGGTTCGATCCTGCCTTTTGACATTTTTTTTCTTCATATTTTCCAAATCTTGCAGGTTTTAACATGTAGCACATAGTTTCCATTCTCCTGACACAAACGCGCGCCTGGCGCAGTGGCAAGGCCTATGGGTGAAAAGGAAAAGGGTGTGGGTTCAACACCCACCCCTGGCAGTTTTCTTGATTTTGCTTCTAACTTGTTCTTTTTTTTCCTTATTTTTTCCCCTTAACCCTATTTTCACTTAACCATTAAAAAAACAAAACCCTTTTTTTTACAAACCCTAATTAAATTAGGTTTTAGGTTTTTTTAAATCAACTTTTAAATTAAACTTTTTTTACTAATTAAAATTAATTATATTTTTTTAGGTTTATTTTAATCATCATCGAAAACCTTTTTCATAAAAAATCGCTAAAAAACATTTATTTCCTTTTCCTCTTATTTTTATTTTCTTAGATAAATTGTATAGGTTTCGCAATTGTAATAACCTAGATTTTCCGCTTTCTTTTTCATTATTGTAATTGTTCCTGGGATGTAATTATTGTAGGATTTTCTTTTCCGCTTTCACTATTATGTATCTTCCCCAAAGCTTGTAATAGCCTAGGTTTATACTTTCTGCCTTTATTTCCCGCTATATATTTTCTTTGCTTCCGCTTAGTAATTAGGGTTTATATGGCAAGATAAAACCGAACGTTAGAAAACCCTAAATTCAAAGATAAATAACAGAATTAACACACTTGCACCTCTAGGATAGCCTCTCTTATTGCCTTCAGAATAAATGGTCACGTCCCTCGAAAGTAGGGACGCTTTAGCAAAGTCCCTCGAATAAAAGATCATATTCCCTCAATGACCCTTTCGAAGTTGCCTTTCAATAAATGATCTAGTCCCTTATGATAATTGCTAAAGCATCCTTACAAGTTGCCTTCAATGATTGTACGATGACCCTTCGCCCGTCCCTTTCACATCCAACGATAGGGCTTCCTACTAACTAATGGTACGGATATCACTATCTAAAGGAGAAAGAAAAGTATAAGAGCGACCTTGAGTGGGTAGATACTTTTAATCGCTTGCTCACAAAAACAAAACATTTGGTGTCCGCAACATAAATGATAAAACATAAAAACAAGTCAGTTCTTCCACCGTATTACAGAATTGGAGACTCTGCTGAGGAAGAAAAGAGGGGTTACCTTAGAGTCTTAGACCACTTTTTACTTGCTTTACTTTTCTATTCTGTTTGATATATCTTTGAAGGTTTCCTGGGTCTATATTTCTTGCAAAGATCCTACACCCAGATCTAGGGTACCTTAGGTAAGTAGCAATAGATCATGGAAATTGTACGGCATAGATCGATATGGTTTAAGTGATGGCTACATTAGTGTGACACTTTAGTTTGTACTGGTATTCCTTGAGTTAGTCGAGGATAACAGTGGACTACCGTGTGGTGTCATAAACACTAACTGACTTTTAGAACCCTAATTGACCCATCTTGGCCATTAGAAGGTAGTGAGATGGTTGACTTCGGTGCAGTCCAAGGTTGTTTGATACTCGATACTATGCTCATTGAGATTTGACTTTCGGGATATTTTGGTGGCAAGTAAGTTGTTATGCTAAAATAAAACCTACGAGAAAGATCGGTGATATGAGACTCCTAGAACTCAGTTACTTTTTAAGACATGTTAAGCCAACTTGACTTCTATAGAAAAGGGTACTTACCTACGGACCTCATGCAAGCCTTTAAACCTAAGGCTCTTGTGTGCTTTGCTTGTGTTTGTTAATTGATCAAACATGACATCATGAAATCATATCATAGCATTTTCACTAACCATTTCAAGGATCTCAGGGACTTGTGATGCAGGTTTATCATAAACCAGACTTCTAGCAAGGGGAAAGAGGATTTATTTTCCTCTAACCAGATGTCGTCAAAGATCAAAGTACGTTCATTTGAGTCAAAGGCTAGGACCCACTTGACATGGTGAGCTTGATTCTCATAGAAAGACGTTCAAAGACACAAAGTTCTTCAGTCAAAGCTGCAACCAGACTCAACTTCTAACATTTCATTTTTGTTTATCATGTGAGATCCTTGAAAACATTGCATCTACATATCATGCATGTCATTACATAACAAGTATTTCCCAAGGCAGGTTTTCTCATCTTCTTGCTGTTTATTTCAATAAAAGATGGCTCTCGAACAAACCGTCAAAGAACTTCAGGCCCATAACGCTCAATTCCAACAAATGTTCCTGGACTTAGCCAAAGGGAATGAAGACTTGAAAGCATTCGTCATCAAAGAGAGAAAGAAGAAGACTAAGAAGTCAGCTGGTATCCTCAACATGGGGAGAAGACTAAGAGGTCTGGTCAAGCGAGCTTTAGATTTTGAGGTCCTTCCAAATGAAGATGATAATCAAGAGGAAGATGATAAGAGTGTGAAAGCTGAGGAGAATAATAACCAGAGTTCTGATGAAGAAGAAGCGGAATATTTAGATAAACAATATCCTCCTGCTGATATCAAATACAAACAACTGGAAGATCATCTTAATGCTATGGAGATCTAGAGAGTGCCTGGGCTGGATTTTGAAGAGCTGGGTCTAATTTCAGGAGTTGTTATCCCTAAAAAATTCAAGGTCCCTACTTTCGCAAAGTATGACGGTGTTTCCTGTCCAAAACTTCATTTGCAGTATTATGTTCGAAAATCCAACCCTGTACTACCGACAAGAAGTTATGGGTACATTTCTTTCAAGAGAGCCTATTGTACCCCAAAATTTGCCCTCTCATTTTATCAACATTTCTCATCATAAAGCTCTTGGAACCCAAGATCAGGCTAGGGTTTGCCCTGCTCAAGACACCTCCTTGCACTGTTGACCTAAATTAGGGTTTAAGTTTACACAGGGATTTTTGGACCTTCAGTGCTCAAATTGACTTTCATACTTCTTTTTGGACTCATAATTTTGTCCATACCAAGTTTCAAGCCTTGAATCAAGTTTTTGCCCAGTCAATTGGACAGTTGACCTAGAAATCAGTTGTATTGGGGAAAAAGTCAACTGTGGCCAATTTATAGTCAAACCTCATGAATTTTGACCCATATCAACATTATGAACTCATATGAACCATTGGATAAGTTTGGACCACAACTCCACAAGAATTGTGATCAGATCACCAAAAGGGCAAAATGGTCAATTTTAGGGTTTTGATTGTACAAAGGCAATTTTTGACTGTTTGACCTAGCCAATGGCAAATCAAGCTCAACCATGGACTCAAGGACTCAATTACATCATCTTGACCTATTCAACAAGTTCAAAATATCTCAAATGCATGAGATTGACAAATGAATTTTTCAGTCAACTTTTCAAAATTTGACTGTACACTAAAAAGTCAAACTTTGACTTTTTGGTCAAAATCAAGTGCCAAGGGTCATTTTTCATCAAGATGTGTCAAATTATGAAACTTGTTCATCAAGAAACCCAAAATTTCAAATTAGGGTTTGAAATTGAAAATTTTCATAACTTAGAATGTTTCTAAGTTATGAAATTTTCTTAATTTTTCCTAACTTTGTCCCATATTTTCACCAAGATGCAAATGTATTCAAACAAAACTTACAACATGAAAGTTGTAGTCCTCCAAAAAGTCTACAACTTTTATTCATAAAGTTTTCTCAAAAGAAGCTTGGATCTCAAGTTATGATTTTTGGAACAAGGGTCCCTAAAACTTTTAACTTAGAGAAATTTTGCCCTAGTTTAGGCAGGATTTTGACCCATCTTCTTGGCCATTTTTCACATAGTTCAACTTGGAGTATCAAGTTTCATTTCAAAGATGGATTATAGTGATTTTTGAAAGCTTTCCAAATTGTCCAAGAACTCTTCAAACACATTTGTGGTTAGGGAGAATCGAATGCTTGAAGTTGGCAAAAACTCACTTTGTATCCATGGCCAATACATGTTCACTCAAGTGGCATTTTCAAGCCAGCATGATTTGTACTTGTTTGCAGGCCTCTAAAACAATTCACACTCCTTAATTGAATGCAAATCCACTGAGCTAATGCATTATCTTGGCCATTTGGACATTGCACACAAAACTAATCCTTAATTAGAAAAAGGTACATTTCTATTTTGGAAAAGGTATGCTTTATGTCAAAACATGATCTTTGAAGCATAGGGACATATCTCTGAAGCCAAATCAAATCCACAAATTCCAGCAACCAAGAGGATTGTGTGCAGCATACTTGAGGGCTTGGACAGGCCTGTATTGACAAGTTACACATTCTTGCTTCACAAAGAAGAAACTTAGCAAAATCCTCCCAACTTGAGAACCAGCCATTGTTAGCTTAAACAAACATCACAAACACATTTCACACAACCCTTTGAGCCATAAACACGAATGCTTGAGCCCCAAAACCTCCCATAGCCAAAAATCACATTCTTTTAGCAAAACAGGGCAGGTGCTGCAACTTGAGTGCCACAGCTCATTTGGCTCGTGCATTTTGCTCCTTTCCACTTCAAACACCTTCCATTCAACTCACTCAAGCTATCCCAAACCTCCATTTCCAACTGCAACTCCATTTACAGTGTTCACCATTTTCGTTTCAAGCTTATGCAGGTTGAGTTCTAGGAGCTGATTCAGGGACATTCAAGGCAAGCTAGCTATTGGAAAAGATCAAGTGAAGTTCAGGCAAGCTACCAGACACCTCAAAACCTGTTGAGAAGCTCTGCATTATCCTACTCGAATCCAACTGAAACAGGTTTTTCATCACTTTCTATCTCTCTATTTAGGAACATTTAGCCTTGGGTTTATGAATGAAAAATGTAGTATTCAATGCCATGAAGCTGTACATATGCCCAGTTTTCATTTATATTAAGTGTGCTAGGAGAATTTCATCCATGAACATGCTAAAAAAGTTAGGTCAGATTTTAGGGCTAGGGAAATTCTCTCTGGTCTTTGAGGGTTAGGATTAATGCTTTATATGGTTAGATTCGTATTTAAATTCTCTACAAGTTTGATGTTGTGAGTTTTGGCAAAAGATCACATTTCTAGGATGTTCCAGTTTGAACCAGGCGCGCGCGTTTGACAAGTCTGGAGGAAGAAGATGAAGACTTGGGCTGGGCCTGGTCCGATTGCTTCTAACACCTCCCTTTTTCAATTTCACACCCCCTGGCCCAATTTCTTATATTTTTATGTATTTGCATTTTTATTTTCATTTCTGGTTTTGGTTATTTATTTACAAATATAAAAAATATTTTCACATTTTTTTTACATTTATTTGGCATTTTATTCTATTTTTTCTAACATTAAAACATTTCTAATACTTTTATATTATTTGTTTAAATTTAAAAATAATGTAAATGATACTTTTACTTTTATTTCTTATTTCATTCATACTGAAAATATTATTATAAAATATAATTTATTTTTTGTAAATATTTTATTTTATTTTATACATACTTAATATATATATATATATATATATATATATATATATATATATATATATATATATATATATATATATATATATATATATTATATATATATATATATATATATATATATATATATATATATATATATATATATATATATATATATATATATATATATATATATATATATATATATATATATATATATATATATATATATATATATATATATATATATATATATATATATATATATATATATATATATATATATATATATATATATATATATATATATATATATATATATATATATATATATATATATATATATATATATATATATATATATATATACTTTTATTTTATGAAATACTTCGAATAAAAATACAAATATATTACATTTTTATTTTTATTATTATTTATACTAAAAAATACTTTTTTTAAGTATATTTCATTTTTGTACATGTTAATATATTTTTTGTACATAAATAATATATAATATTTACTTTCTTAAAGAAATTAGGGTTTCATCCCTTAAACAATAAAATTAATCTTTTTTATTTTATTTCTTTATTCTTTTCACATTGAAAATACTTAACATACATAAGCAAATAAAAACTTATTTTTTGCATAATACATTTTATTCAATATTTATTTATTTTGTTTATTTAAATATACATTTAAATATTGATGCATTTGAAATTCAATTTGGATGTAATAGTAATCTAGGATTTATATTTTTGTCAAATACCCCCCATTCAAAATTGTACCCCCCATAATCATGTTGTAATAGCTTAGAACTTTAAATTCTCGCACTTTACGCTTTCAATTATGCCATGGTTAGAGAGTTAGGGTTTGTATGCAAAAATCTAATTAACAAATAGTTTGACCTAATCAAAGACAAAAATGCATGAAAATCAAACACAATACACACTTGCACCCCTAGGGTTACAATCCAATTGTTGCCTTCAAAAATGGGCCATGGTGTGCATGTTGGGTACTTTGGCAAAACAAAAACAAAACAAAAGATCATAGTCCCTAGATGACGCTATCTTGGTTTCCTAAACATAAATGATCAAGTCCCTCAAGAAAATTGCCAAAGATACTTGACACAATTGCTATCATGGTCTATACGATGACCCGTGCCTGTGCCGTTTAACATCCTAACACAAGGTTGTTCACCAAATGCAATGGTGAAACAACACTGTCAAAAGGGTTAAAAACATAAGAAAGATCTTTGAATAAAATAGGATAGATAGCTCTTAGTTACTTGATCAAAAGCTTGAAAAAACATCCTTGCTATTTTCAAACACACCTCACAAACATAAATTCAAAACATTTCTCAAAACAAAACTTTCAAACATTGGAACCTTTTCAAAAGACAAAAACACCTTTGTATACATTCAAAACAAGAATCATTACAAAGTTTGCCACAACGATGGCCTCTTTTCAAAAACATCTTTCAAAACCACACACAAAGCACCATTTCAAACAATTGAAAAGCAAAGCAAGTGACCTAAACAAGTAACTAAGAGCCCATGGATAACCATGGATGAAAAGGGTGCTTGCACCTTCCCTTTTCATAATCTACTCCTCGAACCCAAGAAAACATCTCAAAGGTCTTTCCTGTGCTTTTTGACCTTTCCCTAGGATAAAATAAAAAGTCGGTGGCGACTCTTGCTAAACCTAAACATTTGCAAACACAAACGCAAAACCTCAAGTCAGTTCTTCCACCGTATCACAGAACTGGCGACTCTACTGGGGAGGAATAGCTGTGAAAGTGGAGTAACCTTAGGGTTTATATCACATTTGCATGCTTGTCTTGATTGCTTTGATTGCTTTACATTTGGTTCTCTTGTTTGGGTATAAATCCTCCACCCGGATTTTTGGGAAACATTCATAGGTAAATAGCAATACATTGTGGAAACTGTGCGGGGTATACTGACATGGTTGAAGAAATAGCTATATTAGTGCGACATATTTGTGAGTACCGGTAGCCTTTGAGTCAATCAAAGAGAATACGGGGCCGCTGAGTGATGTCATGAAGCACTAATGAACTCTTAGAACCTTACTTGACCATCTTGGCCTTTTTTAGGGGTAGTGAGATGACCGGCTTTGGTGCAGTCCGAAGTTGGTAGATACTCGATACTACACTCATTGAGGGTTATTTTCTTGGAATATTTTGGTCGCCAGTTAAGTGGCTAAACCAAAACAATGAACATAGAAAATAATCCAGTGATATTCAGCTCCTTAGAACCCGGTTACCATTTATAGGACAAGTTGAGCCAACTAACTTCAAGAGGGTACTTACCTATGAAACCTCATGCAAGCCTGAAACTAGGGTTTTGTGTGACTTTTTTGTACATGTGTTTGTGCATACATCATGAACATCATAAAGCATCATTTGCATCCACTAACCATTTCAAGGGTTTGGATCTTCATCTTTGTTCTTGTTTTGTAGGTCATGGAATCTCTTCGCAGGAAAACAATTCAAGTCAACCTTGTGAGAATCCCTCCTCAACTCAAGGAGCTTACTTCCAAAATTCCAGAGAATTCTCTCTTCAGTGAAAGACATGGTAGACTTCTCAACTTGGTCAACTCCAACATTGAAGTAGACATGGTGAAAGTCCTCTTCCAGTTCTTTGACCCCCTACACCACTGTTTCACATTCCCTGATTACCAACTAGTACCTACTTTGGAGGAATTTTCTCAACTCTTGAGGATACCTATTCTCCATCAACTACCCTACAACGGTACGGAAAAAGAACCAAAGCCTGAAGATGTTGCTCAAGCATTACACTTGCAACCATCTGATATCAAAGGACATTGGGAAACCATAAGTGGTGTCAAGGGTTTCTTGGCAAAATTTCTGTTTGAGAAGGCACAAGACTGCTAGAATTCTCTAGATCTACAAGCTTTTGAGGAGATTGTAGCACTTCTCATCTATGGGTTGGTCTTGTTCCCAAATCCTGATCAACTTATAGATGTGAATGCTATCAAGATTTTCATATCTCATAATCATGTGCCTACATTGCTTGGAGACATCCCACACTCATTTTACACACGAACAATGAGGAAAAAAGGTGTTCTCATGTGTTGTACTCCTCTTCTAGCAAGGTGGTTTATTTCTCACCATCCCCAAACAGTTTTGAAGAATGAGCAGGGTTTAAGGTGGTCACAACGGTTGATGACCCTCACATATTCTGATGTTCATTGGTGTTCTCGGTCCAGAGAAAATGTCATCATCATTGATCGTTGTGGAGAATTCCCTAATGTCCCATTACTTGGCATTAGGGGAGGCATCACCTACAACCCCTGTTTAGCTCTAAGGCAGTTTGGATATGCCCGGAGAGATGGTCCTCATGATATGCTGATTCCTGACCTAGTTTTTGACTTCGACAATGATGCACAAGGACTTCGACAAAGGTTTATCCGAGCTTGGAGGATGCCCAACAAAGTGGATAGTAAGACACTGGGGCACAAGAATTCCATCCCTCTTGAGCCCTATCTCAAGTGGGTACGAACCCGTGCCCAGAATCTTATGATGCCATACCCTCACATTCTCCCCGTGATCAAAGAGCCTTCTATGGAAGGAGAGGTTCCATACACCCTCCTATATCCTGACATGCCTACATCATTGGAAGAATTACAAAAGAGTTGGATCCAACTCAAGGAGGAACGAAATACTTTTGAAGCTAGCTTCTATGCCAGTGGGAAGAAGGTTTTGGAACTTACCCGCCGACTTCATGAAGAGGAGACTCTCAACACGTACATCGCACCAAAAAGGATGTGCAATGTCTTTTTACATTAAGAATTTTGTAATATTTCGCCCATGGGGAATTTATGTACTAACAAATTTCTTCTTAATATGACGTGTGTTCTTTTTGTTTGCAACAAATTTGAATTTCTTAATACTTGAATGCATTACATGAATAACATATCATTCATCATATGCATAAACAGGTCTTCACACCAGGTTTCCTTATCTTTCTGCTGTTTATTTCAGCAAGATGGATTTGGAGCAGACGGTTAAGGATCTGCAAGCACAGAATTCGCAATTCCAGCAACTCCTCATGACCTTAGCAAAGGGTCAAGAGGACCTTAAAGCACTGTTGGAGAAAGATAAAGAGAAAAAGAAGAAAAAGCCTGGTGTGGCCACTATGGGAAGAAGGTTTGAAAACCATGCTAGAAAAGTTCTTGAGTTCCCCTCGATGTCTGATGAAGGGGCTGGTAAAGGAAAAGGAACTGCGATACCTTCTGAATCTGAAGTTGAAGAAGAAGAAGAGGAAGAGGATGAGGGTTACTCCGAACAGCAATATCCCCCGGCGGATGATAAGTATAAAAATCTTGAGGATCGGTTAGCAGCCATGGAGTTGCAAAGGGTACCTGGTTTAGATTTTGAAGAACTAGGGTTGGTCGTTGGGATCGTCATTCCTCCCAAGTTCAAAGTTCCTACATTTTCTAAGTATGACGGTCTGTCCTGTCCAAAGATGCATCTGAGATCCTACGTCAGAAAGATCCAACCCCACTCATCTGATAAGGATCTTTGGGTCCATTTTTTCCAAGATAGTTTGCCAGGCACACAATTGGACTGGTTTTATCAACTTGAGAGGTCGGATGTTCATAACTGGGAAGATTTAGATGCTTCTTTCTACCGACAATACCAATATAATGCAGATTTAGCGCCTACTCGTACTCAACTACAGAGTATGGGTATGGCTTCTAATGAGGGATTTAAGGAGTATGCCCAGAAGTGGCGTGACTTGGCTAGAAGGGTGCAGCCACCATTGTAGGATAGAGAGTTGGTTGACATGTTTTTAGGGACCCTGTCTGGCCCTTTCTTAAATCATTTAATCGGGAGTTCCTCTGCAGGATTCACCGAATTAATTCTGACCAGTGAAAGGGTCGAGGATGGCATTAAAAGTGGTAAGATTCAGAAAGATGCCTCCGCTTCCACTGCTATTAAGAAGGCCTTCCCAGCTAAAAAGGAAGTTTTTGCTGTTCACAATCCAAGAAATCAAGGAAGAATCGAGCGCCGACCAACGGTGGGGGCTGTGATGATCCAAAACTCTTCAACCGATCAACCTCGAGGCAATCAATCAAGAGAAAATCAGCAAAGGGTAGAAAGGCCACAACGGCAATTCACCCGAATCAACATGACACCGGCTCAAGTCCTCCCTCATCTGCTAAAGCTGAATCTCACCAACTTGAAGGAAGCGCCGAAGAACCCTAATACCTCTTCCCCTTATTATCACTCCAATGCAAAATGTGCGTACCACTCCGATAGTGTAGGGCATGATACCAACAACTGTTGGGCTCTAAAGAACAAGATCTAAGAGCTGATAGACGCCAAGGAAGTAGAATTTGATGCACCTGAAAAGTCGAATGTGATTTCTGCCCCAATGCCGAAGCACGATCATAATGTTCATGCCGTTATGAAAGATCTTCATGTTACCAATGTTGCTGACCTTTTGACTCTGTTACCAGTGATTAAAGAGAATTTGATGAAAGCCGGGATATTCCCAGGCTGTGGAAAAGACTGTTATTTCTGTTCAAACTTGCAAGTTGACTGCCCACTATTGAAATCAGGCATTCAACGCCTAATGGATACCCAAGAGATCCTTTTTCAAAAGAATCCTGTTGATACCACCACTCCTGTTACTCCTGCTACCTTTGATACTCCAACAAATGACATTTCTATAATAACCATCTTCGACGATCTTCCCAAGACCTGCAAAAGGCCTGTCAAGATTACGCCTGATCCTAAGTTTGTGCCGTTAAAAATCACCATGCCGGGGCCTGTCCCGTATAAATCTAATAAGACGATGCCGTGGAACTACGGAGGAGAAATCTTCTATCATGGTATCAAACAGATTGAATCAATCCAAGAGAATTCCGATGATGAAACCCCCGATATAGGGAATATTGCGGGAACGAGCAAGATAACTCACAGCGGAAGGATATTCTCTCTGGAGATTGCTCCTCCACGAGCAGTCTTCGGACCCTCGAGAGTTTATGTGCCTATCAAGCCATCTGTGCCAAGCCCGTTAATTGAAGAACTTGATGCTCCCGAAGTTAGACCCTCTGATGTTGCTTCCGATAAGGGTAAGGGGATACACTAGAAGCGCCTGTCAGGACGAAGGCTCAGACTGTGGTAATCCCCAAGACCACCCAGAAAGAGATGGAAGAAATCTTAAAGATAATAAAAAAGAGCGACTACAATGTCGTGGAACAGCTAGGGCAGACCCCTTCCAAAATCTCCATGTTAGCTCTCCTACTCTGCTCTGAGGCTCATGCTAAGGCCTTAATCAAATTTCTAAAGACGGCACATGTGCCTCAAGAAACTTCAGCTGACCAGTTTAAAGAGTGCGTGGCTAGCCTTACTGCTGATAATGGTCTTGGTTTTTCCGATGCTGATTTGACCCCTAAGGGAAGGAAGCACAACAACGCGCTGCATGTCTCAGTAGAATGAAGGGGAACCACACTTGCCCATGTCCTGGTGGATACCGGTTCATCTTTGAATATGCTACCGAAAAAGGCATTGGACAGGTTAGACTGCGAAGGATTGACCCTAAAGCCTAGTAACATTGTTGTTAGAGCCTTCGACGGTTCTAAGAGGATGGTCCATGGAGAAGTGGACATTCCAATCAAGGTGGGCACATAAATTTTCAACTCTACCTTTTATGTGATGGACATCCGTTCTTCATATTCTTGCTTGTTGGGAAGGCCGTGGATCCACAATGCTGGGGCCGTCACTTCCTCTTTACACCAAATGCTAAAGTATCCAGTTCAGGGTAAGATTATAACGGTGCACGGTGAGGAACATGATAAGTCACCTCAACTCCTTCCGCTATGTGGAGTTGGATGGCGAATTCATAGAAACGCCTTTCCAACATTTTGAAGAGGTTTCTCCTGAGGTTGCAGTTGCAAAGACAATGACTGATAAGCCTATCATTTCCAAGCCTGTGTCTAGGATGGCATGCCTCAAAGATGCGGAGGCTGTAATTAAAGAAGGAAGGAGTACAGTGTGGGGGCAATTTCCTGAGTTTTCTCACAAGACGGACAAGTTCGGATTAGGTTTTACTGTTGCTAGCTAGAAAGTTATGCATCGCTCCAGGGCTGGAGGACCACCCGTAAAAATCACTCACCATGGAATTAATTCCTTAGAAGATGGTGATGAAGAAGACAACTTTGAAGATTGGATCTTTCCAACCGTCAAAGGAGGATTAAGCAACTGGGAAGCAAAAGACTTTGTTCCCATCACTTTCATCAACCAGTAATTTATCTTTGAACAATTTCCTATTTTGGTATGTAATAATTAAACAATTCATACACTATTTTCACCTTATGCCTTACCCGGGGCATATAGGTCCATTTGTAAGGGCTTGGTTTCTTCATTATCATATGCCATGTTTAATGAATCATTGGACGTTTTCATCTATAAACTGTTGTGTTCATTTCCTTTCCTTTTACATTTTGTTTTATTTAAGGATGGCTATCCCTTACACACACCCACACTCACAAAATGTAGGTACCCATCCATTCCGGATTCCATGGGTGACTATTCTGCTTTAGCCTTCGGTGACTCTGAAGATTTGGTCAATCATGCTGAGTACGAAGGTGACGAAGACTGTGAAGTGCCTGGAGAGTTAGCCATACTTTTGCAACAAGAGGAAAGGGCTATACTTCCCCATGAAGAGTTGCTAGAGACCATCAACTTGGGAACAGAGACAGACAAGAAAGAGGTAAAAGTGGGTGCCAACCTGGAACCAAGTGTCAAGGAGCGCTTAGTACAGTTGCTGAATGAATATGTCAAAATCTTCGCCTGGTCCTATGAAGACATGCCAGGACTAGATACAGATATTGTAGTTCACTGTCTCCCTACAAGAGAAGATTGTCCACCGATCAAACAAAAAGTTCGCCGAATGAGGCCCGACATGTCTGAAAAGAACAAAGCTGAGGTGATGAAACAATTCAATGTTGGCTTTCTGGATGTTACTTCCTATCCATAATGGGTTGCTAACATTGTACCCGTGCCTAAAAAGGACGACAAAGTCAGAATGTGTGTGGACTATAGGGACTTAAACAGGGCTAGCCCTAAAGATGATTTTCCCCTACCACACATCGACATCTTGGTTGACAACACAGCTCAACACAAGGTATTTTCCTTCATGGATGGATTCTCGGGATACAACCAGATCAAAATGGCCCCCGAAGACATGGAGAAGACTACTTTTGTTACGCAGTGGGGTACCTTCTGCTACAAAGTGATGCCATTCGGACTGAAGAATGACGAGGCAACCTATCAACGTGCCATGGTAGCTTTGTTTCATGACATGATACATCATGAGATTGAAGTCTATGTAGCCGACATGATAGCCCGTTCACAGACAGAAGAAGAACACCTTGATCATCTGCAAAAGCTGTTTGTTAGATTGAAGGAGTATAAGCTCAGACTGAACCCTAGCAAGTGCACTTTTGGAGTCAGGTCTGGTAAACTTTTGGGATTTATCTCCAGCAACAAAGGCATTAAGGTTGATCCTACTAAAGTAAAAGCTATACAAGAAATGCCTGCCCCCCGCACTGAAAAGGAGGTTAGAGGTTTCTTGGGACGCTTAAACTATATCGCGAGGTTCATCTCTCATCTGACATTTACCTGTGAGCCAATATTCAAGTTGTTGAAGAAAGATCAGGTAGTTGAATGGAACAATGATTGTCAAGTTGCTTTTGATAAGATCAAGGAGTATTTGCTGGAACCTCCTATCTTGATGCCGCCCGTCGAAGGAAGGTCGTTAATCATGTACTTGACTGTTTTGGATAACTCAATGGGGTGCGTACTGGGCCAACATGACGAGTCTGGCCAAAAAGAGCATGCCAATTATTACCTTAGCAAAAAGTTTACCGACTGTGAGACTCGCTACTCACTGCTCGAGAAAACTTGTTGCGCTTTGGTATGGGCTACTCGCCGGCTAAGGCAGTATATGTTGACTCACACCACTTTGTTGATTTCTAAAATGGATCCGATCAAGTATATCTTTGAGAAGCCTGCTTTATCTGGAAGAATCGCTAGATGCAAATGGTCCTGACTGAGTATGATATCCAGTATACTACCCAAAAAGCTATAAAGGGGAGTGTACTAGCTAACCATCTAGCTCATCAAGCCGTCGAAGATTACCAATCTATGAGATTCGACTTCCCTGACGAGGACATTATGACATTGGACAACATTGAAGGTAACGGACCGTATGACGGACCTGAACAAGGATCCCGATGGACCCTGTACTTTGATGGTGCTTCAAATGCACTTGGAAACGGTATCGGTGCAGTACTTATTTCTCCGGAAGGTTGACATACACCCTTCACTGCCAGACTTTGCTTCAGCTGTACCAACAACATGGCTGAATATAAGGCTTGTATCTTTGGTCTCAAGGCTGCTATAGACTTGGGAATCAAATCTTTGGTCGTATTTGGGGACTCAGCTATGGTTATCAGTCAAATCAAAGGAGAGTGGGACACTAGACATCCTAATCTTATCCCATACAAAGAACACGTCCTGACATTGTTGCCTCATTTCGAGCAGATTACCTTTGAGCACTTCCCGCGAGAAGAAAATCAGCTAGCAGATGCTCTGGCTACAATGTCCTCCATGTTTAAACTCAACTGGGATAATGAGGCTCCACAAATCACCATCGAACGGATGGACGAACCTGCGCATTATCATGAGATTAATACCGAAGAAGTAGTGGAACAACCTTGGTTTCATGAAATCAAAAGGTATCTCCAGACTCGAGAATACCCTGAAGGAGCTTCAGTCAATGACAAAAAGTTCTTAAGGAGATTTGCTGCCAAGTTCTTCCTGAGCAATGGTATCCTTTATAAGCGCAGCCATGATTGTGTTCTACTTCGTTGTGTGGACAAGGTTGAAGCAGAGTTGATCATGACCGAAATACACAGTGGCACATTTGGCACCCACTTGAGCGGACATACGATGGCTAAGAAGATTCTAAGGGCAGGCTATTACTGGTCTACCATGGAAGCTGATTGTCATCAACATCCTCGTACTTGTCACAAATGCCAAGTCTATGCTGACAAAGTACATATTCCTCATGTTCCTCTCAACATTCTAACAGCTCCTTGGTCATTCGCAATGTGGGGAATCGACATGATTGGAGAGATCAAGCCTACGACATCCAATGGACATCGCTTCATCCTGGTAGCTATTGATTACTTCACCAAGTGGGTCGAAGAAGCTTCCTTCGCCTCCATTACAAAGATTGTGGTTGCCCGCTTCATCAAGCAAAATCTCATATGCCGGTATGGTATCCCTGACAGGATCATCACGGACAACGGTACGAATTTGAACAATACTGTGATCATCGTTCTGTGCGAGCAGTTCAAGATTCAACATCATAATTCATCTCCCTATCGGCCAAAGATGAACGGTGTTGTTGAAGCCGCGAACAAAAATATCAAAAAGATCATACAAAAGATGACAGTCACCTACAAGGACTGGCATGAGATGTTACCGTTTGCTATGCACGAATATCGTACCACGGCGCGTACTTCAATAGGGGCAACCCCCTTTTCTTTGGTATATGGCATGGAAGTTGTTTTACCTATGGAAGTTCAGATTCCTTCCTTGAGGATTATGAAGGATACTGGTTTAAGTGAAGACGATTGGATTCAGACCCGGCTTGACCAACTTAATTTGATCGACGAGAAACGACTTACCACTGTTTGTCATGGTCAGACGTATCAAAAACGGATGATCAAGGCTTTCAACAAGAAAGTCAGGCGTCAGGTATATCAATTTGGAGATCTTATAATCAAGCGGATCATCTTGCCGCAAAGTGATCCCAAGGGCAAGTGGACTCCTACTTACGAAGGACCATTTGTGATCAAGAACATCTTTTCTGGTGGGGCAATGATTCTGACCACCATGGACGGCGACGACTTGCCGCACCCTGCGAATGCAGACATAGTCAAAAGATACTACACATAAAATGACCCGACAAGTTGAAAACTCGAAAGGGCGGCTTGGGCAAAAATGGGCATCCCGGTGAATCGAAAACCCGAAAGGGCGGTTCAGGAAAAAATTAGGGATAAACAAAAAAAATCTGTACACCCGGCAAGTTGAAAACCCGAAAGGGCGACTTGGGCAAAAAAGGGTTTCCCGGTGGACTGAAAACCCGAAAGGGCGGTCCAGGCAAAAGTTAGGGAATTAAAGCGTATGACTATGTCTCGTCGGATCACTTTAAAGACAATCTCCTCACCAACAAGCTCCAAGCTTTTGATCAATCCAATCATCCACGGACGAAGCAACGAATGGACAAGACACTCAGAGTTGTGAAGGCTATAGCCGAATGGGAACCCCATGGAATTGTTACACATAGCCATCTTTCTTTTGTATAAAATTTTTCTCAATTTTACGACAACATTCTCTTACTAGGATGTCTGTCTCCTTTGTACAAAAAAAAAACTTACAAAAGTTAATACAAAAATACTTCAAAGTGCAGAAATTTGCTTGCCTTTCTTTTCTTTTTACACTTATGTTTTATTTGAAAACGTCCAACGGTTTGTTAAATAGGCATATGCATTTGAATATAATCATTGCTTACAAATAAAACGAATTGAGAAAAGATAATTACTGGTAGGTCGAAAATGTAGGAAAACGTCTTTAGGCTATTCCAGAAGAGATCCCCTACAGTATGTCATCCAGATCCTCAACAAAGCTAAAACCTTGGAGTATATACCCCCAGCAGAGTTAAGTTTCAAGATTCCTATCAGAGTTAAGTCTCCAAACTCCCGATCCCCGGTGGAGCCCGAAAACCCTGAAATACATATCCCCAGTGGAGCTAGAATATTCTAAACATTCTTCCCCAATGGAGTCAAATATCCAACTATCAATCCCCAGCGGGAACCATTCAGTTTTCCCCAATTTCCCCAGCAGGTTATCTTAGAAGTCTGAGAATTAATCAGATAACAGTTAGCTCTTTGTCTTATCCCCAACCAGGAATCCCCAGTAGATTGGCATACAACCCAAGCTCCTAATTTCCCAAGCAGAATAAACACTCTCCCCACAGAGTTACTTCCCAACAGAACGAAGATTCTAGTTCCTGTTTCTCCAGTTGAAGCCTACCAGGTTTTAATTCAATAGAGATCGTCGGATTTTTGCCTATTTCCCCAAGAAAGTCATGAAGGATTCTCATTCCCCACAGAAGTTGTCAAAGCTCTTGTTAATCCCCATGAGTCACCAAGGATTTTCAATCCCCAACATCGGTCAAGGATTTACTTCCCCCGACAGCAGTCAAGATTTCATTATCTCCAATTATCAAGGATTTATTTTCCTCAGCAAGACAGCTACTCAGCTTACATGCACATCCATTACAATCATATATCATAAACATTGATGAAACACATTCTATTGCATCATACATATCATGCAACGTGACTTTGTGTTTTAGCTAACATTTTACCCTCTTTTAGGATAAGATTAAAAAGCTGTCATTAACAACTATTCAGAGATTTCAGATACAGTATGGATACACCCCAGACCCGGCGGTCATTCTATTACTCATTCAGAATTTCAAATCAAGATACAGTATGGATACACCCCAGACACGGTGGTCATTCTACTACTCATTCAGACTCCAGCAATCAGATACATACTAGATACGCTCCAGACACGGAGGCCATTCTACTTCTCATTCAGATTCAACTATCAACTTCAAGTTCAGATACACTCCAGACACGGAAGTCATTATGTTACTTGTTCGGATCCTAGTTACAATACAGATACACCCCAGACACGGAAGTCATTCTGCTACTCATACAGATCTCAACTTCAGGTACACTCCAGACACGGCAGTCATTATGATATTCAAGAATCAATTACAGTTACAGCTCATATACGCTCCAGACACGGACGCCATTTCTTCACTCATACAAACCCAGTCTCCAGATATAACTCAGATACGTTCCAAATACGGATACCATTCTGATGATTCATTCTGCTGATTTTCAACAAACAAATTTTGGATGGCATCTCTAAGCCCATCTCCAGAAAAATTCTACCATCTCCAAATGGCATCTTTAAGCCCATTCCTTCAAAAATATTTTGACGAGTGCAAATTTACGGGCACTCTAGTGTCCAATCCTCTTTTACCTTCGAGTCACGAAAGGCAAACTTGCCAATCTAACTCTTCAGGTTCAAGAAGATTGAACCGGGGCAACTGTTGTAACCCAAAATTTGCCCTCTCATTTTATCAACATTTCTCATCATAAAGCTCTTGGAACCCAAGATCAGGCTAGGGTTTGCCCTGCTCAAGACACCTCCTTGCACTGTTGACCTAAATTAGGGTTTAAGTTTACACAGGGATTTTTGGACCTTCAGTGCTCAAATTGACTTTCATACTTATTTTTGGACTCATAAGTTTGTCCATACCAAGTTTCAAGCCTTGAATCAAGTTTTTGCCCAGTCAATTTGACAGTTTACCTAGAACTCAATTGTATTGGGGAAAAAGTCAACTATGGCCAATTTACAGTCAAACCTCATGAATTTTGACCCATGTCAACATTATGAACTTATATGAACCATTGTATCAAGTTTGGACCATAACTCTACAAGAATTGTGATCAGATCACCAAAAGGGCAAAATGGTCATTTTTAGGGTTTTGATTGTACAAAGGCAATTTTTGACTGTTTGACCTAGCCAATGGCAAATCAAGCTCAACCATGGACTCAAGGACTCAATGAAATCATCTTGACCTATTCAAAAAGTTTAAAAGATCTCAAATGCATGGGATTGACAAATGAATTTTTCAGTCAACTGATCAAAATTTGACTATACACTGAAAAGTCAAACTTTGACTTTTTGGTCAAAATCAAGTGCCAAGGGTCATTTTCATCAAGATGTGTCAAATTATGAAACTTGTTCATCAAGAAACCCAAAATTGCAAATTAGGGTTTGAAATTGAAAATTTTCATAACTTAGAATTTTTCTAAGTTATGTAATTTTCTTAATTTTTCCTAACTTTGTCCCACATTTTCACCAAGATGTAAATGGATTCAAACAAAACTTACAACATGAAAGTTGTAGTCCTCCACAAAGTCTACAACTTTGATTCACAAAGTTTTCTCAAAAGAAGCTTGGATCTCAAGTTATTAATTTTGGAACAAGGGTCCCTAAAACTTTTAACTTAGAGAAATTTTGCCCTAGTTTAGGCAGGATTTTGACCCATCTTCTTGGCCATTTTTCACATAGTTCCACTTGGAGTCTCAAGTTGCATTTCAAAGATGGATTATAGTGCTTGTTGAAAGATTTCCAAATTGTCCAAGAACTACTCAAACACATTTTTGGTTAGGGAGAATCGAATGCTTGAAGTTGGTGTAGCGATAAAAAATGTAGCGGGGTAAATCGGAGATCGAATTATTGATTAATTCGTCTCACAAAAGCAAGAGTCGCCACCGCGCTTTATTATTTCCAAGGGAAAAGGGAAAAGAGCGAAATAAAACCCTAAAGTATGCAATGCAAAATAATACTTTTAAAAGTAATGAAAATACAAGGCATTTTGAAAAGAGGTCTAGAGTTCGGGGGTTGGTTATACAATGGGAAGGTATTAGCACCCAATGCATCTATAGTATTCTATAGGAACCTTTTGAAATATCTGTTTATTAAAATTTGTTTGTTTGATTAAAAATAAATTATTTTGGCCGAAAATGGGTATGGACGAGTTTTTGAAGATACGAAGACCTAATGTCGAAGTTTTGACTTAAAAGGTGTGAGTTTTTTTGGAGAAATTAGATATTTGGGAAAATTATCCTATGTTTTTAATGAATGAGGGTATTCGCACGTTGTTTTTTTTTTGATGACATAAAGTCGACAAAAAATTAGACAATTCCCTTGGATTTAGACGTAAACAGAATAACCAAATAAAGATGAAATAATCAAACAGAAAATTAGATAGATAATGATTAAGTAGCTAAGTGATATATAACCACAACAATGATTAAATAACAGACTAAATGGTGTGAACATGCAATTTTATATTTTTATTTAATATGTACAAAGCAAGAGAATTAATTAAAGAAAATAAAATGTTTTTTAAATTTTATTTTTATATGTATTTTTGGTAGTATTATTTTAAGAATTATTAAATAATTCTAAACTAAATTAAAACTTTAAAGTTATTAACTTAAATCTAATTAAAAAAATAATACTAAAATTACTAAATTAATCCTAAACTTAAACTAATAAAATTGGTCAAATTATTTAAAATTTGTTTAATTAGAACTACACATCTATTTGACTAAATTTTATAATTAAACTAGATTAACAAAATTCTAAAAAAAAACTAAAGGGAAATAAATAGAAAGTGGGGTATCAAAAAATAAAGCAAAGGGAAACGGGTCATGGCCCAATTCATTTGAAACACAGTTTTTTTTTAGGGTTATGAATTTTGTTCATTTGGGGACGGCTTTAGGGTTACAGAAACGGCGCCGCTACTCTTCGTTCTTGATTCGTCTTCGTCTTTCTTCTTCTTCTCTCGAGCCAAAATGTCTAGGACAAAGTCCTTTGCCTCACAGCTTCCAGCGCCACCAACTGCCTCTCCTTCTCCATGGGTCGCTCAGTGATACGGTGTAAAGGTGACGATCTCGTCCTTTAATGCATTAGGTTTTTTATGATTTTTGCATGTTTATGATTTTGTATTCACTTCTTTTCTGACTCTAGCTTCAATATGGTGTTTCTGTCAAGATGCGCGAAATGGAGGGAAAGAAATTATACCTTGACGGAGGAGGGGAATGAACGGTGGTGGAGGCGCTCAGGCGGCTAGATGGCGAGGAGGCAATGACATAAACTTGCTTGGACTCCTGGTATTTTGTATTACTTCTGATTTTTAGTGACCTGTGTTACCTTGGATGATATTGGTTCAGTGCACTTCTTTATCTCCTTCTTGCTTGTTTCTGTTGCCTTACTTTGCCTTGTATGCTTATGTCGCCTTTGTTGATTCTGAGATGATGATTATTGACATGCTTGCTTGTTAATATTGGCCATGCTGAATATGCTATTGTTGGAACATTTTGTTTTGACTAGCTTGATGTGTTTGCTATCCTATGATGATTCCAACTGAGGATTCATGTTGCCTCGATGATTTTTGATGATGATATGCTGGAAATGCCTTTGAATATATTTGATTTTTTTCTTCTTCTCTTCTGGTTGCCTTGTGTTCAGTAGCCCAATGATGAGAAAATTCTGAGGGCTTTGAGTTGTGGGCTTGAACTTGGTTGCTTAGCTTGCTTGGTATAAGTTTAGGCCTTCTTGAAATGGTTTGACAGTACAGGTTGAGTTTACTGGTTTTTAACTTGGCATGATTTGTTGGTTTATGGGAGATTTGGAACTATGGCTTGACAGTATGTTTGACAGGGTATTGTTTGTTGGTGATGGCTTTTTGTGGATTAGGCTTAGCAGGTTATGTTTTACTGGTTTTCAGCCATGGTTTTATGGTTTGCACTTCAGGAAGGTGGAAGGCTTAGTGTTTACTGGTTTTTCAGGCCATGGTTATTGGTTTTTGGCTTGAGACAATAGGTTGTATATTGTTTTTGAATGCAGGTTCTTCAAGCTTTTTCTTTGAGAATAGGCTTGTGGTATTTGAACTCAGTTTTTGCTTAAGGCTTCCAACAGGTTTCCTGAACTCTCTTTTTTCTTCTTAGTACAGTTTGTGTTGTTTTATATCAGTTGGTTGGCTTGGCTTTGGGTGGTTCAAGTTTTGTATATTTTAACTATTTTTTGCCTTTGATACTTCTGCACTTCTACTGTTCCATTCAGCTTGCTTTGTATCCTTTTTCTATGCTTCCCTTTTTTACTGTGTTACTGCAGTTTTGTCTTCTATCTCTTTTCTGCCTAAGGCCAAAACCTGTAAACCCAAACTCTTTTCTCTCTTCTCTCTCCTTAGTACAGTTTGAAACATTAAAATGATGTTATGTACTTGTGTTCTGAAAAAGCAAAGCTGGAAGATAATGAATTTAGGAATATTTGGCTTGCACATATGGTTTTGATCTGCACACTTCCTTCTTTGCCATCTGCATTGTTACAGTATAGAGGAGCCTTGTGTTTGGACCTCCTCCCATATGTTGGATAGTTTACGTTGGACTTTTGTTTTGAAAATGTAACTTTGACTTGCATATGCTGTTGGTTTTGAAATATCAGTTTTGACAATTGAAATGTACAATTGATTTTGAAATATGCAGTTGGTTTTGAAATTGAATTTGTGCATAATTTTAACTTGTGCATTCATATTTATCAATAAATATTCATCCCTTTTTGTGAACCGGGAGAAATCCCGTGATTTGCAAAGAGGGTAAAAAAACTGATTCCAGCCGTTTGCTTTTAATGATGAACTCTAAATTAATTGCCTGCTTTTAATTATATCTATTTCTGACTTTTTCTTTTAATTCTTTTGCAGGTAAAATCAAATGAGCATCAAAGAAGTATTGGATAGAAGATGAAGATTTAGAACTTAGAAAAATTAGGATAGTTTTTATTTCACTTTAAACATTTGTAAAAATTATCATTGTAAATACTTTGTAAATAAATACAGTATTTAAACAACAATTGTAACAATTAGAATAAAGATGAATAAAACTCTATTATTTTACCAGTTAATTCTTTTCTTCTTTCCAATTATTTACTTTATCATTTATAATTCTTTAAATTATAACAACTGAAAATAAATTCCAACTATTTAAATTCAGAATAATAAATAATTAAATAAACATCATTGATCAATTAACAAACTTCTTTTCAAATATTTACTTTATTATTTATAATTCTTTAGATTATATAATAACTGAAAATAAATTCCAATTATTTAAACTCGGAATAATAAATAATTAAATAAACATCATTGATCAATTAATAAACTTCTTTTCAAATATTTACTTTATTATTTATAATTCTTTAAATTATATAATAACGGAAAATAAATTCCAATTATTTAAACTCAGAATAATAAATAATTAAATAAACATTGTTTTAGCATTGATCAATTAATAAATTTAGCGTTTCAAAAATAACCAGCTCTTGACTTGAAAAAGTTATGAATTTAAAAAAAAAAACTGCTTTGAAAATTGATAAAGATAGGTCAAAACACTTGCAATGTAATGATGCAGATGGGAGATGGTATCTTAGGTCAAAATTTGGGGTACAACAGTTGGCAAAAACTCACTTTGTATCCATGGCCAATACATGTTCACTCAAGTGGCATTTTCAAGCCAGCATGCCTTGTACTTGTTTGCAGGCCTCTAAACCAATCCAAACTCCTTAATTGAATGCAAATCCACTGAGCTAATGCATTATCTTGGCCATTTGGACATTGCACACAAAACTAATCCTTAATTAGAAAAAGGTACATTTTTATTTTGGAAAATGCTTTATGTCAAAACATGATCTTTGAAGCATAAGGCCATATCTCTGAAGCCAAATCAAATCCACAAATTCCAGCAACCAAGAGGATTGTGTGCATCATACTTGAGGACTTGGACAGGCCAGTATTGACAAGTTACACATTCTTGCTTCACAAAGAAGAAACTTAGCAAAATCCTCCCAACTTGAGAACCAGCCATTGTTAGCTTAAACAAACATCTCAAACACATTTCACACAACCCTTGGAGCCATAAACACGAATGCTTGAGCCCCAAAACCTCCCATAGCCAGAAATCACATTATTTTGGCAAAATAGGGAAGGTGCTGCAACTTGAGTGTCACAGCTTATTTGGCTCGTGCGCTTTTCTCCTTTCCACTTCAAACACCTTCCATTCAACTCACTCAAGCTATCCCAAACCTCCATTGCCAACTATAACTCCATTTACAGTGTTCACCATTTTTGTTTCAAGCTTATGCAAGTTGAGTTCTAGGAGCTGATTCAGGGACATTCAAGGCAAGCTAGCTATTGGAAAAGATTAAGTGAAGTTCAGGCAAGCTACCAGACACCTCAAAACCTGTTGAGAAGCTCTGCATTGTCCTACTCGAATTCAACTGAAACAGGTTTTTCATCACTTTCTATCTCTCTATTTAGGAACATTTAGCCTTAGGTTTGTGAATGAAAAATGTAGTATTCAATGCCATGAAGTTGTACATATGCTCAATTTTCATTTGTATTAAGTGTGCTAGGAGAATTTCATCCATGAACATGCTGGAAAAGTTAGGTCAGATTTTAGGGCCAGAGAAATTCTCTCTAGTCTTTGAGGGTTAGGATTAATGTGTTATATGGTTAGATTCGTATTTAAATTCTCTACAAGTTTGATGTTGTGAGTTTTGGCAAAAGATCACGTTTCCAGGATGTTCCAGTTTGAACCAGGCGCGTGCGCGTTTGACAAGTCTGGAGGAAGAAGATGAAGACTTGGGTTGGGCCTGGTCTGATTGCTTCTAACACCTCCCTTTTTCAGTTTCACACCCCCTAGCCCAATTTCTTATATTTTTATGTTTTTGCATTTTTATTTTCATTTCTGGTTTTGGTTATTTATTTCCAAATATAAAAAATGTTTAAAAATATTTTCACATTTTTTTTACATTTATTTGGAATTTTATTCTATTTTTTCTAACATTAAAACATTTCTAATACTTTTATATTATTTATTTAAATTTAAAAATAATGTAAATGATACTTTTACTTTTATTTCTTATTTCATTCATACTGAAAATATTATTATAAAATATAATTTATTTTTTGTAAATATTTTATTTTATTTTATACATACTTAATATATATATATATATATATATATATATATATATATATATATATATATATATATATATATATATATATATATATATATATATACTTTTATTTTATTAAATACTTAGAATAAAAATACAAAGATATTACATTTTTATTTTTATTATTATTTATACTAAAAAAATACATTTTTTAAGTATATTTCATTTTTGTACATGTTAATATATTTTTTGTACATAAATAATATATAATATTTACTTTCTTAAAGAAATTAGGGTTTCATCCCTTAAACAATAAAACTAATCTTTTTTATTTTATTTCTTTATTCTTTTCACATTGAAAATACTTAACATACATAAGCAAATAAAAACTTCTTTTTTGCATAATACATTTTATTCAATATTTATTTATTTTGTTTATTTAAATATTGATGCATTTGAAATTCAATTTGGATGTAATAGTAATCTAGGGTTTATATTTTTGTCAAATACCCCCCATTCAAAATTGTACCCCTCATCCCCATAATCATGTTGTAATAGCTTAGAACTTTAAATTCTCGCACTTTACGCTTTCAATTATGCCATGGTTAGAGAGTTAGGGTTTGTATGCAAAAATCCAATTAACAAATAGTTTGACCTAATCAAAGACAAAAATGCATGAAAATCAAACACAATACACACTTGCACCCCTAGGGTTACAATCCACTTGTTGCCTTCAAAAATGGGTCATGGTATGCATGTTGGGTACTTTGGCAAAACAAAAACAAAACAAAAGATCATAGTCCCTTGATGATGTTATCTTGGTTGCCTAAATAAAAATGATCAAGTCCCTCAAGAAAATTGCCAAAGATACTTGACACAATTGCTATCATGGTCTATACGATGACCCGTGCCTGTCCCGTTTAACATCCTAACACAAGGTTGTTCACCAAATGCAATGGTGAAACAACACTGTCAAAAGGATTAAAAACATAAGAAAGATCTTTGAGTAAAATAGGGTAGATAGCTCTTAGTTACTTGATCAAAAGCTTGCAAAAACATCCTTGTTATTTTCAAACACACCCCACAAACACAAATTCAAAACATTTCTTAAAATAAAACTTTCAAACATTGGAACCCTTTCAAAAGACAAAAACACCTTTGTATACATTCAAAACAAGAATCATTACAAAGGTTGCCACAACGATGGCCTCTTTTCAAAAACATCTTTCAAAACCACACACAAAGCACCATTTCAAACAATTGAAAAGCAAAGCAAGTGACCTAAACAAGTAACTAAGAGCCCATGGATAACCATGGATGAAAAGGGTGCTTGCACCTTCCCTTTTCATAATTTACTCCCCGAACCCAAGAAAAAATCTCAAAGGTCTTTCCCGTGCTTTTTGACCTTTCCCTAGGATAAAATAAAAAGTCAGTGGCGACTCTTGCTAAACCAAAACATTTACGAACACAAACGCAAAACCTCAAGTCAGTTCTTCCACCGTATCACAGAGCCTATCTGGGACACAATTGGAATGGTTTTATCAGCTGGAAGGGACCAATATCCATACTTGGGAAGACTTTCCTGCTGTTTTTTACAAACAATACCAATATAATGTTGACCTTGTGCCAACTCATGTACAATTACGAAGTATGACTATAGGCTCGAACGAAGGCTTTAAGGAGTATACCCAGAAGTGGATAGTTCTAGCTGGAAGGGTTTAACCTCCTTTGTCGAATAGGGAGATAGTTAGCATGTTTATGGGAACTTTGACATGACCTTTCTTCAATCATCTGATCAGAAGCTATTCAGCTGGATTCACTGAGCTGATATTAACTGGGGAACACGTTGAAGGTGGAATCAGAAGTGGAAAGATTCAAGTGGTTGTGTCTTCAAGTACTGTGAAGAAGACGTTAAATGGTAAAAAGGAAGCTAATGTTGTGTATGGCCAGAAGGGTCGTGCTAGAAGTGATCACAATGAATCTGTGGGGGAGGTGCTAATTTCTAATCCTGAACCAGTGCCACAACAACAAAGCAATCAACATAGGTCAGATGCACCTAGGAGACAATTTACCAAGATCAACATGCCATTGTCTCAGGTATTATGACACCTACTGAAAGTAGATCTGATAACGTTAAGGGATCCTCCTCAGAATCCCAACACCTGCTCTCCTCTCTATAATCCTATGTAAGATGTGCTTATCATTCCAATAGTCCCGGACACGACACCAATAGTTGTTGGGCTTTGAAAAACAAAATTCAAGATATGATTGACAATAAAGAAATTAAGTTTGTACCCTCCTGAGACCCCCAATATGATTACTGCACCTATGCCTAGGCATGACAAAGGCATTAGTGCTACTGATGATGTTTCGTATGTTTCTAATGTAAGTGAATTGACTACTCCCCTCCTAATTATTAAGAAGAATATGTTGCAAGCCGATTTATTTTCGAGTTGTATTGAAAGATGTTATTGATGCGTAGCCCAACCCAATGGATGCAAGTTACTGAAAGAAGGTATTCAACATCTGATGGATAACCACATAATACTAGTTGAAAAGACTCCCTCTATGGAGAATTTGTTTTAAGATAGAGATGGAAGAGGCATCTATAATTTCTGATACTCCGGTGAGAATCACTTCCAAGGGTCCTATAAAGATTACCGTCAAACCCAAAGTTGCTCTTTTGATCATCACTACACCAGATCAATTTTGTTTTCTTCGGACAAAGTTATCCCTTGGAACTATGGAGCCAACGTCTTCTACTACGACGTCAAGCAAGAACCCTTGAATATTGAAAATGAAGGTACCGAAGTTATTGATCCCACTGTTGACAATATTGTCGGGACCAGTAAAGTTACTAGAAGTGGAAGGGTTTTCTCTCTAAAAATATCTCCGAAAAATGTTGCAACACCAGTTCGTTTTACTTCTACCAAGTTAACTACTGAGACAGAGGCACCTAAAGAAGTTACCGCTGAAGATGCCTCCATGTAAGAGTTGGAGGAGGTATTAAAAATCATCCGAAAAAGTGATTATAAGATTGTTTAACAATTGGGGCAGACCCCCTCCAAGATATACATGTTATCCCTGGTGTTGTGTTCATAAGCCCATGTGAAGGCTTTTGTGAAGTTCTTAAAGTTACTCACGTGCCACAAGAAATCTCTGCTGATCAATTTGAAAATTATGTTGCCAGCCTGATGTCTGATAATGGGCTAGGCTTTTCGGATGCTAACTTGACTCCTGAAGGAAGAAACCACAACAAGTCTTTGTATGTATCTATTGAATTCAGGGTCACTACCTTAGCTCATGTGTTGGTTGATACGGGTTCCTCATTAAATGTTCTACCGAAGGGCGCTCTAGACAGACTTGATTGTGAAGGGGTTATGCTGAAACCCATTGATATTGTGGTGAGAGGTTTTGACAGTTCAAAAAGGATGGTGCACTAAGAGGTGGATCTTCTGATCAGAGTATGTTTGCAGATATTCGACTCTACCTTCTACATATTGGACATTCGTCCGGCCTATTCCTGTTTACTTGGACGCCCTTGGATTCATAGGGCAGGTGCTGTGACTTCCACGTTACATCAAAAGTTGAAATATCCCGTGAAAGGAAAGGTAACTACTATTTGTGGTGAAGAAGAATACATGGTGAGTCACTAGAACTCATTCAAGTATGTTGAGATGGAAGGATAATTCATCAAAACCCCTTCCAGACTTTTGAAGTTATTTCTCGGACAACTACCATTACTGAAGACGTTTCTTCTATTCCAACAGTTACTAAGGTCCTGCCCAGAATGGCTTCTATGAAGGACGCCAGAGCTGTGCTAGAAGTAGGTGGTTGCACTAGTTTAGGTCAGCTTCCTGACGTTCCTTACAAGTCTGACAAATTTGGTTTGGGTTTCACTACAGAGGCTCAGAGGGCAGTTCGTCGTGCTTATGCTGGAAGACCACTATTCTGCGTCAGCAACAATGGAGTCAATGCGGTAGAAGATACTGATAGTGACTACGACCTAGACAAATGGATTTTCCCTACCACCGATAACAGGCTCATCAATTGGAAGACTGAAGACGTTATACCAATCTGGATTTTCATTCAATAAATCATTGGATGTTTGCGTTCAAATTTTGCGCTCTTTTTGTCTTTCTTTTTATTTTATTACTTTCAAAATAGCTATGTGTTCTTACACATACCCACATAATAAATTACAGATCTGTTAGAACAATGTTTGAATCTAGTACCCTATATTTAAGTTTTGATGATAACAAAGTGAAAAGATATAGTAGTTAAATATTTTATGATTGAATTATATGCTGCCTAAAGTTACTATGCTCTGACGTGCAGATATGCTGATTAAAATAAGCAAGATCACGTTTTCAGAATCAGAATATGATTTCATACACCAGCATCAGAAGTTGCTGAATCAGAACGTCAAGATCAGATGATCAACGCTTGCACATGCTGAAGCTTGATGAACAGAACTGCGCGTAAAACACTCTGATACAGAAACAAATTAGTTCATCAGCAGCGAAGCAGAATCAGAATGAGCCAAGCCAGAACGTGCATTGAAGAAGCAACGGTACTGTGCATTGAAAGCTAATCAATACCAACGGCATCATTCTAGACAAGATCTGCTCAAAAAGGAAAGCTTGTTAATAGCATTGAATCAAGAATATTTGCTTCAACGTTCATCTTCTCAAGTGCTATATAAACCAAGCTTTGAAGATTATCATGGCTAATGCTCTCCAATTCTCTACACGCAAAAAGCTGAACAATAATCTTCATCTACCAGTTTTGCTAAACCAACAAACTCTGATACTCCATTAGTGTTTAGCATTCTAAGTTTCTAAGCTTAATTTGTGTATACATCACAGTTGTGATATAGTTTTTGTAGAAAACATTCACACACATTTGTTTATACCTTTGTAAGAAAGTGTTGCCTTGAAAAACCGGATTGTGGTTTGAATCAAGAAGGTTTTAGCAGTTGCTAAAGCAGATTTGTATTCAGTTGAATATAGTGAATTAAGACCTCGTTGGAGAGAGGCGAAATCACCTTGACGGGTGGACTGGAGTAGTTTGAGATCAAACGAACCAGGATAAAAATACCTTGTCATTTGCTTTAAGATTCCAGTTTTACAATTCAACCCCCCCTTCTTGTGTTTTTCACCCCTTCAATTGGCATCAGAGCGCCTGGTTCTGAGCTAAAACACTTAACCGTGTCAGTACAAGATCCAGCGTCAGAAAAACACAATGGCAGGAAACAACTCTCATTTCAGCAATGACACCAATGAGGACAGAGACAGATTCAGCGGCAAACCTCCAGTCTTTGATGGAGAAAACTTTGACTACTGGAAAGACAGAATTGAAAGCTTCTTTCTAGCACATGATGCTGATCTGTGGGATATGGTGACAGATGGATACACGCACCCTGTTAATGCAACTGGTCAGAAGATTGATAGAAAATCAATGACTGATCAACAAAAGCGTGATTTCAAGAATCACCATAAGGCCAGAACCATCCTCCTCAGTGCCATCTCCTATACTGAGTATGAGAAGATCTCCAACAGAGACACAGCTAAGAACATCTTTGATTCTCTCAGAATGACGCATGAGGGCAACGTTCAAGTCAAAGAAACAAAAGCTCTGGCGCTCATTCAGAAGTATGAGGCGTTTAAAATGGAAGAATCTGAATCCATTGAAACTATGTTCTCTAGATTCCAGATTCTGGTAGCTGGTCTCAAAGTTCTGGACAAGGGATACTCTACTGCTGACCATGTCAAGAAGATAATCAGAAGTTTACCCAAGCAGTGGAGGCCTATGGTTACTGCTCTGAAGCTGGCGAAAGATCTCAACAAAATCACTCTGGAGGAACTTATAAGCTCCCTCAGAAGTCATGAGATAGAGCTGGAAGCTGACGAGCCTCAGAAGCAAGGTAAGCCTATAGCTTTAAAATCTAACAGAAAATCTGAATCTAAAGTTTTGCAGGCAGTTGAAGAAACATCTGATGGATCCTCATCAGAAGAAGACGAGCTTTCCCTTCTCTCCAGAAGAGTAAATCAACTGTGGAAGCAAAGACAAAGGAAGTTCAGGAATCCCAGAAGATCTGATCAGAACGAGTCTTCCTCCAGATACAGAAGGACAGATTCTTCCTCTGGATACAGAAGATCTGAAGGCTCCTCAGGTAGCAAGAAGCCAAATACAAAAGACATCATCTGCTACGAGTGCAATGAGCAAGGACACTACAAGAGTGACTGTCCAAAGCTTCAGAGGGAAAAGCCCAAAAAGAAGTTTGGAAGAGAAAAGAAGAAAAGTCTCATGGCCACATGGGATGACTCTGACTCGTCTGAAGCTGACTCAGAATCAGATGATGAAAGGGCGAACATAGCGCTCATGGCTAACATTCCAGATGACAGTGAAGCTTCTGACTCAGACTCAGAATCAGATACAGAAGAGGTATTCCCTAACTTCGCTGTTAATTTTACAAAGGCTGAACTTGCTGAAAGCCTCAATGAAATTCTGGAACGATATCAGCATATTAGAGCTAAATTCAGAGACCTGAAAAGGACTCTTGAATCTGACTCTAATAAGTCTGAGAGTCTCAAATTGGAAAACTCTGAGCTGAGAGATAAAATTTTAAAATTAGAAAACTCTTTACAAAACTCTCAGAAGGAACCAATTGCTGAAACTCCCAGCAACGCTGATGAGATCATTAAGGAGTATGATCATAGCTTCCAGAAGTTCCTTGCTAAAAGCATATATAGAAGCAGAATGGCTTCAATGATCTATGGAGTTAGCAGAAACGGCAGGAAAGGAATAGGATACCTAGGTAAGGTTCCTACACCCAAAAATGTCATGGATTTAACCATTAAACACACTCCTCTAAATTCACACTTTGTGTATGGTCACACACATGACATCAAATATACCAGTAGTAATCACTTTGTGAAACCAAAATTCAACCAGAGTTTTGGTAAAACTAACAAATCAGGACCCAAGAAGATCTGGGTACCTAAGGATAAAATAATACATGTTGCAGATATCTTTAGCAGCAAGTCAGAAACACCAGTCATGGTACCTGGACTCTGGCTGCTCACGACACATGACGGGAAGAAGGCATATGTTCCAAAGCCTGGAACTTAAGCCTGGAGGCCACGTTGGCTTTGGAGGAAATCAGAGGGGAAAGATTATTGGCTCTGGAACCGTAGGTAACGGAAATCTTCCCTCTATTAATAATGTTCTGCTTGTTGATGGATTAATGCATAACCTGTTATCCATAAGCCAATTAAGTGATAACGGTTATGATATAATCTTTAATCAAAAATCATGTAAAGCTGTTAGTCAGAAAGATGGGACTATCCTATTTAATGGTAAGAGGAAAAACAACATTTACAAAATCAAACTTTCTGAACTTAAAAGTCAGAACGTAAAATGTTTTCTGTCTGTTAACAACGAGCAGTGGATCTGGCACAGAAGATTGGGGCATGTTAGTATGAGAAGAATATCTCAGATTAACAAACTCAATCTGGTCAGAGGACTTCCAAATTTGAAGTTCAATTCAGATGCTCTGTGTGAAGCATGTTAGAAAGGCAAATTTGCAAAACCTTCTTTTAAATCCAAAAATGTTGTTTCTACCTCTAAGCCATTAGAACTTCTGCACATTGACTTATTTGGACCAGTTAAAACTGCTTCAGTCAGTGGCAAGAAGTATGGGTTAGTAATCGTAGATGACTATAGCAGATGGACATGGGTAAAGTTCTTAAGACACAAGGACGAGTCACACTCTGTGTTTGTTACCTTCTGTAACCAAGTTCAGAATGAAAAAGATCTTAGAATCGTTAAAGTCAGAAGTGATCATGGTGGAGAATTTGAAAATAAAGATTTTGAGTCATTCTTTAATGACAAAGGCATTCTGCATGATTTCTCTTGTCCTAGAACTCCCCAACAAAATGGAGTTGTAGAACGAAAGAACAGAACATTGCAAGAAATGGCCAGAACCATGATCAACGAGACAAACGTTGCTAAGACTTTCTGGGCAGAGGCAATAAACACAGCGTGCTACATTCAGAATAGAATCTCAATAAGACCTATTCTGGAAAAGACTCCATATGAATTGTGGAAGAACAGAAAGCCCAACATTTCGTATTTTCATCCATTTGGATGTACTTGCTTTATACTAAATACTAAGAATTATTTGAACAAGTTTGATTCTAAGGCACAGAAGTGTATTATGTTAGGATACTCTGAACGCTCAAGAGGGTACAGAGTATACAATACAGAAACACAGATTGTGGAAGAATCAATCAGTGTTCGTTTTGATGACAAGCTTGACTCTGAAAAGTCAAAGCAGAATGAAAATCTTGCAGGTATAGAAATTGAATTTGCAGGTTCTGAAGACAAGTCATCAGAAGTTCTCAACACAGACATTCATTCAACGTCTGAAAGAAGCAATGCTAGAAATCCTACAACTGCTGCTGATCAACCTCAGAAGAGATTACCCAGAAGCAGTTTGGATCACCCAGAAGAAACTATCCTAGGAAGAAAGGAAGATCCAATCAGAACAAGAGCAAGCTTCAGAAACTCTGAAGAAACTCTGATGGGACTTGTGTCTCTGATTGAACCTTCTTCTATTGATGAAGCACTTCTGGACAATGACTGGATTCTGGCAATGCAAGAAGAGCTGAATCAATTCACCAGAAACGACGTATGGGATCTCGTTCCCAGACCAAAAGGATTCAACGTCATTGGAACAAGATGGGTGTTCAGAAACAAGCTCAATGAACAAGGTGAAGTCGTCAGAAACAAGGCACGACTGGTTGCACAAGGTTATAGTCAGCAAGAGGGGATAGACTATACAGAAACCTTTGCCCCAGTCGCCAGGTTAGAATCTATCAGACTTTTAATCTCATTTGCTGTTAATAGAGGCATCACTCTGTATCAGATGGATGTCAAAAGTGCATTCTTAAATGGTTATATAGAAGAAGAGGTATATGTTCACCAACCCCCAGGTTTTGAAAATACAAAACATCCAGAACATGTTTTCAAACTGAAAAAGTCACTATATGGTCTGAAACAAGCTCCCAGAGCTTGGTATGAAAGGCTAAGTAACTTTCTGCTTGAAAATGAATTCACCAGAGGGAAAGTGGACACTACTCTATTCTGTAAAACAGTTAAGAGTGACATTTTAGTTTGTCAAATTTATGTAGATGATATTATTTTTGGTTCTACTAATCCTTCTCTTGGAAGAAAATTTGCTAAGTGTATGCAGGCAGAATTTGAGATGAGCCTCATGGGGGAACTGAAATTCTTTCTAGGAATTCAGATCAATCAAACTCCAGAGGGAACTTACATTCATCAGAGCAAATACATCAGAGATCTTCTGAAGAAATTTGATCTCTCAGAATGTAAGCCATCAAAGATTCCAATGCATCCCACGTGCATTCTGGAAAGAGAAGAGGTAAGCAAAAGCGTAGAACAGAAAGTCTACAGAGGTATGATTGGTTCTCTCCTCTATCTGACTGCTTCAAGACCTGATATTCTATTCAGCGTATGCATTTGTGCTAGATTCCAATCAGATCCTAGAGAATCTCACTTAACAGCTGTTAAGCGAATTTTCAAGTATCTGAAAGGTACTACTAATCTGGGTTTGTTTTATAGAAAATCTAGTGATTACAGTTTAGTAGGCTACTGCGATGCTGATTTTGCTGGAGACAGAGTGGAACGTAAGAGTACTTCTGGAAGCTGCCAGTTTCTGGGAGAAAATCTGATCTCGTGGTCCAGCAAAAGGCAATCAACAATTGCTCTGTCAACAGCAGAAGCTGAGTACATAGCAGCAGCAGGATGTAGCACACAAATGCTCTGGATGAAAAGTCAGCTTGAAGACTTCCAGATTTTTGAGAGTAACATTCCTATTCTTTGTGATAATACTTCTGCTATTTGCTTAAGTAAGAATCCTATTTTACATTCTAGAGCTAAGCATATAGAAATAAAACATCATTTCATTAGGGACTATATTCAGAAAGGTATCCTAAACTTGAAATTTATAGATACAGACCATCAATGGGCTGATATCTTTACAAAACCCCTTTCAGAAGATAGGTTTAATTTCATTCTGAAACATCTCAGCATGAAAGTATGCCCAGAATGAAAATGTTTTAATTCCATATTTTTATCTTTCAGAATGTATTTATATTACTGTGAACTTCTGATCAATCTTCTTTCAGAAAGATAGAACATGCAGATTGTATCAGAGGCAAGTCTAAAGATCTGAGAGTCTAATCTCAAAGACAGACGTGCTGATCACTACATCAAACAAGTGTCATCCAATCATCAGCAAATCCCTGAAGCAGAACGCGTGCACGCTTCTGAGAAGGCAAAGCGCTGATTGGGTGCATTGAGACACATGTCTGGTAACCGTTTTTAAGTATCTTTCTCAAATCCCCCAAAATCAGCAAGCATTTAATGCAAAGTAATCACGCTTGTTAACGGCAATCATTATTTTTTTTCTCTCTCTTAAAAACGTTTTATTTTTCAAAATAATTTTTTTTTAAAACTCTATTTAAGCTCATTAATCCTTCATGTTTATTCTTTACGCTTACTCATAATCTCTCAAGTATTTTCTGCATATCTTCTTCAAACCCTTTTTCTCTCAAATCACTCTCAAGCTTTTTGTGTGAGAACAATGGCATCCTCCAGCATTTCTGCAGGAAATCAGAAGAAAGAAACCTCTGAGCAATATCAAGCGCCTACCAGAACTCTTCTCACACCAGTAAAGAATCTTGAGGTTCTATCTGAGTTAATCGTCGATTTCGAAAGTTTGAAGGATAATGGATTTGACCTAACTGAGGAAATCAAAGCTCAAAAGTGGGAGAGGTACTTTGATAGATTGGTTGGACCAACCTTCCTAGAGCTTGTCAAGGAATTTTGGATTCACGCCAAGATTCATAAACATCTAGTCATCTCTTCTGTCATGGGAAAGAAGATAGTAATTTCTGAAGACCTCATTGCTAGGTTAATTGGTCAAAGTGGTGGTGGAGTCCGCTGTGTGGACATGGCTGATAGATGCCCTGATATAGGTGTGGTAGCCAACTGCATTTTCACTCTTGGTTTTCCCAGCAGCAAAATTAAGGATCTGAAGGATCACTGCAGAGTGTGGGCCAAGATTGTTCTAGGCTGTTTCAATCACAGGAAGCCAACAAGCTCTCCTGACTATATAAACGTGGATCAGCAATTTCTGATCTACTTTATTGATCAGAGGGTAAAGATCAATTTGGCACACTTCCTGTTCAATCATCTGAAGACTAGTGTGAAAGAGACTAGAGAAGAAGAAAGGACCAAAAGAGACTGGATACCATTTGGAAGGCTCATATCAGATATTCTGACAGAGAATAAGCTGATAGATTATCTGAGCGAAGCTAAAGTACTGGGCAATTTTGAACCAACTATTGGAAAACCGCTAAACGCTAAGAACCTGAAAAAGATGAAGCTGATAGAAAATATTAGGAAGGAACCCAGAGCTGCTTCAACTGCTGACATCTCCAGAAGAAGAGTGCCTCTGAGTGATTTCCCAAGATTTTCTGAAATGGAATCCCAACCTGATATGTTTATCAAGTATCCAGATTCATACAAAGAAGAAGATGCAGGTTCAAAGCTGAAGGTCAAAGATCTGAGTCAAGTTCAACCTGAAGTGACTCAGAAGAAGTCAAAGAAGAGGAAAGCAGAAGGATCATCTCATCAGACTCCAAAGAAACGAGGTAATTCATCTGCTGCCCCTATTTCAATTTCATCTACTATTCCAACATCTGTTGCTCCTCCTCAAACCTCTCACAGAATATCCATTCCAATCCCTACTATTGATGAAACCATACCAGAAGACCCTTCTGAGGCCTTACAACTCAGAAGAACCAGAATTAAAATTCCCATTAAAATTTCCAAACAACAACCAACTGTTTCAACAACACCAGCACTTGATAGAGTGCTAGCTGACATTGAGCGTGAACATGCTTCTGTTCAACCTCACTCTGAACCACCAAATATTCCCCCTCCACAACCTGAACCAGAAATTCAACCTGAACCAGAAATTCAACCTGAACCAGAAATACAACCAGAACATCAACCAGAACCAGAACCACAATCTCAACAACCAATCACAGAAGAACCTCTGATCCCTGAGCAATCAGAGATTCCACCTCCTCAATCAGAAAATAATCCTCCCTCACCTCAAACAGAGTTTCACCGCTATGAAACCCCATCTCCTCATCATTCTGATCCCCACTCACCTCAACCTTCACCGCTGGCAATACAGTTGCCATGTGGAACCACCATTGTCAGACCCCAGTTACCATCATCAGAGGAATCAACACCTCCAAAAACTCCAACCACTCCAATAGATATATCCTCTGACTCTGATAACCATCCACCAAAACAAACAGCACCTCAGCACACCTCTGAAAACCAATCCTCTGAAAACCCCAGCAAAACTTTCATTGACTTAACAAGTCTTGAACGTCTTGCTGATTTAAGACACAAATTGGCCATTCCCAAACCAAAGCAACTAGATGTTGGCTCTGGTATTTTGGACTTTGAAACAGGTATGCTGCAATGGATTGCTTCTTTGAAGCAAGTCTGTCCGGGGATGATCGACCCAGCTGCTTCTGATCAGCTCTGGTCACAGTTCAGAGTATGGGTACGTGCTGAAGCACTCAAGCTGCAGGACGTCAACTATGAGCAGGCTCAACAGAACTTTAGCAAGCTGCTGAAGGAAGTTGAGAGTCAGCTGCCTCAAGAAGTTGTGCTCCCTCTGGACAGTGAATCCTGGTCTGAGAAAGAGCAAGCTGCACAGGTGCAACCATCAGAAGAAGACAAGATTCTTCAGGAAGAAAATCCAGCAGAAGATGTAGCTGAAAGTTCTGAGAAGCTTCCTCCTGCTGAAAGTTCTCAAGCTGCCTTGGACAGGCAGGCTCTGGAAGAACTCAGGCTGAATGACTTACGTCTACAGCAGCGGATGGAAGAGAATGATCAGAAGATGGAAGCTAGAATGAACGTTCAGGACAGCAAAATTGACACTGTTGTCACCATGGTTCAGAAGCAGAATGAAACTTCTAAAAAGATTCAAGCAATGCTGGAAAGCCTGTTCTCACGCATGCCCCCACAACCTTAAAATTTTTGTCATGCATAACTTTTTATGTTTTCTTCATTCTGATGTACTATTTTGACTATGTTTGTGTAATGTTCTTTTGCTCTGAACTATTTCAATATAATTTGTTTTTCTGATCTAAATTGTTTTAGCACATCACTAACACTTTTTGATTGCTGACAAAAAGGGGGAGAACAAGATTGAATTGATATTTAAAATCAATAACGGCTAACTAGACAGAAACTCTCAAACATTCTAACTCTATTACTTGAAATGTTTTTCTGTTTTGTCTTTAAGTCTACAGGCACAAGGAAGCTCTTGAACACTATGAAGACTAGAAGCTCATGTTGCTCTGATCAAATATGAAGTTCTGATATATGAAGCTCTGATCGACCTAACACTCTGATCCGAAGCAAAGCTCTGACAGGAAAAGCTCTGAAGCTCTGCTCTCTTATAATCTGATGCTCAAAGATAGAAAAAGATCTGATCCTGAAGATCACGCATATCAAAGGGAAGTAACAAACTCAGGGGGAGTATCTCTTAACTCTGACTTCTCCGTACTTCTTATTCTGATACATAGCTCTGATAACTTTTCACGTTATTTTTTATTTAAAATATCTAGTTTTTGTCATCATCAAAAAGGGGGAGATTGTTAGAACAATGTTTGAATCTAGTACCCTATATTTAAGTTTTGATGATAACAAAGTGAAAAGATATAGTAGTTAAATATTTTATGATTGAATTATATGCTGCCTAAAGTTACTATGCTCTGACGTGCAGATATGCTGATTAAAATAAGCAAGATCACGTTTTCAGAATCAGAATATGATTTCATACACCAGCATCAGAAGTTGCTGAATCAGAACGTCAAGATCAGATGATCAACGCTTGCACATGCTGAAGCTTGATGAACAGAACTGCGCGTAAAACACTCTGATACAGAAACAAATTAGTTCATCAGCAGCGAAGCAGAATCAGAATGAGCCAAGCCAGAACGTGCATTGAAGAAGCAACGGTACTGTGCATTGAATGCTAATCAATACCAACGGCATCATTCTAGACAAGATCTGCTCAAAAAGGAAAGCTTGTTAATAGCATTGAATCAAGAATATTTGCTTCAACGTTCATCTTCTCAAGTGCTATATAAACCAAGCTTTGAAGATTATCATGGCTAATGCTCTCCAATTCTCTACACGCAAAAAGCTGAACAATAATCTTCATCTACCAGTTTTGCTAAACCAACAAACTCTGATACTCCATTAGTGTTTAGCATTCTAAGTTTCTAAGCTTAATTTGTGTATACATCACAGTTGTGATATAGTTTTTGTAGAAAACATTCACACACATTTGTTTATACCTTTGTAAGAAAGTGTTGCCTTGACAAACCGGATTGTGGTTTGAATCAAGAAGGTTTTAGCAGTTGCTAAAGCAGATTTGTATTCAGTTGAATATAGTGAATTAAGACCTCGTTGGAGAGAGGCGAAATCACCTTGACGGGTGGACTGGAATAGTTTGAGATCAAACGAACCAGGATAAAAATACCTTGTCATTTGCTTTAAGATTCCAGTTTTACAATTCAACCCCCCCTTCTTGTGTTTTTCACCCCTTCAAGATCCACATCCACTATTGATCCCATTGATAAAAATTCTGATATTTCCACTTATGACTTCGAAAATCTGATCTACCAAGCTGAGGACGAAGGTGAGGAAGATTGTGAAGTACCTGGAGAGCTTACTAGACTATTAATGCAGGAAGAAAGAGTTATACAACCGCATGAAGATCCAGTCGAAGTTGTGAACTTGGGTACTGAAGAGGACAAGAAAGAAGTCAAGATAGGTTCTGTTGTACCCCAAAATTTTCCTTCTCATTTATCAAAACTTTTCTCACAAGATCTCTTTGACTCAAGACTGGATTAGGGTTTGGTCAGCTCAAGACATCTCATCTTGCACTGATAACCCAAAATTAGGGTTTGAGTTTGCACAAGGATTTTTGGACTATCAAATCTTCATATGACTTTCAAACATCATTGTGGATTCCTAAGATCACTCATGACAAGTTTCAAGCCTTGACCCAGATTTTTTATCAGTCAATTGGACAATTGACCTAAAAATCAGCTGTATTTGGGAAAAAGTCAACCATGGCCAATTTATAGTCAAACTTCATAATTTTTGATCAACATCAACATTTTAAACTTATATGTATCATTTGATCAAGTTTGGACCACAATTCCTCAAGAAATTTGATCAAATCACCAAAAGGGCAAAATGGTCAAAATTAGGGTTTTGACTGAGGAAGGGCAATTTCTGATTTTTAACCTAGCAAATGACCAATTGAGTTAAGGCATGATTTCAAGGATTCATTTTCATCATCTTTACCTTGTTACATGGCTCAAACCATCTCAAATTCATTGGATTGACAGATGAAGTTTGCAGTCAACTGATCAAAAGTCAACTGTATACTGAAAAGTCAAACTTTGACTTTTTGGTCAAAAATCAAGTGCCAAGGGTCATAATTCATCAAAACATGTCAAAATGTGAAACTTGTTTATCAAGAAAACCAAATTTAAAAATTAGGGTTTGAGTTTGAAAATTTTCCTAAATTAGAAATTTTCCAAGTATAGAAAATTTTCTTATTTTTTCTCAACTTTAGGCCACTTTTTCACCATGATGCATAATGATTCAAGGAAAGTTCCAAACGTGAAAGTTGTAGACCTCCATGAAATATACAACTTATCTTTACACACTTTTCAATAAAGATGCTTGGATCTCAAGATATAAATTTATGAATACATGGTCATGAACTAAATAACTTAGTGAAATTTTGCCCTAATTTAGGCAAGATTTGGATCCAACTTCATGGCAATTTTTCACCTAGTTCCAAGAGGTATCTCAAAATTCATTTCAAAGATAAATTATAGATCACATTGAAAGATTTCCAAAATGTCCAAGAACTCCTCAAGATCATTTTTGAGTAGGGAGAATCGAAGAGATGAAGTTGTAAATTTCTCACTTTTTTTCCAAGCCATTTCATGAAGAACAAAGTTGCAATCAGTACCTATGCTGGCTAATCCATGCTTTGCAGATCCCAAAATTGTTCCTCACTCCTTAATTAAATGCTTACTCAGTTGACAAAGCTTTGATCCATGCCTTAGAACCATTATCCAAGTTGCAATTCCAAAAATGGCATAAAGTGACCATTGCCATTTTGGAAAAGCACAACTTTTGTCACTTTCCATTTCTTGAGCATTGGACTTGTCTCCATTGTACATACAAGTTTCACATGTCTAAAGTAATTTGTACAAGCTGATACCAACCCTAAGAGAGCAAGTACAAGCATGGAAAGCATTGTCACTTCACTTTGCTTCAAAAGCAAGAAAGGTGGCCAAAAGGGTAGAACTGGCACATCTGTTGAAAGGAAGATAAAAAACTGATCTTATACTAATATAATAACATTATGCAACACAATACACGGTTAGCAAAGGCCTGAAACACTCCCAACCAGAAAAACACCAAAAATCTGTCCAAACCTGCAATTTTTGCATAAGCATACCCATCTTCCATTTGACTCGTGCGTTTTAAGTTTTGATCATTCAAACATCTTACATACTTGATATCAAACCAATCCAGACCTTCATCCCTGTTCTGTAATCACTTTTCCACCATCTGTCATTGTTGATTTCAGAGCTTGCAGTTTGACTTGGCCAAGGAGTTTCAGGTACTTTCAGAGCAAGGCAAGGGTTGGAATACATTCAGGGAAGCTCAAGGAAGCTCAAGCAAGCATCAGGCCTCCATCAAACTCACTTCAGTTCCATCCATGATTCCAACTGAAGGAGGTAAAATCTCAAACTCTATCTCCTTGTACAGACAACCGTAGGCCACGATTTGTGAATAAAAAGTGTAGTCCTCATCATAACCAAACTGTACATATCTTTATTTTATATTGATTTTACTTGAGCTGAGAGAATTTAGAACTTGAAATTTATGAAAATATTAGGTTACAATTTAGGGCTGTTAAAATTCTCTTTGATCTTTGATTGATAGTTCACATAACTTATATGGTTGGAATCGTGAGTTCAAGTACTACAACTTTCATGTTATGAGTTTTCATTTTCATGGAAGTATGAGAGAGTTACAGGATGTCTGGCCAAGCTTGAGGAAGAAGATGAAATACAGGGCAAGGACTTGTTTTAGGTTATATTATTTTTGCTTTCCATAAGACAATGGATGTAAAGCCACCCAGTTGCAAAGTAGCGCGCTGGTGAGACCCATGTCCTGGGTTCGAACCTGGGCGCTACTTTTGTGATTTTTCATATTTTTTCTCTTTTCCATTTTGCCATTTTTGCAGGTTGGGCTTAGTCTTTTGGGCCAGGATTTTTTTGCTAACATCACTACCAATCTGCTACATCACCTCCTTGCAAGCTTTTTATATTTTTATTATTTTTATTTTATTTATCTTATTTTCATTTATATATATATATATATATATATATATATATATATATATATATATATATATATATATATATATATATATATATATATATATATATATATATATATATATATATATATATATATATATATATATATATATATATATATATATATATATATATATATATATATATATATATATATATATATATATATATATATATATATATATATATATATATATATATATTCTTTAATGCATAAAAATCCCAAAAAATGTAAATTTCATAATATTATGTTTTATTTTATTTTAGCTTATTTTTCACATAAAATATATTTTATTTGTATAGATATCATATATTTTCCTAATAAATTTGTAAAATATAGTTAAAACATATTTAGTTTAATTTATTTTTTCGTTTCATACTTATAAATATTTATTCTTCCATATATAAATTTTTTATATTTTTATCACAATATTATTTATTTTTAATACAAGAAATACATAAAATAATACATATGAATTTCATTTTCTTTTAAAATAAAAATTAGGGTTAGGACTCCCTTCTAAAAAATTATCTTCTTTTCCCTACATTTTTAGGCTTAGATTTAAATTTTCTTTTACATAAAAGACAAAAAACAAAAAAAATCTTTTTTTACATATACATTGTATTGTATTTTTAAATATTGTTTTGTATTTATTCTAATTCGTACAAATTCGATTTGGTTGTAATAATTTATTTAGGTTTATATTTTTGCAAATCCATATTCAAATTTGTATTCCCCCCTCCCGTAAATTGTTGTAATAGCTTAGAAATATTTACATTACGCAATTTATCGCTTTATATGCCATGATTAATAATTAGGGTTTGTATGACAAGATCAAAACAAAGCAAAATAGAAAACCCTAAACACAAGACAAAATCAAAGCATGAAAATGATACACTTGCACACAAGCATCCTTAGGGTTTCTCCACTTGGTTGCCTAAAACAAAATGGCCATATTACGCATGTGAAGTATCTTGGCAAAACAAAACAAATATAAAGATCATATTCCCTCGATGACGCTATTCAAAAGGTTGCCTTACAAAATGATCTTGGTCCTTCAAAATGCTAAGATACTTTGCAAACATTGCTAATCATGGTTATACGATGACCCATGCTCGTCCCGTTTACATCCAAAGATAGGTTTGCTTACCAAATCAATGGTAAGACAACAATGTCAAAGGAATAGAAAATGCACAAAAAAGACATTTGAGTAGGTAGATTACTTCTAGTTACTTGCTCCAATTTCAAACAACTATCCTTGCTATTTTCAAAACAATCACATACACCTTCAAACATCTTACAAAAATTGAAAACATTTTCAAAAAGACAAACATCTTTGTATACATTCTTACGAACGAGAATCATTACAAAGATTGCCTAAATAAATGGCCTCTTTTACAAAATACTTTCAAAACGACACAAAGCACAATTTCAAGCAACAAAAGCAAGTGATCTAAGCAAGTAACTAAGAGCCCATGGAAAACCATGGATGAAAAGGGTGCTAATACCTTCCCTTTTCATAATCTTCCCCCCGAACTCAAGAAAACATCTCAAAGGTCTTTCCTGTGCTTTTTCACCTTTCCTTTTGGATAAAAGAAAAGTCGGTGGCGACTCTTGCTAACTGTAACATTTGCGATAAAACGCAAAACCCTCAAGTCAGTTCTCCCGTCGTATCACAGGTGCCAACCTAGCGGATAGTGTCAAGAACAAATTAATCCAGATGTTGCATGAATATGTTGAGATCTTTGCTTGGTCATACGAAGACATGCCAGGACTTGATACTGATAGTGTGGTTCACCGTCTACCAATGAAAGAAGGTTGTTCTCCAATAAAGCAGAAGGCTCGTCGTATGCGTCCCGAAATGTCTGAAAAAATCAAGGTCGAGGTTATGAAGCAGTTCAACACAGGTTTCTTGGCTGTTACGTCCTATACTCAATGGGTTGTAAATATGGTACCAGTACCTAAGAAGGATGGCAAAGTGCGTATGTGTGTAGACTACAGGGATTTGAACAGGGCGAGCCCTAAAGATGACTTTCCGCTTCCGCATATTGATGTTCTGGTTGACAACACTGCTCAGCGCAAAGTATTTTCCTTTATGGACGGTTTCTCTGGTTATAATCAAATCAAGATGGAACAGGAAGACATATATAAAACTACCTTTGTCACGCAGTGGGGCACTTTCTGTTACAAGGTTATGCCTTTTGGTTTGAATAACACTGGAGCAACATATTAACGTGTTATGGTAGCTTTGATCCATGACATGATCCATCATGAGATAAAGGTTTACATCGATGACATGATAGCCAGGTCCCAAACTGAAGAAGAACATCTTGACCACCTACACAAGCTATTTGAGAGACTAAAGAAGTACAAGCTAAGGTTGAATCTGAACAAGTTCACTTTTGGGGTAAGATCCGTTAAACTCCTAGGTTTCGTCATCAGCGGTAAAGGTATTGAAGTTGATCGTGCCAAGGTTAAATCCATTCAAGAAATGCCTGCTCCCCGTACTGAGAAGGAAGTCAGAGGTTTCTTGGGACGATTGAACTACATTTCCATATTTATTTCCCATTTGACCGCTACTTATGAGCCAATCTTCAAGTTACTGAAGAAAGATCAAGTAGTGAAATGGAACGATGATTTCCAGATAGCTTTTGAAAAATTAAGGAGTACCTCCAAGAACTTTCAATTATGATGCCACTAGTTGAAGGAAGAACCCCGATCATGTACCTAATAGTGTTAGAGAACTTAATGAGGTGTGTATTGGGGCAGCATGACGAGTCTGGTTGAAAAGAGCATGCAATATACTACCTTAACAAAATGTTTACCGACTGTGAAACAAGATACTCACTACTCGAGAAAACATGTTGTGCTTTAGCATGGGATGCTCGCTGACTAAGACAGTATATGTTGACTCATACTACCTTGTTGATCTCTAAAATGGATCTTATAAGACACACATTCGAGAATCCCGCTCTCTCTGGAAGAATAGCAAGATGGAAAATGGTCTTGACAGAATATGACATTTAGTACACTACTCAGAAGGCAATCAAGGGAAGTGTATTGGCCGATCACTTGGCTCATCAAGCTGTAGACGACTACTGGTCTATGAATTTTGAGTTCCCATATGAGAATATTATGCTAGTCACAGATTACGAAGAACTTTGACCGTACGAAGGACCTGATCCAAGATCCCGATGGACTATGGTTTTTGATGGAGCTTACAACGCACTTGGTAATGGAATTAGTGTTGTGATTATATCTCCCAAAGGTTTCCATAAGCCGTTTACCACTAGATTGTACTTTGATTGTACCAACAACATGGCCGAATACGAAGCATGTATCATGGGTATCAAAGCTGCTATTGATATGAGAATCAAGTTCTTGGATGTGTATGGGGACTCATCCCTGGTAATCAATTAGATTAAGGGAGAATGGGATACCAAACATCTGAATCTCATTCCTTATCAGGAGCATATATTAAAATTAATTCTATAATTTGAAGAAATCACTTTTGAGAACATCCCACGAGAAGAAAATCAGTTGGCAGATGCATTAGCTACAATGTCATCTATGTTCAAGGTCAGATGGGACAACGAAGCTCCTCAATTTACTATTGAGATACTAGACGAACTGACACATTGTTACGAAATTGATACTGATGGAGTAGAGGAAAAACCTTGGTACCACGAAGTGAAAAGATACCTCGAAGTTCAAGGTACCCCAAAGGGGCATCTATCAATGACAAGAAATTCCTACATAGGTTTTCTACCAAGATCTTTCTGAGCAACGAAATTTTATACAGGCCTAACCACGATTCAAATTTGCTTCGTTGTATAGACAAGAAGGAAGCTGAGAAGATTATGGAAGATATGCACGAAGGTATCTTTGGTACTCACTCTAGTGGAAATACAATGGCTAAAAGGATTCTGAGAGCGGGTTATTATTGGTCGACCATGGAAACTGATTGCCATCATTATTTTAGAACCTATCAAAATGTCAGATTTATGCTGACAAAGTACATGTGCCTCTAATTCCTTTGAATGTCTTGACTACTCCTTGTCCATTTGCAATGTAGGGCATCGATATGATTAGAGAGATTAAGCCTAATGCTTCTAACGGACACCGTTTCATCCTAGTCGCTATTGATTACTTCACGAAGTGGGTTGAAGCAGCCTCATTTGCCTCCGTCACCAAGAATGTTGTGGCTCGGTTCATTAAGCATAACCTTATATGTCGGTATGGCATCCCCTAAAGTATTATCACAGACAATGGTACCAATCTCAATAATACTATGATCAAGGAACTCTACATGCAGTTCAAGATTAAGCATCATAATTCTTTTTTGTATCGACTGAAGATGAATGGCGCAATGGAAGCCGCCAACAAGAACATCAAGAAGATCTTGCAAAAAATAATAGTGACGTATAAAGATTGGCATTAGATGTTATCATTTTCTCTTCATGGCTATCACACTTCAGTACCGACATCAACTGGGGCAACCCAATTCTCTCTAGTTTATGGCATGAAAGTTGTCCTACCTGTTGAAGTCCAGATTCCTTCTCTAAGGATTATGAAAGACGCTGGTTTAGACGAAGACGAGTGGATTCAGACTAGGCTGGACCAGATAAGCTTGATTGACGAGAAAAGGCTCGCGGTTGTTTGTGATGGTCAGATGTATCAAAAGCACATGATAAAAGCCTTCAACAAGAAAGTCAAATATCGGGTATATCAGGCTGGTGACTTTATGATAAAACACATCATCCTACCACAAGGAGATCCTAGAGTAAAATGGATTCCCACATACGAAGGGCCATTTGTAATCAAGAAGATATTTTCTGGCGGTGCTATGATAATTACCACCATGGACGATGAAGATTTCCCACACCCTGTGAACGCAGACATAGTCAAAAAATACTATGCTTGAAAGAGACCTGCTAGGTTGACTGGCCTAGGAAAAAATAAGGGCATCTCGGCAAACCAAAAGGGTTCGAGCAAAAATTAGGGATATATATATATATATATATATATATATATATATATATATATATATATATATATATATATATATATATATATATATATATATATATATTGTAAACCCGGAAAGTCGAAAACCTAAAAAGGCGGCTTGAGCAAAAAAGAGTATCCCAGTGGAGTGAAAACCCGAAAGGGCGGTCCAGGCAAAAGTTAGGGATTAAAGCGTACGACAATGTCCCTGTTGTACCCCAAAATTTGCCTTCCCATTTTCTTCAAGATATCTCTTCATACAACTAGGATTTCACTTTTCTCAAGGAAGATTGGGTTTCTAATACCTCAAGTGAATTTCATGGTTTCTCATTGTTGCAACTAGTTTTTTAATCAGAGTCGTCACCCTTAATTTTTATCCTAAGGAAATGAGTATAAAGTAATGACCCTAAAAGTTACAGGGATTCTAGATTGTTGACTCTGTTTTAGACGAAGGGAAGGTGTTAGACACCCCTCATCTACCTTGTTCACAAGAATACTAGGGTTAGAAGCGCATTTTTTAGGAAAAAGGTTTTTAATATTAATTAGGGGAAAAAAGGATTTTAATTTTTAATAGGGGAATTCGCCACGATTTTAGTCGTATGCCTACGTATCCTTTTATGAGGAATCAGAGTCTCAATTCGTAATTCGTAGTTGGTTGGTGTTTTTTTATAGGGTTGCGTAGAATTGTTTTCGAATTATCCTTGAACTTTGTCTGAGTTGTAAATTGAGTGGTTGTAGACGCAGTTCACAGTTAAACTTGAAATTAATTCTCCTTAACCCTTTTTCAAAAATATCTTGTAGTTTTTGTTAGGTTAGTGGAAAAATGGTTTATTGTTGGTTAGCTGTTTTGATGTTTTGACTTGATTAAAGAGTATGATGAGACATTGAGCGGAGGGAGTCTGATATAGTCTCCTCCTCACGTGGCCAGATATTATCCATGTGTTGCTCGATGTGAAGGGTGTGGAGGAAGTCTGATATAACCTTCCTCATCACGTGGCCAAATATTGGTCATGTGTTGTTCGCGGGTACAATATTTAAAGAATTACGTGGGTTTTAATGTCTTTCTAAAAATATTGAATTAACTTAATTGAAAAGTGTTAATTGTTGAATAAATAAAAATAAATAAATGAACAAGTTAATTAATTATCTTAACTAAATAAAAAAAGTGCAAGTAGAAACATGTTGTGTTGGGATAATATACAAATTTAGAACCCAAGCCCCGTTATCATCACTAACCCCTAATTTAATATTAATAATTAATTAAACAATTAATAAACAAATATATAATAATACTAAATTAAATTAAACCAAAATTAATCAGTAAACCTAAATAAAATAAAACATGGCGTGAACAAGAGAGCACCTACCTAAGCCTAAAATTGAAAAATTAAGCAAAACAGTAATTTATGATATTAAATCAATAAAGAAAGAAATCTGTTTGGAGGAAAGCACCGCCCTATTGCCTTCATCATCGGTAATGAATTTCTCAATTTTGACTTTTCAAAATATCATTTGACTAATAAGGATTTGACATGTGGCATATATTTTTTTAATAACAAAACAAACAGTAATTACTAGTTACATATCATGAAAAAGAAGAAAAAAAAGAATCCATTATTTCTCTCGGATACAGTATCTCTCTCAATCACCTGAATTTCTTTCTCCCTTATTTACACAAGTTCTGAAACAAAATCCCAAATGATATACAACCAACATGTTTCAACAAAAAAAACAAGCAAACTTGCTGCGTCAACTATGATAGTCGAGATCGGTGGTGTTGACAGGTAATGACAACGATTTGGACGGAGGGCTGGCCGGCTGGATCTAAGCGGAGAGCCGTGTGGGGTCGTGGCGGAGCAGTGTGTTGTGAGCGCGACATGGAGATGGAGCTGTCGGATGCGGTAGTGGACGGTTAACCGTGGGATTCGTCGGCGTGGGTTGCGTGGAGGGAGCTTCAGCGGCTGCTTGTGTGAGGTCGCGGCGGTTGTCGAGTCTGGAGCGTTGTAGTGTGGTCCGGATCTGCGGAATGGAGCTGCTCGCAATCTGTTGTACGAAGGCACGGTCAGAGGAGAAAGATGCCGGCGAGGGATACTGCGACGAGATGTTCATAACTCTTCCTTTCCTTTTTCTCTGCACAACAAACACATAGAAACAACATAATAATTTCTTTTGCTTTGAGACTTCCAGGATTGGTACTCTGTGGCTTAAAACTAGGTTGTACATTTATGCATGAATTTTTAGAGAAAAAAAACTTGGCTTTGTTTTTTGACACAAACACAATTTATACACAAGACGTGCTATAGTATGGTTTATACTACTGCCTGTGTATGAGGAATTTGGTTTTTAGAGAAGGATATAATATGCGATAAAAACTTGTCATTTCTGCTTTGATTGAAGAAGATGAATGTTGGAAAAATTAAGGTAATTTGTGAAAAGGTTAAAGGTTTGAAAAGTGAATAAAAATATACACAATAAAATTTTGTTGTGAATATGTGCAATTTATGAATAGCAGAAAAAATGATTATAAGGTGAATTAGTGAATAGTTAGTGTAATATGAAAAGAATCAAATCGTTAATAATAATAAATCAAATTAAAAATTAGAATTGAAAAGGATGGTCTCATATAAAATTATCGGTCTGAAAAAAATAACACTAAAAATTTTTTGAAGAGGAAAATTGAAAATAAAGTTTAAAAAAAATGAAGTGTATGTGAAAAAAAGTGAGTGAAAAATTATAAATATGTGGATTGTTGATAGACAAAGTGTTAGCGAAGAATGTAAAAATTGTGGATGGACTTCTTCCTCTCTTCAATAGTGTGAAAGAGTGAGTATGACATAAAATTAGGAAATAAAATTGATTGGTCAATCAAAATTTTCTTGCTCAACAAGCTAACCAATTAGAGATTGAGTATAACATAAAAGGACACAATTTGACCAATAAGAACCAATTAATTAGAAAATACAATATTTTTTATATTTATTATAATTATTGCAATCATTTTTGATAAAAAGTGCATAAAATCAAATAAATAATTATTTTTAAAAATGCCTTAATTATAAAAACGAAAGTAATATTTAATTAATAAAAAATGACTTTTTATGGTTAAAAATATAAATAGTTAGTAATAAATAAACAAAAAATATCTAAAGTGCACAAAGTGAGATTTGAACTCATAACCTCATACTTGCAAGTTTCATTATTTATCAATTGTGCTATCTTGTTTATTCAAAATAGAAATACAATAAAAAATATATGGAGACGAGCAACTGTTTGTTATATTTTAAAAAATATAAATAATTTGAAATAAATTATTATATTTTTAAAAACTTTGAGAACGAATATTTATTAAAACCCCAAAATATTAATGTAATTAAACCAAATGAATTTTAAAGTCAAGTTTGAAAATAATTTTGGCGGTAGCACTAAGGCGTGCAAATTTGGAGTATGACAACTGCCCCTATTTAATAACTCTTCGATTGAATGGCGCGAGAATGCGTAGGTTTTTGTTCATTCGAATAAGAGATTTATTAAATAATAGAAGACCCCAAAATTTGACCAATGGTTGGCTAGATAAGGTTACACTGATATAACATACCCCCAAGAGTTGGCTAGATAGGGTTACGCTGATATAGCATTACCCACAAGAGTTGGCTAGATGAGGTTACACTGATATAACATACCCCCAAGAGTTTTGAAGAAAATAGGCAAAGATGATGATGTATCACTTTACCAGGATTTGAACCAAAGTTTTAGGCAAAGACGATGATGTATCGTCCTGCCAGAGTTTGAATAGAGAGATATTGAAGAGTAAGATTGATCTACACGTGACGATGCAGATAATTCGTCAATGCCTAGAAAAGAGATTGTTGTAGAATTTACCATAACCTAGGAGGTAAATGATTCAAGTTCGAAAAAGCTGACGTATTAATGCTTGGAGACTAATATAGCAAGTTTTGATTTGATTTGATTTTGTCTATTCATTACAACCTAGGGGATGAATAACAATGTTTGATAACACACTGCCTGGAGCCTGATGCAATAGATTACGCATATTCATTTTGCATATCTATCACAACCCGGGGGATAAATAATTGAAAAAACTTGACAACTACATCGATGCATGGAGCCTGAGGCGATGAGTTATACCGCGGATTTTGAACATTGCTGCCTGAAGTCTTATGGAATGGGTTAGATTGCGGATTTTGCATGTTACTGTGTGGAGTCTTGGGTAATGGGAAATGTCGCAAAGAACACATCACTGTATGGAGTCTTAGGTGGTGAGTTAAATTGTAAATAAGAAAACACGTCGATGCGTGGAGTCTTAGGCGATGAGTTAAATTTGGATTTTGAACATTGTTGCATGGAGTCTTAGGCAATGGGTTATATTGGAGGTGTCGCACATTACTGCATGGAGTCTTAGGAAATGGGTTATGTTGCAGATTTTGCACATTACTGCATGGAGTCTTAGGTAATGAGCTATATCACAAAGAACACATCACTGCATGAAGTCTTAGGTGATGAGTTAAATTTATGGATTTCAGACATTGTTGCATGGAGTCTTAGGTAATGAGTCATATTTGTAGACGAAGTGTGTTTTGATGATCAAACCTTGGATAGCTAAATCGAAGATGAGATTGGATATTTGCTGGTTGTTTGTTTTCAACTAAGGTGAAAATATGATGGAGGTCCCAAGGAAATTGGTTCCACCCAAAGTATGTTTTGAGGCATACCATGTATGATGTATGTGTATGATGTCTTAGATCAGTATGAAGCCCGGAGAGTATATGTACTAAGTGTGTATGCCCCAACTATTTGTGTATACTCTAAGTATTTTCGCAAACGTTTTTGATAACTCTCCCTTTTCGAACCATTGGTTTTGAGTTATCAATTCCCCAACATGATGAATTGGTGTGGACATGATGAAAAGTGTCTTGATATTTGTATCGTAGGCACAGGCGTATGTGTGGACGTGGGCGCAGACATAGACGTGGACGTAGGTGTAGGTGTGGTCGTAGAAATAGGCGTGGATGTGTATGTAGGCGTGGATATGAGTCATAGGTAAGCTGCATAGTGAGATTTTGATAGCGGCACCTTTGACGATTGTGTCCATTGTCAATCGAGGTAGTTATAGCAAGGTGAATGGATAATGTTGAGCTTGGATTTGAACTTTGAGTTCGTCTTAGCTGGTAGTCATGCCTTGAGATTTTTCCGTAGTTTTTTACGGGCATGTATGATTGAATGTAATGCATGTATGCATGTTTAATATGATTATGCTTGATGTTTGTATGATGTATGGTATGTATGCTTGATATGATAATGTTATGAATTGAAATGATGTAATGATTGATAATGTAATGCCCCTTTTATTTGAACTTTGGAACTGATGCTTAAGGAAAACTATCAGCCAAGACTTATTTTTCTGAGAAGCCATGCCAATTAGGGGTTGGGCTTTTGAAAAGATGTGCCAGACAGGAACTGGGATTTTGAAAAGATGGCCCAAACGGGAACTAGGATTTTGAAAAGATGGTCCAGACGGGGACTGGGCTTTGCACCAATATCCATAGGGTTGCCTGAATAGTATCAACTTGGTGACTCAGAAAGGTAAAACAGACAACAAGGTTGCCAACATTGGTAAGGTCACCGAGAGGCGTCGATTGGAAAGTGTGAGGATGCTCACGACTTTTACGTAAGGCTGATTACATATGGATGACTGATGAATGCATGAGGTTGCTCATACTTTGTAGGGCTGTCTGTGAATGAATAATGGGTGAGGTTGTGTGAGACTGCTCACGTCTTTTGTGAAACGCGAATAAAGAAATGTGTGAGGTTGCTCACATCCTGGACGGTTGTACATAAGGCTTCTTACAATTTTGACGAAGAATCCTTGTACGGTAGAATCATTGAGAGGGATAGTCAAAGAGATGTTACTTACTTAGCTATAGATTGCACTTGAGTTGAGAATAGTGACTCCCTTGGGAATTGACTCTGGATTTTTTTACGGGATGTCCTAAGTTTTGGTTTATGACATGTCATGTACGCATGCAAATATAGGTGTTAATGCGTAGAATGACTGACCAATGCATGCAATGGGTGACTTGGATATGCGTCAATGGATGTTGGATTTTTGATGCGCCAATGAGAATTGGGCTTAAAAGTAGATGTCAAGTGAGATTAAGCTCTTTGTTAGATCCATGTTATCTGAATTCGTCAACCAGGTGAGATGATAGGTATAGCTTGATTTCGGATCGCAATATCCTGATAAATGCATGCTAATGATTTATGCAGACTATTATGTTTTTTTTAATGATGCAGATAGTTAAGATGTAGAGAGGTTGCTTATATGATAAGGTTTCTTGTCACATGATAGTTGGATGTTATGCTAATATGATTTCCCGATACTTGATTTGAACATCGAAGATTGCTGTTGTAGGAGGAAGGATCCATTGGAGATTACGAAGGTACACAGAGAACTTGCCCTTATGTGAATATGTTGGGTCTTAGAGGAAATTCTCATTGATATGGGCTTGGAAATAGTTTGATCATAATATGAATGACCCTATTATTTTGTGTTATGGACTGGCCCGACAGCTTGATTGGCCCAGTCCCAGAGATCTCCACGGGTCAAGCCCACCCGACCATAACCCGGATCGCCCGCATGGCTATACCCCCTGTTGGGAAACGACAACCATTTTACCTTCTAAACCGGAGCTGGCCCATGATGATCTATGAGCACCCTCTCTGCCTACCCGACACCAATATCGCGTAGGCCACCAAGAACCGGCCAGAGTGATGCTCGTAACTAGTCCCCTCCTCGGAACCAACGGCTAGTTACAGGTGCATCCGCCCGGTCTGACCAAGTCCTGGCAGTTACCTGATTTTTCAGACTCATATATCTAGGCGGGAAATCAGGAACCATTGGCCACGCGCCAAGGGCATTATATAAACCCTTACACCTGTGAGGGCCAGGTATCAAATATTCACTACTGACTACCTGATTTTTATTCTTGTACCTCCCCGTTCCCACTCTTACTTGATTGTTGGAGTGCCTTACAGGTACAACCCCTATTTTTTCCTCAGCATACTTCCCGACTGAAGATCATCCTCCGGCCACTCTCCAGGTTCTGATCAACCGGCAAGATCAGTGGCACCGTCAGTGGGAATCCTCTATCCCCATCTTTCTTTCCTCGAAACCTAAGATCAAAGCAACTTTTCTTTCAAGATTCATCTCTCTAATCATGGTCGACCATGATGATCTTTACATGCCCAGAAAGACCATTCTTTCCCCCGCTTGCAAGACTAATGGAAGCCAGGAACACCCTCACCTTGAGGACGACCTGGGCTTCCGTGATGGACAAACCACGTCCCCTGATTCCACTGATGCCCGACATGGTGACGACTAACTCTTGGACAAGGGTCATTCCAAGAATCCTACAGAGGAACTGCCAGAAATCATGCAACCAGTTACTATCCCTCTCAACAACGAACCAGCCATGGCAGCACTGCTCGCTGCTATAAATTAGACCAACGCCCCCATCCTTAAATAGAATCAAAGTATAGGGGCCTGAGAGAATAGACGCTTAAGATCTCCTCCTCGGAGAACCCGAAGATGAAACTCCCCCAGTGCATCACCACCCAAGCGTGGTCCATCGCCCAGAAAGGAGAGGCGCGACGTTTCTTTCTTCAAGAAACGCAATTGCACACCTTTCCCCAGAGATCAAGACCCCCCTTCATTCAAGAAGAAGGAGGACAATAAGAAAATCTACCAAGCTCGACTTCCCCCTCTCTAGGCGAAGCAGAAACGAAGGAGCCCCTCCCCCCGATGAGACCGTGACGAACGACAGGGGAGAAACTATCACTCTCCTTCTCCATCTCGCATCAATAGTGAGGATGATGAGCCCCATGGCCGACTATCGAGAGAGATCACTGAAGCTCAGCTCCCTGTCGGCCTGGAGAAGCCGCCCACTTTAGAGACCTACGACGGAATAACAGACCCTGACGAGCACATCGAGAACATCGATGCCCTCCTCGACTACAGAGGGGTCAGGGGAGCCATCAAATGCTGACTCTTCCCAACCACTATCAGGAAGGGGGCGATGGCATGGTACAAAAGTTTGCCCGACAAATCCATCACCTAGTGGAAACAACTCGAGAGAATGTTTTCGAGGCATTTCACTGCCTCCCACTGAGACCCTAAATCAGAATCTTCGCTCGAAGCGATCATACAGGGCAGGGACGAGTCTCTGCGTGCATATATTGAACGCTTTTAAAAAGAAGCGGTCCAGGTCCCGACAATGGACAACATGAAGAAATACCTACTAGAGCGCGGGCTCCATCCCCGCAGTGAATTTGCCAAGGCTGTGGGCATAGAAACACCAGCCACACTCGATTCCCTTCTCCTAAAGGCTCATACGTACTTACAGTACGAAGAGAAGGAAGCAGACAATAGTGCCCAAAATCCAGGCACAGAGAGAGTGTCAAACCCTCAAAGAATAATGAACCCTCGACATCCCGTCGGGGGGAGAAGAAACAGGAAGATAGGTCCCATGATCCTAAAGACTACAAGGGGTCAGCCGATCGTTTCCACGACTACACCCCCTGACAACCTCAAGGGAGCGTATTCTTTCCAAATGCGCTAATTCTGAATTCAAGCAAGTCGGGGTGCGTTTCCCCTGACAAACACTGTCAAAGCCAGGAACCGACAAGAGCAAGTACTGCGGGTTCCACAAGAGTCACGACTACAACACAAAAGATTGCATTCATCTCAAGGATGCAATTGAAATAATGATCAGAGACGGTAACCTCAAGAAGTATAAGAAAAAGGAGTCCGCCCGCGGCAAAGCACCAGAGACCAAGAATATCGAAGAAGGGAAGAAATCCCCCAACACCGACACCATTCCGGTCGCCTTGAGAATCTCACGACCAGAATACTTCTACTTTCCAGACATGGAGAACATCCCCTGTACTTCTCCACCCACAGTCCGTGGGAATCATTCCCTGCAACCATGGTCATTTCTGGTGGAGGGTTCAACAGGCATACAGTTGGATCGGTGAAGAGAAGGTTCGACCAACTCATCGAGGCCAACTCTGAGATGGACGCCATGCTCGACAAATTCCAAGGAGGATCTCAACCCCTCTCATTCTACAGAGAAGAGTTATCGGGAGGAGCCTCGAATTCGAGCATACCACTACTCGCGAGAGCTCGGATGGCTAACTTTGACGTGTGTAGCATTTTGGTCGACTAGGGAAGTTCGGTGGACATCATGTACGCCCAACTGTTCAACACTTTGCAGCTAAATGAGAGCCATCTAACCTCTTACGTGGGCTCCGATCTTCAAGGTTTCAACGAGGCCAGCACGAAGCCATTGGGATACATAAACCTGATCGTCACTTTTGGGAGAGGGATAACGGCCAAAGCCATCAAGACCCAATTCTTGGTGGTGGACTGCCCATCTCTCTACCAATGCATCTTCGGGAGACCCACTCTCTCCGAGCTCATCGCGGTCCCCTCCACCGTTCATTTCAAGATGAAATACTACACCGCCGAGGGCTTGGTTTCCACTCTTCACGGGGACATCCAAGCAGTCAAAAGGTGCTTCGAAGCTTCTGCGAAGGGCTTTAACTCCATCAACGCCCAACCTCAGAAAACCATTGGAGTCATACTACCATCCAACTCCGAAGAATATAGGCCCCTGCCGATGGTTGACACCATTGACCTCGACAATTGCTTCTCCACGGAAGACCGGGTCGTGCAGAGGAGGAGAGAGAATGAGCCAATGGTCGAGGACGAAGAATCAACCTCCTCCGCTGGTCACAATGAACTCTCAAGTCACGCACGACCCATTCCGGACGGTGACTTCTAGCTATTTCCTCTCGAAAAAGACCCCACCAGGGGAGTGAAGATCGGAGCGACCTCCTCGACTTGGCGAAGAGGCAACTCAAGGCTCGCCTAAGGGAAAATGTTGATCTGTTTTCCTGGAGTATGACTGAGATGCCCGGTTTAGACCCTGAGGTCGCATGCCATCACCTAACCATTGATCCTACCATCAAGGCGGTCGCGCAACGCAGAATGAAGCAGTCGATTGAGAAAGCAAAGGCTGCTGAATTGGCTGTAAAAGACCTCCTAGAGGCATACTTTATTTTTGAAGCCCAGTACACAACCTGGCTCTTTAATGTAGACTTCATTAAAAAATCTAATGGAAAATGGTGTATGTGCATTGACTATACTGATCTAAATCGGGCTTTCCCGAAAGATGCCTATCCCCTCCCAAATATTGACAAACTGGTCGACAACTCGGCCGGTTTCAAACTACTATCATTCATGGATGCATATTCTGGTTACAACCAGATCCCCATGGCAAAAACGGACAAAAAAATATATCGCTTTCATGACCAAATCAGGCAACTATTACTACAACATAATGCCCTTCGCCCTAAAGAACTCGGGCGCTACTTACCAGCGCATGATGAAAAAAGTATTTCACGACGAGATAGGTGACATGCTCGAAGTGTATATGGACCACATGATCGTCAATTCCACCGAAGAACTCGACCATGCCGCCCATCTGAAAAAGGTGTTCGAGCAAGCTCGAAAATGTCGGATGCGATTCAATCCAGAAAAATGCACCTTCAGCGTACGGGCAGGAAAGTTCCTCGGATTCTATCTAACGAAATGGGGCATCGAGGAAAACCCCGACAAATGTTAGGCATTCTCTGAATTTCCAATGCCCACCTAAAAAAAATCCATCCAAATCTTGAACGGCATGCTCGCTTCCCTCTCCCGATTCATGGTGAAATCCGCCCAGCACGCACTTCCCTTATTTAAGCTAATGCGCAAGGAAGCCACCTTCTAATGGACGCCCGAGTGTGAACAAGCCCTTGTTCATTTGAAAAGAGCAGTCTCACAGCCGCCTGTGCTATCGCGGCCTGAGAAGGACAAATTCCTCTACCTTTATTTGGTCATTGCCTCTGAAGTGATAAGCGCGATGCTGATAAGAGAAACCCCTGAAGGACAAAGGTCAATCTATTTCATGAGCAAGGCCCTACAAGTCCTGGAAGCAAGGCACTAACAAATAGAAAAAGTAGCTCTGGCCCTTGTCACCGTAACGAGGAGACTAAGACAATACTTCCTGGCCCACACCATAATGGTTCGAATGGATCAACCAATTAAACAACAACTCGGAAGACCAGACATGGCCGACAAAATGTTGAAATGGTCCCTGGAACTCTCTGAATTCGATATCCAATACGAGAGTAGGAAAGCCCTTAAGGCTCAGGCCTTGGCCGACTTCGTAGCAGAAGTGGCATTGCCCGCAAGCCCTGATGGATCGCGTCGTTGGACGATCTTCGTCGATGGCGCCTCCAGTTCAATCAGAAGTGGTGCGTGCATCATACTGGAAAATGAGGAGGGGATCCTAGTCGAAGTCTCCCTCTCTCTATATTTTCCTACCTCCAATAATCAGGCCGAGTATGAGGCATTCCTCGCAGGTTTACGATTGACCGGAGATCTGGGAGCCGAGGAAGTAAAAATCTTCACCGACTCCCAGTTGGTCACCTCTCAAGTCCGAGGTGAGTATCAGGTCAAAAATGACCAACTCACCGAATATTGGGCCCTGGTCCAGGAGGCAAAAGGGAAGTTTAAGTCGGTGGATGTGCAACACGTCCCCCGCGAGCACAATGCCTGTGCAGACGTCTTGTCCAAATTGGCCAGTTTTGTACCCCAAAATTTTCCCTCTCATTTATCAATATTATTCTCACAAGATCTCTTTGACCCAAGACTGGATTAGAGTTTCGTCAGCTCAAGACATCTCATCTTACACTGTTGACCCAAAATTAGGGTTTGAGTTTGCACAAGGATTCTTGGACTATCAATGCTTCATATGACTTTAAAACATCATTATAAACCCCTAATATTACTCATGACAAGTTTCAAGCCTTGAACCACATTGTTGATAAGTCAATTGGACAATTGACCTAAAAATCAGCTGTATTGAGGAAAAAGTCAACCATGGCCAATTAATAGTCAAACTCCATAATTTTTTATCCACATCAACATTCTAAACTTATATGTATCTTTTGTACCCCAAATTTTTCCCTCCCATATTTTTCAAAGCATTTCAAGAAAGATCCTCAAGTTGCTCAAGGAAGTCCAAGGGTTGACCAGACAAGCTCTCTCCTAAGGCAGTCTACCTCAAATTAGGGTTTCATGTTGCATAAAGATACTTGAGTCCAAGGGATTCCAAATTATCATCAAGGTCCTAATATGTTCTTAAGATCATCCATGTCAAGTTTCAAGCCTTGCAGAGGAAATTTGATCAGTCAATTGGTCAAAGGCCTAAAAATCGACTGTGCTAGGGCAAAAGTCAACTGTGGCCTACATATAGTCAAACTTCAAGATTTTTAGTCAACATTCTCATTTTGAAGTATATTTCATCATTTTATCAAGGGTTGATCATGATTCATCAAGGATTTCTCATAATTCCTCAAGAACCAAAAGTTGCTAAATTAGGATTTTGCAGGAAAAGTCAACTCAACTTTGATCAAGCATAACTTTCTCATAATTTATGAGAAATGACCCATCCAAAGCTCATTTTGAATAGTATGAAATTCTATACAATCAATCTTCATCTCCCAAGTTCAAAATATGCACTCACAAGAAATTATGAATTTGGACATTATAGGTCATTTTGAAAAGTCAACAAAAACACCTTTTTTGTCAAAGATTCATACATGAGCATGGAATATCAAATTGAGATGATACAAAAAGGGTTGCTTACAGGACATCTCAAGATTTCTAAAAAGTCCAAGAACACCTTCAAAGAGTCAAAATTGAGGAAGTTATGCATTAGTGAAGTTGACCTTTTTCGCAAAATTGCCAAAATTCAACTATGCCTAAAACTTCAATTTTTCCCAAATGGGCCCAATCTTTTTCACTTGTTTTGAGTTGGCAACACGATCCACGATCCCTAGCCTTTGCCACTTGTCATTATCTTTTTTTAATTATTTATCTTGATTTTTATTTGAATTAAATCAATATTAATCAAAATAAATCATGAAAAAATCTAAAGCATTGAAAACCCAAGATTTTGTACTTGTTTCAGGTCTCAAATCCAGTTGGCAAGTATTCAAATTCGTGTAAAGGCATAGTGTGCACAAAAAGATTGGATTAGGCCTATTTTTGGAAGGTTATTCAAAGGAATCAAATCAAAATCAAATTCATTGATGGAGGAAGATTGAGATCAGTTTTGGAACCCTAATCCAATCCTTGATACATATAGAACGTGTGCAGACCAAAAGAGGTTGGAGAGAGAGGCGTATGATCAAGAACAAAACTTGAAAAAACACCAAAAAAGTGCCAACACGATTTCATTGTTCCAGGCCAATTCAAGACTCTTTGACCATTCCATTTGCTTCTTGGGATTGTAGGCAAGCAAAACCAATCAAAACCAAGCATTTCCAGGCCCTAAAACACACTGTAAGACATTCATGACACCCACATTTTCTTGAATTCTGTTTGCATAATTCTTGCACATTCATCAAATTCTAATCATATATTCTTGTTCACCATTACATTTGTAAGCTTTCTATAATACTCAATTGCGTTTTCATAGACTGAATCGAGAACTATCATTGTTAGGTTTTTGGGTTCCGTTTCAGGGTTTTTGTTTGTAGGTAAAATTAGCCTTCATGAAGGGTACCATCATATTCAGCAGGTCCAGACAAATCCAACCATGGAATTAGAAGTCATTTATTTTGCTCATGGTGGATTTTAAGAGAACGCAGGTAAAAGTATGGGACTTTTACCAACGGAGAAGGGAAGAAGACAACCAACGTGGCAGCCTCCCACTCGTCCATTTGAATTTTCGCGCGGATTTCTTTCATTCCATTTGTTCTTAATATAATATTTGTTATTTGTTTTACATACAACATAAGCAGCTGGCTCAGTTGGTAAGTGGAGCGTGGAAAAGTACCTTGGGGCCTGGGTTCGAATCCCAGGTCCCCTTTTATTTGCATAATATTTGTTTTTTCATGATTAAGCGCGCATACAAAGCCAAGAAGCACATTGCTCCCTAAAGATCCAACCATTCAGGTATCCAAGAAGCTAGATCTGATGGCTATGATGTGGTGACCATGGTGTGCATCAGTCAAGGCAACACACTAGATCGAAGAAGTCAACGTGGACCTCATTCTTCTTGGGCCAGATTGTTGTCCACACACCCCTCAAATTACTTTTCAGGCCCACTCTCTCTTTCTATTTTCTTTTATATTTTATTTTAATTAATTTATTTATTTTATTTACTAACACCATTAATTATTTTCTTTTATCAAAAAATCATAAAAATATTTTTCACCCAATTAGACTTAGGTTTATTTTTTATCAATAAATTTATTAATTTAATTAGATTTTAATTTTAGGTAAACTTTAATTATTTTGTAAATAACTTAAAAATAATTAGAAAATTAGGGTTTCATTTTTTAATTTAATTATATTTTCATATTTCCTTAAAATAACAAAACATAAAAATAATCCATTTATTTATTTTTCATTAATTAATTTAATTAACTAATTAATTGTATATTTAATTTTAAAACTTAATTCTTTTCTTTAAAAAATAATTAAAAACAACAAAAACATTTTTTCTTTTAGTTAGGTTAAAAAGGGTCAAAACCCTAATTTTTCCTTATCGTTCTAATTGCATCGCACGTGCTTTATTGTTTTATTATTTACCATATTGATGTAACTGCCTACAAGTTGTAATAGTTAATTAGGTTTTTACTTTCATTTATCGCTTTATTTTTCGAGGGTTTGTTTTTGGCTATGTAAATATCCGAAGCCTTGTAATAGCGTAGTTTCTGCATTTTAAATTCCGCAAAATATTAACTGTTAGATGTATGATATTAGGATGCATGAGAAGAATGTATGATTAATTTCAAAACAGTTAGACAACCCTAAAATATGCAAAGATAAATAAATTGAAATTAAATCACTCGCACATGCGCACTCTTAGGGTACACTCCCACTTGGTTGCCTTCGGTAAACAGTCATTGAGTATAGGATGCTTTAGTGGTCGTCCTTTTGTCCAAAGATCAAAGTTGCCTCAGAAAGGTTGCCTCGAATATTGTTGCCTCGGATAATTGATCTAAGACATTTGGGTTATTACTAAGACGGCCTAACATTGCTTTAGTGACCCTACGTCCCTTTCGAATTGACCCTCAAAACTCCAACGACGGTGCTACCTACTCATTAATAGTGGGATAGTGCTGTCTAAAGGAAACAAACATAGAACAATTATTTTTTTGAGTAGGTAGATTAGTTCTTAAGTACTTGCTCAATCCAAACAAACTTTTTTCACACTTACACTCCTTTCAAAACAAAGTTTTCAAAAACACTTCATTACACTCTTGAAGACAGAAGCAAGAGTTAAATCGAAGTCAAAACAAAAGCTTTTCCAATCACATAAGCACAAAGAAAACAATTTTGAAAATGATGAGCAAGTACCTAAGAGCCCGTAGATAACTATGGATAGAAAGGGTGCTAATACCTTCCCTTTCTATAATCTACCCCCCCCCCCCCCCCCCCCCCCCCCCCCCGTACTCAGAAATATCTCGAAAAAGGAATTTTTCTGTGCTTTTTTCCTTTCCTTGTTGGATAAAATAAAAGTCGGTGGCGACTCTTGCTTACCGCGACATTTTACGAATACAAATGCAAAACGCAAACCAACAATTCCTAAAAAAGGGGAAACAAGTCCCGGTTCTAGCCACCGTATCACAGAACTGGCGACTCTGCTGGGGATGAATAAGTGGGGTGTACCTTAGGATTAGTTCATCATATTGTTTTCAATTGTTTAATTTGATTGCTTTATCTTTGTGGGCTTTGTATCAGAGTTACTATAGATCCTAACCCGGATCTGGGGGATACCTTTTAGGTAAGTAGCAATAGACTGTGAGTGAACTGTATGGCGTAGACTGATACGGTTGAAGTAGTAGCTACGTTGATGTGACACATTAGTTGGTACCGATACCCCTTGTGGAGTAACAAGGAGAGTATGGGGCTGCTAATGGGTCATTAAGCATCAACTGACCTTAGAACCTATAATTGACCAACTTGGCCATAGGAAGTAGTGATATGCTACACTCATTGAGACCATACTCTCAAGATGGTTCCGGCCGCAAGAAAAGATTGCGTGACTGGAATTATGACCGATGGAGGATGGTCAGTGATATTGAGAACTTCTAGAACCCGATTACTATTATTAGGACAGGTTGAACCAACTAAACTGCAAGAGGGTAATACCTAAACTCCATGCCAGCCTGAAATTTAAGGGCTCTTGTGTGACTTGTTTGCCTTTATCATGTTTACTATCTGTGATACCTGTTGTGTGTTTTTATCATGACATCATGCATCATGACATCACATGCATATTTCATTAGACTAACCATTTCAAAGACCGAGGGGATTCATCTTTGTTCTGTTTTGCAGATCGTGGCTTCTATGCGCAGAAATACCATTCGAATCAGCTTCGTGCAAATCCCTGCTCAGCTCAGAGAGTTAGTCTCAAAGGTTCCTGATACTTCTTCCTTTGTTAGAAGACATGTTTATCTCCTTAGCCTAGTCACTTCCAAGTTGGATGAGCAAATGATGAGCGTGTTGTGCCAGTTCTTTGATCCATTGCATCACTGTTTCACCTTCCCGGACTATCAGTTAGTCCCTACTTTGGAGGATTTTTCTGATTTACTGGGTATATCTATCCTCGAGAAGACACCCTTTACAGGTTTGGAGATAGCTCCTAGGCGAGAGGATATTGCTTCAGCCCTACATCTAAAAATGGCTGATGTAGTATCTAACTGGGAGACTTGGAGTGGGGTTAAAGGTTTCTTCACTAAGTTCTTGATCAATCAAGCTCAACTGTTCTGGGATAACTTGGATTTTCAAGCATTTGAAGACATCTTGGCTCTCCTCATATATGGCTTGGTTCTTTTCCCAAATCCAGATTCTTTCATAGACGTGAACGCGGTCAAGATCTTCATGTCTCGTAACCCAGTGCCTACTCTTCTAGGTGATATTCTACATGCTCTCTATACCCGTACTGTGCAGAGAAGGGGAACTCTCTTGTGTTGCACGCCACTACTGGCGAGGTGGTTTATTTCGCACCTCCCAAAATCTGTATTGAAGAATGAGGAAGGCGTAGGTTGGTGTGATACGGTGGGAGAACTGACTTGAGGTTTTGCGTTTGTATTCGCAAATGTTGCGGTTAGCAAGAGTCGCCACCGACTTTTTATTTTATCCTAAGGAAAGGTTAAAAAGCACAGAAAAAACCTTTTGAGATGTTTTCTTGGGTTCGGGGAGTAGATTATAGAAAGGGAAGGTATTAGAACCCTTTCTATCCATGGTTATCCATGGGCTCTTAGTTACTTGCTTAGATCACTTGCCTTTTGTTTTCAATTGTTTTAAATGGTGCTTGAGTGTGTGGGTTTTGAAAATATTTTGAAAAGAGGCCAATGTGGTGGCAACCTTTGTAATGATCCATGTGGGGATGTATACAAAGATGTATGTCTTTTGAAAAGGTTTTCATTTGTTTTTCGAAAGTTTTGTTTTGAAAGTGTTGTGTTGTGTGATTTTGAAATTAGGCAAGTGTTTTGTTTTGCAAGTTTGATTCAAGTAACTAAGAGGTTATCTACTCCTAAATTTCTCAAAAGACTATTGCTATGTTTTGACCCTTTTAACAAGTTTGTTCCACCATTGTATTTGGTGGACAATCTTGTGTTAGGATGTGAAAGGGACAGGCGCGGGTCATCGTTTAAACCATAATTGCAACGGCGTTAAATGTCTTTGGGCAATTTTCTTTAAGGGACTTGATCATTTGTTTTTGTTTGTTTTGAAAAGTTTTGTCGAGGGACTATGATCATTCAAATTGTTTGCTTTGCCCAAAGAAGTTCAACATACAATATGGCCCATTTATTTGAAGGCAACAAGTGGAATACCCTAGGGGTGCAAGTGTGAGATGTGTTGTTTATTTTCATGCTCATTTATCTTGTATTAGGTCAAACTATTTTTTATCGTTTTTTTCGCATACAAACCCTAATTCTAACATGTTATCATTAGAAAGCAATAAAGTGCGAAATTAAAATTACTAAGCTATTACAAAACCAAATATGGGAAGGGGGGTACAAATGTTCAAATGGGGATATTGACAAGAATTTAAATCTAAATTATTACATCATTTGAATATTTGCAATTTAATCAATGTAAAAAATTAAATAAGAATGCAAGATGCAAAAAAAATATTTTGTATATGTATGAAAAAAATATTATTTATGTAAAAGAGAAAAGAAAAGAAAATTATATTGTTTTTTGGAGTATTTTGAATTTAGGGCAAAAACCCTAATTTTGAAGAAAATGCATTATTATCTAATTTAATACAACTATTTATTTATTATTTATAAAAATAAAATGAAGTGTATTATGAAAAAAAAAGTATTTTTGTATCAAATATTAATAAAAATAAAAATTCAAGTATTTTTATATTTTAAACTTAAATATATTGATAAACATATATATTTATATATATTAAATCTTAAATATGTATTATACACAAAACAAATATTTATTTAATATTTTAATAAAATAAATAAAAAGAGTATTTTTTATGTGAAATATTTTCAGAAGGTAAAAAAAAATAAAAAAAATGTATTTACACTATTTTTCTATTTATTCTAATAATAGTATATATATAATGTTTATGTATAAACAAAGGTAATAAACAAATAAATATGCAATAAATACAAAAAATGATGGAAAAAATATTTTCAAAATTTTAATGTGCTGGGAAAAAATAAACAAGTCAAACAAAAAAAGAAAAAGTCCAAAATGTTAAAAAATGAACAAATGGGCTCAGGGGGGTGAGAATCAAAATAAATGGTGTGAATAGGAAAAAATTCCAGGCCCAGCCCAGAAGACCTGTCTTCTTCAACCTCTGAACAACATCCTTCAAGCAAAACACGCGTTTTTTATCTCTGGATTCCTGGACTTTCAAGCAAAACTCATAACATGAAAAGTGTAGAGCATTAAGAGACGGTTTCAACCATATAAAGAACTTGACCTATCTCTCTAAGATGAGGGAGAATTTCTCCTCCCCTAATTTCTGACCTAACTTTTCATCAATGTTCAGACATGAAATTCTCTAAGCACACGAAATATAAATGAAATCTAATCATATGAGCATGTTCAGGGCTATGATTGTGACATGTTTTCTTCAAAAACCTAAAGCTAACAATGCCTAATAAGGGAGATAGAACTCCATGAATGTACCTGTTCAGTTGGAATCGAGCTTTGCAATGGATGATGTTTCAGAGTGAAATGATGACTTGTATAGCTTCCTTGAAGTGTAAGGATGCTTTTCCAAGTCCTACTTTGTCTTGAAACTCCCTGAATCGAGCTAGTGAACTCCAACTGCAAAACAGAAATTTAAAAATGGTGAAGTGGCTTGGAGGTGTTACAGGTCAGGTTTCAGGTCATGGTTAGCTTGCATAGGTTGTAAGGAAGATAGAGGAACAGGTTTGGGCAAGAATGCTTGAAGGGATTGAGAGATAGCACTCAATCTGCAGGGCTTGCTCTGTTTGAGCAGTTTTGTGGTGTTTCTGAGATGGAGAGTGTTTTAGAGGCAAATGGCTCGTGCAAAAGCTTGGTTGGGTAGTTTGGAATGTGTTTGATAAGTTCTTTCTTGTGTGTCTAGGCTGATATGAAAGTTGGTGTGAGATATGCAATGTTACTTGAATTTTAAGCAAACAAAGCAAGTTGGTGTTTTAGATCAGTAGGGGGCCTCTAATCCTGCTGCAAAGTCTCCCTTGATCAGAGCAACTTGTCCATAATCTTGTGCCAAAAGGATTTAGCTTGTACCTTCTTGATTTGCAATTGGACATAAAGCTAATCTTTTCAAGAATGGAAAGTTTACTTTATCTAAAAATGGATCAATCTTGTGTACAATGCTTGAACTCATGGAACAACACTTTGGCACAATGAACAAGCATTAAATTAAGGAGTGTAATTTGGTTTAAGGACCTGTAAAGTAGCACAAACTATGCTGAGTTCAAATTTGCAAAGTTATGGATATGGAACTTGGTCATGAACAAAGTGGTTTTTTGCTATATTGTGAAATTCGATTCTCTCTAACCATGAGGTTGTTTGAGAAGTTCTTGGACATTTTGGAAAGCTTGGAATGTGTACTACAATCCATCTTTGAAATGCAAATTTAAATTCCAAGTGGAAGGGTATGAAAAATGTCCTTGAAGTGGGGTAGAAAACCTTGTCAAAATAGGTTAAAATTTCACTAAGTTAAAAATGGTTTAGTGCCCTTATTCAAAAAATTGTAACTTGAGATACAAGCTTCAAATGAGAAAACTTTGTGAATCAAAGTTGTAGATTATGAAACAAGCTACAACTTTCATGTTTTGACTTTTGTTTGAATCCAAATGGATCTTGGTGAAAAGATGGGGCAAAGTTGGGAAAAAATTAGGGTTTTTCATAACTTAGAAAAATTCTAAGTTATGAAAAATTCCATTTTCTAACCCTAATTTGCAATTTGTGATTTCTTGGTGAACAAGTTTCATGATTTGGCAAGTTTTGATGAAAAATGAATCTTGACTCTTGATTTTGACCAAAAAGTCAAAGTTTGACTTTTCAGTGTACAGTCAAAATTGATCAATTGACTGGGAAATTCAACTGTCAATCTTGTGTACTTGGGATCTTTTGAGCTTGATGAATGTGTCAAGACCAATTTATTGAGTCCTTGAGGCTATATGTGAGCTTGGTTTGCCATTGGCTAGGTCAAACAGTCAAAAATTGCCTTTGTGCAGTCAAAACCCTAAAAATGACCATTTTGCCCTTTTGGTGATCTGATCAAATTTCTTGTGGAATTGTGGTCCAAACTTGATCAAATGGTTCATGTGAGTTCATAATGTTGATGTGGATCAAATTTCATGAGGTTTGACTGTCAATTGGCCACAGTTGACTTTTTCCCCAATACAGCTGATTTTTAGGTCAACTGTCCAATTGACTGGGCAAAACTTGGAATCAAGACTTGAAACTTGGTATAGGTAAACTTGGGAGTCCAATATGAAGCATGAAAGACATCTTAGGCATTTTAGGTCAAAACATACTTGGGCAAACACAAACCCTAATTTGAGTCCACAGTGCAAGAAGAAGTCTTGAGCAGAGGAAACCCTAATTGGACCTTGATCTTCAAAGGTCTTGTGATGAGAAAATGTTGAGGAAATGGGAGGGAAAATTTTGGGGTACAACAGTTGCCCCTGTTCAATCTTCTTGAACCTGAAGAGTTAGATTGGCAAGTTTGCCTTTCGTGACTCGAGGGTAAAAGGAGATTGGACACTAGAGTGCCCGGAAATTTGCACTCGCATACTGGAGTCTCAGCAATGTGGTGTCGGAAATGGGCTTATAGATGCCATTTGGAGAGACGGTGGATAGGGAGATGGGCTTATCGATGCCATCTGGAGATGTGACAGAACCTTGTCGGGAATGGGCTTATAGATGCCATTTGGAAGTGTCGACCGCATAAGAGATTCCTTAGCGAGAACTTGTGTATTTGGGAAAGACGGATGTTTTCCTGGCTGGTTACAGGTGTTTGATCTTCAATCTCCTTATGCAGACATGCCCTGGCTAGATACAGGTGTCGAATCTACAATTGGTTGCTCACAGATATGCCCTGGCTGGATACATGAGTCGAATCTGGAAATAGTTGTCAATAGATGTGCCCTGGCTGGATACAGGAATCGAATCTTCGAACTCTTCAGACGTGCCCTGGCTAGATACAGGAATCGGGTCTGGAAATGTTATAGTTGATAGATGTGCCCTGGCTGGATACAGGAATCGAATCTTCGAACTTTTCAGATGTGCCCTGGCTAGATACAGGAATCGAGTCTGGAAACATGGTCAACAGATATGCCCTGGCTGGATACAGGAATCGAATCTGGAGATGTTGTAGTTGATAGATGTGCCCTGGCTGGATACAAGAATCGAATCTTCGAACTTTTCAGACGTGCCCTGGCTAGATACAGGAATCGAGTCTGGAAACTGATCACTCTCAGATGTGCCCTGGCTAGATACAGGTATCGGATCTGGAATTGCGACAGTTGACGGTAATTGTCTTTGGGATTGTCTTTTTCCTGAAAAGGCAAAAACGTAAGTTGTATGCAATGTCATGATGTATGATATGCATGATATCATGATGTTCAACATGAGATAGTGTTGTATGCGTTTCATCATGTATGTAAGCAAGATGTATGAAAATGTGAAATGTTTATGGATGTAATTTCGCCTTTAGGAAAATAAATCCTTGACGGTCGGCCAGAGAATTGCTCTGTGGAAGAGATACTTGGCCGAAGTTTGATGAGAGGCCTGTTGAGGACTTTAATGATGGATTCCGCTGGGGATAATGATGATAAACTCCGCTGGGGATTGAAGGAACTTTGCCGAGAGCGGTCTTCCGTGGTTTTTAGCTGAGGATAACCCAGTTATAAATCCTTGTGAGGAAATAACTCTAAATAAAACTCGGGAGAGACGTCCGTGCTCCGCAGGGGATAAGCTTCCAGAATCTACTGGGGATGAGCTTTAAGACCTGCCGGGGAATGTTGTGTCCTTTCAGGATCGACGGGGAACCAACTCTGCTTGGAGAAAGTACTACTGAACCTGGTTTTACTCTGCGGGGCGTTGAGATGATTTGGCCACATTCTTCAGTTGAACCTACCTTGGTGCCTTGGCGGACAAAACAACCAGACTGCACTAGATAACATCAATTGCCCCTGTCTCTGATGTCACCTGTAATCGATCTCTCGTTTCATATGCAAATATTTATGAATTAGCAATTTAATGTCAAATGCATATATAAAAAATGAACATTGGACGTTCTTCGCAAGACAAAACAGAAAAAAGGAAAACAATGGTAATTTGTATGGACAAGTGAATTTGTATTGATTTAAATTTTGCCTGTGAATAGGCGTTTTTGTACAAGAGGCTGACATCCTAGTAAGAGGACATCGCCAAATAGTATAGAGTTTACAAAAAGGAAACAAAACAGCTATGTGAACAATCCCACTGGGTTCCAACTCCGCTATCGCCTTTATGTCTTTGAACATCTCATCGCTTTGTTGCCTAGTTGAAGATGAAGCTGATTGGTCGATGCCGAAACCTGGAGCCAGATAGTTGATGCCGAATTCCGGATGCGAAGTGATCCAATGAGACATAGTGTTACGCTTTCATCCCTAACTTTTGCCTGGACCGCCCTTTCGAATTTTCAGTCCACCGGGATACCCATTTTTGCCCAAGCCGCCCTTTCAGGTTTTCGACTTGCCGGGTGTACAGATTTTTATTCCTTTCATCCCTTATTTTTGCCCGAACCCTTTTGGTTCGCCGGGAAGCCCTTATTTTTGCCTAGGTATGTCAACCTAGCGGGTCTTTTATTTATGCGTAGTATTTTTTCACTATGTCTGCATTGGCGGGGTGAGGAAGGTCGTCACCATCCATGGTGGTTAGGATCATGGCTCCTCCTGAGAACACACGTTTAACCACAAATGGCCCTTCGTAAGTAGGGGTCCATTTGCCCCGGGGATCACTTTGGGGAAGGATGATGCGTTTGATTACCAGGTCCCCAACTCGATACTCTTGCGGTCTGACTTTCTTGTTAAATGCCCTGATCATCCGTTTCTGATACGTTTGACCATGACAGATAGCAGTGAGCCTCTTTTCGTCAATCAGATTTAATTGATCAAGTCGAGTCTGGATCCAATCATCTTCATTCAAGTCTGCATCCTTCATTATTCGGAGAGAGGGTATCTGGACTTCAATTGGCAAGACTGCCTCCATGCCATAGACTAAGGAGAAGGGAGTTGCCCCGGTTGACGTCCTTGCTGAGGTGCGGTACCCATGAAGAGCGAACGGTAACATCTCGTGCCAATCTTTATATGTCACTGTCATCTTCTGCACAATTTTCTTGATATTTTTATTGGCTGCCTCTACAGCCCCATTCATCTTCGGCCGGTAGGGAGAAGAATTGTGGTGCTGTATTTTGAATTGTTCACAGAGTTCAGTGACCATTTTGTTATTGAGATTGGTACCATTGTCCGTAATGATTCTTTCCGGGACTCCGTACCGACAGATCAGATTATGCCGGATGAAACGTGCCACGACGCTCTTGGTTACTGTGGCATAGGAGGCTGCCTCAACCCACTTCGTGAAGTAATCGATCGCCACCAAGATGAAGCGATGCCCATTGGATACCGTCGGTCGGATCTCACCGATCATATCGATGCCCCACATTGCAAAAGGCCAAGGTGCCGTCAGGACATTCAAAGTAACCAGAGGGATATGCACCTTGTCAGCATAGACCTGGCATTTATGACAAGTTCGGGAGTGTTGGTAACAATCGGCTTCCATTGTGGACCAGAAATATCCTGCTCGAAGGATTTTCTTAGCCATGGTGTGTCCACTGGAATGTGTTCCAAATGTACCTTCATGCAGCTCCATCATGATTTTCTCTGCTTCTGCCTTATCCACACAACGTAGCAGAGTTGAATCATGATTCCGTTTGTAGAGAATGCCGTTGCTGAGGAAGAATTTTGCAGCAAACCTTCTCATGAACTTCTTATCATTGACAAACGCACCTTCAGGGTATTCCTGAGCTTCTAAGTACCTCTTCACCTCATGGTACCAGGGTTTTTCAATCACCTTCTCAGCCTCTAGCTCGCAGCAGTATGCCGGTTCATCCAACTTCCAGATTATGATTCGGGGAGCCTCATTGTCCCATTTAACTTTGAACATTGAAGACATCGTGGCTAGTGCGTCCGCTAGCTGATTCTCCTCTCTAGGGAAGTGCTCAAAAGTTATCTCTCCAAAGTGGGGAAGCAGGGTCGACACATACTCCTTGTAAGGAATAAGATTCGGGTGTTTCGTATCCCACTCGCCTTTGATCTGATTGATCACGAGAGCGGAATCTCCGAAGACACTTAGAAATTTTATCCTTAGGTCGATTGCAGCTTGTAAACCCATGATACATGCCTCGTATTCTGCCATGTTGTTGGTGCAGCTGAAACATAATCGAGCGGTGAGGGGAGTATGAGTTCCTTTGGGAGATATGATTACGGCGCCGACGCCGTTACCCAAAGCATTGGAGGCTCCATCAAAATATATAGACCATCGGGATCCTTCCTCAGGTCCTTCATCCGGTCCAGGTACTTCACAGTCAGTTACCACCATGATATCTTCGTCCGGAAAATCAAAGTTCAATGATTGGTAATCGTCCACAGGTTGGTGTGCCAAATGATCTGCCAGTACACTTCCCTTAATTGCTTTCTGATTTGTATACTGGATGTCATACTCTGTTAAGATCATTTGCCATCTCGCTATTCTTCCAGACAGAGCGGGCTTTTCAAATATGTACTTGATGGGATCCATTTTTGAAATCAATAAAGTAGTGTGAGTCAGCATATACTGTCTCAGCCGGCGAGCAGCCCATACAAGAGCGCAGCAAGTTTTCTCAAGCAGTGAGTAACGAGACTCACAGTCGGTAAAATTTTTGCTCAAGTAATAAATAGCGTGCTCTTTTCGGCCAGACTCGTCATGCTGCCCCAGCACACACCCCATTGAATTGTCAAGTACTGTCAAGTATAATATCAGAGGTCTTCCTTCCACCGGTGGCATAAGAATGGGTGGCTCTTGAAGATATTCCTTTATCTTTTCAAAGGCGGCCTGACATTCATCATTCCAGCGTACTACTTGATCTTTCTTCAGCAATTTGAAGATTGGCTCACAAGTAGCAGTCAGATGTGAGATGAACCGGGCAATGTGATTCTGTCGTCCTAGGAAGCCTCTGACTTCTTTCTCTGTTTTTGGAGTCGGCATCTCTTGTATGGCTTTTACCTTGGCAGGGTCCACCTGAATACCTTTATCACTTACAATGAAACCTAGCAATTTTCCGGATCTTACCCCAAAGGTGCATTTGTTGGGATTCAACCTCAGCTTGTATAACTTGAGTCGGTCAAACAACTTCCTCAGATGGTCAAGGTGCTCCTCCTCAGTTTGAGATCTTGCAATCATGTCATCAACGTATACCTCAATCTCATGATGGATCATATCATGAAATAAAGCAACCATGGCACGTTGATAGGTTGCCCCAGCATTTTTCAATCCGAATGGCATGACCTTATAACAGAAGGTGCCCCACTGAGTCACGAAGGTAGTCTTCTCCATATCCTCTGGAGCCATCTTGATCTGGTTATACCCCGAAAAACCATCCATGAAGGAGAACACCTTGTGTTGAGCTGTATTGTCAACAAGGACATCAATGTGAGGTAGGGGGAAGTCATCCTTGGGGCTGGCCCTGTTCAAGTCCCTGTAGTCGACGCACATTCTGACTTTACCGTCTTTCTTTGGCACTGGTACCACATTGGCAACCCACTGAGGGTAAGAAGTCACTGCAAGGAAACCGGCATCAAACTGTTTCATAACCTCGGCCTTGATCTTCTCAGACATCTCTGGACGCATCCGTCGGACTTTTTGCTTTACCGGAGGGCAATCTTCCTTGGTTGGCAGGTGGTGAACTACAATGTCGGCATCCAAACCAGGCATATCTTCATAGGACCAAGCAAAAATCTCCATGTAGTCTTGTAGCATCTGGATCAATCGTTGCTTTACGCTGAGCTCTAGATTGGCACCAATCTTGACCTCTTTCCTATCCGTCTCAGTACCCAGGTTAATTGTTTCCACAGGCTCTTCATGTGGCTGAATAGCCCTCTCTTCCTAGAGTAGCAGTCTTGCGAGTTCACCAGGCACTTCACAATCATCTTCACCTTCGTCTTCGGCCAAGTTGATCGGATTTTCGAAGTCATAATTGGCGATAGCAGAGCTGTTACCAGTGAGATCCAGAGTGGATTGAAACCTGTATAAGTGAGTGTGTGTAAATATAGCTGTTTCGCAATATATATAACACAGAAAGGAAAAGAGCACAAGATTTGAAATGCAACAAACGTCCAATGTTTTGATTGATGATATATGAAAATGTCATACAAAAGCCCTCACAAATGGAGCTACGATGCCCCGGGTAGGACACCGAGCCAACAAAGTTTTAACATATTGTTGGTTACAAATTGGAAATCAAAAGAAATCAATTACTGCATGACAAATGTGATAGGGGTAAAATCCTTTGCCGTCCAGTTGCTTGGTCCGTTGCTGGTAGTCGGGTAGATCCAACTGTCAAATTCTGCTTCCTCTACATCCTCCTCGATAGCATTCACCCTTGAGCTGGAGATAAACACCGGAGCCTTTCTGATCTTCTCTTTGCGCACAGCCCTCTGAGCCTCTGCAGTAAAGCCTAGCCCAAACTTGTCGTTCTTCTGAGTGAAGTCAGGAAGCTGACCCCAGTTTGCACAATTGCCTTTCTGAACCACAGCCCGGGCATCCCTTAGGGAAGCCATCTTCAAGGAAACATTCTCTTCGACTGTTATTTCTGCTGCTGCTGAAATTGGATGTACCTCCTCGAAATGCTGAAAGGGGGTTTCAATAAACTCCCCATCCATCTCAATGTATCTGAAGGAATTTAAATGGCTCACCATATACTCCTCTTCTCCTTGCACAGTGACGATCTTCCCCCTGACGGGATACTTCAGTTTCTGGTGCAAGGTAGAGGTCACTGCCCCAGCTTTATGGATCCAAGGTCGACCCAGTAGACAAGAGTACGATGGACGTATATCCATCACATAAAACGTAGAGTCGAACACCTGAGAGCCCACACGAATAGGGATGTTAACCTCTCCATGAACCATCCTTTTTGAACCGTCAAAGGCCCTGACGATGATATTGCTAGGCTTCAAATCCAGGCCTTCATAATCCAGACGATCTAAAGCCTTTTTCGGTAGGACATTCAAAGAAGAACCAGTATCCACCAATACATGCGCCAGAGTAGTGCCCCTGCATTCGATAGAGACATGCAGGGCATCATTGTGGTCTCTTCCCTTCGCAGTCAGGTCAGCATCTGAGAAACCCAAGCCATTATCTGCTGTCAGATTCGCTATGCAATCAGTGAACTGGACTGCAGACGTCTCCTGCGGCACATGGGCCGTCTTGAGAAATGAGATCAAGGCCTTAGCATGGGCCTCGGAGCATAGCAATAAGGAGAGCAGGGAGATCTTGGAGGGTGTATGCCCCAGCTACTCGACAACATTGAAATCACTTTTCTTTATTATTTTCAGAATCTCCTCCATTTCTTGTCGGGAAGCCTCAGCATTTATGGGTATTGGTGCCTCCATCCGGGCGGGCTCTTCTTCAATCCCTTTGCCCCGAGCATTTGATGACTCGGCAGCAGGGGAAACAACTTGATCAGCAACAGGAACAGGTAAACTTGTAGGTTTTATAAGGAGGGGTTTTCGAATAGCGGGCGGTGCAATGTCAGGCGAGAAGAGCCTGCCACTGCGGGTGACCTTGGCTGGACCAGTGATATCGCAGATACTGGCACCAGCGTCAAATTCTTGTTTGATTCCATTTACATATACGTCTGCCCCATAATGCCAGGGGACAGCTTTATCAGACACGTAGGGGAGAGGCCCCGGAACAGTAATAATCACAGGTGCAACAGTCATGATTTGAACAGGCTTCTTTGGGGGAGCCTTGATTGGATTATTGAAGATGGTAACCACAGAAACTTCTTTTATCGGAACCAACTGAACAGCAGACTTCTTAAACAGAATCTCCTTGCTATCCATTAGGCTTTGGACGCCTAACCTCAGCAAGGGACAATCAGATAGGGAAACAGCACAGAACCGGCAACCTTCACCGCAACCCGGAAATAAACCGGCCCGTAGTAGGTTCTTCTTGACATTCTTCAGAGGGGTAACAACTTCATCTACCGAAACAGCATACATTTCTTCCTCAATGGCATTTACTCTATGCTGGGGCATAGAAGCAGTTACAACATTTGGTCTCTCCGGCGCTTCAAACTGAATTTCCTTTGCGTCAATCAGATCTTGCACTTTGTTTCTCAAGGCCCAGCAATCATCAGTAGTGTGCCCGGGACTATCAGAATGATAAGCACACCGGGCATTTGGGTTATACTTAGGGGACGTAGTGTTGACGACCTTAGGAGCTTCTTTGAGGGTCACCAGGTTGGTGGATAACAGTTGGGGTAAAATTTGAGATAAGGTCATACTCAGTCGGGTATACTGCCTCTTGGGCCTTTCGCTTCTTTGTTGATTGTACTGCTGAGGAGCAGCAACAGGTTTGGAGATGACCAAAGCATTGACGGCTTGGCGACTTTCGGGCTTGACTTGTCTTCTAGGACCATAGACGGCACTTGCTTCTTTCTTAAACGGCCTCTTCTCAGCACTTGTGGAGGCAGCCTTTTGTATCTTGCCTGACCTGATGCCAGCTTCAATTCTTTCTCCCGTCAATATCAAATCTGTAAACCCAGCGGAGGAGTTACCAACCAAATGATTGAAAAACGGACCAGACAACGTCCCTAGAAACATATCAACCAGCTCCCGATCAGTCAATGGAGGCTGCACCCTGCCAGCCAAATCTCTCCATTTTTGAGCGTACTCTTTGAAACCTTCACCCGTTCCTAGAGACATACCCTGAAGTTGGGTACGCGTAGGAGCGAGATCAGAATTGTATTGGTATTGTCTGTAGAATGCGGTTGCCAAATCTTCCCAGTGTCGGATGCTAGCTCCATCCAATTGGTAGAACCATTCAAGCTGTGACCCCGAGAGACTATCTTGGAAGAAGTGAATCCAGAGGTTCTTATCTGCCGTGTAAGGTTGGATTTTCCTTACGTACGACCTCAGATGCAGCTTTGGGCAGGAGACCCCATCATATTTGGCGAAGGCAGGCGCCTTAAACTTGTGTGGAATTACTACCCCAGAAGATAACCCCAAATCTCTGAAATCCAGTCCCGGCACATTCTGAATTTCCATGGCGCTCAAGCGGTCCTCCAATTGCTTGTATCTGTCAGCAGCAGGTGGGTATTGTTCGTCGTTATAGTCTGTCTCGTTGTCAGAGACTGCGGGACTAGGAGCTCCTCCCCCTTGGGGACTGTTTTTCTCAGCAGAAGAAGTAGTTGGATCAGCTTCATTATGGAGTGTGTTCCCAAATCTGCGTCCGGTGTTGAACAATGCAGTCCTCTTTTTCTTCTTCTTCTTCAGGAGTAGAGTCTTCAACTCTTGCTAACCTTGGGCTAGGCTTAGGACCATCTCTTGAAACTGTGCACTTTGGGCCTGAAGGGCCTTGATTGCTTGCTCACAGGATGAGTCTGGATTCATGATGACTGTTCAAACAAACAGCGAAGAAGATTAAGCAACCTGTGAAATAGGGTACCTGCTTATGCATATGGTGCAATGGAATGCGTATGTATGCAATGCATTCAAGGATTTAGAACATTCAAAATTTGTTGTAGACAAAAAGGAACGCACATCATATTAATAAGGAGAAATTCGTTAGTACATAAATGCCCCATGGGCCAAATATTACAAAATAGCTCCTTAAGGTAAAAAAACATTGCGCATCCTCTTTGGTGCGATGTAGGTGTTGAGATTCCTTTCCTCGTGCAGTAGGCGGGTGAGTTCCAGGACCTTCTTTTCGCTAGCGTGTAGACTGGTCTCAAGAGAATTCCGTTCTTCCTTAAGCTGGACCCAGCTCTTCTGCATTTCTTCCCAGGAGGTGGGCATGTCGGGATGTTGAATGGTGTAGGACACCTCTCCTTCCAAGACTGGTTCTTTGATCACAGGGAGCATATGAGGATAAGGCATTACTAACTTCTGGGAGCGGGCTCGTACCCACTTGAGATAAGGTTCCAACGGGATGGAGTTCCTGTGCCCCAGTGTCTTGCTATCTATCCTACTTGGCATCCTCCAAGCTCTGATAAATCTCTGACGAAGTCCTTGAGTATCGTCGTCGAAGTCAAAAACTATGTTAGGAATTAACATGTCATGAGGGCCATCCCTCCGAGCATAACCAAACTGTCTCCAAGCCAGGCATGGGTTGTAAGTAATACCTCCTTTGATTCCAAATAAAGGAACATTAGGGTACTCCCCACAACGATCAATGATAGTGATGTATTCCCTAGACCTAGGGCACCAATGTATATCTGCATGCGTGAGAGTCATTAACCGTTGTGACCATCTCAAACCCCGCTCGTTCTTCAAAACTGATTGCGGAAGATGCGAAATAAACCACCTTCCCAGGAGAGGAGTGAAACACATAAGGACACCCCTTCTTCTCATGGTTCGAGTGTAACATGAGTGAAGGATGTCCCCCAGCAACGTAGGTATAGGATTCCTGGTCATGAAGATCTGGACAGCACTAATATCAATAAGCTGATCTGGGTTAGGGAATAGCACCAAACCATAGACAAGGAGGGGCATAACTTCTTCAAAAGCTTGTAGGTCAAGGGAGTTCCAACATTCTTGGGCCTTCTCGAACAGAAACCTGGCTAAGAAACCCTTGATACCACTTCTAACTTCCCAATGTCCCTTGAGGTCAGACGGTTGTAGGTGCAAGGCTTTAGCAATCTCTTCAAGCTTGGGCTCCTCTTCCGTACCGTTGTAGGGTAGTTGATCAAGGATAGGGACCTTCAGGAGTCGGGAGAACTCTTCCAATGTAGGCACCAATTGATAATCCGGAAAAGTGAAACAGTGATGCAGAGGGTCAAAGAACTGGAACAGGACTTTTATCAAATCCTCCTCAATGTTGGTGTTAACCAAGCTGATGAGTCTTCCATGTCTCTCACTGAATGAAGAACCCTCAGGAATCCTGGACATAAGTTCCTTAAGCTGAGGAGGGATCTTCACAAGGCTAACCTGAATTGTCTTTCTGCGAGCAGTTTCCATGTCCTATAAAACAAGAACAAAGATGAAGATTCGAAACCCTTGAAATGGTTAGTCAATGCTCATGATGTTGTATGATGTCATGATGTTATGATTAAATACACCACAAATGTTCACAAAGGCAAACATGGTAAGGCACACAAGTCACACAAGACAAACCCTTAGAGTTTAGGCCTGCATGAGGTCTGGGTATTACCCTCTTGAAGTTTGGTGGGCTTAACCTGTCCTATTAGAAGTAACCGGGTTCTAAAGGTCCCAATATCACTGGATTACTTTCATTGTTCATCGTTTCGATTTAGCCACTGAACTGGCGACCGAAATATCCCAGGAAAGTAACCCTCAATTGAGTGTAGTATCGAGTATCAACCAACCTCGGACTGCACCAAAGTCAGTTATCTCACTACCCTAAAAAGGCCAAGATGGTTCAATTAAGGTTCCTAAGGTCAGTTGATGCTTCACGACACCACGCGGCGGCCCCGTACTCTCCTTGACTGAACTCAAGGGTTACCGGTACACACCAAAGTGCCACATCAACGTAGCAGACTGCTTCAACCATGTCGGTATACCCCGCACAGTTCCCTCACAGCCTTGTTGCTACTTTCTAAGAAGGTATCCCCCAGATCCGGGTTAGGATCTATAGAACTCCGATACAAAGCCCACAAATGTAAAAGCAAACAAGACAATCAATTGAAAACAAAGGTGATCTAAGCCCTAAGGTTACTCCACTTTTATATTTGTCCCCAGCAGAGTCGCCAGTTCTGTGATACGGTGGGAGAACTGACTTGAGGTTTTGTGTTTGTATTCGCAAATGTTGCGGTTAGCAAGAGTCGCCACCGACTTTTTATTTTATCCTAAGGAAAGGTTAAAAAGCACAGCAAAAACCTTTTGAGATGTTTTCTTGGGTTCGGGGAGTAGATTATAGAAAGGGAAGGTATTAGCATCCTTTCTATCCATGGTTATCCATGGGCTCTTAGTTACTTGCTTAGATCACTTGCCTTTTGTTTTCAATTGTTTTAAATGGTGCTTGAGTGTGTGGGTTTTGAAAATATTTTGAAAAGAGGCCAATGTGGTGGCAACCTTTGTAATGATCCATGTGGGGATGTATACAAAGATGTATGTCTTTTGAAAAGGTTTTCATTTGTTTTTCGAAAGTTTTGTTTTGAAAGTGTTGTGTTGTGTGATTTTGAAATTAGGCAAGTGTTTTGTTTTGCAAGTTTGATTCAAGTAACTAAGAGGTTATCTACTCCTAAATTTCTCAAAAGACTATTGCTATGTTTTGACCCTTTTAACAAGTTTGTTCCACCATTGTATTTGGTGGACAATCTTGTGTTAGGATGTGAAAGGGACAGGCGCGGGTCATCGTTTAGACCATAATTGCAACGACGTTAAATGTCTTTGGGCAATTTTCTTTAAGGGACTTGATCATTTGTTTTTGTTTGTTTTGAAAAGTTTTGTCGAGGGACTATGATCATTCAAATTGTTTGCTTTGCCCAAAGAAGTTCAACATACAATATGGCCCATTTATTTGAAGGCAACAAGTGGAATACCCTAGGGGTGCAAGTGTGAGATGTGTTGTTTATTTTCATGCTCATTTATCTTGTATTAGGTCAAACTATTTTTTATCGTTTTTTCGCATACAAACCCTAATTCTAACATGTTATCATTAGAAAGCAATAAAGTGCGAAATTAAAATTACTAAGCTATTACAAAACCAAATATGGGAAGGGGGGTACAAATGTTCAAATGGGGATATTGACAAGAATTTAAATCTAAATTATTACATCATTTGAATATTTGCAATTTAATCAATGTAAAAAATTAAATAAGAATGCAAGATGCAAAAAAAATGTTTTGTATATGTATGAAAAAAATATTATTTATGTAAAAGAGAAAAGAAAAGAAAATTATATTGTTTTTTGGAGTATTTTGAATTTAGGGCAAAAACCCTAATTTTGAAGAAAATGCATTATTATCTAATTTAATACAACTATTTATTTATTATTTATAAAAATAAAATGAAGTGTATTATGAAAAAAAAAGTATTTTTGTATCAAATATTAATAAAAATAAAAATTCAAGTATTTTTATATTTTTAACTTAAATATATTGATAAACATATATATTTATATATATTAAATCTTAAATATGTATTATACACAAAACAAATATTTATTTAATATTTTAATAAAATAAATAAAAAGAGTATTTTTTATGTGAAATATTTTCAGAAGGTAAAAAAAAATAAAAAAAATGTATTTACACTATTTTTCTATTTATTCTAATAATAGTATATATATAATGTTTATGTATAAACAAAGGTAATAAACAAATAAATATGCAATAAATACAAAAAATGATGGAAAAAATATTTTCAAAATTTTAATGTGCTGGGAAAAAATAAACAAGTCAAACAAAAAAAGAAAAAGTCCAAAATGTTAAAAAATGAACAAATGGGCTCAGGGGGGTGAGAATCAAAATAAATGGTGTGAATAGGAAAAAATTCCAGGCCCAGCCCAGAAGACCTGTCTTCTTCAACCTCTGAACAACATCCTTCAAGCAAAACACGCGTTTTTTATCTCTGGATTCCTGGACTTTCAAGCAAAACTCATAACATGAAAAGTGTAGAGCATTAAGAGACGGTTTCAACCATATAAAGAACTTGACCTATCTCTCTAAGATGAGGGAGAATTTCTCCTCCCCTAATTTCTGACCTAACTTTTCATCAATGTTCAGACATGAAATTCTCTAAGCACACGAAATATAAATGAAATCTAATCATATGAGCATGTTCAGGGCTATGATTGTGACATGTTTTCTTCAAAAACCTAAAGCTAACAATGCCTAATAAGGGAGATAGAACTCCATGAATGTACCTGTTCAGTTGGAATCGAGCTTTGCAATGGAGGATGTTTCAGAGTGAAATGATGACTTGTATAGCTTCCTTGAAGTGTAAGGATGCTTTTCCAAGTCCTACTTTGTCTTGAAACTCCCTGAATCGAGCTAGTGAACTCCAACTGCAAAACAGAAATTTAAAAATGGTGAAGTGGCTTGGAGGTGTTACAGGTCAGGTTTCAGGTCATGGTTAGCTTGCATAGGTTGTAAGGAAGATAGAGGAACAGGTTTGGGCAAGAATGCTTGAAGGGATTGAGAGATAGCACTCAATCTGCAGGGCTTGCTCTGTTTGAGCAGTTTTGTGGTGTTTCTGAGATGGAGAGTGTTTTAGAGGCAAATGGCTCGTGCAAAAGCTTGGTTGGGTAGTTTGGAATGTGTTTGATAAGTTCTTTCTTGTGTGTCTAGGCTGATATGAAAGTTGGTGTGAGATATGCAATGTTACTTGAATTTTAAGCAAACAAAGCAAGTTGGTGTTTTAGATCAGTAGGGGGCCTCTAATCCTGCTGCAAAGTCTCCCTTGATCAGAGCAACTTGTCCATAATCTTGTGCCAAAAGGATTTAGCTTGTACCTTCTTGATTTGCAATTGGACATAAAGCTAATCTTTTCAAGAATGGAAAGTTTACTTTATCTAAAAATGGATCAATCTTGTGTACAATGCTTGAACTCATGGAATAACACTTTGGCACAATGAACAAGCATTAAATTAAGGAGTGTAATTTTGTTTAAGGACCTGTAAAGTAGCACAAACTATGCTGAGTTCAAATTTGCAAAGTTATGGATATGGAACTTGGTCATGAACAAAGTGGTTTTTTGCTATATTGTGAAATTCGATTCTCTCTAACCATGAGGTTGTTTGAGAAGTTCTTGGACATTTTGGAAAGCTTGGAATGTGTACTACAATCCATCTTTGAAATGCAAATTGAAATTCCAAGTGGAAGGGTATGAAAAATGGCCTTGAAGTGGGGTAGAAAACCTTGTCAAAATAGGTTAAAATTTCACTAAGTTAAAAATGGTTTAGTGCCCTTATTCAAAAAATTGTAACTTGAGATACAAGCTTCAAATGAGAAAACTTTGTGAGTCAAAGTTGTAGATTATGCAACAAGCTACAACTTTCATGTTTTGACTTTTGTTTGAATCCAAATGGATCTTGGTGAAAAGATGGGGCAAAGTTGGGAAAAAATTAGGGTTTTTCATAACTTAGAAAAATTCTAAGTTATGAAAAATTCCATTTTCTAACCCTAATTTGCAATTTGTGATTTCTTGGTGAACAAGTTTCATGATTTGGCAAGTTTTGATGAAAAATGAATCTTGACTCTTGATTTTGACCAAAAAGTCAAAGTTTGACTTTTCAGTGTACAGTCAAAATTGATCAATTGACTGGGAAATTCAACTGTCAATCTTGTGTACTTGGGATCTTTTGAGCTTGATGAATGTGTCAAGACCAATTCATTGAGTCCTTGAGGCTATATGTGAGCTTGGTTTGCCATTGGCTAGGTCAAACAGTCAAAAATTGCCTTTGTGCAGTCAAAACCCTAAAAATGACCATTTTGCCCTTTTGGTGATCTGATCAAATTTCTTGTGGAATTGTGGTCCAAACTTGATCAAATGGTTCATGTGAGTTCATAATGTTGATGTGGATCAAATTTCATGAGGATTGACTGTCAATTGGCCACAATTGACTTTTTCCCCAATACAGCTGATTTTTAGGTCAACTGTCCAATTGACTGGGCAAAACTTGGAATCAAGACTTGAAACTTGGTATAGGTAAACTTGGGAGTCCAATATGAAGCATGAAAGTCATCTTAGGCATTTTAGGTCAAAACATCCTTGGGCAAACACAAACCCTAATTTGAGTCCACAGTGCAAGAAGAAGTCTTGAGCAGAGGAAACCCTAATTGGACCTTGATCTTCAAAGGTCTTGTGATGAGAAAATGTTGAGGAAATGGGAGGGCAAATTTTGGGGTACAACAGTTGGGCCTATAGTATCATGTCCCTTGCTCATAAGGACATCCTTTGGAGTTCTAAGGATATGGAAAGAGTAGCTGTCATTGATCGATGTGGGGAATACCCTAATGTTCCATTGCTTGAAATTCGAGGGGGGTATAACCTATAATCCTTGTTTGGTTTTACAACAGTTTGGACGCGCTCGGAAAGATGGTCCCCATGAGCTGCTACTTACAGGCATTGTCTTTGACTACAAGGGGGATATTGAGGGACATCGCCGCAGGTTCATAAGAGCTTGGGGCACGGTGAACAGGTCTGACCCACATGAGCTAGGAATGAAGACTTCTCTCCTGATGCAACCATATCTCCAGTGGGTTCGAGCCCGTGCTCAAAAGCTGGGGATGCCATATGAAGCTGTTTTGCCGGTGATTATAGAGCATACTAATGAAGAAGGTGTTCCTTATATGGTCATCCATCCATACATGCCTACTGATCTTAGGGAATTGAAGAGATCTTGGATCCAGCTAAAGGAAGAAAGGGATACCTACAGAGAGAAGTATCATGAGCAGGAGAGGAAGATCTTGAAGCTTACAAGGAAGCTTGAGAATGAAAGGATAATCAACGACTATGTTAGCACGAAGGGAAAGAGACCATGGGATTTCTGATGTCTTTTATTATTTCTAGTTTAGATTTGCTTTTCAGTATTTCTTTTGTAACGCCTTGAAGGCATTGTTAAACATTGTTACGAGTTTTATCTAATAAAGTGTGTTTTATTTTGGTTTACAAATTTGAATCTCCCAAAGTTTTTGAAATCATTTCATACGCATTTCATTCCCATGCACCATCATCACAGGTACCATTACAGGTTTCTCATCTTCTTCGATGTTTATTTCAGAAATCATGTCTTCTAAAACACATACTGATCAAGCCATCAAGGCTCTTCAAGCTCAGAATGCACAATTCCAAGAGTTGTTCCTGAATTTGGCCAAAGGACAGCAAGATTTGAAGTCTCCCATCTTAAAGGAAAATAAGAAGAAGAAGAAGGTGGTCCTCTTGAATATGGGTCGCAGATTCGAGAACAATTTGTGACAGGAAACTGATTTGTCCCATTCATCTAGAGGGGGAGAGAATCAAGAAGAAAAAAAGGGGCCTAGTCATGTGGTCTCTGATAATGACATGAATTTTGATGAAGACCAGTATCCTCCTGTCGAGGATAGATATAAGCAACTTGAATACCGGTTGAGTGCAATGGAGATCCAGAAGATACCTGGGTTGGACTTCGGAGATTTGGGTTTGGCATCTGTGGTGGTGATCCCACACAAGTTTAAAGCTCCTGTCTTTTCTAAGTACGATGGGTATCATGCCCGAAGCTACACCTCCGCTCGTATGTCAAAAAGATTCAACCATATACTGTTGATAGGAACCTGTGGGTTCATTTCTTTCAAGATAGTCTGTCAGGGACTCAACTTGAATGGTTCTATCAACTGGAAGGAGCTAACGTCCGCAACTGGGAGGACCTTGCTGCTGCTTTTTATAAGTAATACTAGTATAATGCCGACCTTGCTCTCACGCGTACCCAACTTCAGGGTATGTCTATGGGTACAAGCGAAGGCTTTAAGGACTACACTTAGAAATGGAGAGATCTTGCTGGAAGAGTCCAACCCCCTCTGTCTGATAGGGAGTTGGTGGATATGTTTCTTGGGACTTTGTCTGGTCCATATTTCAATCATTTGATCGGTAGTTCATCGTCTGGTTTCACTAAATTGATTTTGACTGGGGAGAGAGTTGAAGCCAGTATCAAGAGTGGCAAGATACATAAAGGTGCTTCGTCGAGTACAAAAAAGAAACCTTTCAGAAAAGAAGCTAGTGCAGTTTACAACTCGAGGAGCCAAAACTGTCCTGAACGCTGCCAAGCAGTTAATGCGGTAGTAATATCAAGACCAATTGTTGCCCCACAATGCAACAATCAGCAAAGAGTAGAGAGACCGCAAAGGCAGTATATTCAGCTCAGTATGACTTTATCTCAAATTTTGCCGCAATTGTTGAAAACCAACTTGGTGACTCTAAGGGAGGCTCCGAAGAATCCCAGTACTACATCACCGCTGTATAATCCGAACGCCCGCTATGCTTATCACTCCGATAGCCCAGGGCATGATATAAATAACTGCTGGGCCTTGAGGAATAAGGTAAAAAATTTGATTGAAGCTAAAGAGATTGAATTTGACACGCCAGAAAAGCCTAATGTCATGGCTGCTCCTATGCCTAAGCATGGAGTGAATGCTGTGGATGATGATTTATTCGTGACCTCTGTGGAAGACTTTTCTACTCCATTGATGACAGTAAAGAAGAACTTATTATCATCCGATTTATTTCTAGGCTGTGGTAAAGATTTCCATTTGTGTTCCATCCTACCTACTGGTTGCCATCTATTGAAGTTAGGTGTTCAACGCCTAATGGATAACAAAGAGATCCTGTTCGAGAAAACATTGGTTCCATTAATTCCTGTTGAAGATGTTTCCATAATAACCATTTCTGCCAATCCTTCCAAGGCTTCCTCGAGAAAGCCTGTTAGGATTACAGCCGTTACAAGAGTTGCTCTGTTGATCATAACCATCCCTGTTCCTATCCCGTACACTTCGGATAAGGCTGTCCTGTGGCACTATGGGGCCGATGTGTATTATCATGGGATCAAACAAGACTTGAAGGTTGAAGAGGATGATACTGATGTCAGCAATATTGTTGGGTCTAGCAAGGTCACCCGAAGCGGAAGACTTTTCTCTCCTGAGATTTCCCCACCAACTGTTCGAAAACCTGTTGCTATTTCACCTGCAAGTACATCTACTACTGTCCCTGTTCATGTTCCAATCATTACCCCTGTCGCTGAGTCATCTGACGCTCGGGGCAAAGAGATCACTGGTGAGCCTGCCTGGATGGAGGCACCGAAGAAGATTGTTGTTGAAACCTATAGACAAGAGATAGAGGAGATTTTGAAGATCATCAAGAAAAGTGACTACAATGTAGTCGAACAGCTAGGGCAAACACTGTCGAAGATCTCCATGTTATCTTTATTGTTGTTCTCAGAAGCCCATGCTAAGGCTTTAATTGCTTTCCTGAAAACTGCGCATGTGCCGCAGGAAACATTTGCTGATCAATTCAAAGACTATGTTGCTAGATCTGACTGCCAAAGGAAAGAATCACAATGACGCTCAGCATGTTTCGATCGAGTGCAGGGGCACTACTTTGGCCCATGTACTGGTGGTTACTGATTCCTTGTTAAATGTTTTACCCAAGAAAGCATTAGACCGGTTGGACTGTGAAGGGTTGGTGCTGAAGCCAAGTAATATTGTGGTTAGGGCCTTTAATGGGTCTAAAAGAATGGTACACGGGGAGGTGGATGTCCCTGTTAAAGTTGGTTCCCAGACTTTCACATCTACATTTTATGTGATGGACATCCGACCATCTTATTCTTGCTTGTTGGGTCGCCCGTGGATTCATAAAGATGGGGCAGTAACTTCTACGCTCCATCAGATGTTGAAATACCCAGTGAAGGGGAAAGTTGTTACAGTACAAGGAGAAGAGGAGTACATGGTGAGCCACCTTAACTCTTTTCGGTATGTGGAGATGGACGGGGAGTTCATTGAAACCCCGTGTCAAAACTTTGAAGAAGTCCCCCAGACTCTAGCGTCAACTGAAATTGTTGCTGAAGATCCTCCGATGAAGATGGCTTCCCTCAAGGATGCCCGAGCTGTTATTGAAAAAGGTGGGTGTGCGAATTGGGGCCAACTCCTTGACTTTGCACACAAGACTGGCAAGTTTGGTTTGGGTTTTACTACAGAAGCTCAAAGGGCTGTTCGGCGTGCATGGATTGGAAGACCTCCCCTACGTGTCAATAATTCAGAAGTGAATGCAATTGAAGATGATGATGAAGAGTCAGAGTTCGATAGATGGATTTACCCGACTACCAACGGTGGTTTGAGCAATTGGAAGACGAAGGACTTCGTGCCCATTTCTTTTATTACACAGTAATAAGACTTTTGTTTTGAGTTTTGTAACAAACAATTTGAAACTTTACGGCCCGGTGTCTTACCCAAGGCACTGTGGCTTTGTTTGTGAGGGCTTAATATTTGTCATTTCCATATATCATCAATAAAGCATTGGACGTTTTCTTGCATTACAAATTTTGCGCTCCTTGTTTTTCTATCTTGCACTTTATTAAAATAGCTATTGCCTTACACACACTCACATATCATAATACAGGTCCATATCCACTTTGGATCCCACTGATAACGACTCTGCTACTGCCAGTTATGACTTCGAAAGTCCGATCAACCAAGCTGAGGACGAAGGTGAGGATGGTTGCAAAGTGCCTGGTGAACTTGCTAGACTGTTACTTCAGGAAGAGAGGGCCATACAACCCCATGAAGAGCCAGTGGAATCAGTAAATCTGGGTACAGAGGAAGACAAGAAAGAGGTCAAGATCGGTGCAAATCTGGAGTCTGGTGTTAAGCAACGGTTGATACAAATGTTGCGAGACTATGTTGAGATCTTTGCTTGGTCTTATGAAGATATGCATGGGTTGGATACCGATAGTGTGGTTCACCGCTTGCCAACTAAAGAAGACTGTCCTCCAGTGAAATAGAAAGTTCACTGAATACGCCCAGAGATGTATGAGAAAATCAAGGCTGAGGTTATGAAACAGTTTGATGCCGGTTTTCTAGCAGTTATTTCTTACTCGCAGTGGGTTGCCAACGTGGTTCCAGTGCCGAAGAAAGATGGTAAGGTTCGAATGTGTGTTGACTATAGGAATCTGAACAGGGCAAGCCCCAAAGACGATTTCCCTCTTCCTCACATCGATTTTTTGGCCGACAACACCGCACAACATAAGGTCTTTTCCTTTATGGGTGGTTTCTCCGGTTACAATCAGATTAAAATGGCTTCTGAGGATATGGAAAAGACAACATTCGTTACACAGTGGGGTACCTTTTGCTACAAAGTCATGCCGTTTGGATTGAAGAATGCTGGGGCAACGTATCAGCGCGCCATGGTCGCTTTATCCCACGACATGATTCATCATGAGATTGAGGTATACGTTGATGACATGATTGCAAGGTCTAAAACTGAAGAGGAACATCTCGACCATCTTCAGAAGCTATTTGACAGGTTGAAGTTGTACAAGCTGAGGTTAAACCCGAACAAGTGCACCTTTGGAGTAAGGTCTGGTAAGCTGTTGGGTTTCGTCGTTAGTGATAAAGGTATTCAAGTGGATCCTGCAAAGGTGAAGACTATACAGGAAATGCCAGCTCCCCGAACAGAAAAAGAAGTTAGAGGCTTTTTGGGACGTCTGAACTACATTGCCCGATTCATTTTACATTTGACTGCTACTTGTGAGCCAATCTTCAAGCTGCTGAAGAAAGATCAAGTGGTAAAGTGGAATGATGAGTGTCAGGCCGCTTTCAAAAGGATCAAGGAATATCTCAAAGAGCCACCTATTCTGATGCCTCTAGTTGAAGGGAGACCTCTGATCCTATACTTGACAGTACTCGACAATTTAATGGGGTGTGTGATGGGGCAGCATGACGAGTCTGGCCGAAAAGAGCATGCTATTTACTACCTTAGCAAAAAGTTTACCGACTGTGAGACCCGATACTCACTGCTCGAGAAAACTTGCTGCGCTTTAGCATGGGCTGCTCTCCGGCTGAGACAATATATACTGTCTCACACTACTCTATTGATATCGAAGATGGATCTAATCAAGTATATCTTCGAGAAGCATGCCTTATTCAGAAGAATAACAAGATGACAAATGATCTTGACTGAGTATGACATCCAATACACGACCCAAAAAGAAATCAAGGGGAGTGTGTTGGCAGATCATTTGGCTCATCAGGCCGTAGATGATTACCAGTCTATGAACTTCGAGTTTCTGGATGAGAACATCATGTTGGTGACTGACTGTGAAACACCTGGACCGAATGAAGGACCTGAGGAAGGATCCCGATGGTCTATGTATTTTGATGGAGCTTCAAACGCATTGGGTAATGGCATTGGTGCCGTGATTATATCTCCTGAAGGCTGTCATACTCCGTTCACCGCTCGATTATGTTTTAACTACACCAACAACATGGCGGAGTATGAAGCATGTATCATGGGCCTTCGAGCAGCTATCGACCTAAAGATTAAGTTCTTGAGTGTGTTCGGAGATTCCGCTCTCGTGACCAGTCAGATAAAAGGCGAGTGGGATACGAAGCACCCAAATCTTATTCCTTACAAAGAGTATGTATTGACTTTGTTTCCACATTTTGAGGAGATAACCTTTGAACACTTCCCCAGAGAGGAGAATTAGTTGGCAGACGCGCTAGCTACTATGTGTGATGCGGTGGGAGAACTGACTTGAGGTTTTGCGTTTGTGTTTGCAAATGTTGCTGTTAGCAAGAGTCGCCACCGACTTTTTTTATCCAAAAGGAAAGGTAAAAAAGCACAGGAAAGACCTTTGAGATTTTTTTTGGGTTCGGGGGGTAGATTATGAAAAGGGAAGGTGCTAGCACCCTTTTCATCCATGGTTTTCCACGGGCTCTTAGTTACTTGTTTAGATCACTTGCTTTGCTTTTGAAATTGTTTAAAATGGTGCTTTGTGTGGTTTTGAAAGTATTTTGAAAAGAGGCCATTCGTTTAGGCGATCTTTGTAATGATTCTTGTTCGTAAGAATGTATACAAAGATGTTTGTCTTTTGAAAAATGTTTCAATGTTTTGAAATTTGTTTGAAAATGTTTTGAAATGTGTGTGTTTGTTTTTGAAAATAGCAAGGATTGTTTTGAAATTTGATCAAGTAACTAGAAGCATTCTACCTACTCAAAAGTCTTTCCTATGTATTTTTATTCCTTTGATATTGTTGATTTACCATTGATTTGGTAAACAACCCTATCTTTGGATGTTAAACGGGACGGGCGTGGGTCATCGTATGACCATGATAGCAATATTGCCAAGTATCTTAGCAAGTTTTGAGGGACCAAGCTCATCTTTGTTTAGGCAACCTTTTGATAACGTCATCAAGGGACTATGATCTTATTTGTTTGTTTTGCTTTTCCAAGATACTTTGCATGCATACCATGGCCATTTTTGTTTAGGCAACCAAATGGGTGAAACCCTAAGGGTGCTTGTGTGTAATGTGTGTCATTTTACATGTATTTCTCTTGTATTAGGTCTTGTCTATTTGTTTGTTTTTAGTCTTATCATGCAAAACCCTAATTTACTACACATGGTATAAATGCGATAAATTGTGTAAAAGTAAACTAAGCTATTACAATAATTATTATGGGAGGGGGATACAAGTTTTTGAATGGGGATATTGCACAAAAATAAACCCTAAAATACTATTACAACTCAATTGAATTATGTGCGAAATAAATAAATATACAAATATTTAAATATTCAATGCAATGTATTTATGCAAAAATGTTTTGTATTTGATTTTTTGTATGAGAAAATAAATTACTTAAGCCCTAGAAAAAGGAAAAAATAATAGTATTATTTTTGAAAGGGTGAAACCCTAGTTTTTGATTAAAAGAAAAAATATATTCTATATTTATATTTTGTCCATTTTTATACAAGTAAATGATAAATAATATTATTAACAAATATTAAAAATTAAAATATGTATGAAAATAATATTTTATGTATATGAATAATAAAAATAAAAATGTATGGTATTTTTTTTAATTATTTACAAGTTTTATTTAAGAAAATAAAGTATAATATCCTAATAAACTATTTTCTTATGCAAAAAATAATAAAAATAATAAAATAAAATGCAAAAAATAAAGAAAATGTTTTTCATGATTTTTTATGGTTATGAAAAAATAAATAAAACAATAAATATAAAAATGAAAAGAAAATATGAAAAATAAACAAAATAAAGCCAGGGGGTGTAGATATCAAGTCAGGGGTGTGTGGAAAGTCAAAATAGAAGGCCCAAGGCGCCCAAGGCCCAAGCCAGGCATCGTCCCCGTCCTTCGTCCGATTTGTGCGCGTGTTTGCAGTTCAACCTGCAACTCTCAAACGCTTGCACAAAAACAAAACTTCCAACATAAAAAATGTAGCTTGGAATCTCACGATTCCAATGATATAAAATTCATAATCTAACTCTCAAAGATCAGGGAGAATTTTAGTAGCCCTAATTTTTGACCTAATTTTTTCAGCATGTTCAACATCCAAATTCTCTTAGCTCAATTAATATAAATGGAAAGTATGCATATGTACAACTTCACCATGTTAGAGACTACATTTTTGCTTCACAAATTGTGGCTTGAGGATGCCTAAATAAAGAGATATAGATTTGAAAAATACCTTGTTAGCTGGATTTGGATATGGCAATGTGGGGACTTTGAGTGAGGCCTGTGGATCGTGTGAGCTTCCTTGAAGTTCCCTCAAGCTATTCCAATGCTTATGGGGCTTTGTGGATGGCCAGAACTTCCTGCACGAGTCAATCTACAACCTCCAAGTTTGAAATGGTGATGTCTGAAACAGAGCTCACAGTTGCAATATGAATGCTTGGATAGCTTTGGTAGGATTTATGGAAGGTGTTTAAAGTGTTGAAACAAGAAACGCACGAGCCAAAAATGAAATGGCTAGTGTTTTGCAGAAACTGGCAGTTTGGGCAGAAAAATGAGGATTTTCAATTTGGGAGAGTTTTGGATCATAAGCATTCGTGTCCATCCTTGTGATAAGTTTGTCAAATGTATATAGAATGATGCCAAGTCCACCCTTTATCAGATGTACAAGTTCTTTGGACTTTTGCAACTTTTCTTGCTTTTGAAGAAAAGTGAAGTGACTTGAGCCAACATGCTTGTACTGGCTAGTTCTAGGGCTGCCAAGGGTTGGTAAATATTGCTTGATATCTGTGGAAATTGCTTGTCACAAAAGAACAGGTCCAAGGCTCAAGGTTTGTAAAGTTGGAAAAGCTTGCCTTTATGAAAATGGCAATGTGCCCTTTATGCCATTTATGGATTTATTTCTTGTATAATGCTCCAAAAACCAAAATAAAGCCATTAACCACTGAGTTAGCATTTAATTATGGAGTGTAGAAGGAGTTAGGATCTGTAATGCAAGGTACAAGCATGCTTGATCATATTTGCAACTTGATGCATTGTGAAAATGGCTTGAACAAAAGTGACAAAATGCCAATTTCTCTTCTTCGATTCTCCCTAACCACAAATGATCTTGGAGAGTTCTTTTACATTTTGGAAAGCTTGCAACATTATCTACAATCCATATTGGAAATGAATTTTGAGATACTTCTTGGAACTAGGTGAAAAATGCCCATGAAGTTGGGTCAAAAACCTGCCTAAATTAGGGCAGATTTTCACTAAGTCTTTTAGTTCATGGACCCCTATTCACAAATTCATAACTTGAGATCCAAGCATCTTTTGGGAAAATTTTGTGAATAAAGGTTGTATATTTCATAGAGGACTACAACTTTCATGTTGGAAGTTTTCTCTGAATCCAATTACATCATGGTGAAAAAGTGGGGAAAAATAAGAAAATTTCCATACTTAGAAAAATTCTAAGTTATGAAAATTTTCAAATTCAAAACCCTAATTTTCAAAATTGGTTTTCTTGGTCAACAAGTTTAATATTTTGACATATCTTGATGAATTATGACCCCTGGCACTTGATTTTGACCAAAAAGTCAAAGTTTGACTTTTCAGTGTACAGTTGATTTTTGATCAGTTGACTGGAAAATTCATCTGTCAATCCAATGAACTTGAGATCTTTTGAACTATGTAATTAGGTAAAGATGATGCCATTGAACCCTTGAAATCATGTTTTAACCCAATTGGTCATTGGCTAGGTTAAAAATCAGAAATTGCCCTTTCTCAGTCAAAATCCTAATTTAAACCATTTTGCCCTTTTGATGATTTGATCAAATTTCTTGAGGAGTTGTGATCCAAACTTGATCAAATGGTACACATGAGGCTAAAATGTTGTTGTGGATAAAAAATTATGAAGTTTGACCGTAAATTGGCCATAGTTGACTTTTCCCCCAATACAGCTGATTTTTAGGTCAACTGTCCAATTGACTGAGCAAAAATGTGATTCAAGGCTTGAAACTTGGTATGAGCAATCTTAGGGGTCCAGGATGGTGTATGAAAGTCACATGAAGCATTTTTGGTCCAAAAATCCTTGTGCAAACTCAAACCCTAATTTTGGGTTATCAGTGCAAGATGATGTCTTGAGCTGAGCAAGCCCTAATCATGTCTTGAGTCCAAGAAGTCTTGTGAGGAAAAATCTTGATAAATGAGAGGGAAAATTTTGGGGTACAACAGCTGCCCCTGTTCAATCTTCTTGAACCTGAAGAGTTAGATTGGCGAGTTTTACCGTTCGTGACTCGAAGGTAAAAGATGATTGGACACTAGAGTGCCCGTAAATTTGCACTCGTCAAAGTGTAGTTGAGGGAATGGGCTTAAAGATGCCATTTGGAGAGGTGATAGAATCTTGTTGGAGTTGGGCTTGTAGATGCCATCCAAGAATTTTTGTTGAATTGTAAGTTGTAAGTCAAAAGAAAAAAACATCAGAATGGTGTCTGTATCTAGAACGTATCTGAGCTGTATCTGGACTTTGCATCTGAATGAGCAATAGAATAGCATCCGTGTCTGGAGCGTCTCTGAGCTGGGGAAAATCATAATAAGTGACATAATGGCAACCGTATCTGGAGCGTATCTGGACTGTATCTGAAGTTTGAAAGATGAAACTGAATAAGTGACAAAATGGAAACTGTGTCTGGAGCGTATCCGTACTGTATCTGAATGTTGAGGTCTGAATGAGTATCAGAATGACTTCCGTGTCTGGAGTGTATCTGTACTGTATCTAGAAGTTTGATCTGAATGAGAAATAGAATGACTTCCGTGTCTGGAGCGTATCTAATCTGTATCTGATAGTTGAAATCTGAATAAGTATCAGGATGGCATCCGTGTCTTGAGCGTATCTGAACTGTATCTGAGATCTGAATAAGGGTCAGAATGGCATCCGTGTCTGGAGCGTATCTGAACTTGAAATCTGAATGAGTAGCAGAATGACTTTTGTGTCTGGAGTGTATCTGAACTAGAATCTGAATAAGTGACAGAATGACTTCCCTGTTTGGAGTGTATCTGAACTGTATCTGAGATCTGAATCTGAATGATTAACAGAATGACTTCCGTGTCTGGAGCGTATCTGTACTGTATCATAATTTCATATTGTTAAACGGTAGCTGTTAATCTTAACCTGAAAAAAGGTAAAATGTTAGCTGAAACACAAAGTTATGTTGCATGAAATGTATGATGCAATATATGTGTTCTATCAATGTTTATGACATATGGATGTAATGTATGCGCATGTAAGCTGATGTGCTGTATTGCTGAGGAAAATAAATCCTTGACTGCTGCCGGGGAAAATAAATCCTTGGCGACTGTTGGGGATTAAAAAATCTTTGATTGCTGAGGAAAATAAATCCTTGATCGTTGCTGGGGATTAAAAATCCTTGACTGCTGAGGATAAGTAATCCTTGGCGATTGTTGGGGATTAAAAATACTTGATTGCCGATGGTAAGAAATCCTTGGCAACTTCTGTGGAGATGTGAGGATCCTTCATGTCTTGAAGTTGGAGTATTGACAAAAATTCTATTGTGAGCAATGCTGTATACTGCTTGGGTAATCTGCTTGGAGAATCCAGAGAATTTGATGACTTCTACTGGGGATTACACAAAGGAAATCCTTGATCTGCTGGAGAATAAGGAAAACTCTGATGACTTCTACGAGGAATTAAGAATGAGAATCTTCATTCTGTTGAAGAGCAATGAAAACTTTGGCGACTTCACTGGGGAACTAAGAATGAGAATCTTCATTCCATTGAAGAATAAAACTCTGCGGGGAAGAAGGCTTACTGCTGGGGAGTAGTGAAGACTCTGTGGGGAAGAGCTTATTCCTTTTCGGAAAAAGTTCAAGAGTTTCGATCGTCTGCCACTCTACTAGGGAATTATCCTAGGTTGGAGAGACAAAAGTTAACTGTTATCTGGTTGATTTTCAGACTTCAAGACAACTTGCTGGGGAATTTGGAGAAACTGAATGGTTTCCGCTGGGGATTGATAATTAGAAGTTTTGGCTCCGTTGGGGATTGTGAGTTTGAAGTTTCAACTCTGATGGGGATTAAGGGTTTGAAATTTTAGCTCCGCTAGGGATCTAGATGATATACTGTACGGATTGCTCATGGAATAGCCTAAAGACGTTTTCCTATCCTTTCAGTCTGTCAGTAATTATTCTCTTCCATCCTGTTTATTTGTAAACAGTAATTATGTTCAAATGCATATGTTCATCAATGAATCATTGGACGTTTTTGCAAATAAAAACACAAGTGTAAAGAAAAAGGCGAATAATTTTCTATACTTTGAAAGAGATATCTTTGTATTTAATTTTGAATAAGTGTTCTGTACAAAGGAGACAAACATCCTAGTAAGAGGATGGTGTCATCAAAATAAGAAAATTTTTATACAAAGATAGCTATGTGTAAAAAATCCCATGGGGTTCCCATTCCGCTATAGCCTTCGTATCTCCGAATATCTTGTCCATTCGCTGCTTCGTCCGAAGATGATTGGATTGATCAGAAGCTCCGGGTTTGTCAGTGAAGAGATTGTCCTTAAAGTGATCCGACGAGACATAATCATACGCTTTAATTACCTAACTTTTTCCTGAACCGTCCTTTCGGGTTTTCAGTCCACCGGGAAACCCTTTTTTGCCCAAGTCGCCCTTTCGGGTTTTCAACTTGCCGGGTGTACAAATTCTTTTTATTTTATCCCTAATTTTTTCCCGAACCTTTTTGGTTCGTCGGGATGCCCTTATTTTGCCTAGGTGTGTCAACCTAGCGAGTCTTTTATGCGTAGTATCTTTTGACTATGTCTGCATTCGTAGGGTGCGGAAGGTCGTCACCGTCCATGGTGGTTAAGATCATCGCCCCACTAGAAAAGATGTTCTTGATTACAAATGGTCCTTTGTAGGTAGGAGTCCACTTGCCCCTGGGATCACTTTGCGGCAAGATGATGCGCTTGATCACTAGATCTCCAACTTGATATACCTGGCGTCTGACTTTCTTGTTGAAAGCCTTGATCATCCGTTTTTGATACGTCTGACCGTGGCAAACAGCAGTAAGTCGCTTTTCATCAATTAAGTTGAGTTGATCAAACCGGGTCTGGATCCAATCGTCTTCACTCAAATCAGCATCTTTCATGATTCTCAAAGATGGAATTTGAACCTCGATAGGTAAAACAACCTCCATGCCATATACCAAGGAATAAGGTGTTGCCCCAGTTGATGTGCGTGCCGTGGTACGGTACCCGTGAAGAGCAAACAGTAACATCTCATGCCAGTCCTTGTAGGTGACTGCCATCTTTTGTATGATCTTTTTGATATTTTTGTTAGCAGCTTCAACTGCACCATTCATCTTTGGCCGATAGGGGGATGAATTGTGGTGTTGAATCTTGAACTGCTCGCACAAGGTAGTGATTATAGTGTTATTAAGGTTTGTATCGTTATCAGTGATGATCCTTTCGGGGATACCGTACCGACAAATAAGATTCTGCTTGATGAAGCGGGCAACAACATTCTTAGTAACAGATGCGAAGGAAGCTACTTCGACCCACTTGGTGAAATAGTCAATGGCCACTAGAATGAAATGGTGTCCATTGGATGTTGTAGGTTTGATCTCTCCAATCATGTCGATTCCCCACATAGCGAAGGGCCAAGGAGCTGTTAAGACATTTAGGGGAACTGGAGGCACGTGCACCTTATCTGCATAGATTTGACATTTATGGCATGTCAACGAGTGTTGATAATAGTCTGCTTCCATGGTAGACCAGTAATAGCCTGCCCGTAGAATCTTCTTAGCCATCGTATGCCCGCTAGAGTGAGTGCCAAAGGTACCCTCATGCAATTCAGCCATGATCTTTTCAGCTTCAATCTTATCCATACAACGGAGCAGAATAGAGTCATGATTGTGTTTGTATAGGATGCCATTACTTAGGAAGAACTTAGTCGAGAATCTCCTTAAGAACTTTTTATCATTGACTGAAGCTCCTTCAGGGTATTCTTGAGCCTCGAGATACCTTTTGACTTCATGGAACCACGGCTGGTCCGCTACTTCTTCAGTATTAATCTCGTGACAGTGTACAGGTTCGTCCATCCGTTCAATGGTGATTTGGGGAGCCTCATTATCCCAATCAAGTTTAAACATAGATGACATTGTAGCTAGAGCATCAACTAGCTGATTTTATTCTCGCGGGAAGTGCTCGAAGGTAATATGCTCGAAATGTGGTAACAATGTCAAAACATGTTCTTTGTAAGGGATAAGGTTTGGATGCTTAGTGTCCCACTCTCCTTTGATCTGACTGATGACCAAAGCTGAGTCCCCAAACACATCTAAGGATTTGATTCCCAAGTCTATGGCGGCCTTGAGTCCAAAGATTCATGCTTCATACTCTGCCATATTGTTCGTACAGTTGAAGCAAAGTCTGGCAGTAAAAGGTGTATGGCAACCCTCTGGAGAAATAAGCACAGCGCCGATACCGTTATCAAGCGCATTGGAGGCCCCATCAAAGTACAGGGTCCATTGGGATCCTTGTTCAGGTCCGTCATATGGCCTGAAATCTTCAACGTTGTCCAATGTCATGATGTCTTCGTCAGGGAAGTCAAACTTCATGGACTGGTAATCTTTTACAGCTTGATGAGCCAGATGGTCAGCTAGCACACTCCCCTTTATAGCTTTTTGGGTCGTGTACTGTATGTCGTATTCCGCTAGGATCATCTGCCATCTAGCTATTCTTCCAGACAAAGCAGGCTTCTCAAAGATGTACTTTATCGGGTCCATTTTAGATATCAGCAAAGTGGTATGAGTCAACATGTACTTCCTTAGCCGGCAAGCAGCCCATACCAAAGCGCAACAAGTTTTCTCGAGAAGTGAGTATCGGGTCTCACAGTCGGTAAACTTTTTGCTAAGGTAATAAATGGCATGCTCTTTTCGGCCAGACTCGTCATGCTGCCCTAGTACGCACCCCATTGAATTCTCTAGGACGGTCAGATACATGATTAGCGGTCTTCCTTCGACGGGTGGCATCAGGACAGGAGGTTCTAGCAAATACTCCTTGATTTTATCGAAAGTAACTTGACATTCGTCGTTCCATCTGACTACCTGATCTTTCTTCAACGGCTTGAAGATTGGCTCACAGGTAGACGTTAGGTGAGAAATGAACCTAGCAATGTAGTTTAGGCATCCCAAAAAACCTCTGACTTCCTTCTCAGTGCGAGGAGCAGGCATTTCTTGTATAGCTTTGACTTTGGCATGATCAACCTCGATGCCTTTGTTGCTGACAATGAAACCTAAGAGTTTATCGGACCGAACTCCGAATGTGCACTTGTTTGGGTTCAATCTGAGCTTGTACTCCTTTAACCTGACAAACAGCTTTTGCAAGTGATCAAGGTGTTCTTCTTCAGTTTGTGATTGGGCTATCATGTCATCTACGTAGACCTCTATCTCATGATGTATCATATCATGAAACAAAGCTACCATGGCGCGTTGATAGGTTACCCCGCCATTCTTCAGTACGAATGGCATCACTTTGTAGTAGAATGTACCCCACTGTGTGACAAATGTAGTTTTCTCCATGTCCTCAGGTGCCATTTTGATCTGGTTATAGCCTGAGAATCCGTCCATGAAATAAAATAATTTGTGTTGAGCTGTGTTGTCAACCAGGATGTCAATTTGTGGAAGTGGAAAATCATCTTTAGGACTGGCCCTGTTTAAGTCTCTATAATCCACACACATTCTTACTTCACCGTCCTTTTTAGGCATGGGCACAATGTTAGCAACCCATTGTGGATAGGAAGTAACAACCAGAAATCTAGCATTGAACTGTTTCATAACTTTGACTTTGATCTTCTCTGACATGTCAGGTCTCATGCGACGGACTTTCTGTTTCACTGGTGGACAGTCTTCTCTGGTGGGTAGACGGTGTACCACAATGTCTGTATCGAGTCCCTACATGTCATCGTATGACCAGGCGAAGATCTTAACATAATCATGCAATAGCTGAATTAGTCGCTCCTTGACACTCGGCTCTAGATTGGCACCTATCTTGATTTCCTTTTTATCATCCTCAGTTCCAAAGTTGATTGTATCTAACAACTCCTCATGAGGCTGAATTGCTCTTTCTTCTTGCTGTAATAATCTGGCCAATTCCCCTGGCACCTCACAATCTTCCTCACCTTCGTATTCGGCTTGGTAGACCAGATCTTCAGAGTCACTGAAGGCTATAGCAGTATCGTTACCCATGGGTTCCGGAATGGAAGGGTACCTGCATTTGTGAGTGTGGGTATGTGTAAGGGTATAGCCATCTTAAAACAATAAAATATAAAAAGAAAGACAATGAGCACAAAAGGTTTATATATGAAAAAGCGTCCATGATTCATTGAAATGACATATGAAAATGAAATAAGAACCCTTACAAATGGACCTTTGTACCTCGGGTAAGACACAAGGTTGAAAAAGTACGAATTATTTTATGAATTATTACAGATCCAACAGAAATGGAAAAGATAAATTACTGCGGTATGAAAGTAATCGGAACAAAGTCTTTTGCTTCCCAGTTGCACAGTCCTCCGTCGACAGTAGGAAATATCCAATCTTCCAGGCTGCCATCCTCTTCACTGTCCTCTAGTGCATTAACCCCTTGATGGCTGATCTTCATAGGTGGCCCTCCGGCACGGGCGTGACGCACAACCTTCTGACCAGTTGAGGTGAACCCCAAGCCAAACTTGTCTGATTTGTAAGGAATGTCTGGAAGCTGACCCCAGATTGTGTATCCCCCTTCTTCCACTACTGCTCTTACATCCTTGAGAGATGACATCCGAGGTGGAGGTCTTGTGATTTTAGGAGTTGAAGATACCGCCTTGGTTGCCGCTATTTCAGGAGATACTTCTTCAAAATATTGGAAAGGGGTCTCTATGAACTCGCCATCTAACTCTATATAACGGAAGGAATTCAGATGACTAATCATATATTCCTCTTCCCCATGGACAATTATGATTTTTCCTTGGACAAGGTATTTGAGCATTTGATGCAAGGTGGAGGTGACAACTCCGGCATTGTGAATCCAGGGGAGTCCCAACAGACAAGAGTAAGAAGGACAGATGTCCATCACGTAGAATGTTGAATTGAACGTCTGAGTACCCACCTTGGTCGGGATGTCCACCTCCCTATGGACCATTCTCTTAGATCTATCAAATTCTCTCACAATGATGTTGCTAGGTTTCAGGGTTAGGCCTTCATAATCCAACCTATCCAAGGCTTTCTTCGGCAAGACGTTTAACAATGATCCAGTATCAACAAGAACATGAGCTAGGGTTGTTCCTTTGCACTCCACTGAGACATGTAGTGCATCGTTGTGTTTTCTACCTTTGGATGTCAAGTCAGAATTGGAGAAACCCATACCATTGTCAGTTGTTAAACTGGCCATACACTCTTGGAATTGATCAGCCGAAGTCTCTTGCGGCACGTGCGCTGTCTTCAAAAACTTGACCAAAGCTTTAGCATGTGCCTCAGAGCACAACAACAATGCTAACATAGAGATTTTGGAGGGGGCTTCCCCAGTTGTTCCACCACGTCATAATCACTCTTCTTAATGATCCTAAGGATTTCTTCCATCTCCTTCTTGGATGTATCAGGAATAACTAGTGATTGAGCCTTCGTCAAGACATGCTCCTCTTGAACATTCTTTCCTTTATTCTCAGTAGTGGAAGTAGGGATATGAATTGCGTTGTTTTTGTTGGCGGGTACGCTTGCAGGTACAATTACCGGTATATGTGTAATCTTCGGAATGGCCACGAGTCTAAAGACTGCTGTTGGAGGAGAAATCTCTGGAGAAAAGATTCTTCCACTATGGGTAACCTTGCTTGTTCCGGCAATGTTACTGATGTCGGGATTATCCTCTTCAGAGATTTCTTCTTCGGCAGTTTGTTCAATCTGTTTGACACCATGGTAGTAGATTTCTCCACCATAGTTCCATGGTACCATTTTATCGGATTTGTATGGGGCTGGCTCGGGCATTGTTATCTTCAATGGAGTAGTCACTGGAGCAGATGTAATCCTAACGGTTTTTTTAGGAATCCTGGAAGAATTGGCATATATGGTTATTATTGAAACTTATGGAACTGGAATGGGTGAAATGGGAGCTTTCTCAAACAAAATTTTCTGGTTATCAATCAATTGTTGGATACCTTTCTTCAACAGAGGGAAGTCAAATGATGAGGACAGACAAGTATGGAAATCTTGGTCACAACCTGGGAATACCCCAACTTTTAACAAATTTAACTTGATGGTTAGGAGAGGAGTTAACAGTTCATCCACAGTAGAAACAAACAGATCTTCTTCCACAGCATTGGCATTGTGTCCATGCCTAGGCATCGGAGCAGAGATAACATTCGGTTTCCCAGGAGCTTTAAATTCAACTTCCTTTTGAATCATAACGGCCCCCACTGTTGGTCGTCATTCGGTTCTTCTCTGATTCCTCTGGGCATAGACAATAGACACTTCCTTCTTTCCAGTGAAGGGATTTTTTACAGCAGCAGAGGTAGACGCGTCTTTCTGAATTTTCCCGCTTCTTATACCGGCTTTCACTCTTTCGCCAGTTAAAATCAATTCAGTGAAACCTGCAGAGGAGCTTCCAATCAGGTGATTAAAGAAAGGTCCTGACAGAGTTCCTAGGAACATGTCTACTATCTCCCTTTCAGATAATGGTGGTTGCACCCTTCCGGCTAAATCCCTCCACTTTTGGGCGTAGTCTTTGAAGCCCTCATCGGTAGCCATAACCATACTCTGCAGCTGAGTACGGGTTGGTGCCAAGTCGGCATTGTATTGATACTGTTTATAGAATGCGGCTGCCAAGTCTTCCCAATTATGGACATCTTCCCTCTCCAACTGGTAGAACCAATCAAGCTGCATTCCCGATAAACTGTCCTCGAAAAAGTGGATCCACAGTTCTTTGTTAGAAGAATGTGGTTGAATCTTCCTGACATAGGATCTGAGGTGCATTTTGGGACAAGACACCCCGTCATACTTAGCAAACAGGGGAACTTTAAACTTAGGAGGGATTACAATTCCTGATACCAGCCATAACTCCTCAAAATCCAGACCCGGTACTCTCTGTACTTCCATAGCAGCTAGACGTTCTTCCAGGTTTTTGTATTTGTCATTGGCCGGAGGGTATTGTTGTTCGGAGTAATCCTCTTCTTCCTCTTCTTCTGCTTCAGAATCAGATGGCACTGCCATTCCTTTTCCTTTTCCTTCCCCCTCTTCAGATGTTGATGGGAATTCCAAGGTCCGTCTGGCTTGTCCTTCAAACCTTCTGCCCATGATAACCACACCGGCTCACTTCTTCTTCTTTTTCTCTTTCTCTTTCTCTAGCAGAGTCTTGAGCTCCTCCTGTCCCTTGGCTAAGGTCAAGAGTAGCTATTGAAATTATGAATTCTGAGCTTGTAAGTCTTTGACCGTTTGTTCAAGATCCATCTTGCTGAAATAAACATCAGAGAGATGAGGAAACTTGGTGTGAAGACCTGCTTATGCATATGATGAATGATATGTATTCATGCAATGCTTTCAAGGATTCAGAAATTCAAATTTGTTTTAAACAAAAAAGAAACAAACGTCATATTAATAAGATATAATTGTTAGTACATCAATGCCCCTTGGGCAAAATAATACAAAATTCTAAGGTAAAAAGACGTTGCGCATCCTCTTTGGTGCAATGTAGGTGTTGAGAGTCTGCTCTTCATGAAGTAGTCGAGTGAGTTCCAAAACCTTCTTCTCGCTTGCGTATAATTGGGCTTCGAAAGTATCACGATCTCCCTTGAGCTGTATCCAACTCCTTTGTAGATCTTCGAGTGATGTTGGCATGTCAGGATGTAGGATGGTGTATGGAACCTCTCCTTCCTTAACAGGCTCTATAATCACTGGGAGAATGGAGGGGTAAGGCATCATAAGACTTTGGGCGCGGGTTCGTACCCACTTGAGTTAAGGCTCAAGATGGATGGAATTCTTGTGTCCCAAGGTCTTACTGTCCACCTTGTTTGGCATCCTCCAAGCTCAGATGAATCTCTGACGGAGTCCTTGGTCGTCGTTGTCGAAGTCAAAAACCAATCCTTGAATCAGCATATCATGTGGGCCATTCCTTCGGGCATAACCAAACTGTCTTAGAGATAAGAAAGGGTTATAGGTGATGCCTCCCCTAATTCCAAGTAGAGGGACATTAGGAAATTCCCCACAACGGTCAACAATGATGACATTCTCTTTGGATCGAGAACACCAATGGATATCTGAATGGTTAAGTGTCATTAACCTTTGTGACCACCTCAAACCTTGCTCATTCTTCAAGACTGATTGGGGAAGATGAGAAATAAACCATCTTTCCAGGAGAGGAGTGTAACACATAAGAACACCTCTTTTCCTCATTGTACGAGTGTGAAAAGAGTGGAGGATATCCCCAAGCAATATAGGCACCGGGTTGCAAGTCATGAAGATTTTGACAGCGCTTACATCTATGAGTTGGTCAGGATTAGGAAACAAGACCATCCCATAGATGAGAAGAGCTACAATCTCCTCAAAAGCTTGCAAATCTAGAGAATTCCAACAGCTTTAGGCCTTCTCAAACAGAAACTTTGACAAGAAGCCTTTGACACCACTTCTAGTTTCCCAATGTGTTGTGACATCAGATGAGTGCAAGTGCAGGGCTTGAGAAATCTCTTATGGCTTTGGATCTCTTTTCGTACCGTTGAAAGGTAGTTGATTGAGAATAGGAATCCTCAAGAGTTGAGAGAATTCCTCCAAAGTGGGCACAAGTTGGTAGTCAGGAAATGTGAAGCAATGATGCAAAGGGTCAAAGAACTGGAAGAGAACTTTCATCATATCCTCCTCAGTGTTGGAAATGACCAAGTTGAGTAGACGACCATGTCTCTCGGTGAATGGAGAATTATCAGGAATCCTTGAAGCTAGGTCCTTGAGTTGTGGATGAATTCTTACAAGGTTGATTTGGACAGTTTTCCTGCGAAGTGAACCCATGACCTACAAAACAAGAACAAAGATGAATCTCCAAAAATCCTTGAAATGGTTAGTGGATGCACATGATGTTTATGATGTCCATGATGTTATGAACAAGTATATATGTACAAGAAAATCACACAAGTTCCTAGTTTAGGCTTGCATGGGGTTTCATAGGTAAGTACCCTCTTGAAGTTTAGTTGGCTCAACCTGTCCTAACAATAGTAACCGGGTTCTAAGGAGCTCAATATCACTGGATTGTTTCCTTGTTCATTATTTCAATTCAGCCTCTTTACTAGCGACCGAAATATTCCAAGGAACCAACCCTCAATGAGTGTAGTATCGAGTATCTACCAACTTCGGACTGCACCAAAGCCGGTCATCTCACTACATCCTAAAAGGCCAAGTTAGTCAAGTAAAGGTTCTAGAAGTCCATTAGTGCTTCATGACATCACTCAGCGGCCCCGTATTCTCTTTGATTGACTCAAAGGCTACCGGTACCCACAAATATGTCGCACTAATATAGCTATTGCTTAGACCATGTCGGTATACCCCGCACAGTTTCCACAATGTATTGCTATTTACCTATAATGTTTCCCAAATCCGGGTAGAGGATTCAAACCCAAACAATTAGAACCAAAGTGTAAAGCAAACAAGTCAAGCAATTGTAAGCAAATAAAGGTGATCTAAAACCCTAAGGTAACCCCACTTTTATAATTTCCCCAATAGAGTCGCCAGTTCTGTGATGCGGTGGGAGAACTGACTTGAGGTTTTTCGTTTGTGTTCGAAAATGTTGCGGTTAGCAAGAGTCGCCACCGACTTTTCTTTTATCCAAAAGGAAAGGTAAAAAAGCACAGGAAAGACCTTTGAGATTGTCTTTGGGTTCGGGGTGTAGATTATGAAAAGGGAAGGTGCTAGCACCCTTTTCATCCATGGTTTTCCATGGGCTCTTAGTTACTTATGTAGATCACTTGCTTTGCTTTTGAAATTGTTTGAAATGGTGCTTTGTATGGTTTTGAAAGTATTTTGAAAAGAGGCCATTCGTTTAGGCGATCTTTGTAATGATTCTTGTTCGTAAGAATGTATACAAAGATGTTTGTCTTTTGAAAAATGTTTCAATATTTTGAAAGTTGTTTGGAAATGTTTTGAAATGTGTGTGTTTGTTTTTGAAAATAGAAAGGATTATTTTGAAATTTGATCAAGTAACTAGAAGCATTCTACCTACTCAAAAGTCTTTCCCATGTATTTTTATTCCTTTGATATTGTTGATTTACCATTGATTTGGTAAACAACCCTATCTTTGGATGTTAAACGGGACGGGCGTGGGTCATCGTATGGCCATGATAGCAATATTGCCAAGTATCTTAGCAAGTTTTGAGGGACCAAGATCATCTTTGTTTAGGCAACCTTTTGATAGCGTCATCGAGGGACTATGATCTTATTTGTTTGTTTTGCTTTGCCAAGATACTTTGCATGCATACCATGGCCATTTTTGTTTTGGAAACCAAATGGGTGAAACCCTAAGGGTGCTTGTGTGCAATGTGTGTCATTTTACATGTATTTGTCTTGTATTAGGTCTTGTCTATTTGTTTGTTTTTGGTCTTATCATGCAAAACCCTAATTTACTACACATGGTATAAATGTGATAAATTGCGTAAAAGTAAACTAAGCTATTACAACAATTATTATGGGAGGGGGGATACAAGTTTTTGAATGGGGATATTGCACAAAAATAAATCCTAAAATACTATTACAACCCAATTGAATCATGTGCGAAATAAATAAATATACAAATATTTAAATATTCAATGCAATGTATTTATGCAAAAATGTTTTGTATTTGATTTTTTGTATGAGAAAATAAATTACTTAAGCCCTAGAAAAAGGAAAAAATAATAGTATTATTTTTGAAAGGGTGAAACCCTAGTTTTTGATTAAAAGAAAAAATATATTCTATATTTATATTTTGTCCATTTTTATACAAGTAAATAATAATAATATTATTAACAAATATTAAAAATTAAAATATGTATGAAAATAATATTTTATGTATATGAATAATAAAAATAAAAATGTATGGTATTTTTTTTAATTATTTACAAGTTTTATTTAAGAAAATAAAGTATAATATCCTAATAAACTATTTTCTTATGCAAAAAATAATAAAAAAATAAAATAAAATGCAAAAAATAAAGAAAATGTTTTTCATGATTTTTATGGTTAAAAAAAAATAAAACAATAAATATAAAAATGAAAAGAAAATATGAAAAATAAACAAAATAAAGCCAGGGGGTGTGGATATCAAGTCAGGGGGGTGTGGAAAGTCAAAACAGAAGGCCCAAGGCGTCCAAGGCCAAAGCCAGCCATCATCCATGTCCTTCGTCCCTTTTGCGCGCGTGTTTGCAGTTCAACCTGCAACTCTCAAACGCTTGCACAAAAACAAAAGCTTGCAACATAAAAAATGTAGCTTGGAATCTCACGATTCCAATGATATAAAATTCATAATCTAACTCTCAAAGATCAGGGAGAATTTCAGTAGCCCTAATTTCTGACCTAATTTTTTCAGCATGTTCAACATCCAAATTCTCTTAGCTCAGTTAATATAAATGGAAAGTATGCATATGTACAACTTCACCATGTTAGAGACTACATTTTTGCTTCACAAATCATGGCTTGAGGATGCCTAAATAAAGAGATAGAGATTTGAAAAATACCTTATTCAGCTGGATTTGGATATGGAAATGTGGGGACTTTGAGTGAGGCCTCTGGATCGTGTGAGCTTCCTTGAAGTTCCCTCAAGCTATTCCAATGCTTATGGGGCTTTGTGGATGGCCAGAACTTCCTGCACGAGTCAATCTACAACCTCCAAGTTTGAAATGGTGATGTCTGAAACAGAGCTCACAGTTGCAAGATGAATGCTTGGATAGCTTTGGTAGGATTTATGGAAGGTGTTTAAAGTGTTGAAACAAGAAACGCACGAGCCAAAAATGAAATGGCTAGTGTTTTGCAGAAACTGGCAGTTTGGGCAGAAAAATGAGGATTTTCAATTTGGGAGAGTTTTGGATCATAAGCATTCGTGTCCATCCTTGTGATAAGTTTGTCAAATGTATATAGAATGATGCCAAGTCCACCCTTTATCAGATGTACAAGTTCTTTGGACTTTTGCAACTTTTCTTGCTTTTGAAGAAAAGTGAAGTGACTTGAGCCAACATGCTTGTACTAGCTAGTTCTAGGGCTGCTAAGGGTTGGTAAACATTTCTTGATATCTGTGGACATTGCTTGTAACAAAAGAACATGTCCAAGGCTCAAGGTTTGTAAAGTTGGAAAAACTTGCCTTTATGAAAATGGCAATGTGCCCTTTATGCCATTTATGGATTTATTTCTTGTATAATGCTCCAAAAGCCAAAATAAAGCCATTAACCACTAATTTAGCATTTAATTATGGAGTTTAGAAGGAGTTAGGACCTGTAATGCAAGGTACAAGCATGCTTGATCAAATTTTCAACTTGATGCATTGGGAAAATGGCTTGAACAAAAGTGACAAAATGCCGATTTCTCTTCTTCGATTCTCCCTAACCACAAATGATCTTGGAGATTTCTTTGACATTTTGGAAAGCTTAAAACATTATCTACAATCCATATTTGAAATTAATTTTGAGATACTTCTTGGAACTAGGTGAAAAATGCCCATGAAGTTGGGTTAAAAACCTGCCTAAATTAGGGCAAATTTTCACTAAGTCTTTTAGTTCATGGACCCCTATTCACAAATTCATAACTTGAGATCCAAGCATCTTTTGGGAAAACTTTGTGAATCAAAGTTGTATATATCATGGCGGACTACAACTTTCATGTTGGAAGTTTTCTTTGAATCCAATTGCATCATGGTGAAAAAGTGGTGAAAAGTTGGGAAAAAATTAGAAAATTTCCATACTTAGAAAAATTCTAAGTTATGAGAATTTTCAAATTCAAAACCCTAATTTTCAAAATTAGCTTTCTTGGTCAACAAGTTTCATATTTTGACATATCTTGATGAATTATGACCCTTGGCACTTGATTTTGACCAAAAAGTCAAAGTTTGTCTTTTCAGTGTATAGTTGATTTTTGATCAGTTGACTGGAAAATTCATCTGTCAATCCAATGAACTTGTGATCTTTTGAACTATGTAATTAGGTTAAGATGATGCCATTGAACCCTTGAAATAATGTTTGAACCCTATTGGTCATTGGCTAGGTTAAAAATCAGAAATTTCCCTTTCTCAATTAAAACCCTAATTTTGACCATTTTGCCCTTTTGATGATTTGATCAAATTTCTTGAGGAGTTGTGATCCAAACTTGATCAAATGGTACACATGAGTCTAAAATGTTGTTGTGGATAAAAAATTATGAAGTTTGACTGTAAATTGTCCATAGTTGACTTTTCCCCCAATACAACTGATTTTTAGGTCAATTGTCCAATTGATTGAGCAAAAATGTGATTCAAGGCTTGAAACTTGGTATGAGCAATCTTAGGGGTTCAAGATGGTGTATTAAAGTCATATGAAGCATTGATGGTCCAAAAATACTTGTGCAAACTCAAACCCTAATTTTGGGTTATCAGTGCAAGATGATGTCTTGAGCTGAGCAAGCCCTGTCTTGAGTCCAAGAAGTCTTGTGAGGAAAAATCTTGATAAATGAGAGGGAAAATTTTGGGGTACAACACTATGTATTCTATGTTCAGGGTCAGGTGGGACAATGAAGCTCCCCAGATTACCATTGAAAGGTTGGACGAACCCGCACATTGCTGTGACATTGAGACTGAAGAAGTAGCAGATAAACCCTGGTTTCACGAGGTAAAGAGGTATCTTGAGGCTCAGGAGTACCCCGAGGGTGAATCTGTTAATGATAAGAAGTTTCTGAGGAGATTCGCTACGAAGTTCTTCACCAGCAATGGTATCCTTTACAAGCGTAATCATGACTTAACCTTACTGCGATGTGTGGATAAGAACGAGGTAGAAAGGATTATGGTAGAGTTACATGAAGGTACTTTCGGAACTCATTCCAGTGGACACACTATGGAAAAGAAGATCCTACGAGTAGGATATTATTGGTCCACCATGGAAGCCGACTGTTATCAGCATTCTCGGACCTGTCCTAAGTGCCAAGTCTATGTTGATAAGGTGCACATACCTCCAGTCCCTCTGAACGTCTTGACAGCTCCTTGGCCCTTTGTGATGTGGGGCATCGATATGATTGGTGAGATCAGACCTACTGCGTCCGACGGGCATCATTTCATCCTTGTAGCAATTGATTACTTTACAAAATGGGTTGAGGCAACTTCCTTTGCTACAATGACCAAGAATGTCGTGGCACGATTTATTCGGCACAATCTGATCTGTCGATACGGTGTACCTGAGAGGATAATTACAGACAATGGTACAAATCTCAACAATACTATGATCACAGAGCTCTGCAAGCAGTTCAAGATACAACATCACAACTCTTCTCCTTACCGGCCGAAGATGAATGGGGCTGTTGAAGCGGATAATAAGAATATCAAGAAGATTGTGCAGAAGATGAAGGTGACATACAAAGATTGGCACGAGATGTTACCATTTGCTCTTCACGGGTACCGTACTTCAACACGAACTTCAACAGGGGCAACACCTTACTCTTTAGTGTATGGCATGGAAGCAGTCTTACCTATTGAAGTTCAGATACCCTCTCTTCGGATTATGAAGGATGCAGGTTTGAGCGAGAACAATTGGATCCAGACCCGACTTGATCAGCTAAACTTAATCGACAAAAAGAGACTTACTGCTATTTGTCATGGTCAAACGTATCAAAAACGGATGATCAAGGCATTTAACAAGAAAGTCAGACGATAAGAGTATCAAGTTGGGGATCTGGTAATCAAACGCATTATATTACCTTAAGGTGATCCCAGGGGCAAATGGACCCCTACTTACGAAGGGCCATTTATGGTTAAGAACATTTTCTCAGGAGGAGCTATGATTCTAAGGACCATGGATGGTGACGACCTTCCTCACCCCGTTAATGCAGACATAGTAAAAAAATACTACGCATAATCAAAGACCCGCTAGGTGGACTGGCCTAGGCAAAAATAAGGGTTTCCCGGCGAACCAAAAGGGTTCAGGCAAAAATAAGGGATGCAAATAAAAAAAACTGTACACCCGACAAGTCGAAAACCTAAAAAGGCGACTTGGGCAAAAAAGGGTATCCCGGTGGACCGAAAACCCAAAAGGGAGGTCCAGGCAAAAATTAGGGATTAAAGCGTAACACTATGTCTTGTTGGATCACCTTGCAACCAGATTTAGGTATCAACTATCGAGCTCGGACGACACTAATCAATCTGATCTACCATCAACCAAGTAGCAAAGTGATGAGATACTCGAGGATATAAAGGCAATAGCAGAGTTGGAACCCAGTGGGATTGTTCACATAGCTGTTTTTCTTTATCTTTCACAAATTGTATAAACTCTATTGTTCGGCGGTATTCTCTTACTAGGACGTCAGCCTCTTGTACAAAAAACGCCTATTTACAGGCCAACTTCAAAACCTATACGATTCATTTTCACAAAGAAATTTCAAATTGTTTTCTTTTTCCTGTTTTGTTTTGCAAGAACGTCCAATGTTTCATTTTTGATATATGCATTTGACAATAATTGCTGCTCATAAATATTTACATGTGAAACAAAAGACGATTACTCGTAATATCAGGAACAAGGGCAAATAAGAAATGTCCAAACCGTGCAGTTGCTCTGTCCACCAAGTATAGGGATAGGCCTAGTTGGAGAAAACGATTGAAGGTACATTCACTCCATGCAGAGTAAGAAAAAGACAATGATATTAGCGGTCCCGAACAGGACACCACTCTCCCCAACTAAGGCTCGCAACCGCGAATGAGTCGGCGATATTCTCCCTAAGCAAAGTTTATCTATCATCAGTACTAGAAAATTATCCCCAGTGGAGTTTGGAGAATTATCCCCAGTAGAGTCTGGAAGACTATCCCTGTAGAGTCTAAAAGATTATCCCCAACGAAGTGGCAACTGGAAAATCATCCCCAGTGGAGTTCATTCCTTTCATAAACAGAAACTCAATCCCCAACAAAGTTCATCAGCGCCAACAACTGTAATTCATCCCCGGCTGGGGTTATTTCTTCCAAATCAACAGGTCCTCCGACAGAGTATGTCCTCCCCACAGAGTCATTTCCTCGTCAGTTTATTCCCCAGTGGAGTTATTCTTTCCCGCAAGATTATTTCGTCCCCAGTTTATTCTCCAGCAGGATTATTCTCACAGTCATGTTCATTCACTATCCCCAGCGGAAATGAAGAATTCAACTCTTTTCTCCAGCAGCAATCCAGGATTTATTTTCCCCAACTAGAGAGCATCATAAAAACATTACATATCCATACATCAGGACATACGCATAAAAATCATACAACACAATCTCATTTATTTTGAGAACATCATTGCTTGATACATGTCATGCATTACATACAACTAACCTTTACCTTTTAGGAAAGATACAATCAAATTCTCACAAAATTCAAGCTATGAAGCCCAGATTCAAACAGATAGTATCTTGATCTCTACAACATATTGTGAAGCCCGGATTACGACCGGATAGTAGTATCAAACACCGTGAAGCCTAGATTCGACCATATAGTGGCTTATCTTTAAACTATGAAGCCTGGAGTACGACCGAATAATAGTTTAATCCCCAGCAAGCCGTAAAGCTCGGGTTACGACCGGATAACAGCTCGACAAGTTATTGTGAAGCCTGGATTACGACCAGATAGCAATACAAGTTTTTGTGAATCCTGGATTACGACCGGATAGCAAGTTTAATCTCATCTCCCCAGTAAGTCACTGTAAAGCCTGGATTACGACCAGATAGCAGTCGGTCTTATCACTATGAAGCCTGGACCACGACCAGATAATAGTTCATTCTAAACTTTCCTCTTCAATAGAGATGATTCCTCAGTAGAATAACGGGCGACCGAAGTTCCTAAAATTCAACAGAGATGATTCCTCAGTAGAATAACGTACGACCGAAGCTCCTAAAATTCAAATTTCCTCTTCAATAGAGATGATTCCTCAGTAGAATAACAGACGACCGAAGTTCCTAAAATTCAACAGAGATGATTCCTCAGTAGAATAACGGACGGCCTAAGCTCCTAAAATTCAACTTTCCTCTTCAATAGAGATGATTCCTCAGTAGAATAACGGACGACCGAAGTTCCTAAAATTCAACAGAGATGATTCCTCGGTAGAATAAAGGACGACCGAAGTTCCTAAAATTCAACACAGATGATTCCTTGGTAGAATAACGGACGACCGAAGTTCCTAAAATTCAACAGAGATGATACCCCAGTAGAATAACGGATGATCGAAGTTCCTAAAATTTAACATAGATGATTCCTCAGTAGAATAACGGACGACCGAAGTTCCTAAAATTCAACAGAGATGATTCCTCAGGAGAATAATGGACGACCGAAGTTCCTAAAATTCAACCTTTCTCAAAACATATATGACACCCCAGTAGAATAACGGACGACTGAAGCTCCTAAATTTCTATTTCTCTCAAGGCAGAGATCAGCATTCCCCAGCAGAATCTTCCTCAACAACAGGTATACAAGCTCGCGCTAAGGAATCTCTTACGCGATCGACACTCCTTCGGATGGCATCTTTAAGCCCATTCCCCGTCAGAAATTTCCAAATGGCATCTGTAAGCCCATTCCCGACATCGCAAGACGGATACCACTTCATGCGAGTGCAAATTTCTGGGCACTCTAGTGTTCAATTATCTTCTACCTTCTGATCACAAAAGGCAAGCAAGCCAATCTATATCCTTAGGTTTAAGAAGATTGAACAGGGGCAGTTATTGTACCCTAAAATTTTCCCTCCCATATTTTTCAAAGCATTTCAAGAAAGATCCTCAAGTTGCTCAAGGAAGTCCAAGGGTTGACCAGGCAAGCTCTCTCCTAAGGTAGTCTACCTCAAATTAGGGTTTCATGTTGCATCAAGATACTTGAGTCCAAGGGATACCAAATGCTCATAAAGGTCCTAATATGTTCTCAAGATCATCCATGTCAAGTTTCAAGCCTTGCAGAGGAAGTTTGCTCAGTCAATTGCTCAAAGGCCTAAAAATCGACTGTGCTAGGGCAAAAGTCAACTGTGGCCTACATACAATCAAAGTTCAAGATTTTTAGTCAACATTCTAATTTTTAAGTATATTTCATCATTTGATCAAGGTTTGATCATGATTCATCAAGGATTGCTCATAATTCATCAAGAACCAAAAGTTGCTAAATTAGGGTTTTGCAGGAAAAGTCAACTCAACTTTCACCAAGCATAACTTTCTCATACATTATTATAAATGACCCATCCAAATCTCATTTTGAAGAGGATTCAATTCTCTACAATAAATCTTCAGCTCCCAAGTTCAAAATATGCACTCACAAGAAATTATGAATTTGGACATTATAGGTCATTTTGAAAAGTCAACAAAAACACCTTTTTTGTCAAAGCTTCATACATGAGCATGGAATATCAAATTGAGATGAGACCAAAAGGTTTGCTTAGAGTACATCTCAAGCTTTCTAAAAAGTCCAAGAAAACTTTCAAAGAGTTAAAATTGAGGAAGTTATGCATTGGTGAAGTTGACCTTTTTTGCAAAATTGCCAAAAGTCAACTATGCCTAAAACTTCAATTTTTGCCAAATGGGCCCAATCTTTTTCACTTGTTTTGAGTTGGAAACATGATCCAATAGCCCTAGCCTTTTCCACTTGTCATTATCTTATTTTTATTATTTATCTTGATTTTTATATGAATTAAATCAATTTTAATCAAAATAAACCATGAAAAAATCTAAAGCATTGAAAACCCGAGATTTTGTACTTGTTTCAGGTCTCAAATCCAGTTGGCAAGTATTCAAATTCGTGAAAAGGCATAGTGTGCACAAAAAGATTGGATTAGGCCTATTTTTGGAAGGTTATTCAAAGGAATCAAATCAAAATCAAATTCATTGATGGAGGAAGATTGAGATCAGTTTTGGAACCCTAATCCAGTCCTTGATACATATAGAACGCGAGGAGACCAAAAGAGGATGGAGAGAGAGGCGTATGATCAAGAACAAAACTTGAAAAAACACCAAAAAAGTGCCAACATGATTTCATTGTTCCAGGCCAATTCAAGACTCTTTGACTATTCCATTTGCTTCTTGGGATTGTAGGCAAGCAAAACCAAGCATTTTCAGGCCCTATAACGCACTGTAAGACATTCACGACGCCCACCTTTTCTTGAATTCTGTTTGCATAATTCTTGCACATTCATCAAATTCTAATCATATATTCTTGTTCACCATTACATTTGCAAGCTTTCTATAATACTCAATTGCGTTTTCATAGACTGAATCGAGAACTACCATTGTTAGGTTTTAGGGTTTCGTTTTAGGGTTTTTGTTTGCAGGTAAAATTAGCCTTCATGAATGGTAACATCATATTCAGCAGGTCCAGACGAATCCAACCATGGCATTAGAAGTCATTTATCTTGCTCATGGTGGATTTTAAGAGAACGCGGGTTTGTAGTGACGGACAAACATCCATAGGTAAAAGTCAGGGACTTTTACCAACGGAGAAGGGAAGAAGACAACCAACGTGACAGCCTTCCACTCGTCCATTTGAATTTTCACGCGGATTTATTTCATTCCATTTGTTCTTAATATAATATTTGTTATTTGTTTTACATACAACATAAGCAGCTGGCTCAGTTGGTAAGTGGAGCGTGGAAAAGTACCTTGGGGCCTGGGTTCGAATCCCAGGTCCCCCTTTATTTGCATAATATTTGTTTTTTCATGATTCATCACGCATACAAAGCCAAGGAGCACCATGCTCCCTAAAGATCCAACCATTCAGGTATCCAAGAAGCCAGATCTGATTACTATGATGTGGTGACCATGGTGTGCATCAATCAAGGCAACACACTAGATCCAAGAAGTCAACGTGGACCTCATTCTTCTTGGGCCAGATTGCTGTCCACACACCCCTCAAATTACTTTTCAGGCCCACTCTCTCTTTCTATTTTCTTTTATATTTTATTTTAATTAATTTATTTATTTTATTTACTAACACCATTAGTTATTTTATTTTATAAAAAAATCATAAAAATATTTTTCACCCAATTAGACTTAGGTTTATTTTTTATCAATAAATTTATTAATTTAATTAGATTTTAATTTTAGGTAAACTTTAATTATTTTGTAAATAACTTAAAAATAATTAGAAATATTAGGGTTTCAATTTTTAATTTAATTATATTTTCATATTTCCTTAAAATAACAAAACATAAAAATAAGCCATTTATTTATTTTTCATTAATTAATTTAATTAACTAATTAATTGTATATTTAATTTTGAAACTTAATTCTTTTCTTTAAAAAATAATTAAAAACAACAAAAACATTTTTTCTTTTAGTTAGGTTAAAAAGGGTCAAAACCCTAATTTTTCCTTATCGTTCTAATTGCATCGCGCACGTTTTATTGTTTTATTATTTACCATATTGATGTAACTGCCTACAAGTTGTAATAGTTAATTATGTTTTTACTTTAATTTATCGCTTTATTTTCCGAGGGTTTGTCTTTGGCTATGTAAATACCCGAAGCCTTGTAATAGCGTAGTTTCCGCATTTTAAATTCCGCAAAATATTAACTGTTAGATGTATGATATTAGGATGCATGACAAAAATGTATGATTAATTTTAAAACAGTTAGACAACCCTAAAATGTGCAAAGATAAATAAATTGAAATTGAATCACTCGCACATGCGCACTCCTAGGGTACACTCCCACTTGGTTGTCTTCGGTAAACAGTCATTGAGTATATGATGCTTTAATGGTCGTCCTTTTGTCCAAAGATCAAAGTTGCCTCGGATATTGTTGCCTCGGATAATTGATCTAAGACATTAGGGTTATTACTAAGACGTCCTAACATTGCTTTAGTGATCGTACGTCCCTTTCGAATTGACCCTTAAAACTCCAACGACGGTGCTACGTACTTATTAATAGTGGGATAGCACTGTCTAAAGGAAACGAACATAGAACAATTCTTTTTTTGAGTAGGTAGATTAGTTCTTAAGTACTTGCTCAATCCAAACAAACTTTTTTCACACTTACACTCCTTTCAAAACAAAGTTTTCAAAAACACTTCATTACACTCTTGAAGACAGAAGCAAGAGTTAAATCGAAGTCAAAACAAAAGCTTTTCAAATCACATAAGCACAAAGAAAACAATTTTGAAAATGATGAGCAAGTACCTAAGAGCCCGTAGATAACTACGGATAGAAAGGGTGCTAATACCTTCCCTTTCTATAATCTACCCCCCCGTACTCAGAAATATCTCGAAAAAAGGAATTTTTCTGTGCTTTTTTCCTTTCCTTGTTGGATAAAATAAAAGTCGGTGGCGACTCTTGCTTACCGTGACATTTTGCGAATACAAATGCAAAACGCAAACCAATAATTCCTAAAAAAGGGGAAACAAGTCCCGGTTCTAGCCACCGTATCACAGTATCATTTGATCAAGTTTGGATTACAATTCCTCAAGAAATTTGATCATATCATCAAAAGGGCTAAATGGTCAAAATTAGGGTTTTGACTGAGGAAGGGCAATTTATGATTTTTTGACCTAGCAAATGACCAATTGAACTAAATCATGATTCCAAGGATTCAATTGCATCATCTTGACCTAATTACATGGTTCAAAACATTTCAATTTCATTGATAGACAGATGAAATTTGCAGTCAATTAATCAAAAGTCAACTGTATACTGAAAAGTCAAACTTTGACTTTTTAGTCAAAATCAAGTGCCAAGGATCATAATTCATCAAAACATGTTAAAATGTGAAACTTGTTCATCAAGGAATCAAAGATTAAAGATTTGATTTCAAAATTGGAAATTTTCTTAACTTAGAAATTTTTCTTAGTATAGAAAATTTCTTATTTTTTCTCAACTTTAAGCCAATTTTTCACCATGATACAAGATGATTCAAGGAAAGTTCCCAACATGAAAGTTATAGACCTCCATGAAATATACAACTTTGCTTCACACACTTTTCCATAAAGATGCTTGGATTTCAATATATAATTTTATGAATACATGCTCATGAACTAGATAACTTAGTGAAATTTTGCCCTAATTTAGGCAGGTTTTGGACCCAACTTCATGGCAATTTTTCACCTAGTTCCAAGAGGAGTCTTGAAATGAATTTCAAAGACGAGTTATAGAGTACATTGCAAGCTTTGCAAATTGTCTAAGAACTCCTCAAGATAATTTTTGAGTAGGGAGAATCGAATAGATGAAGTTGGCAATTTCTCACTTTAAATTCAAGCCATTTCATGAAGAACAAAATTCAAATTTGAACCTATGCTACCTAATTCATGCTTTATAGGTCCCTAACTTGTTTCTCACTTCATAATTTAATGCTTACTCAATTGACACAACTTTAATTCAAGCTCAAGAGCCATTGTCCAAGTTGTAATTCCATAAATGGCATAAAGTAGCCATTGCCATTTTGAAAAAGCTTCACTTTTGCAACTTCCTAATTCTTGAGCCTTGAACCTGTCTTCTCTGCACACACAAGTCTTACAGGCCTAAAGCAAATTGTACAAAGTTTATACCAACCCCAAGCAGGCGAGTACAAGCATGTGAAGACTTGTCTCTTCACTTTGCTTCAAAAGCAAGAAAGTGTGCCAAAAGGCTAGAACTCACAAATCTGTTGGAGAGCTGACTTGAAACCTATCCCATACTAATACACAAACACATTACCACTAGAAACACGATTGCTAGAGGCCTGAAACATTCAAACACTCCATATCATCAAAAACTGTCAAAACTTGCAGTTTTTGCATAACATTAGCAATCCATCATTTGGCTCGTGCACTTCAAGTTTTAACCATCAAAACACTTTACCTACTTCATATCTAAGAGATCCAGACCATCATCCCTACACTGGAACACCTCCTTCTTCATCTGCCATTTTTTGTTTTCAAAGCTTGCAGGTTGACTTGGATAGAGAGTTCCAGGAACTTCCAAAGCAAGGCAAGGGTTGGAACACACTTAGGGAGGTTCAAGCAAGCTTAAGCAATCATCAGGCCTTCATAAATCTCACTCAAACTCCATTCACGATTTCAACTAAAAGAGGTAAGAATCTCAACTTCTATCTCTTCATACATGTATCCATTGGCCATGATTTGTGAATAAACAATGTAGACCTCATTGCTATGAAGCTGTATATATATATATATATATATATATATATATATATATATATATATATATATATATATATATATATTATATATATATATATATATATATATATATATATATATATATATATAATATATATATATATATATATATATATATATATATATATATATATATATATATATATATATATATATATATATATATATATATATATATATATTATATATATATATATATATATATATATATATATATATATATATATATATATATATATATATATATATATATATATATATATATATATATATATATATATATATATATCTTGCATTTATTTGGCCTGAGTTGAGAGAATTTTGAACTTGAAGTTCTTCAAAAAATTATGTTTAAATTTAGGGCTTTTAAAATTCGTTTTGATCTTTGATTGTTAGCTTACATGATTTATATGGTTAGAATCGTGAGACAAAATGCTACAACATTCATGTTATCAGTTTCCATTTTTATTGAAAGATGAGAAAGTTACAGAGCTTCTGGCCAGCTTGAGGAAGAAGATGAAGTACAAGGCAAGGGCTTTGTTTGTGCTATGTTATTTTTGTTTCACATAAATCAACGGATGTATATCCACCCTAGTGGCAAGGTAGCGCCCTGGTAAGGCCCAGGTCATGGGTTCGAACCTTGGCGCTACCTTTTGTTTTTTTTCACATTTTTCCATTTCCATTTTTTTTGCTGTTTTGCAGATTGGGCTTGTTTCCTTGGGCTTTCCTTGTCTCCTTACAACACCCCTGGCCCATACTTTTATTTATTTATTTGTTTTTATTTTATTTTTTTGTTTTATTAAATATTTTCTTAAATATATAAAATCATGAAAAATATAAAATATGATAATTTTGCATTTTGTTTATTTTATTTTATTTTATTTTCACATTAAAAAATATTTTTATTAAACTATATATTAATTATTTTTCTTGAATAAACTTGTAAACATAAATAAAATAGGTTTAGTTTAATTTGTTTTATTTTCTTTTCATTCCATACTTGTAAATATTTATTTTGGCATATATAAAAAACTAAATATTTTCATAAAATATTATTTATTATTTATAATACAAAAAATACCTAAAAATAATACATAAGAACTTTATTTTCTTTTAAACTAGAAATTAGGGTTAACTTTATTTTTTTTAAGAACTAATTTCTTTTCCTTATATCTTTAGGATTAGGTTAAAATTCCTTTTCACATAAAAAAATAAAACAATCTTTTCTTGCATATACATAATATTGCATATTTAAATATTGCATTTATTTATTCCAATATTCGTACAAATTCGATTTGGTTGTAATAGCTTATTTAGATTTACATTCTTGCAAATCCCCATTCAAATTTGTATTCCCCCCTCCCATAAATTGTTGTAATAGCTTAGTAATCTTTACATTACGCAATTTACTGCTTTACATACCATGTTAGTAATTAGGGTTTGTATGTCAAGATCAAAACAAAAAAAATAGAAAACCTTAAATACAAGACAAACAAAGCATGAAAATAACACACTTGCACACAAGCATCCTTAGGGTTTCTCCACTTGGTTGCCATATACAAAAATAGCCATAGTACGCATGCGAAGTATCTTGGCAAAACAAACAAATATAAGATCATAGTCCCTCGATGACGCTATTCTAAGTTGCCTTACAAAATGATCTTAGTCCCTCAAAAATGCTAAGATACTTTGCAACATTGCTAATCATGGTTATACGATGACCCACGCCCGTCCCGTTTACATCCAAAGATAGGGTTGCTTACCAAATCAATGGTAAGACAACAATGTCATAGGAATAGAAAATGAACAAGAAAGACATTTGAGTAGGTAGATTACTTCTAGTTACTTGCTCCATTTCAAAACAACCATCCTTGCTATTTCCAAAGCAAACACACACATTTCAAAAACATCTTAGAAACATTGAAAATATTTTCAAAAAGACAAACATCTTTGTATACATTCTTACGAACGAGAATCATTACAAAGATTGCCAAAATAACGACCTCTTTTACAAAATACTTTCAAAACCACACCAAACACAATTTCAAACAACAAAAGCAAGTGATCTAGCAAGTAACTAAGAGCCCATGGAAAACCATGGATGAAAAGGGTGCTAATAACTTCCCTTTTCATAATCTACCCCGCGAACTCAAGAAACAATCTCAAAGGTCTTTCCTGTGTTTTTTCACCTTTCCTTTTGGATAAAAGAAAAGTCCGGTGGCGACTCTTGATAACCGCAATATTTGCGATAAAATGCAAAACCCTCAAGTCAGTTCTCCCACTGTATCACATAACTGGTGACTCTTTTGGGGAGAATTCTAAAAGTGGGGTTACCTTAGGGCTATATCACATTTATTTGCTTACATTGTTTGATTTGTTTGCTTTACATTATGGTTCTTTGTTTGGGTTTGAATCCTCCACCCGGATTTGGGAAACATTATAGGTAAATAGCAATACGTTGTGGAAATTGTGCGGGGTATACCGACATGGTCTAAGCAATAGCTATGTTAGTGGGACATATTTGTGGGTACCGGTAGCCTTTGAGTCAATCAAAGAGAATACGGGGCCACTGAGTGATGTCATGAAGCACTAATGAACTTCTAGAACCCTTTACTTGACCAACTTAGCCTTTAAAATGTAGTGAGATGACCGGCTTTGGTGCAATTCGAAGTTGGTAGATACTCGATACTACACTCATTGAGGGTTGGTTTCTTGGGATATTTCGGTGCCATTAAAAAGGCTTGAGCTGAAATAATGACCAAGGAAACAATCCAATAATATTGAGTTCCTTAGAATCCGATTACTATTACTAGGACATGTTTAAGCCAACTAAACTTCAAGAGGGTACTTACCTATAAAACCCCATGCAAGCCTAAACTAAGAACTTGTTTGCTTTGCTTGTATATGCATACTTGTATATAACATCATGGACATCATGAGCATCATATGCATCCACTAACCATTTCAAGGATTTTGGAGATTCATCTTTGTTCTTGTTTTGTAGGATATGGATTCACTTTGTAGGAAAACTATCTAAGTCAACCTTGTAAGAATTCCTCCCCGACTCAAAGAGCTAGCTTCAAGTATCCCTGAGAATTCTCCATTCACCGAGAGGCATGGTCGTCTACTCAACTTGGTCACCTCCAACACAGAGGAGGATATGATGAAGGTGCTCTTCCATTTCTTTGATCCTTTGCACCATTGCTTCACATTTCTCGACTATCAGCTTGTGCCTACTTTGGAAGAATTCTCTCAACTCTTTAGGATTCCCATTCTCAATCAACTACCTTTCAACGGTACGGAAAGAGACCCAAAGCCAGAAGAGATTGCTCAAGCTCTGCACTTGCACTCATCTGATGTCACAACCCATTGGGAAACTAGAAGTGGTGTCAAAGGTGTGATACGGTGGGAGAACTGACTTGGGTTTTGCGTTTTGTGTTTGCAAATGTTTTGGTTTAGCAAGAGTCGCCACCGACTTTTTATTTTATCCTAAGGAAAGGTCAAAAAGCACAGGAAAGACCTTTGAGATGTTTTCTTGGGTTCGGGGAGTAGATTATAGAAAGGGAAGGTATTAGCACCCTTTCTATCCATGGTTATCCATGGGCTCTTAGTAACTTGCTTAGATCACTTGCTTTTCATTTTCAATTGTTTGAAATGGTGCTTTGTGTGTGGTTTTTGAAGATGTTTTGAAAAGAGGCCATTTGTTGTGGCAACCTTTGTAATGATTCTTGTTTGAATGTATACAAAGGTGTTTGTCTTTTTGAAAGGGTTTCAATGTTTTGAAAGTTTGTTTTGAAATTGTGTTGAGATGTGTGTTTTTGAAAAGTAGCAAGGATGTTTTTGCAAGTTTGATCAAGTAACTAAGAGTTGTCTACCCTATTTTTACTCAAAGATCTTTCTTATGTTTTTAACCCTTTTAACAGTGTTGTTTCACCATTGTATTTGGTGAACAACCTTGTGTTAGGATGTAAACGGGACATGCGCAGGTCATCGTATAGACCATGATAGCAATAGTGTCGAGTGTCTTTGGCAATTGTAAGGGACTTGATCATTTTGTTTAGGCAACTCCGATAGCATCATCGAGGGACTATGATCTTTTTGTTTGTTTTTGTTTTTCCAAAGTACTCAACATGCAACCATGGCCCATTTTTGAAGGCAACAAGTGGATGAAACCCTAGGGGTGCAAGTGTGCATTGTGTCTGTTTTTTTCATGCATGTTTATCTTGGATTAGGTCAAGCTATTTGTTGATTGATTTTGCATACAAACCCTAGGTCTAGGCATGACATAATTGAAAGCTTTTAAATGTGCGAGAATTTAAAGTTCTAGGCTATTACAACATGATTATGGGAAGGGGGTACAAGTTTGAATTGGGGATATTTGACAAGAAATAAATTCTAAGTTATTACAACCATATCGAATGTGCAAGTGAATATTTATCATTCAAATAAATACAATTAAGTAAATATCAAAATGAAATGTATTATGCAAAAAGCATTGTTTATGTATGTGAAAAGGGTATTTTTATTGTGAAATAAAAATAAAATAAAAAAAGTCAAGTATTAATTATTTTGGTCATTTAGGGCAAAACCCTAATTTTTGAATAAATAGTAAAATTTATTAATTATATACAATGTATATTAATTTATACAAAAAAAATAAAAAGTATATTGTAAAAGAAAAGTATTTTTTGTGTCAAATATTAATAAAAATAAAATGTATTATTTTGTCCTAATTATCTAATAAAATATAAGTGTATATATATATATATATATATATATATATATATATATATATATATATATATATATATATATATATATATATATATATATATATATATATATATATATATATATATATATATATATATATATATATATATATATATATATATATATATATATATATATATATATATATATATATATATATATATATATATATATATATATATATATATATATATATATATATAAATGTACAAAGATAAAATATTAATTATTTACAAAATGGATATTTTTCAAGAAAATGTTTTTGAATGTAACTAAAAATAACAAATAAAAAATAAATATATTTTTTGTATTATTTTTAAGTTTTATTAAAAGAAGAAAAGGTTTATTTTTACATATATGAATAATAAAGTAAATAAATATCAAATAAATATGAAAAAAAATGTGGAAAATTATTTTTGGTATTTTTTATGTTTGAACAAAAAATATAAAGTCAGAATAAAAAGGAAAAACATAAAAATGTCAAATATTTAATCAAATGGGCCAGGGGGGTGCAAACTGAAAAAAGGGGTGCCAAAAGCAAGGATGACTCAGGCCCAGCCCAAGCCATCATCTTCAACCTCCAGCTTCTGTTTGAAATAAACACGCGCACCTCTTGTTCAAAATGCCAACTCCTGATTCTTTGATTTTTTGACAAAACTCATAACATAAACATTGTAGAGCATCAAATAACGAATTCAAACATGTAAAAAACTTGGATTAACTCTTAAAGACCATAGAGAATTTCTCTGGACCTAATTTTTAACCTAACTTTTTTCACATGTTCATAACTGAAATTCTCATAGCACGCTTAACATAAATGAAAACTGATCACATGTATGGCTTCAGGGCTATGAGTAGGACATGTTTCATTCACAAACCTAAAGCTAAATGTTCCTAAATAGAGAGATAGGAAGTGAACAAAAACCTGTTTCAGCTCGACTCGAGTAGAGCAATGTAGCAACCTTCAATGGAGTTTGAGCTTCTATTGAGCTCGCCTGAGGTCCAAGGAAGCTTCTCCAATACATGGCTTATTATGAAACACCTTGTATCGTGCTGTAGAAGTCCACCTGCAAAGCTTTGAAATGAAAATGGAAAGTGAGGTTAGAGGTGTTACAGCTTGCAATGGAGGATCAGGATAGCTCAGGTGGATTGATTAGAAGGTATTTGAACAGGCTTGGGCAAAAACGCACGAGTGGATAGTGTTATGGAACTCAAATTGCAGGGAGTGCCCTGTTTTGCAGAAAAACAGTGGTTTTGTGTATTAGGAGGTATGAGGGATCAATGAGTCATGCCTTAGGTCTGTTTTGGTGTATGGAACTTGTTCACAAGGTTTGCTTAAGCTTGTGTTAACAGGAATGATAGATGGTATGTGTTTTTGCAATCTTTCTTCTACTTGAAGCAAGAAAGTGTAAGTGTGAATACATGCCTGTACAATGCCCTCCAGTATGCTGCAACTTTTGCTCTTGGTAACTGGAATTTGTGGACTCAATCTTGCCTCAAAGATCTGGCCCCATGTCTCAAGGATTCATTTTTGACATAAAGTGACATTAGGCCAAAAATGGGAACTTTGCTTTTTCTAATTAGGGATTAGTTTAGCATGTAATGCCCAAATGGCCAAGATAACATCTTAATTCAATGGTTAAGCATTAAATTATGAAGTGTAAGTTGGTTTTGAGGCTTGCAAGCTAGCATAAAACAAGCTGATTTGAAAATACAATTTGCTATGAACATGTATTGGTCATGAATAAAAGTGAGTTTTGGCCAACTTTGTGAATTCGATTCTCTCTAACCACAAGGGTGTTTGAGGAGTTCTTGGATAATTTGGAAAGCTTGGAACATGTACTACAATCCATCTTTGTAATTCAAATTGAAAATCCAAGTGGAACCATGTGAAAAATGGCCAAGAAGATGGGTCAATATCCTGCCTAGATTAGGATAAATTTCTTCTAAGTTAAATGTTTTTTGGTACCCTTGTTCCAAAAATCATAACTTGAGATAAAAGATTCTTTTGAGAAAACTTTGTGAATAAAAGTTGTAGACTTTGTGATGGACTACAACTTTCATGTTTCAAGTTTTGTTTGAATCCATTTGTATCTTGGTGAAAAAATGGGACAAAGTTAGGAAAAAATAAGAAAATTTCATAACTTAGAAAATTTCTAAGTTATGAATTTTTTTCCATTTTAAACCCTAATTTGCATTTTTGGGTTTCTTGATGAACAAGTTTCATAATTTGTCATGTCTTGATGAAAAATAACTCTTGGCACTTGATTTTGACCAAAAAGTCAAAGTTTGACTTTTCAGTGTACAGTCAAATTTTGATCAGTTGACTGAAAAATTCATCTGTCAATCCTATGCATTTGAGATCTTTTGAACTTGTTGAATGGGTAAAGACAATGTCATTGAGTCCTTGAATCCATATGTGAGCTTGGTTTGCCATTGGTTAGGTCGAACAGTCAAAAATTGCCTTTGTGTAGTCAAAACCCTAAAAATGACCATTTTGCCCTTTTGGTGATCTGATCAAATTTCTTGTGGAATTGTGATCCAAACTTGATCAAATGGTTCATATGAGTTCATAATGTTGATGTGGGTCAAATTTCATGAGGTTTGACTGTCAATTGGCCACAATTGACTTTTTCCCCAATACAGCTGATTTCTAGGTCAACTGTCCAATTGACTGGGCAAAGATTTGAATCAAGGCTTGAAACTTGGTATGGGTAAACTTGTGAACCTAAAATGAAGTATGAAAGTCAATTTGGGCATTGTAGGTCAAAATATCCATATGCAAACTCAAACCCTAATTTGGGTCAACAGTGCAAGGAGGGGTCTTGAGCAGAGCAAACCCTAACTTGATCTTGAGTTCCAAGAGTCTTGTGATGAGAAAATGTTGGTGAAATGAGAGGGCAAATTTTGGGGTACAACAGTTGCCCCTGTTCAATCTTTTTGAACCTGAAGAGTTAGATTGGCAAGTTTGCCTTTCGCGACTCGAAGGTAAAAGGGGATTGGACACTAGAGTGCCCGTAAATTTGCACTCGTCAAGACATAGATGCGGGAATGGGCTTAAAGATGCCATTTGGGGAAGGTAGAATCTTGATGGAGATGGGCTTAAAAGATGCCATCCAGGAATGTTTGTTGAATTGTAATTTTGTAAGTTGAAAGAAGGAACCTGTGTAGGGTTGCCTGATGATGAGTCCGTGTAAAACTGCATCTTGGAAGGAAGGAACCTGTGTAGGGTTGACCGATGATGAGTCCGTGTGAAACTGCATCTTGGAAGGAAGGAACCTGTGTAGGGTTGATTGATGATGAGTCCGTGTAAAACTGCATCTGGAATTGAGAAGGAACCGGTGTAGGGTTGCTTTATGATGAGTTCGTGTAAAACTGCATCTAGAATTGAGAAGGAACCGGTGTAGGGTTGCTTTATGATGAGTTCGTGTAAAACTGCATCTGAATTTCAGAAGGAACCGGTGTAGGGTTGCTTTATGATGAGTCCGTGTAAAACTGCATCTGAATTTGAGAAGGAACCGGTGTAGGGTTTCCTGATGATGAGTCCGTGTAAAACTGCATCTGAATTTGAGAAGGAACCGGTGTAGGGTTGCTTTATGATGAGTCTGTGTAAAACTGCATCTGAATTTGAGAAGGAACCGGTGTAGGGTTGCCTGATGAATAGTCCGTGTAAAACTGCATCTGAATTTGAGAAGGAATCGATGTAGGGTTGCCTGATGATGAGTCCGTGTAAAACTGCATCTGAATTTGAGAAGGAACCGGTGTAGGGTTGCTTGATGATGAGTCCGTGTAAAACTACATCTGGAATTGAGAAGGAACCAATGTAGGGTTGCTTTATGATGGTCAAGTAGATAGTTGTCCTGGTTTGTTACAGGTGTTAATCTGGAACTAAAAAAAAGTTGTTGTCGACCTTTTTGCTGAAAAAGGTAAAATGTTAGTTGAAACACAAAGTTATGTTGCATGAAATGTATGATGCAATATATGTGTTTTGTCAATGCTCATGATTTATGAACGTGATGTATGCGCATGTAGGCTGATGAGCTGTCTTGTTGAGGAAGATAAATTCTGCCAGTGGGAGATAACGGAATCTTCGACTGCTGCCGGGGAAAGTAAATCCTTGACTGCTGTTGGGGAATAAGAATTATGTGGGGAATAGCCATACTGTTGAAGAGTAGCTATCCTGATGGAGAGTAAAACTCAGGATTCTGGAAAAAACTTAATCCTGTCAATCTTCTGAGGTTTCAAGGATGAGAGTCTTCATTCTGTTAAGGGTCAGAAATTGGGAGTATACCAACCTTCTGAGGTTTTAAGGATGAGAATCTTCATTCTTGAGAAAAACAGATTTTTAGGAGCTTCAGTTGTCCGTTATCCTCTTGGTGGCTGTAACTTCTAACAGGTGATGAAGGAAATTTTTGACGACCGTAATTTCCAACAGGTGATGAAGGAAATTTTTGACGACCGTTCAATTTGAAATGTAATTTGTTTTGGAGAATAAATCCTTGACAAATGTTGGGGATTGAAAATCCTTTGACTGCTGGTCAGCTAGAGAGGTGATGAACTTCTCGAGGGTGCTTGAATTTCTTTTCAGAAAGATTTCAGAGAGATTTTATCACTGCCCCTAGTATCAGATGCTTGTGATATTGCCAGGACACTTGGACTGCACGTAACCCTTTGATGAGATTGACGTTTAAATGCCCCAAGTGATGGTGAGGGATACTTGCCCCAGGTTATCCTGCAATTGAGAGATTTCTTGAAATCTTAACTGGACTTCCCTAGGTTCACTGAACTTTGAAAGATTTGTTGAAATCTTGACTGGACTGCCCCAGGTTAACTGAACTTTGAAAGATATGTTGAAACCTTGACTGGACTTCCCCAGGTTAACTGGACAATACCATATAAAATCCCCTTTTGTTGACAAGAGATTTTTGTAACGGAAGTGTCATCCCACTTGAAGTGATTTCATTCACTGAGAGAGCTTTCGTTCCTCCGAACATTCATTGTATGAATTTCTTTGCTGTTTAAACAAGTAAACCATGTGCAAACAACGATATTCAAATAATGCAAAGTTTATGCTTGTCTCGAAGTTTTGAAAAATGCGTTTTTTTTAGCGGAAAACTTTTTATAAGACAAATTCAACATAAGATTTAGGGCAAAGCCTTACAGGAGTCAGGATACCTTTTGTAACAGTATGCTGTCGAACTAACCCATGCTTCAATTAGGACTTTTGAAGGGTTGTAATGTGGCCTGGTTCACGATTTAAGAAACAAAGGATAAAGGCTCAAAGTATATTTGTTCCCACCCGCTCTTCGTGATGTCCTTCAGTCCTAAACTCAGTTAATCGTGCGTCGAACTCTATTCGAGTTTGGAACGACTTTTTGGTGATGGCTCACACCAGTTGAATTTTATGGAAGGCAGTCATCATTTTGCAACATTTTTCATGTTGTTGAGGATTTGTAGCGACCTCGTTCTTTTGATTTGTTATCCCTAACTTTTGCCTGACTGTTCCTGTTTTCGAGATTACAGTCAGCGGGATGCTCCAGCTTTCTTAAGCCTCCTTTGTAGGTTTTGGCTCAGTGGGCTTTTCTCTTTTGAGAGATACTGACTGTCTATGAGATAAGGAACCATCACTGTCTTTTGATTCCCGAGGAATGCTTTTTGATGTCGTTCGTCGTATTACGAACTGAGAGTTTGCGACTTCAATGTGCATCCCTTTTTTTTTGGATTAACTGAGAGACTACCCTGCCCCAGGTTTAAATCAAAGGTTTCGATTTGTTTAAAAACAGAAAACTCCTACTTCTTTGGCTCGAAGGGGTTGAATAGGGATTATCTTCCTTATAACTCCAGTGTTTAGGATTTGAAAGAAACACCTGTACATCATCAGCAAGGTCTGTTCAAAAGCATATTGTATGAGATTATGGTATTATTTCGTCATCCTCCCTCTAAAGGCTCGCAACTTTTTATCAAGAGTTAAATATAAAGAAAGTAGAAAGCATAGTTTAAGAATAGTGAAAATGAATGGATGAGTTCAAGACAAACATATGCAATGCATTAATGAAACAAAGTTTGACATCAACGAATAATTGTTCGAATAAGAAAAGAAATTACAACTTGAAAATTCAAATGGAACAAAAGACATTCTCAATGATTTGGTGTAGGAGCAGCGATCATGCTAGGGTCTCTGGAGGACCAAACTCAATCTCCTTGGCATCAATCAAATTCTGAATCTTGTACTTCAAAGCCCAACAATCGTTAGTATCATGCCCAGGACTGTTAGAATGATAAGCGCAGGTCGCATTAGGATTGTAGTTAGGAGAAGAAGTCTTGGGGTTTGGATGAGGTCCTATCAATGCAATCAGATTCATCTTCAACAAGTGTTGCAGCGCTTGAGACAGCGGCATGTTGATGTTGGTGAACTGTCTTTTAGGCTCGTCTGGCCTTTGTTGATTTCCCTTTTGCTATTGTCGGCGTGACGTAGAACCAGAGATCAGGACTGCCCCTACATGCTGGTCATGGTGACTCTTTTGAATGTGCATAACATTGGACTCTTTCTTCCCACTGTAAGGCTTTTTCTAAGCATCAGAGGGTGTAGCTTCTTGAATCTTTCCACTTTTGATGCCAGCTTTGACCCTTTCGCCGGTCAGTATTAGCTCGATGAATCCGGCTGAAGAGCTTCCGATCAAGTGTTTGAAGAAAGGCCCTGTCAATGTTCCCATGAAGATGTCAATCAGCTCTCTGTCAGTTAAAGGAGGTTGTACCCTACCAGCCAGATCTCTCCATTTTTGAGCGTATCCTTTGAAGCTCTCGTTGGAACCCATGGTCATGTTCTGCAATTGCACACGAGTTGGTGCAAGATCAACATTGTACTGATACTGTTTGTAAAAAGCAGCAGCTAAATCCTCCCAGGTGTGGATGCGAGAACTCTCCAATTGATAAAACCACTCGAGTTGAGTCCCTACCAGGCTTTCTTGGAAGAAATGGATCCAAACTTTGGATCAGTTGTGTATGGTTGAATCTTGCGGACATAAGACTTTAAGTGCATCTTAGGGCAAGAGACTCCATTGTACAGGGCCAAAGTAGGGACTTTGAACTTTGGCGGGATGACTAATCCAGAAACCAAACCCATGTCTCCTAAATCCAAGCCAGGTATTTGTTGAATCTCCATAGCAATGAGGCGATCCTCCAACTGTTTGTACTTGTCATCAGCGGGAGGGTATTGTTCCTCGGAGTAGTCAACTTCAACTTCATCAATCTCCAAATTGTGGTCTTCTTCAAGACTATCCCCTATGTTGGATGTAGTTGAAAGATCTAGGGTTTTAGGTCTTCTTCTCAAGTTCAGGATGCTCGCTGCCTTCTTGGACTTCTTCTTCTTGTCTTTGAGAAGGAGAGCTTTCAGATCCTCCTGCCCTTTACCCATAGCCAGAAGCATTCGTTGGAACTGAGCGTTTTGAGCTTGGAGATCTTTCACCGTTTGTTCTATATCCATCTTACTGAAATAAACAATAGGAAGATAAGAAGACCTGTATGGGAGAAACCTGTCATGATGTAATGCATGATATGTGGATGCATGTTTTCAAGGATCTCGTGGGGTAAACACAAGAAAATGCTAGAGGTTGAATTTTGATCAACATCTTCGATTGGAGAACTTTGTAATGGTGGATGTCTTTCCACAAGAATCAAGCTCACCATGTCTAGTGGGCCATAGCCCCTGATTCAAGTTGTTGCACTTGATCTTTGATGGCGTTTGTTTATAGGAAAATGAAACCTCTTACCCTTTGGTAGACGTCCGGTTCAACGTGACCCTGCATCAAAAAACCCTCGAGATCCTTGAAATGGTTATTGTAAATGCTATGGTATGATGTTATGATGTTATGTACATGTATGAAAAAACAAGTAAGTGTATATACAGGTGATCATATTCACACAAAGCAAACAAGTCCTTAGGTTTAGGCTTGCATGGGGTTTGTAGGTAAGTACCCTCTTGAAGTTAGTCGGCTCAACCTGTCCTAAAATAGAAACCGGGTTCTAAGGAGCTCAATATCATTGGATTATTTTCTATGTTCATTGTTTTGGTTTAGCCACTTAACTGGCGACCAAAATATTCCAAGAAAACAATCCTCAATGAGTGTAGTATCGAGTATCTACTACCTTCGGACTGCACCAAAATCGGTCATCTCACTACCCCTAAAAAGGCCAAGATGGTCAAGTAAGGTTCTAAGAGTTCGTTAGTGCTTCATGACATCGCTCAGCGACCCCGTATTCTCCTTGACTACTCAAGGGCTACCGGTACCCACAAATATGTCAGACTAACATAGCTACTGCTTCAACCATGTCGGTATACCCCACACAGTTCCCTCACAGTTTATTGCTATTTACCTAAAAAAGGTGCCCCCAAATCCGGGTGTAGGATTAAACAAACCCAAACAAGGAACCCAAAAAGTAAAGCAATCAAAGAAATCAAAGTAAGCATGTAAAGGTGATCTAAAACCCTAAGGTAACCCCACTTTTAGAAATCTTCCCCAGCAGAGTCGCCAGTTCTGTGATACGGTGGGAGAACTGACTTGGGTTTTGCGTTTTGTGTTCGCAAATGTTTCGGTTTAGCAAGAGTCTCCATCGACTTTTTATTTTATCCTAAGGAAAGGTCAAAAAGCACAGGAAAGACCTTTGAGATGTTTTCTTGGGTTCGGGGAGTAGATTATAGAAAGGGAAGGTATTAACACCCTTTCTATCCATGGTTATCCATGGGCTCTTAGTCACTTGCTTATATCACTTGATTTGCATTTTCAATTGTTTGAAATGGTGCTTTGTGTGTGGTTTTTGAAGATGTTTTGAAAAGAGGCCATTTGTTGTGGCAACCTTTGTAATGATTCTTGTTTGAATGTATACAAAGGTGTTTGTCTTTTTGAAAGGGTTTCAATGTTTTGAAAGTTTGTTTTGAAATTGTGTTGAGATGTGTGTTTTTGAAAAGTAGCAAGGATGTTTTTGCAAGTTTGATCGAGTAACTAAGAGTTGTCTACCCAATTTTTACTCAAAGATCTTTCTTATGTTTTTAACCATTTTAACAGTGTTGTTTCACCATTGTATTTGGTGAACAACCTTGTGTTAGGATGTAAACGGGACAGACGCAGGTCATCGTATAGACCATGATAGCAATAGTGTCGAGTGTCTTTGGCAATTGTAAGGGACTTGATCATTTTGTTTAGGCAACTCCGATAGCGTCATCGAGGGACTATGATCTTTTTGTTTGTTTTTGTTTTGCCAAAGTACTCAACATGCAACCATGGCCCATTTTTGAAGGCAACAAGTGGATGAAACCCTAGGGGTGCAAGTGTGCATTGTGTTTGTTTTTTTCATGCATGTTTATCTTGGATTAGGTCAAGCTATTTGTTGATTGATTTTGCATACAAACCCTAGGTCTAGGCATGGCATAATTGAAAGCTTTTAAATGTGCGAGAATTTAAAGTTCTAGGCTATTACAACATGATTATGGGAAGGGGGTACAAGTTTGAATTGGAGATATTTGACAAGAAATAAATTCTAAGTTATTACAACCATATTGAATGTGCAAGTTAATATTTATCATTCAAATAAATACAATTAAGTAAATATCAAAATGAAATGTATTATGCAAAAAGGATTGTTTATGTATGTGAAAAGGGTATTTTTATTGTGAAATAAAAATAAAATAAAAAAAGTCAAGTATTAATTATTTTGGTCATTTAGGGGAATTTTTTTTATTAATAACCATGTATTAAAAAAATATTTCGTAAATAACCGGGTTTCGGAAAAAATTACGCAAATAACCATGTTTGAGATGGCTCCACAAAGGAGGAGCCATCTCAATTGGCGCATGCACCTCTTTTTTAAGGGAGGCGCCATCTCACTTGGCGCCTAAGTGCTTAGGGCAAGCCCTAAGCCAAGTGAGATGGCGCCTATGTACAAAATTAGGGCAAACAATTTTTTTTTTATTTTCTTTCCTGTGCGTTGCCTATTAGACAGAGATCCACAAAATGGATTTTTTATTTAAAAAAAAATAATTACATTCAACTGTTTTACAGTAAAAGAACAGTAAAAAAAATGGATACAAAAAATACTGGGAAAAAAGAAGATACATCAGTGATCCCCCGGAACCCGGTAATGACCCCCGGTTCCGCATCCCCGTCCTCGCCTTTCTCTTGCTGGGTGCCGTCGCGTTTCCTGCTGCGGCAAGGTTGATGGACCAGCGAAGTCAATGCGATCCGAATCCATAAAATCAGTAAGATCTCCATTTCTCGAAGATCCGCTCTGGTACAGTCGGTTACCCATACCCTCAAAGTTTGGTCGTGTTGGCGGTGGGTGGGGTTCCATGGTTGGTCCGTAGCATTGGTCGTCTGAGTATGGGGGGTAGAAAGGAAATGGATCTTGGGGTGTTTGGTATTGTGGATGTTGGGTTGTTTGGTGATATGGTGGTTGATGGTAGGTTTGGTCGGCTTGGTCATAATCTTCTGTCATTCCCATATCAGGGCTAAGGCTGGATGTTGAGGGCGCCATATTGGGATATGTGGAAGACTGAAATTGTGTCTGGGGTTTGTGGGTGTGCTGGTATTGGGGTTGGTATTGTGGTTGGGTTTGAGGCATATCCTGGTATTGGTAGTTTGGTGGTGATTGTGGTTGGTAGTACGGCATTTGATTGTAGTTGTGTTGTGGTGGGGAATGTGGTTGTGTGTTTGTTGGTCTGTTTCTTCTTGGGGGTTGGTTTGAGGTTGATGGATTTTGGGTTTGTTGATGGGGAATCGAGGGTTGTGCCCATTGTGTGCGTGGGTCAACCAAGTACCTCGGATGAGACACTTGCATTTCTGGGTTACTAACCGACCTGTACCACGACATATATTGATCAGTGTGTCGCATGTTACCTTGAGTAAGGAAAACCGAGGATTGCGAGATGTAGCGGTGACGCCTTTGCCACATTTTACACCATTCCGGAGCGAAGTCTTTCCAGTTGGTAAGACCCCACTGGGCGTCGACCCTTTTTAGATGCCAGGGGGACAAATCTGTTGGATCACTTGGTATCTCTTGATGCATTCCGAACTGCATCTTCACACGGTCGCTGTGGTGCATCTCCACAATGTTGAACCGAATGAGTGCAGTCTTTGCAGTCCAAGTTGTTGCATCCTCTGGGTTTGGAGAATGGCCCAAACCCAAATATGGTCTCCAGACGAACTGCGATAAAATTTAAATGAGGTTAGCGCAAAAGTAATGTATATATAATTAAAATGAACAAAAGTGAAAAGCTACGATGTACGTCATCTGGGCCTAAGTGATCCAACAGATTCCGGTAGAGTGCGACATTGAATCTTGGATTCTTGCCGTAATCCATACCCCTCACGCAGTACCTAAAGGAAATGAGAAACATGTTATTTTTAGCATATATTTTGGAAAGATCAGAATATTTATAAATGCTATAACTTAATGACTTACTTTGTTGCGTACGGGAAACCAAAAGTGTTGTTGTTGATGGGGTTTAAGGACTCCATCCTCCACCAACCCCAGGCTTGTAGTAAAAATGCGCACCCATAAAATGTACATTTTTCCTTGACTGCGTTTTTGCACAAGGAACTGTACAGGTGGGCTAATACTGCAGAACCCCAACTATATTTTCTAGTTTTTTCAAAATTTGTTAGTAAATGTAAGTACATGAAATTTACACTATTTCCCGTACTTTCGGGAAATAAAAATGTACCAAAAAGTATCATAAGATACGTTCTGGCTTTTACTACTCGGTCATTCTCTGAGGAATTTTCATTTAATTCCATACTTGCATAATGCCGTTTCAGGTCAGTGAGTAGTATTCCCTGCCCTCTTGCTCCACCACCTTCTACCATATCCCTACCCAACAGTTCTTCACACTGTGAGTTGGGTTGTTGAACCGACCCGTTCACCGCTTTACCGTCGATAGGGAGGCCCAGTAGCATGTACACATCCTCGAGAGTGATGGTACATTCACCTATTGGTAGGTGAAATGTATGGGTCTCCGGTCTCCACCTCTCCAACATTGCAAGAATGAATTTTGAGTCAATGGTGCAGTTGGAGATCTTTATTACATGTCCAAAACCTGCATATTCCAGATAAGGGACGATAAATGGGTCCGGAGCCAGGTAGTTGTGCGAACGGATTCTGAATCTTTTTATATCCTGAGATCATAATTAAACAAGTGTAAGATTAATTAAGATGAACAACACGTTATTTGAAGTATGAAAAATGTATAACCAAAGAAGAGACTTACAAATGCAACAATGTTTTCCCTTGTGCCTCTGTGAGTATCGCCCATTGTTAGAAGATCCATTGTTCAGAATGCTTGTGAGTATGAAAGACTTAGGAAGAAATAGAGAGTATGATGGACTTAAGAAATATTTCGTAGCAAAGAGTGAGAGTTGTGTGGGTGTGAGAGATGTTTCATAAGGTATGTATTTATAGGCAAATAAGTTTGATGTAGTGGTTGCTTGTGCTTGCATGCCTGCGATGTGTCACATTTGCATGCTTAGGGTGTTACACATATGCATGCATGCATTTACAAAAAATGTAAGGTGTCACTCTTGCAGGCTAGGTGGCAGCCCATGCATGTATCACGATTGGACAGTAAGGGAGGCGCCATCTGACTTGGCGAAAGAGTACAAAAATGAATGGTGTCGCCACCCCATTTGGCGAATAAGAGGTGTCACTTGTTACAGCATTGGCTCAGGTTACGTGACAGCCTTTGGGATTCCTTTCTTTGTTGCATGCAAGGCCATTGGAGTTGATGGGTGGAGTCTTACACAAAACATTTATGTGTGCAGAATAGGGCCAGGATAGGTGGCAGGCTAGGTGGCTTCATAAGCCCATGCATGTATCACGATTGGACAATAAGGGAGGCGCCATCTGACTTGGCGAAAGAGTACAAAAATGAATGGTGTCGCCACCCCATTTGGCGAATAAGAGGTGTCACTTGTTACAGCATTGGCTCAGGCTACGTGACAGCCTTTGGGATTCCTTTCTTTGTTGCATGCAAGGCCATTGGAGTTGATGGGTGGAGTCTTACACAATACATTTATGTGTGCAGAATAGGGCCAGGATAGGTGGCAGGCTAGGTGGCTTCATAAGCCCATGCATGTATCACGATTGGACAGTAAGGGAGGCGCCATCTGACTTGGCGAAAGAGTACAAAAATGAATGGTGTCGTCACCCCATTTGGCGAATAAGAGGTGTCACTTGTTACAGCATTGGCTCAGGCTACGTGACAGCCTTTGGGATTCCTTTCTTTGTTGCATGCAAGGCCAGAAGCCGGTACATGGATCGATAATATACCGGTCGAAAAGTGGACTAGGTCATACGATAATGGCCAAAGATGGGGGCATATGACAACAAATCTTATTGAATCAATGAATGGGGTATTCAAGGGCATACGAAACCTCCCCATCACTGCCTTGGTGAAATCCACGTATTTTAGGATGGCTGCGTTATTTGCCAAAAGAGGTGAAATGTGGTATGCGGTCTTGCAATCAGGACAACTATGGAGTGAAAGCTGTATGAAATACATTAAGGCTGAAAGTGCTAAAGCCAACACTCACATGGTTACACGGTTTGACCGCCATAGCCACAACTTCATTGTGAAAGAGACAATCGACCACAATGAAGGCCTGGCAAGACAAGAATACAGGGTCATTTTACCTTCTCAATGGTGCGATTGTGGCAGGTTTCAAGCTTTTCGTATGCCTTGCTCTCATGTCATTGCCGCTTGTGCTCATACCCATCAAGACGCGCTTCAACTGCTCTCACACGTTTATAAATCTGAAACGTTGCTCACTGTTTACAACAACAACTTTCCTTTGGTGGCAAAACCGGACTATTGGCCTGAATACAACGGCGATATAGTTTGACACAATGACCAAATGCGAAGGAACAAGAAGGGTCGTCCCAAAAGCAGGCGCATCACAACAAAAATGGACGATCTTGACAGGTTGGAAAGAAAGTGTGGTTTATGCCGTCAGGTCGGACACAATCGCAAAAACTGTCCGAATCGGGCGTCTGGCTCGACCACATAAATTTTGTAATACAATAAATCTTTTCAATATTTGTGTTGTAAACATTATGGGTTTTCCGTTAATAAAACTGTTAACACAATTTAAGAAATTCAATATAGGAAATTAGGAAATTACATTAGGGTTTTCGCGTACAACAATGATTAACGATATTCAATCTAGGAAATTACAACTGTTAACACAATTTCATCTGACCCATGCATCATCAGCATTACATCACTGTCTGTTTTGACTTCCTCCAACCACACATTAGGTCTTCCTGTCGCATGCGAGGTTGTTGTTCGTTTTCGCTGGATCCTTCGAATTTTTTCCCCCTCCGCGATGTCTCCATCTAGCCACCGCATCAACTCCCGCTTCAGACGCTCCATGGAGTGAATGTGCCAGAATTTCATTTTCATCGCAGGTTTCGTGGCGGAGAATATAACGTAACCATCTCTGTTAAAAATCATAGGCGACGTCATTACGTAAATAAGGGAGTACAAAATAAAAATACAGTGCGAGAAAGTGTGAGAAATTTCAAAGAAACGGACGAATTATTTATAAAACAGCAAAAAACCCTAGTTTTGCCCTAGGCGCCAAGTGAGATGGCGCCTCCTCTCATTTTTAAGGAGCATGCGCCATCTCACTTGGCTAAAAGACAAGGGAGGCGCCAATTGAGATGGCGCCTAGGGCAAAACCCTAGGTGCATGCGCCAATTGAGATGGCTCCTCCTTTGTGGAGCCATCTGAAACATGGTTATTTGCGTAATTTTTTCCGAAACCCGGTTATTTGCGAAATATTTTTTTAATACATGGTTATTAATAAAAAAAATTCCATTTAGGGCAAAACCCTAATTTTTGAATAAATAGTAATATTTATTAATTATATACAATGTATATTAATTTATACAAAAAAAATAAAAAGTATATTGTAAAAGAAAAGTATTTTTTGTGTCAAATATTAATAAAAATAAAATGTATTATTTTGTCCTAATTATCTAATAAAATATAAGTGTGTATATATATATATATATATATATATATATATATATATATATATATATATATATATATATATATATATATATATATATATATATATATATATATATATATATATATATATATATATATATATATATATATATATATATATATATATATATATATATATATATATATATATATATATATATATATATATATATATATATATATATATATATATATATTAAACCTATTAAATGTACAAAGATAAAATATTAATTATTTACAAAATGGATATTTTTCAAGAAAATGTTTTTGAATGTAACTAAAAATAACAAATAAAAAATAAATATATTTTTTGTATTATTTTTAAGTTTTATTAAAAGAAGAAAAGGTTTATTTTTACATATATGCATAATAAAGTAAATAAATATCAAATAAATATGAAAAAAAATGTGGAAAATTATTTTTGGTATTTTTTTATGTTTGAACAAAAAATATAAAGTCAGAATAAAAAGGAAAAACATAAAAATGTCAAATATTTAATCAAATGGGCCAGGGGGGTGCAAACTGAAAAAAAGGGTGCCAAAAGCAAGGATGACTCAGGCCCAGCCCAAGCCATCATCTTCAACCTCCAGCTTCTGTTTGAAACAAACGCGCACGCCTCTTGTTCAAAATGCCAACTCCTGATTCTTTGATTTTTTGATAAAACTCATAACATAAACATTGTAGAGCATCAAATAACGAATTCAAACATGTAAAAAACTTGGATTAACTCTTAAAGACCATAGAGAATTTCTCTGGCCCTAATTTTTAACCTAACTTTTTTCACATGTTCATGGCTGAAATTCTCATAGCACGCTTAACATAAATTAAAACTGATCACATGTATGGCTTCAGGGCTATGAGTAGGACATGTTTCATTCACAAACCTAAAGCTAAATGTTCCTAAATAGAGAGATAGGAAGTGAACAAAAACCTGTTTCAGCTTGACTCGAGTAGAGCAATGTAACAACCTTCAATGGAGTTTGAGCTTCTATTGAGCTTGCCTGAGGTCCAAGGAAGCTTCTCCAATACCTGGCTTGCTTTGAAACACCTTGTATCGTGCTGTAGAAGTCCACCTCCAAAGCTTTGAAATAAAAATGGAAAGTGAGGTTAGAGGTGTTACAGCTTGCAATGGAGGATCAGGATAGCTCAGGTGGATTGATTAGAAGGTATTTGAACAGGCTTGGGCAAAAACGCACGAGTGGATAGTGTTATGGAACTCAAATTGCAGGGAGTGCCCTGTTTTGCAGCAAACAGTGGTTTTGTGTATTAGGAGGTATGAGGGATCGATGAGTCGTGCCTTAGGTCTGTTTTGGTGTATGGAACTTTTTCACAAAGTTTGCTTAAGCTTGTGTTAACAGGAATGATATATGGTATGTGTTTTTGCAATCTTTCTTCTACTTGAAGCAAGAAAGTGTAAGTGTGAATACAGGCCTGTACAATTCCCTCCAGTATGCTGCAACTTTTGCTCTTGGTAACTGGAATTTGTGGACTCAATCTTGCCTCAAAGATCTGGCCCCATGTCTCAAGGATTCATTTTTGACATAAAGGGACATTAGGCCAAAAATGGGAACTTTGCTTTTTCTAATTAGGGATTAGTTTAGCATGTAATGCCCAAATGGCCAAGATAACATCTTAATTCAATGGTTAAGCATTAAATTATGAAGTGTAAGTTGGTTTTGAGGCCTGCAAGCTAGCATAAAACAAGCTGATTTTAAAATGCAATTTGCTATGAACATGTATTGGTCATGAATAAAAGTGAGTTTTGGCCAACTTTGTGAATTCGATTCTCTCTAACCACAATGGTGTTTGAGGAGTTCTTGGACAATTTGGAAAGCTTGGAACATGTACTACAATCCATCTTTGTAATGAAACTTGATACTCCAAGTGGAACCATGTGAAAAATGGCCAAGAAGATGGGTCAAAATCCTGCCTAGATTAGGATAAATTTCTTCTAAGTTAAAAGTTTTTTGGTACCCTTGTTCCAAAAATCATAACTTGAGATACATGATTCTTTTGTGAAAACTTTGTGAACCAAAGTTGTAGACTTTGTGATGGACTACAACTTTCATGTTTCAAGTTTTGTTTGAATCCATTTGTATCTTGGTGAAAAAATGGGACAAAGTTAGGAAAAAATAAGAAAATTTCATAACTTAGAAAATTTCTAAGTTATGAATTTTTTTCATTTTAAACCCTAATTTGCATTTTTGGGTTTCTTGATGAAAAAGTTTCATAATTTGTCATGTCTTGATGAAAAATAACTCTTGGCACTTGATTTTGACCAAAAAGTCAAAGTTTGACTTTTCAGTGTACAATCAAATTTTGATCAGTTGATTGAAAAATTCATCTGTCAATCCTATGCATTTGAGATCTTTTGAACTTGTTGAATGGGTCAAGACAATGTCATTGAGTCCTTGAATCCATATGTGAGCTTGGTTTGCCATTGGTTAGGTCAAACAGTCAAAAATTGCCTTTGTGTAGTCAAAACCCTAAAAATGACCATTTTGCCCTTTTGGTGATCTGATCAAATTTCTTGTGGAATTGTGATCCAAACTTGATCAAATGGTTCATATGAGTTCATAATGTTGATGTGGGTCAAATTTCATGAGGTTTGACTGTCAATTGGCCACAGTTGACTTTTTCCCCAATACAACTGATTTCTAGGTCAACTGTCCAATTGACTGGGCAAAGATTTGAATCAAGGCTTGAAACTTGGTATGGGCAAACTTGTGAACCCAACATGAAGTATGAAAGTAAATTTGGGCATTGTAGGTCAAAATATCCTTATGCAAACTCAAACCCTAATTTGGGTCAACAGTGCATGGAGGGGTCTTGAGTAGAGCAAACCCTAACTTGATCTTGAGTTCCAAGAGTCTTGTGATGAGAAAATGTTGGTGAAATGAGAGGGAAAATTTTGGGGTACAACAAAAGGCTTCTTAGCAAAGTTCCTGTTTGAGAAAGCCCAAAGCTGTTGGAATTCCTTAGACTTGCAAGCTTTTGAGGAAATTGTGGCTCTTCTTATCTATGGGATGGTCTTGTTTCCCAATCCTGACCAACTCATAGATGTGAGTGCCGTCAAAATCTTCATGTCACGCAATCCGGTGCCTACATTGCTAGGTGATATCCTACACTCTTTTCACACTCGCACAATGAGGAAAAGAGGTGTCCTTATGTGTTGCACTCCTCTCCTGGCAAGATGGTTTATTTCTTATCTTCCCCAATTAGTCTTAAAGAATGAGCAAGGATTAAGGTGGTCACAAAGGTTAATGACGCTCAAACATTCAGATATTCATTGGTGCTCTCGATCCAAAGAGAATGTTATCATTGTTGACCATTGTGGAGAGTTCCCTAATGTCCCTCTACTTAGCATTAGGGGAGGCATCACCTACAACCCGTGCTTAGCTCTAAGACAGTTTGGTTATGCCCGAAGGGATGGCCCGCATGAGATGCTGATTCAAGGCTTGGTATTCGACTACGACAACGACGATCAAAATCTTCGCTAGAGATTCATCCGAGCATGGAGGATGCTAAAAAAGGTGGATAGCAAGACTTTGGGACACAAGAATTCCATACCCCTTGAGCCTTACCTCAAGTGGGTACGAACCCGCGCCCAAAGTCTTATGATGCCTTATCCTTCCGTTCTTCCAGTGATCATTGAGCCTGTTAAGGAGGGAGAAGTTCCATACACTATCCTACATCCTGACATGCCCACATCTCTTGAAGACCTACAAAGGGATTGGATACAACTCAAGGGAGAGCGAGATTCTTTCGAAGCCCAATTCTATGCAAGCGAGAAGAAGGTTTTGGAACTCACTAGGCTACTTCATGAGGAGTAGAATCTAAATGCCTACAACGCACCAAAGAGGATGCAGACTACTTTTTTATCTTAGAGTTTTGTATTATTTATCCCAAGGGGCATTGATGTACTCAAACTCTATCTTATTAATATAACGTGTGTTTCTTTTTGTCTAAAACAAACTTGAATCTTTAAAATCCTTGAAAACATTGCATGTGTACATATCATTCATCATAACATAATCAGGTCTTTTGCAACAAGTTTCCTCATCTCTCTACTGTTTATTTCAGTAAGATGGATCTCGAACAGACAATCAAAGATCTTCAAGTTAAAAACACACAGTTTCAATAGTTACTCATGACCCTAGCCAAGGGGAAAGATGAGTTGAAGACTCTATTAGCTGAAGAAAGAAAGAAGAAAACAAAGAAAGCCACTGGAGTTTTGAACATTGGGAGAAGGTTTCAGGGACAGACTAGAAGAACCTTGAATTTTGCAACCACTTCCAGGGAAGGAGAAGGGAAAGGAAAAGAAACAGCGGTTCCTTCAGAATCCGAAGAGGAGGAAGAAAAGGAAGACTACTCCGAGGAACATTATCCTCCAGCAGATGATAAGTACAAAAATCTTGAAGAGCGTTTAAGCGCTATGGAAATACAAAAGGTGCCAGGTCTAGACTTTGAAGAATTGGGACTAGTGTCGGGAATTGTGATCCCACCGAAGTTCAAAGTGCCGTTGTTTGCAAAATATGATGGGGTGTCATGTCCTAAGATGCACCTCCGATCATATGTGAGAAAGATTCAGCCGCACTCCGCCGATAAAGACATATGGGTGCATTTTTTCCAAGATAGCTTATCTGGAACACAACTCGATTGATTTTACCAATTGGAAAGGGCCGACGTCCATAAATAGGAAGATCTCGCCGCAGCTTTCTATAAGCAATACCAATATAATGCAGATTTGGCGCCTACCCGTACTCAACTTCAGAGTATGGCTATGGCTTCAAATGAGGGTTTCAAGGATTACGCGTAGAAATGGAGGGATCTAGCTGGGAGAGTACAACCCCCTCTGTCTGAAAGAGAGTTGGTGGATATGTTCTTAGGCACTCTATCGGGCCCTTTCTTCAACCATTTGATTGGAAGCTCATCCGCAGGATTTACTGAGTTAATACTAACCGGAGAGAGGGTGGAAGCTGGCATAAAAAGTGGAAAGATTCAAAAGGATTCATCTGCCTCCACAGCTATGATAAATCCTTTCATTAGGAAGAAGGAGGTATTTGTTGTTTATCCATAAAGGAACCAAGGGAGAGATGAACGCCGACCAATGGTAGGAGCTATTATGATCCCAAAGCCTACATCTGACCAACCAAGAAGTAATCAACCGCGGGTGGAAAGGCCAGTCCGAAAATTCCCCAAAATCAATATGACTCTAGCCCAGGTTTTACCACACCTTCTGAAATCCAATTTGGCAATTTTAAAAGAAGCTCTAAAGAACCCCAACACTGCGTCCCCTCATCATCACCCAAATGCCAGATGCGCATATCATTCCGAAAGTCCGGGTCACGACACTAACACCTATTGGGCCCTGAAAAACAAAATTCAAGACCTTATAGACGCAAAAGAGATTGAGTTTGATGCACCCGAGAAGCCAAACGTCATTTTTGCTCCCATGCCTAGACATGGCCATAACACTAATGCTATCAAAGAATATTTGTTTGTTACCAAAGTTGACGAACTCCTGACTCCACTCCCAATCATTAAGATGAACTTGTTGAAAGCTGGTGTATTCCCGGGTTGTAATGAAGACTTCCATCTTTCTTTATCCTCACTAACTGTTTTCCCTTTGTTGAAGACAAGCATTCAACGCTTGATAGACAACCAATAGATTATGTTTGAAAGTGCTCCTGTTTCACCTGTTCCTGTTGAAGACGTTTCAATCATAACCATCTCCTCCAATCCTTCCAGGGTCCCCAAAAGACCCGTTAGGATTACATCGATTCTAAAAACTACTCCTCTTATAATCACAATGCCCGAGCCAGTCCCGTAAGAATCAGACAAAACAATATCGTGGAATTACGGTGGAGACATCTACTACCATGGTATCAAACAAGATGGGCTGACCGCCGAAGAAATGAGCTCCGAAGAATAAGACTCTGGCATTAGAAATATTTCCAGAAGCAGTAAGATTACCCGAAGCGGTAGAATCTTCTCTCCAGAAATTGCCCTTCCAAAGGCAATTTTTGGACCCGTGACTGCTCCGAAGGTTACCTCCGTACCAATAATCATATCTGCAAGTGCTCCTATTGACAAAGACGACACCACCCCTGCTGTCATTCCTACCAAAAATCCTACTGAATCCTACTGCTGAAACTCGAGGAAAAAGTATTCAATAAGAGCCTATCCGGACGAAGGCTCAACCACTAACTATTCCCTAAACCTCCAAAAAGAAAATGGAGGAGATCTTGAGAATAATAAAGAAAAGCGACTACAACGTAGTTGAACAATTGGGGCAAACTCCCTCCAAAATCTCCATGCTGGCATTGTTACTATGCTCAGTGGCACATGTGAAATCTCTGGTGAAGTTCCTAAAGACAGCCAATGTGCCTCAAGAGACATCTGCTGACCAATTTCAAGATTGTGTGTCCAGTTTGACGGTGGACAACGGCCTAGGCTTCTCGGATGCTGATCTGACACCAAGGGGAAGAAAGCACAACGAGGCATTACATGTCTCTATGGAATATAGAGGAACAACTCTGGCCCATGTCTTGGTGGAAACTGGTTCATCTTTGAATTTTTTACCGAAGAAAGCTCTCGACAGACTAGACTGCGAAGGACTGACGTTGAAACCCAGTAACATAGTCGTAAGAGCATTTGATGGATCAAAGAGGATGGTGTACGAGGAGGTGGATATCCTTATAAAATTTGGGACACAGACTTTCAACTCAACCTTCTATGTAATGGACATCCTCCCCTCTTACTCCTGTATGCTAAGGCGGCCATGGATCCATAATGTCGGTGCTGTCACCTCCACACTGCACCAGATGCTGAAATATCCGGTCCATGGAAAGATTATCATTGTCCACGGAGAGGAAGAGTATATGATTAGCCACCTCAATTCTTTTCGGTATGTGGAATTGGACGGCGAGTTCATTGAAACTCCTTTTCAACATTTCGAAGAAGTCTCTCAAGAGGTAGCAATAACCAAGACGGTGTCCCAGATCCCCAAGATCACAAGGCCTCCGCTCCGGATGTCATCTCTGAAGGACGCCAAGGAAGTAGTAGAGGAGGGTGGATGCACCATCTGGGGGAAACTTCCGGATATTCCGTACAAATCTGACAAGTTTGGCTTAGGGTTTACTTCAAGTGCTCAGAAGGCTGTGCGCCATGCTCGTGCTGGAGGGCCACCCTTGAAGATTAGAAACCAAGAGGTCAATGTAGTGGAATATGGTGAAGAGGATTGCAACTTGGAAGATTGGATATTTCCTACTGTCAATGGAGGACTTCGCAATTGGGAAGCCAGAGACTTTGTCCCAATAACTTTCATCCCTCAGTAATTTATCTTTTACATTTCTGTTGGACTTGTAATATTCACAAACAATTCACACATTTAAAACCTTGTGTCTTGCCCGAGGCACAATGGTCCATTTGTAAGGGTTTTTATTTCATCTTCATATGACATTCAATGAACCATGGACGTTTTTCACATACAAACTTTTTGTGCTCATTGTTTTTCTTCTACATTTTATTTTTAAAGATGGATATACCCTTACACACACCCACAATCACAAAATGCAGGTACCCCTCCATTCCGGATCCCATGGGTAACGATAATGCTATGGCCTTTTGTGATTCTGAGGATCTAATCCACCAAGCTGAAGACGAAGGTGAGGAAGATTGTGAAGTACCAGGGGAATTGGCCATACTACTACAACAAGAGGAAAGAGTTATTCAGCCTCATGAGGAATCGGTGGATACAATCAACTTGGGTACCGAGGAGGATAAAAAAGAAATCAAGGTAGGTGCCAATTTGGAGCCTAATGTTAAGGAGCGTCTGATTCAGCTGTTGCATGATTATGTTGAGATCTTTGCCTGGTCATATGAAGACATGCCAGGAATTGATGCAGACATTGTAGTACATCGTCTGCTAACAAGAGAAGACTGTCCACCAGTAAAACAAAAAGTCAGTTGCATGAGGCCTGGCATGTCAGAGAAGATCAAAGAGCAAGTCATGAAACAATTCAATGTTGGATTCTTGGCTGTCACTTCCTATCCCCAATGGGTTGCCAACATTGTTCCCGTGCCTAAAAAGGACGTCAAAGTACGAATATGTATGGACTATAGAGATCTGAATAGGGCCAGCCCTAAAGATGATTTTCCACTCCCCCACATCGATATCCTGGTTGACAATACGGCCCAACATAAAGTGTTTTCCTTCATGGACGGATTCTCAGGTTACAACCAAATCAAAATGGCACCTGAGGACATGGAGAAAACTACATTTGTCACACAGTGGGGCACATTCTGCTACAAGGTGATGCCTTTCAGACTGAAGAATGTTGGGGCAACCTATCAGCGCGCCATGGTAGCTTTGTTTCATGACATGATACATCATGAAATAGAGGTCTACGTAGAAGATATGATAGCTCGATCACAAACAGAAGAAGAGCACTTGGATCACTTGCAAAAGTTATTTGAAAGATTGAAGAAGTATAAGCTAAGATTGAATCCAAACAAGTGCACATTCGGAGTACGGTCCGGTAAACTCCTAGGCTTTGTTGTTAGCAACAAAGGCATTGAGGTCGATCCCGCCAAGGTTAAAGCAATTCAAGAAATGCCTGCTCCTCGTACTGAGAAGGAAGTCAGAGGATTCTTGGGACGCCTGAACTATATTGCCAGATTCATTTCTCACCTAACAGCTACTTGTGAGCCAATCTTCAAACTATTGAAGAAAGATCAAGTAGTCAAATGGAATGATGAATGCCAGACTGCTTTCGACAAAATCAAAGAGTACTTACAAGAGCCTCCTGTTTTGATGCCACCAGTCAAGGGAAGACCACTGATCATGTATCTGACCGTTTTAGAGAACTCAATGGGGTTTGTATTGGAGCAGAATGACGAGTCTGGCCAAAAAGAGCACGCTATTTACTACCTGAGCAAAAAGTTTACCGACTGTGAAACCAGATATTCACAGCTGGAGAAAACTTGTTGTGCTCTGGCATGGGCTGCTCGCCGGCTAAGACAGTATATGCTGAGTCATACTACCTTGTTGATATCTAAGATGGATCCGAGAAAATACATCTTCGAGAAGCCTGCTCTGTCTGGAAGAATAGCTAGATGGCAGATGATCCTAACAGAATATGACATACAATATACTACTCAGAAAGCTATAAAGGGCAGTGTGCTAGCTGATCATCTTGCTCATCAAGCTGTAGAAGATTATCAGTCCATGAAGTTTGAAATCCAGGATGAAGACATCATGACATTAGACAACTGTGAAGAAATCAGACCATATGACGGACATGATCAAGGATCCCGATGGACCATGTTCTTTGATGGGGCATCCAATGCACTTGGTAATGGTATCGGCGCTGTAATCATATCTCCAGAATGGTGTCATACTCCCTTTACTGCCAGACTTTGCTTCAACTGTACAAACAACATGGCTGAGTACGAAGCATGCATCTTTGGTATCAGAGCTGCCATAGACTTGGGAATCAAATCCTTAGATGTATTTGGAGATTCAGCTTTGGTCATCAGTCAGATCAAAGGGGAATGGGACACTAAGAACCCAAATCTTATCCCTTACAAAGAACATGTTTTGATATTGCTACCACATTTTGAGAAGATTACCTTCGAGCATTTCCCGCGAGAATAAAATCAGCTAGCAGACGCTCTAGCCACAATGTCATCTATATTTAAACTTATTTGGGATAACGAGGCTCCCCAGATCACCATCGAACGAATGGATGAACCAACACATTGTCACGAGATTAATACTGAAGAGGTAGTGGACCAGCCTTGGTTTCATGAAGTCAAGAGGTATCTCGAGGCTCAAGAATATCCAGAAGGAGCTTCAATCAATGATAAGAAGTTCTTAAGGAGATTCTCTGCTAAGTTCTTCCTGAGTAATGACATCCTGTACAAACGTAACCATGACTCCATTCTACTTCGGTGTGTGGATAAGGTTGAAGCAGAAAGGATCATGGCTGAATTACATGAAGGAACTTTTGGCACTCACTCCAGTGGGCACACAATGACAAAGAAAATCCTACGGGAAGGCTATTACTGGTCTACCATGGAAGCAGATTGCTATCAACACTCTCGAACCTGCCATAAATGCCAGATTTATGCAGACAAAGTGCATGTACCTCTGGTTCCTCTGAATGTCTTGACGGCTCATTAGCCCTTTGCTATGTGGGGAATTGATATGATTGGGGAGATCAGGCATACAGCCTCCAATGGACACCGCTTCATCCTAGTGGCCATTGACTATTTTACCAAATGGGTCGAAGCAGCTTCCTTCGCTTCCGTTACTAAGATTGTTGTTGCCCGCTTCATCAAACAAAATCTCATTTGCCGGTACGGTATCCCGGAAAGGATCATCACTGAAAATGGTACAAATCTTAACAACACTATGATCACCGCTTTATGCGAGCAATTCAAAACTCAGCATCACAATTCTTCCCCCTATCGGCCAAAGATGAATGGTGTTGTCGAAGTTGCAAATAAGAACATTAAAAATATCATACAAAAGATGACAGTCACATACAAAGACTGACATGAGATGCTACCATTCGCTCTCCACGGGTACCGTACCACAACTCGTACATCAACTGGGGCAACACCCTATTCTTTGGTTTATGGCATGGAGGCTGTCTTGCCTATTGAGGTTCAGATCCTATCTCTAAGGATTATGAAGGATGCAGGTTTGAGTGAAGACGATTGGATCCAGACTCGACTTGATCAACTGAACTTAATTGATGAAAAGAGACTTACTACTATTTGCCATGGTCAAATGTATCAAAAACGGATGATCAAGGCTTTCAACAAGAAAGTCAGACGCCAAGTATATCAAGTTGGGGATCTGGTGATCAAACGTATCATTTTGCTGCAAAGTGATCCCAGGGGAAAATGGACTCCTACCTATGAAGGACCATTTGTAATCAAGAACATATTCTCCGGTGGGGCAATGATCTTGACCACCATGGATGGCGATGACCTGCCACACCCTGCGAATGCGGATATAGTCAAAAGATACTACGCATAAGAGACCCGCTAGGTTGACACACCTAGGAAAAACAAGGGCATCCCGGCGAACCAAAAAGGTTCGGGCAAAAATTAGGGATAAAAACAAAAAATATCTGCACACCCGACAAGTTGAAAACCCGAAAGGGAGACTTGGGAAAAAAGGGTTTCCCGGTGGACTGAAAACCCGAAAGGGAAGTCTAGGAAAAAATTAGGGAATTAAAGCGTATGACTATGTCCCATCGGATCACTTTACAGAAAACCTTTGACCTCCACTAACAAACTCGGAGTTTCTGATCAATTCAATCATCTTCGGATGAAGCAACAAGTAGACAAGATATTCGGAGATATGAAGGCTATAGCAGAATGGGAACCCCATGGGATTATTGCACATAACTATCTTTCTTTGTATAAACTTTTCATGTCTTAGGGCACCATTATCTTACTAGAATGTTTCTCTCCTTTGTACAAAATACTTATTCAAAGTCAATACAAAGATATCTCTTTGAAAGTGCAAAAACTATTTGTCTTTTCTTTACGATTGTGTTTTTGTTTGCAAAAACGTCCAATGATCCATTGATGAACATATGCATTTGAACATAATTACTGTTTATAAATAAACAAAATGAGAAAGACAATTACTGATAGGTTGAAAGGGAAGGAAAACGTCTCTAGGCTATTCCATAAGAAATCCCCACAGTACGCCGTTTAAATCCCTAGCGGAACAAATTTCAAATTATTAATCCCCAGTAGAAATCATCAAATTCCCCAGTGAAGTCGCCAAGCAAATATTATAAGCAGCACATGGCGTTTCCCTCGCAACAGAATTTACTTCTCTCAACAAGAGTCCGTCAGTACTTCAACTTCAAGACATCAGGAATTCACATATCCTCATCAGCGTTCAAGGATTTATTTTCCTCAATCAAGCGGCAATACATCAATCAGCTTACATGCACATACATTACATCCACATATCATAAACATTGATATAGCAAATACATTGCATCATACATTTCATACAATATAACTTTGTTTCAACTAACATTTTACCCTTTTCAGGATAAGATTAAACAACTACCATTAACAATATGCAATCAGATACAGTTCAGATACGCTCCAGACACAGACGCCATTCTGTTACTCATTCAAATTACAACTTCAGATACAGTACGGATACGCTCCAGACATGGACGCCATTCTGTTACTCACTCAGATTACAACTTCAGATACAGTACGGATACGCTCAAGACACAGACGCCATTCTGTTACTCATTCAGATTACAACTTCAGATACAGTACAGATACGCTCCAGACACGGATGCCATTCTAATACTCATTCAGATTTCAAATTCAGATACAGTTCAGATACGCTCCAGACACGGATGCCATTCTGATACTCATTCAAATCCAGACTTCAGATACAGTACAAATATGCTCCAGACATGGATGCCATCCTGATACTCATTCAGATTCAACTTTCAGATACAGTTCAGACACGCTCTAGACACTGACGCAATTCTGATACTCATTCTTTCAGCTTACAACTTACAATTCAACAAACATTTTTGGATGGCATCTACAACCCAATCTCCAAAAAGATTCTATCACTTCTCCAAATGTCATGTTTAAGCGCATTCCCTCAACTACACATCATCGAGTGCAAATTTATGGGCACTCTAGTGTCCAATCATCTTTCACCTTCAAGTCATGAATGGCAAAGCTCGCCAATCTAACTCTTTAGGTTTAAGAAGATTGAACAGGGGAAGATGTTGTACCCCAAAATTTTCCCTCTCATTTATCAAGATTATTCTCACAAGATCTCTTTGACCCAAGACTAGATTAGGGTTTGGTCAGCTCAAGACATCTCATCTTACACTGTTGACCCAAAATTAGGGTTTGAGTTTGCACAAGTATTATTGGACTATAAATGCTTCATATGACTTTCAAACATCATTATAAATCCCTAAGATTACTCATGACAAGTTTCAAGCCTTGAAACACATTGTTGATCAGTCAATTGGATAATTGACCTAAAAATCAACTGTATTGGGAAAAAAGTCAACCATGGCCAATTAATAGTCAAACTCCATAATTTTTTATCCACATCAACATTATAAACTTTTATGTATCATTTAATCAAGTTTGGATTAAAATTCCTCAAGAAATTTGATCAAATCATCAAAAGGGAAAAATGGGTCAAAATTAGGGTTTTGACTGAGGAAGGATAATTTCTGATTTTTTGACCTAGAAAATTACCAATTGAGTTAAATAATGATTCCAAGGATTCAATTGCATCATATTGACCTAATTACATGGTTCAAAACATTTCAATTTCATTGATAGACAGATGAAATTTGCAGTCAACTGATCAAAAGTCAACTGTATACTGAAAAGTCAAACTTTGACTTTTTAGTCAAAATCAAGTGCCAAGGATCATAATTCATCAAAACATGTCAAAATGTGAAACTTGTTTATCAAGGAATCAAATATTAAATATTTGATTTCAAAATTGGAAATTTTCTTAACTTAGAAATTTTTCTAAGTATAGAAAATTTCTTATTTTTTCTCAACTTTAAGCCATTTTTTCACCATGATACACGATGATTCAAGGAAAGTTCCCAACATGAAAGTTGTATACCTCCATGAAATCTACAACTTTGATTCACACACTTTTCCATAAACATGCTTGTATCTCAAGATATAATTTTATGAATACATGCTCATGAACTAGATAACTTAGTGAAATTTTGCCCTAATTTAGGAAGGTTTTGGACCCAACTTCATGGCAATTTTACACCAAGTTCCAAGAGGAGTCTTTAAATGAATTTCAAAGACTAGTTATAGAGCACATTGAAAGCTTTCCAAATTGTCCAAGAACTCCTCAAGATCATTTTTGAGTAGGGAGAATCGAAGAGATGAAGTTGGCAATTTCTCACTTTAAATTCAAGCCATTTCATGAAGAACAAAATTCAAATTTGAATCTATGCTGCCTAATTCATGCTTTACAGGTCCCTAACTTGTTTCTAACTTCACAATTTAATGATTACTCATTTGAAAAAGCTTTAATTCAAGCTCAAGAGCCTTTGTCCAAGTTGTAATTCCATAAATGGCATAAAGTAGCCATTGCCATTTTGAAAAAGCTTCACTTTTGCAACTTCCCAATTCTTGAGCCTTGGACCTGTCTTCTCTGCACACACAAGTCTTATAGGCCTAAAGTAAATTGTACAAAGCTTATACCAACCCCAAGCAGGCCAGTACAAGCATGTGAAGATTTGTCTCTTCACTTTGCTTCAAAAGCAAGAAAGTGTGCCAAAAGGCTAGAACTCACAAATCTGTTGGAGAGCTGACTTGAAACCTATCCCATACTAATACACAAACACAGTACCACTAGAAACACGATTGCTAGAGGCCTGAAACATTAAAACACTCTATATCATCAAAAAAACTGTCAAAGCTTGCAGTTTTTGCATAAGCATAGCAATCCATCATTTGGCTCGTGCGCTTCAAGTTTTAACCATCAAAACACTTTACCTACTTCATATCTAAGAGATCCAGACCATCATCCCTGCACTGGAACACCTCCTTCTTCATCTACCATTTTTATTTTCAAAGCTTGCAGGTTGACTTGGATAGAGAGTTCCAGGCACTTCCAAAGCAAGGCAAGGGTTGGAACACACTCAGGGAGGTTCAACCAAGCTCAAGCAATCATCAGACCTTCATAAATCTCACTCAAACTCCATTCACGATTTCAACTGAAAGAGGTAAGAATCTCAACTTCTATCTCTTCATATAGGTATCCATTGGCCACAATTTTTGAATAAAGAATGTAGACCTCATTGCTACGAAGCTGTACACACACACATATATATATATATATATATATATATATATATATATATATATATATATATATATATATATATATATATATATATATATATATATATATCTTGCATTTATTTGGCCTGAGTTGAGAGAATTTTGAACTTGAAGTTCTTGGAAAAATTAGGTTTAAATTTAGGGCTTTTAAAATTAATTTTGATCTTTGATTGTTAGCTTACATGATTTATATGGTTAGAATCTTGAGACAAAATGCTACAACATTCATGTTATCAGTTTCCATTTTTATTGAGAGATGAGAAAGTTACAGAGCTCCTGGCCAACTTGAGGAAGAAGATGAAGTACAAGGCAAGGGCTTTGTTTGTGTTATGTTGTTTTTGTTTCACATAAATCAACGGATGTATAGCCACCCCAGTGGCAAGGTAGCGCGCTGGTAAGGCCCAGGTCATGGGTTCGAACCTTTTGTTTTTTTCACATTTTTCCATTTCCATTTTTTTGCTGTTTTGCAGATTGGGCTTGTTTCCTTGGGCTTTAGTTGTTTTGCTAACATATTACTCCCTGTCTCCTTACAGCACCCCTGGCCCATACTTTTACTTATTTGTTTTATTTTATTTTATTTTTTGTTTTATTAAATATTTTCTTAAATATATAAAATCATGAAAAATATAAAATATGATAATTTTGCATTTTGTTTATTTTATTTTATTTTCACATTAAAAAAATATTTTTATTAAACTATATATTAATTTTTTTCTTGAATAAACTTGTAAACATAAATAAAATAGGTTTAGTTTAATTTGTTTTATTTTCTTTTCATTACATACTTGTAAATATTTATTTTGGCATATATAAAAAACTAAATATTTTCATAAAATATTATTTATTATTTTTAATACAAAAAATACCTAAAAATAATACATAAGAACTTTATTTTCTTTTAAACTAGAAATTAGGGTTAACTTTGTTTTTTTTAAGAACTAATTTCTTTTCCTTATATCTTTAGGATTAGGTTAAAATTCCTTTTCACATAAAAAAATAAAACAAAATCATTTCTTGCATATACATAATATCGCATATTTAAATATTGTATTTGTTTATTCCAATATTCGTACAAATTCGATTTGGTTGTAATAGCTTATTTAGATTTACATTCTTGAAAATCCTCATTCAAATTTGTATTCCCCCCTCCCATAAATCGTTGTAATAGCTTAGTAATCTTTACATTACGCAATTTACCGCTTTACATACCATGTTAGTAATTAGGGTTTGTATGGCAAGATCAAAATAAAACAAATAGAAAACCTCAAATACAAGACGAACAAAGCATGAAAATAACACACTTGCACACAAGAATCCTTAGGGTTTCTCCACTTGGTTGCCTTATACAAAAATAGCCATATTACACATGCGAAGTATCTTGGCAAAACAAACAAATATAAGATCATAGTCCCTCGATGACGCTATTCTAAGTTACCTTACAAAATGATCTTAGTCCCTCAAAAATGCTAAGATACTTTTCAACATTGCTAATCATGGTTATACGATGACCCACGCCCGTCCCGTTTACATCCAAAGATAGGGTTGCTTACCAAATCAATGGTAAGACAACAATGTCAAAGGAATAGAAAATGAACAAGAAAGACATTTGAGTAGGTAGATTACTTCTAGTTACTTGCTCCATTTCAAAACAACTATCCTTGCTATTTTCCAAAGCAAACGCACACATATTTCAAAAACATCTTACAAACATTGAAAATATTTTCAAAAAGACAAACATCTTTGTATACATTCTTATGAACGAGAATCATTACAAAGATTGCCAAAACAACGACCTCTTTTACAAAATACTTTCAAAACCACACCAAACACAATTTCAAACAACAAAAGCAAGTGATCTAGCAAGTAACTAAGAGCCCATAGAAAACCATGGATGAAAAGGGTGCTAATACCTTCCCTTTTCATAATCTACCCCCCAAACTCAAGAAATAATCTCAAAGGTCTTTCCTGTTCTTTTTCACCTTTCCTTTTGGATAAAAGAAAAGTCGGTGGTGACTCTTGCTAACCGCAACACTTATGATAAAACGCAAAACCCTTAAGTCAGTTCTCCCACCGTATCACAGCCACCACTAAGAGAAAGGGTGAAAACAAATACGTAATATAAGAGATACTTCCTCGACCAAGCACCCAACAACCATCTTCCACCCATGGAGTTTTCTCCATCGGGGATAGCGTTTATTGGATGACCCCCGTACATGATTACCTCACTAAAGGCAAAATCCTCGACGATCCAAAAGAAGCGGCCGTCATCAGGCGAAGGGCCTTCTCGTACGTCTTGGTCGAGGGAAAACTTTATAGAAGAGGATTTTCCATTCCAGTCCTCAAGTGTATCGATCAAAGCAAAGTGGAACGCATACTGCATGAAATCCACGAGGGCATCAGAGTCAGCATGTGGGCGGGAGATCCCTCGCAAGGAAAGCCTTGCATGCATGATACTATTGGCCCACCATGCAACACGATGTAAGAGAACACATGAAGAAATGCGAAAAATGCCAATGGCACATAGACATGTATTTAGCTTCTCCTAGAGAGCTTAAATCCCTCTCCTCTTTCTGACCCTTCGCCTGGTGGGGACTAGACCTCCTCGGCCCATTCGTGGTCGGAACCAATCAGAACAAATATCTAATAGTAGCGGTCAACTACTTCACCAAGTCGATAAAAGTTGAAGCCTTGGCCAAGATCACCGTCCAAAACGTCCTTCGCTTCTACAAAAGAAATATTCTAGCTCGTTTTGGCATCCCACGAGCGATAGTCACCGACAACAGGACCTAATTCACGGACCACACCTTCCATGAATTCGTCACCAAACTTGGCACAACCCAACATTTCGCCTCAGTCGAGCACCCGTAGAAAAATGGCCAAGCCGAGGCCGTCAACAGGGTAATACTTAGAGGCCTCAAGCGAAGGTTGGATGAAACCAATAAATGATGGGTCGAAGAGTTACACAACATGCTCTGGGTGTATCGAACAACTACACATTCGTATACCGGGAGTCTCCATTTCGACTAGCATATGGGACAGAGGCAGTCATCCTCATAGAAATCGAGGAACCTTCCAGGCGAACCGAGGTACCTCTCGACGAGGAGATGAATAACATTGCCCTCAAGGAAGAACTAGATCTAGTGGAAGAAATAAGAACAAGGGCGGCCCTATGAGAGGCCTCGCTCAAACAAAAAATAGCCACGCGCTATGACGCCAAAGTCATTTGTCGAGAGTTCGAGGTTGGCAGCTTTGTCTTAAAGATAAATTGCAAAGACATGCCTCTAGAGGTCTTCAATTGCTCAAGGATGACCAATAATTGACCAGACAAATTCTCCCCCAAGGCACTAAACCTCAAACTAGGGTTTCAATTTCAAGCGAGATGTATGATTCCAAAGGATCCCAAATGTTATCCATTGTCTTAATATGTCCTCAACGTCATCCATGCCAAATTTCATGCCTTGAGCAATAAGTTTTCTCACTCAACTGCTCAAATGTCTAGAAATCAATTGTACTAGGTCAAAAGTCAACTGTGGTCCAAATACAATCAAACTTCAAGATTTTTGGTCAACATGAATATTTTGAAGTATTATCCATCATTTGATCAAGGTTGATCATGATTCCTCAAGAAATACTCCTAACTCATCAAAAGTAAAAAATTGCAAATTAGGGTTTTTATAGGAAAAGTCAACCAAACTTTGACCAGGCATAACTTTCTCATACTTTTTCAAAAAATTTTCCTCCAAAAAACATTTTTGAAGAGAATACAATTACCTAGAACTTCTCTTCATCCCTCAAGTTCAAGAAATTCCTCAATCAAAAGATACAAGCTCAGACATTATAGGTCCTTTCAAAAAGTCAACAAAAACACTTTTTGAGTCAAAGCTGCTTACATGAACATGGAAGATCCAATTAAGGTGAAACCAAAAGGGTTGTTTAGAGGACGTCCTAAGCTCTCTAAAAAGTCCAAAACACACTCATGGGGTTAAAATTGAGAAAGATATGCATTGCTAAAGTTGACCAATTTTATGAAAATGCACAAAAGTTAATGTGAGCAAATTGGATCTTTTGGATAAATGCGCATGGGTTTTGGATATCAAGCATATCTGTTGTACCCAAAAATTTGCCCTTACATAATCTTCAAAGTTTTGACAAGCATCACCTCAAATGGTTCAAAGTCTACTCAAGGGCTACCCAGTCAACCATCCTCCTAAGCCAGTCAAACTAGGGTTTTTGGTTCCTGCAAGGAAGTTGAGGTTTTCAAGGGCTCAATCAAGTCCCATGCTCATACACATTGTCAAGCACCTACATGTCAAGTTTCAAGGCTCACAAGGTCAAGTTGCACAGTCAAAAAAACCTAATTGCTCAACAGTCAATTGTAGGGGCAAAATGGTCATTTGGCAGTCAAAAGTCAAAATTTTTGGTCAACATCTTATTTTGAAGCCACAAACATCATTTGATCAATGCTTGATCATGATTCTCAAAGTATGGCTCAAAAAGTCTCAAGATGCAAAAGTTTCTATTTTTGGACAGTTGAAAAGTCAACTGTAACCTGACTAAGGCATAACTTTTTCATGGTTCATCATAAAAATTCCATCCAATGCTCATCTTGAAGGGGAAGACATTTCCTACAATTCATCTTCACATTCCAAGTCCAAGAAATGCTCTCACAAAAAGTTATCAATTTCAACATTATAGGTCATTTTCAAAAGTCAACAAAAAGGCACTTTAAGTCAAAGACCATAACTTGAGATTGGTAAATCAAAATGACATGGGACCAAAGAAATTGGTTAGAGGACTTCAAGACCTTTCCAAAATGTCAAAGAACATGTTCATAACTTCAAAATTGAGCAAGATATGCATTGGAGAAGTTGGGAAATTTTTGTGAAATGGCCAAAATCATTTATCCTTGAAATTTCATTTTTGACAAGAGGGGCCCACTTTTTCCATTTGAATCAGCTTGGCCATGCTTCCCACGTGTCCCACATTTTATTTCAAATTTTAAAATTAATTTTTTCATTTTTATTTGATTTTATTGGATTTAATTCATTTTAAATCCTTTAAAATCAAATAAAAATCAAGTAGGTTAATTAAGGGGTATATTTGGTCTTGATTAGCTTTGAATCATCATTATACAACATCCCAAATTTGATTCAAGGCCTAATCAAGCAAGAATTCAAAATTGGTACAAAGATGGAAAGTTTGTTAATGGAGGTTTATGGCAAAATCTTATGTATGAATGCAAGGCTTCAAGGCCCTTAATTCCAATTGAAATACATTACATAATGCATATGCAAGTGATCAAAAAAAAAAAAAGAACACAACCTAGAGAACGCTCTAAAACGAAAAAAACAAAAAAATTCCAAAAAAAAAAACCTCATATTCTCTTATGCAAAATCCTGTACGGAGGCCACTCGATAAAAACCCCCACTTTTCTTCTTGTTGCACTGTAAATTCACTTTTCACGTGCAATTTCCCATGAACCAACTTTAACAAAAATCTCATCAACCAAAACAGAAACCTTACACAAGCTCATGTTCATACCGTTGACACAAGCTCAAAACTGATGCAACCACAAATCATCATCCTCTTGACAGCACCACAACAACATCATTGAGTCATGATAAAGCAACACAAAATTCTAACATTTTCAATTTCATTTATTCTATTTAATTTTCTTTTTGATTGTTTGAACTTTATCCATAAAATTCTTTGTGAAGATCAGGACTGGAATTTAGCTCTCTGAATCAGAAACAGAAGAACGAGAAGCGTCCAAATCGCAGTTCCGTCGCACAACCGCGGACTTAACCGCCGCTTCCAGATCCGCTTCTGCCGCGACTTCGTGCTCCCTCCTAAATTGGGTCAACACCCCCATGGTTTGCATCACCTTTCATTTTTCCATTTTTCTTTTCTTCTTTTTATTTTAATTGTTTTTCTTTTGTTTTATTTAATTCACCAAAATTAATCTTAATAATAACACAAAACCAAAAAAATCAGAAATCATTAAAAAATAAAAATATGTTTTATTTAATTTTTTTAATTCTTTAAATAGTTTTTGTAAATAAATTCCAATAAAACAATTAGTTTAAATTTAGGTTTTTAACTTTAATGTCTTTTTCTAAAATAATCATAAAAAAAACATAAAAATTAGGTTATTAGTATCTTTATTCTTTTCTCAATAAATAACTTTTTCTCCTTATTATTATTATTAATTAATTTTGTAAATAAATATGGCATTTAATTAATTAGGATAAATTAGGTTAAAACTTAAACATTTTTTTTAATTAAAAACAAATTTAGAACTAGGCTTTTATTTTAATTTCTAATTTCAATTAACTTTCTTTATTTCATAAAATACCAAAAAAACATAAAAATAATCTCTTTTCTTTATTTAATCATTAATTAATTTATAATATCTATTTAATTTCTTTAAAGGGTCCAACGCCCTCGCACTCTCGATTCTTATTTCTTTTCGCATTTATTTTTATTTCTTTTGTGGATATAATGTATTTGCCCCAAAGCCTTGTAATAGTTAATTAGGCATTTACTTTCTGCATTTTATTTTAAATCGGGTCTTGGTTTAATTTGGCGGTGTAGACCCGCGCCTTGTAATAGCGTAGGACCTTTATTTTCCACATTTTTATTTTCCGCACCCTTTTAACTGCTAATCACATGAAAGAATGAATGCCCAAATAAAATAAAAGCGTAGCTCACCCAATGCATGACAAGACAAACATTAACTGAATACAACACACAAATACACACACCACTCTTAGGGTACGCCTCACTGTTGCCTTGCCCCTCGAAACATGGTCATCGAGTACAGGACGTCTTAGTAAGTCCTTATGTCCATGAACATGGCATAAGGGTAGCTTCTAAGGTGTCCTACTGTCGCTCTGGTGATCACACTGTTGCCTTGCCCCTCGAAACGTGGTCGTCGAGTACAGGACGTCTTAGTGAGTCCTTATGTTCCATTGATCTAGTTGCCTTGAAAAGTTTTCCTCGAAACAAGTTGCCTCGAAACGGTTGCCTCGGAATAAAAAGATCAATGGCATAAGGGTAGCTTCTAAGGTATCTTACTATTGCTCGGTGACCACACTGTCCCTAACCCTCGAATTGACCCGAACACCTCCAACGGTGGTGCTACCTACCTCTCAATGGTGGGATGGCACTACCTTAAGGACATTTACACAGCCTAATTCCTTAGGGTGGGTAGATAACTCGTAGATACTTGCTCTAATTCAAAACAAATCAAAAACTCTTTTCACACCGACACTTTTCAAAAAGCTTTCAAAACAACTTTTCAAACACTCTTGAGGACTGATACAAGAGTCGATCTGAAACTTTCAAAGAAACTTTTTCAAACCCACTCACCTTGAAAAGCAAACAAACATTTTGAAAACACAAGTGAGCAAGTATCTAAGAGCCCATGGATAACCATGGATAGAAAGGGTGCTAACACCTTCCCTTTCTATAAATCTACCTCCCGAACCGAGAACTAATCTCAATAAGGAATTTTTCTGTGCTTTTGTCCTTTCCATTTGGAGAAAATAAAAGACGGTGGCGACTCTTGCTTACCGCGACATTTCACGAACCAGCGTTAAACAGTCAGTTCCGGATCCACCGATCACAGAACTGGCGACTCTGCTGGGGATATCTTTTAAAGTGAGGTGTACCTTAGGACTAAGATCACTGTGTTTTCAATTGCTTTGACTTGTTTGCTTTAAATTGTGGGACTGTCTTGGGAGTTCTATAGATCCTAACCCGGATCTGGGGGATACCTTCTTAGAAAGTAGCAACAAGGCTGTGAGGGAACTGTGCGGGGTATACCGACATGGTTGAAACAGTCTTCTACGTTGATGTGGCACTTTGGTGTGTACCGGTAACCCTTGAGTTCAGTCAAGGAGAGTACGGGGCCTCCATGTGGTGTCGTGAAGCATCAACTGACCTTAGGAACCTTAATTGAACTATCTTGGCCTCTAGTCCATCGGGATGCTCAGGTCCTTCATATGGTCCAGGTTCTTCACAATCTGTAATTAACATGATTTCCTCGTCCGGGAATTCGAATTTCATAGATTGATAGCCGGCCACAGCTTGATGTGACAAATGATCTGCCAGTATACTTCCTTTGATCGCCTTTTGAGTGGTGTATTGAATGTCGTATTCTGTCAAGACCATTTACCATCGGCCTATTCTTCCAGAGAGAGCTGCTTCTCGAATATATATTTGATGGGATCGATTTTAGAGATCAACAAAGTGGTATGGGTCAACATATATTGTCTTAGTCGGAGAGTAGCCCATGCCAAAGCATATCATGTTTTCTCGAGCAAAGAATATCTAGTTTCATAGTTGGTAAACTGTTTGCTAAGGTAGTATATTACATGCTCTTTTCGACCAGACTCGGCATGCTTCCCTAGTACACACCCCATTGAATTCTCTAGCACTATTAGGTACACGATTAAAGGTCTTCCTTCAACTGGTGACATCAGAATCAGAGGTTCTCGTAAGTACTCTTTGATTTTATCAAAGGCTTTTTGATAGTCATTGTTCCATTTTACTGCTTGATCTTTCTTCAACAGCTTGAAGATTGGCTCACAGGTAGCAGTCAAATGAGAAATGAATCGGGCAATGTAATTCAGCCGTCCTAAGAAACCTCTGACCTCTTTCTTATTACAGGGAGCCAAAATTTCTTGAATGGCTTTGACTTTTTCAGGATCAACTTCAATACCTTTACCATTGATGACGGAAACCAAGAGTTTTCTAGACCTCACTCTAAAAGTGAATTTATTCGGATTTATCCTCAGTTTGTACTTCTTTATCCTTTCAAATAGCTTATGCAGATGATCAAGATGTTCTTCTTTAGTTTGTGACATTACTATCATGTCGTCGACGTAGAATTCTATCTCATGATGAATCATGTCGTGAAATAAAGCTGCCATGGCACGCTGATAAGTTGCCCCATCGTTCTTCAACCCAAAAGGAATGGACTTGTAACAGAAAGTACCCCACTGTGTGATGAAGGTAGTTTTCTTCACGTCTTCAGGCGCCATCTTGATCTGGTTATAACCCGAGAAACCATCCATGAAAGAGAATAACTTGTGTTGAGCAGTGTTGTCGACCAAGACATCAATATATGGAAGTGGGGAGTCATCCTTGGGGCTTTCCCTGTTCAGATCCCTGTAATCTATACACATATGTACCTTGCCATATTTCTTTGGTACCGGAACAACATTAGCAACCCATTGAGGATATGATGTCACCACTAAGAACCCTGCATTAAATTGTTTCATAACCTCGTCCTTGATCTTCTATGACATCTCGGGACGCGTGCGATGAACCTTCTGCTTAATCGGAGAATAACCCTCTTTCATTGGTAGTCGATGAACCACAATATTCGTATCGATACCTGTCATGTCTTTGTATGACCAAACAAATACCTCAACATAATCGTGTAACATTTGAATCAATCTGTTCTTGACACCACCCTCTAAGTTGGCGCCTATCTTGACCTCTTTTCTGTCTGTCTCAGAACCCAAGTTTACCACTTCGACCGACTCTTCATATGGTTGGATAGACTTTTCTTCTTGTATTAAGAGTTTGGCAAGTTCTTCAGGTATTTCACAATCTTCCTCACCTTCGTCTTCGGCTTGGTAAATTTAATTTTCAAAGTCATAAGCGAAAATAGCAGAATCGTTATCAACGAGATCCAGAGTGGATGGGGATATGCAATGTAGTGTGTGGGTGTGTATAAGAACACATAGCTATTTGAAAGTGAAATAAAGTAAAAGAAAGACATAGAGCAGAAACTTTGAATGCAAAACGTCCAATGTTTTCATTAAATGAAAATATGACATATGAAATGACAACCCTTAACAAATGGACCATTGTGCCCCGGGAAAAACACATGGTTTAAAGTCATTGTTTTAAAAGAAATTACATAACCAAACTTTTTAAAGAAATAAAAAAAAGAAACAACTATTACTCCTGGATGAAGGAGATAGGGAAAATGTCTTCTGCTTTCCGATTGTTGAGTTTGTTGTCCTTGGTAGCAAAGATCCAGCTTTCGAAATCACAATCACTGTCAGCATCTTCTATAGCATTGACTCCATTATTGCTGATATAGAAAGGAGGTCTTCCATCTTGAGCGTGATGAACAACCCTTTTACCTTCTACAGTAAAGCCCAAACAAAACTTGTTAGATTTGTAGGGGATATCAGGAAGCTGACCCCAAATTATGCAACCACCTTCTTCTATAGTAGCTTTGGCATCTTTCAAAGAATCCATCTTGTGCGGAACCCTGATAGTCTTTAGAATGGAAGAAACATCCTCAATAATAGCAGGGGAAATTACTTTAAAAGCTTGATAGGGAGTCTCGATGAATTCTCCATCCATCTCCATATATCGGAATAAATTTATATGGCTGATCATGTACTCTTCTTCTCCACAGACAGTAACAATCTTCCCTTTCACAGGATACTTTAGTTTTTGGTGCAAGGTGGAGGTAACAACATCTGCCCCATGGATCTAGGGGCTTACAAGTAGATAAGAATAAGTTGGCCGGATATCCATCACATAGAAAGTGGAATCAAATATTTGTGAACCTACTTTGATAGGAAGATCCACTTCTCCATGTACCATTCTTTTGGACCCTTCAAAGGCCCGAACTATAATGTCACTAGGTTTCAGCATGACCCCTACACAATTCAGTCTGTCAAGAGCTCCTTTCGGTAGAACATTCAGGGAAGGGCCAGTATCAACTAATACATGAGCCAACACAGTGCCCCTGTATTCAATAGAGACGTATAGGGCTCTATTATGATTTCTCCCCTCCGGAGTCAGGTCAGCATTGGAGAAACCTAATCCATTGTCAATCATTAAACTAACAACATAACTTCCAAATTGATCAGCAGAAATCTCTTATGGTACATGAGCAGTCTTCAAAATTTTCATTAAAGCTTGCGCATGGGCTTCAGAACAGAGTAGTAAAGATAGCATGAAAATTTTGGACGGGGTATGCCCCAGCTGTTCAACAATTTTGTAATCGCTTCTACGGATGATCTTCAAAACTTCTTCCATTTCTTGTCCAGAGGTATCCTTGACTGTAGCTTCTTTTGGTGCCTGCGTCCAAGCAGGCTCTATCATTGGCTCTTTACCCCGAGCCTCGGTAGTTATCTTGGTAACTGTGACTTGAATAGGTGGAGAGATTTCCGGGGAGAAAATTCTTCCGCTTCTAGTAACTTTGTTGGTCCCCTTAATATTGTCAATATTGGGATCATCCACTTCACCATCTTCGTCAGACACCTCTTGTTTAATGCCATGATAATAGATGTCAGACCCATAATTCCATGGAATTGCCTTCTCTGAGGAATATGGGATGGGCCCAGGTTTTGTAATGATCAAGGGAGCAGCTTTTAGATTGGCAGTAATCCTTACAAGACCCTTGGATGTGATCCTAAAAGGAGTACCATATATGACAAACAAATCTCGGCATAAATTCTCAGTATGCGGAACTATTTCAATCAAAATTACATGTTCATCCATCAGGCGTTGAATGCCTTTCTTCAGTAACTCGCAACCATTGGGTTAAACTGCACAGCAATAACATTCTTTAACACAACTCGAAAATAAATCGTCTTGTAGAAAATTCTTTTTGATTGTCGAGAGAGGAGTAATCACGTCACTTACAGAGGTAACATACAAAATATCTTCAACAACACTTATGCCCTTGTCATGCTTCTGCATAGGAGCAGTAAGCACGTTCAGAGTCTCTAGAGGGTCGAACTAAATTTCCTTGTTATCAATCATGTCTTGAACTTTGTTTTTCAGGGTCCAACAGTTGTTAGTGTCATGCCCAAGACTGTTCGAATGATAGGCACACATCACATTTGGATTGTACTTTGGATAGGATGTGTTGGGATTAGGAGGAGGATCTCAGAGTGTTATGAGGTCAGCCTTTATCAAATGTTACAATGCTTAAGCCAATGGCATACTAATCCTGGTGAACTGTCTCCTCGGAGCATCTACCCTATGCTGGTTGCCTTGTTGTGATTATTGAACAGGCTCCAGATTAGAGATCAACTGCACCCCACAGACTGATGGTGATCATTCTTACTACGACTTTTCTGGCCATAGAAAACATTGGTTTCTATTTTACCAATGAAGGGCTTCTTCATAGCATTAGAAGATGTAGCCATCAAAATCTTCTCGCTCTTGATACCACTTTTAACTTGTTCGGCAGTCAAAATCATCTTAATAAACCCTGATGAAGAACTCCCAATCAACAAATTAAAGAATGAACCCGTTAGAGTTCCCATGAACATATCAACCAATTCCAGGTTAGTCATAGGAGGTTGTACCCTTCCAGGTAGATCTCTCCATTTTTGTGCATATTCCTTGAACCCTTCATTTGAGCCCATGGACATGTTTTGTAATTGTACGCGAGTCAGCGCCAGGTCAGAATTATATTGATACTGCTTGAAGAAAGCAGCAACCAAGTCTTCCCATATGTGAATGTTGGTTCCCTCCAGCTGGTAGAACCATTCAAAATGAGTACCGTGACACTTCTGCCATCTTCCTCTTGGTTGTTGTCTTCCTCAGGGGAAACATCATTCACTCGAACTGGTTGAGCAGGACCCTTGAATCTTCTCCCCATGTTGAGGATAACATCCCGCTTCTTAGTCTTCTTTTTCATGGTGAGGAGCACCATCATCTCCTGATTCCCTTTAGCCAGATTCAGGAGAGTCTCTTGAAATTGTGCATGTTGAGTTTGGAGATCCTTGACAGTTTGTTCGAGAGCCATCTTATATTGAAATAAGTAGTAAATAAATGAGGAAACTTGTCTTGGAATGCTTATGAAATGATGCATGATATGTGGATATAATGTTTTCAAGGACCTTAGGAGATTTAAATTTGCTAGCCAAAAGGAAACAAAAACAAATATTGCATTAATAAGTTCAAAATTACAATTGCCTCTTCGGCTTACAATGAAAAGCAAAAGGGTCTCAAAAAGACAACAATATGAACTTCTACAACGTAAGACTCAAGTCTCCCACAGACATTTCCTCTTCGTGTCGATGTAGGCATTAAGGATTTGCTCCTTATTAAGTTGTTTTATGAGCTCCAACACTTTCTTCTCACTTGCATAAAATTGAGCTTCAAAAGTGATTTGTTCTTCCTTGAGTTGAATCCATGACTTCTGCAATTCTTTGAGGTCAGTGAGCATGTCTGGATGGAGAATTGTATAAGGAATACCCCCCTCGATAACAGGCTCCACAGTTATCGATAAGACAGCGGAATATGGCATCATAAGGTTTTGAATGCGAGATCGTACCCACTTGAGATATGGATCCAAAGGGATATAATTCTTATGTCCTAAAGTCTTGCTATCAACCTTGTTTACCATGCCTCAAGCTCGTATAAACCTCTGATGATAACCTTGAGGATCATTTTCATACTCAAACATAATACCCTAGATAAGTGTTCATGAGGACCATCTCTTCGAGTATAACCAAATTGGTGTAAAGCTAGAGAATGGTTGTAAGTAATACCTCCCCTAATTCCAAGGAGTGGAACATTAGGGAGTTCCCCACAATGGTAAATGATAGTAACATCTTCTAGAGATCAGGAACATCAATAGATATCTGAATGAGAGTGCGACATCATCCTTTGAGACCACCTCAAACCTTGTTCATTCTTCAATACTGATCGGGGAAGGTGCAAAATAAACCACCTAGATAGAAAAGGTATGCAACACATAAGAGTTCCTCACTTTCTCATAGTATGAGTATGAAGAGAATGCAAAATGTCTCTGAGAAAAGTAGGCACAGGGTTACGAGTGAGAAATCTCTTGATGGTGTTCACATCTATGAGTTGGTCTGGATTAGGGAATAACACCAAACCATAGATCAGCAAAGCCAAGATTTCTTCGAAAGCTTTAAAAATCATAGCATCCAAAAACATTGGAGCCTTCTCTAACATAAATTTAGCTAGAAAACCCTTAACTCCACTCCTTGTTTCCTAGTTAGCCACAATGTTGGACCGCGTCAGATGTAAGGATGATGCAATTTCTTCAGGTTGTGGATATTTCTCTAAAACAGTGAAAGGTATTTGATTGAGAATAGGAACTCCCAGTAATTGAGAAAACTCCTACATTGTAGGTACCAACTGATAATCAGGAAAGGTGAAGCAGTGATGTGCGGGATCAAAGAACCGAAATAGAACACTCATCATGTCTTCTTCAAATCCCGAGGTAACCAAACTGAATAGTCGACCATGCCTCTTGATGAATGGAGAAATTCCGGGAACCCTTGAGATTAACTCCTTAAGTTGAGAAGGTATCCTCACAAAATTGATTCAGATAGTGTTTCTGCGAGCGGAAGCCATAACCTACAAAACAGGAAAAAAATAAATCCCTAGGTCCTTGAAATGGTTATTGAAAATGATATGTGCAATAATGTCATGATGTTATGATGTCATGTTCGAAAAATTAATCAAACACAAACAAAACACACAAGGACTTAGGTTTAAGCTTGTATGGAGTTTTGTAGGTAAGTACCTTTTTGAAGTTTTAGTTGGCTCAACATGTCCTAGAAGAAGTAATAGGGTTCTAGGAATCTCAATATCATTGACCTTTCTCTCAGGCAGTGTTTCAGCACAAGCATCTAAATTGAGACCAAAGTATCCCGAGAACCTAATCTCAATGAGTGTAGTATCGAGTATTAACCAACTTTAGTCTTTACCAAATTCTGCAATCTCACTACTTTATATTGGCTAAGTTGTGTCAACTAAGTTTCTAAGGTCATTTGGTGCTTATGACATCACGCGGTGGCCTAGTATTCTCCTTGACTTACTCAAGAAACACCGGTACAAACCAATGTGTCGCACTAATGTAGATATCATTTCAACCATATCGGTCTATGCCGTACAGTATTTACGGTATATTGCTACTTACCTAAAAGTCCCCCAGATCTAGGTATAGGATCTATACAAGAAATAAACCTAAACATATCTCGAGATATAAAGCAAACAAGGCAAACAAGTAAAGCAATAAAGGTGATCTATCTCTTAAGGTAACCAACTTTTAGTTTAGATGTCCCTAGCAAAGTCGCCAGTTCTGTAATACGGTGGGAGAACTGACATTTTGGTTTTTCATTTTAACGCAAATGTTGCGGATAACAAGAGTCGCCACAGACTTTTCTTTTATCCAATAAAGGAAAGGGTTCAAATAACAGGAAAACCTTTGAGAATTTTCTTGAGTTTGGGGTATAGGTTATGAAAAGGGAAGGTGTTAGCACCCTTTTCATCCATAGTTATCTACGGGCTCTTAATTGCTAGCTCACTGTGAAAATGCTTTGTGTTTGTGTATGTTTGAAAATATTTTGAAAATGCCTAAGTGCGGCAACTTCGTAATGATTCTCGTATCGTTGAGAATGTATACAAAATGTTTGTTTTGAAAATATTTTGAAAGGAAGTGTTGTTTTATAGAAAGTTGTTTTGAAAATGCCAATTTAAGGAAATTTTCTTTATAATAACTCTTGTATCAGTCCTCAAGAGTGTTTATAAAGCATTTTGAAAGTGTGAAGTGTGGAAATTGTTTTAGTTTGTGAGCAAGTGATTATGAGCGATCTACCTACTCAAAAAGGTCCTTGTTCTTTTCCTCCTCCTTTAGATAGTGTTATCCTACCATTAGTTAGTAGGAAGCCCTATCATTGGATGTGAGGGACAGACGTGGGTCATCGTACAGTCATAGAAGGAAACTTGTAAGATGCTTTAGCAATTGTTGTAAGGGACTAAGATCGTTTACCGAAGGCAATATTGAAGGGTCATCAAGGGACTGCCATCTTTGAATCGAGGTTCTTTGCTAAAGCATCTCACGTTAAAGGGACATGATGTTTAAATCCGAGGCAACAAGTGAGGGTCACCCTAGAGGTGCGTGTGTGTGAAGTATTTTGATTTCAAGTATTTATCTTTGAGATTAGGTTTTCTAATGATTGATTTTAATTCTTACCATTCAAACCCTAATTACTAACAGTAATGGGAAAAAGTAAATTGTGGAAATTAAAGGTCATACGCTATTACAACGCTTTGGGCATGGGGGTACAAGTTTATGAATGGGGGAGGAAAGCAATAAACCCTAATTATATATTACAAACTTTTGACAATTACATAAATGTATTAATGCGAAAAAATAAATAACTGTACGGAGATAGAAAGGGGAAATATGTAAAAACCCTAAAAATTATAAGTATTTTAAGAAAATATTTATTTGTTTCTTTGTTTAGAAAATATTTAAAATGTGAAGTAAAAAGTTATATCTAATTCTAATTTTTATTTACAATTTATTTATTTAAAATAAAGTAAGGTGTGATTAAATTAATTAATTCTATTTATGAAAATAAAATTAATCAATTAAAATCTAAAGAAGTCTAAGTATTTTAGAAAATATTTTTGGTGTTTTATTTAGAAAAGATATTTGAAGTATAAACTCTAATTCTAATTAATTAAAATCAAAGGGATTAAATTAAATAAATTTTTTTTGTAAAAAAGTTATCTAATTAAAAAATTAAATCTAATTTTTTATCATTTTTATGATTTTTCTGATTAAAATAAAATTAATTAAAAAATAAATGTTAATTAAAATAAAATAAATAAAATTGAAATGGACCAGTAGTGTAAGCAAACTGAGGGTGAGAAAGAAGTAAAAATATCCTGGCCGAATAACAAGTTTTTGTTTGAAGCTGAAAAAATAAAAAATAAAAAGTAATAGAGTGGGCATGTGTTTGAACAAGTAAAATAGGGGTGTTAGAAAGCAAAAAAGAAAGGCCCAAGACAAGGAATTTGTGGATCCTGTATGAGCAACTCAGGAGGTCCGTTGTATGGATGCAATTATGGGTGTTGGATGGTGATGAACATGATCTAATGGTTGAGATGTGAGGATGTACCACGTGCGCACTTGCCTTGTTTATACTGGATCTATAGAGAAAATATGGAAAAATAATATGCCAGGGGTAGGGATCGAACCCATGCCCTAGCACACTAATACCTTAACACACACACGCTTACCGTTGTGGCGGCTATTACATTCGATGATGAAACAATAATCATTAAATATAATATGAACTCAATGTTGAAAATTTGAAAATGCAATTTCCTTCTTCTTCTTCCTCTAGCACGTTGGCAGTAGCAGTAACAACATAACTTCCATTTTCAAAAATTCTAACTTCCTTATTTCTGAACCATTTTTAAAGATATAAAAACCAAACTTGCTTAGAATATCACAAGGAATCTAATGGTATTATTTTCTGAAGCTATAACTTAAATATTTTTACGAATTTTCCACTGGTACCAAATGAAAACCTAAGTGCTCAAAAAATTCAGTTTCAAAATTCTCATCCCACAGTCAATTAAAATGAAAACTAAAGGTATGGTTAGCTTCATAGACATGATATCTACATTTTTCCTTTAGAAAATAAATGCAAATGATGCTTGTACAGAGATTTCAAAGTTTGAAAAACTTACCTCTTGATGCAAAAATTCAATGTCCTCTACACGATTTCCAGAAGTAATATGATGCTTGCTTTTGTTTCCTTGGACCTTGGTGAGTATGTTGCAACTCTTACTTTGCCTTCGGAGGGTCTGGATTAGTCTACTTAAGTTAAGTTGCAATGATGAAAAGTGAAAATGATGGATGATGAAGATGATGTTACAGTGAGGAAGTAGGGGTATGGATGAGTTATATATGATGTATGTGAAGTGTTTGGATGATTGGTTTGGACAAAAGTTGTAAGGTTTGAGAGATTCGAAGATTTGGACTTCAAAGCTCAAAAATGGAGGTTTTGTGTACAATTATGACTTGTGAGAGTTTGAGGGGGTTAGAGGGCTTGTGAACTTTTGTGTTAGCTTGCAAATGACCTCTCTATTTATAGAGAAAAGGTTTGAGGGCTTAAAGTAATCAGATTTTCAAGATAGCATGTTATGGTTTGGTTGCATATATTTGAAGTAACTTTGAGAAATCATGGTTCCAAGGCATGGTACAATGGCTCATAGAGTGGTTAGGAGCTGTAGACATGTTGCTTCTCCCTTTGACATTGTGTGTGTGTAGAAGAAATAGTTTAGAGGCTCAAGGAGAATGGACTTTGCATAAAGCATGCTTTATGTGAATGGCAATGATGCATTTGTACCATAAATGGAAAATTATCTTCGAAATTGGCTATAACACTTGGTTAATGGGTCAATCATTTGTGTAAACATTCAATTATTGGGAGATTTTCAAGTTAATGGACCTGAAAAGTGAGATCTCTAAGCATGGCATGAGAATTGGTTATGAACTTGTCACAAAAATGACCTATAATGCAACCTTAGATACCAAACTTCATGTCTTTGAATCTCCTAGCTCAAGCATGATAAAATCATGTTCTTTAATATTTTGGGAAGATTGAAACATTGTCTATAACTTTCATGTTTTAAGTTTTGGCTAAATCAAATGGGAACTTGGTGAAAAATGACCATGAAGTTGGGACAAAAATCTGATCAAAACTTGTTGAAATTTTTTCTAAGTGTTGGATAAAAATAATCAGAACTTCATGGGCCTATATCTCTTAATCCAATAATTTTTTGAGTTTCATCCCACATTGACAAAGTTGTAGAATTCATCAATCCCTACAACTTTCACGTTGAAAGTTTTCTTTGAATCAACTTGGATCTTAGTGAAAAATGGCTATGAAATTAGAACTTTTGTTAAGAACAAAAACACTTAGAATTTTTCTAAGTGTTAGAAATTATTTCCAAATTTGATTTTTGTTGACTTTTTGATGATCAAGTTTGATAGTTTTGAATATCTTGATGATTCTTGACTTTTGAATTCCAATGTTGACCAAAAAGTCAAAGTTTGACTTTTGAGTGACTATTGACTTTTCATCAGTTGATTCAATTCTTTAACTATCTATCACTTGCATCTTTGGAAATTTTTTTAGCCATGTAATTAGGTCAAGATGTTGTTTTTGATTCTTTATCGTGCTTCAAGCTATTAGGTCATTCACTGGGTCAAAAGTCAATGATAAGTCATCCTTAGTTAAAACCCTAATTTGTGCAATTTTTGACCTCTGATGATTTAAGGGTTTTTTCTTGAGGAATCATGATCAACCCTTGATCAAATTATGAATATCACTTCAAAATGTTTATGTTGACCAAAAATCTTGAAGTTTGACTGTATATTGACCATAATTGACTTTTTACCCAATGTAGTTGATTTTCAGTCATCTGAGCAAACTTATGATGCAAGACTTGAAACTTGACATGAGCATTGTTGAGGACCTATAATGAATCACGAAAGTAATTTTAGACCCTTGCAACCCAATCTTCCTTGTAATACACAAAACCCTAGTTTGAAGACCCTTGTTTAGGAGGTGAGTTTGACCAGTCAACTCTTGAGTAGTTTTGAGTAAATGGGGACCTCATGAGAATGTTTTTTGACGAAAATGGGAGGACAAATTTTGGGGTACAACACATATCAAAAAGGATTAAGGCCTTTTTTTCAAAAACTAATCACTATGTTTTTTTGTCAAAACCACGTGACCAGGGGGCTACAATATATCCATAATCCTCTTCCATGCATATAGGCATACAAATAAAATTGGCATGAATGGAAATTGCAAAAGAAAAAGTATGATTAATGATAAGGCCAATGGGGAAATTGTCTAAACAGGATGTTGTACCCAAAAAATTTCCCTCTCATGTTTCCCAAGGTCTTCCCTTACATGGTTGGTCACAAAACTTTGCCTAAAGAAAAGGAAAATTTGTGAGTGATGTTTCTAAGTTTCCTTCGATTGGCATCTCCAAAATGCCTTTCGATTGGCATCTCCAAAATGCCTTTCAATTGGATTCTACATAACACCCTTCGAATGGTATGGATAAAGGTCCTTCGATTAGCCTGTTAACAAGGCCTTTCGATTGGCATTGTAACAGTGTCCTTCGATTGTCATTTTAACAAGTACCCTTCGATTGGTATCTGGACAAAGGTCTTTCGATTGGTATGGACAAAGGCCCTTAGATTGGCATTCCAAAAGGTCCTTCGACTGGAACTTCAGAGTGTCCTTCGACTGGAACTTCAGAGTTTACCTCAATCAGAACATCAGAATGAAATGACCTTCGAATGGCATTTCAGTGCAAAGTTTGTATTAACCTAAGATGCTCTGATGAAGGAAGTTATGAACACTTTGAACCAGAACTTAGACTCATCACAAGGCCAGGGCTGGTCGAAGTTGTCTAATAGGGAATGTTCTGAGTAGATTCGAATTGTATTTTAAGACTGGCAAAGAAGGCTGATTCAAAGGAATGAAGTAGGCTGGCATGACTAAGCAAAAACATATATCCTAACCTGTCCAGGTTCACCCAAAGTTCAAAATGGAATGTTTTCCTTGCAAATGTGGCAATAATTCAATACTTATTATGGACTCAATTCTTTGAATTAAAGGCCAGATTCTTGCCTTGTTTGTTCACAACTCCACAAGAGCTGATTCGACCGGGGTGATTCTTTTCGAATCAAGCAATCAAAGCAGAGGGTGGCTCAATCGAAGGAGCCATGACATTGAAGCTGGTGCAATTTGAATTAGAGTTCAGAGCTTTCGAAGGAAACAATGCTCTAATAAGGAAAGCTTTGAGTAACTCGAAGTGGAGCTTAGAGCCATCGAAGAGAGAAAATTCGAACGGAAGTGGATCTGCAGGGGCAGGTCAACTTTCGATTTTCATCATATTGGAGGCCCAAACAACTCATAACAGCTGGCAGTAACGCATGAAAATAGATTGGCACGTGATTGAATCAAATATAGCAAGTATTTATGAAGAAATCAAATCAAATATCTTCATCATAATGGACCAAGATTTGATACACAAATGTTGACCTAAATTCCCTTGTCTATATAAACCTCATGATCTCACACGAAAACAAGGGGGGATACATGCGCAGCAGCCACAAAAAGGGCCAGACGAAAAAACCCACGAAGACTGCCACACGAAAAAACACACGGAGGTTGCCTCAGAAGAAAACACTGCCTACCCCACAAAATTCCATAAATAGACTCAAGTTCCAAAGTTGTCAAAACCCCATTGCAGGCACCTTTCGTCCAGGTTGACACTTTGATCGAGTTCTTGGAATTCACACAGGCGTACACTCATTCGTACCTCATCCATCTCACGCCCAGGACTGCAGATCCAGGGGCGTCCAGTGGTAAAAATATTTGATCCCACTTAATCTTGAATTAGACTCATGATTACATATTCATAGTTTTTGTTATTATTTGTGAACGGTTTAACAAAGTGTATGCAATTTGCAGTGTTCATACGTTTGAACCCCATGGATAGAGTTTTTCGAAGCTAACAACTTTTGAAATCCAAAATAGTGGCTGTGACAAATCTAAACCAACCCAGATCCAGGTTCAGGGATTGATTTCGAATGGGACGTCCCAAACATGCAGGACCAAAAGCAGGTGTCATGCACGTCGAATAAGCAAGCAGTTAAGGAGGTGAAGGGGAATTCGCGCAATCGAAGGGGCAAGGGTTCGAATCCCAGGCCTTGCATTGTCAATTTCTAACAAACGTCCTTGCAGATCTAGTATCCCAGATCGAAGGATGTCACATCCATATCAAACGCCCCAAACATGCATTCCCTCAAACTTCTTCGATCAACCCTCTGGATCGAAAGGCCACCCAAGCTTCTTCGATCCAGGCTGTTGTACCCCAAAATTTGCCCTCCCATTTTTCATAGAAGACACAACCCTAGGGTTTCTCAGATATTCAAGTTGGCTCAGAAATCAACCAGACAGATTCTCTTCTGGGGCAGTAAACAAGCAATTAGGTATTTTTTGCAATTCTCAAAAGAAAATGAGTTTTCAAAGATCCAATTGGCCTTCATAGGTCTTCATGCTTCCTCAAGGTTATATTTATGATTTCTTCAAGCTACAAGATTTTGAGACGATTATGTCTGTTCATGGTCACATGTGATATCACTCACGGGTTTATCTTCAAAGAATCAGAAGAAATTTGAGTTTGGAAAACTTTAAAATTATCAAATCATCGCAAGGCATTTGATTGATTTTGAATTTTCTTAAAACGCAGTTTACTGAAAGGAAAATGTTTGTTCTCAGAGCATGATTTGTTTGGGACAAGAGATGGAGGTTAAGACTGTCATTTAAGACAATCATGATTGTGGGATCCAGGTTGACCAGATGATTTACGTCCTTAAAACATTTGTTTGGTTAAGAAATGGAATATACAGTGCGTGTTTGAAATGAATTTACAAAGTTATTGGGATTACTTGGAATTTAAGTTACCAGACTGGAGCATTTTATTTCAAATATCCTGATTGGGAATTTCAAAAAAATCAATTAGGATGCAAAGAGAAATTACAAGTTGTTGTTGATAAAGGATTTCAAGTTATAAAATGACACCAGAATACTTCATGCTACAACTCAAGATTTTCTCCAATTTCACACACAATGTCCAAGATTGTTACAAAAAAAAACAATTTATTTCTTTTAATACTTTATGTTTTACAACTTATTGTATTTAAAAGATAAATTGTTACAACTATTGGATACAATATATCAAAATACCAGAATAATCTTTCTAAGTTACAAAGAAAATCCAAATGAATGTTTGGCCTAGGAGAATTAATCTATGTCTAAGTTGTTTGAAGATTGAAGTCGTATCAGATTCCTTTGCTTATCTCCAAGACTTCCATGTTTGCCACAAATTTATTGTGTTCTTTGCTTCGTCATCTCCAATTTTGCTCATATGAAAACAAGAGAAAGAAAACATGATTAGAACAAATTATATGGGCATGAACAAGAAATTTTTCCAAAAAAGGTATTCATCATTAAGGTTTGCAATGTGGAATCAGAATGCTATTTAATTCATCACAATCTATTTCCCCTAATTGCAAATCACAAGAAGGTTACCCTACTTGGTTCACAAAAAGAAAGAAGAAGAGAAATTCGCGAGCATGCTACAAGAATAAAATGCTACAACAGTCCAAACAAACAACATCACAAACTGGATGGACAAACAGCAGCATTACAAATCAAACAGACAACTTTGTCACAAACTGAATCAAACAGACAACTTTGTCACAAACTGAATCAAACAGACAGTTTTGTCACAAACTGAACCAAACAAACAGCAGCCTCACGAACCAAACAAACAGCATTGTCACAAACCAAACAAACAACATTGTCACAAACCAAACAAACAGCAACATTATCACAACTGGACAAACAACAACAGCATCAACAAAAGCTAAGGCAGCAGTGTGGCAAGTATGAAAAATAGCTAGATGCTAAATCAAACAAAACTTGCTCAAGAAACGAGACATCATCATTTTCCAAACTGCAAACCTTTCAGATTAGTAAAAAAGGCAAAAGAGCAAATTGCTTTTTTATTGACATTGAGAGATAAGAGAGGAAAGAAGTCACCTATTCTATAAAATTGCCCAAAATGCACATCCTGCAAAAGCTCTATTGCAAAAGGAAGAGCTGCTGCAAACCCAAGAATCGTCAAAACTGCTAAAAAACAAAACCAAGCAAGAGCTGCTGCAAACCCAATAATCATCAAAACTGCTAAAAAACAAAACCAAGAAAAACCCGCTGTAAGCAAAACCTGTTGTAGAGACCAAAGGCCAAGAGGCCACAACATTTTGAAGAGTCAATATAATAGAATCAGGGCAATCCAAAAAGGAGAGGAGAAAAAAGACAACAAAAACCATTAACCATCATCAAGAACAAAAAACACAGTAGCAAAGCTTCAAAAAATCTCAAAACCTGTAAACCAAGCATCAAACTCAACACAGTAGCAAAGCCTCAAAAATCCCAAACTATTAACCATACAAGCAACATAACCATCACCAAAAAATCCCAAACTGTTAACCATACAAGCAACATAACCATCACCAAAAAATCCCACAACCTGTTAACTTTCATCAAAACCACAAACACGTTAACCATCATTGTTCACAACAAAACCAGCAACCATCATCAAATTAAAAAAAAAACCTGTTAACAAGCTTCAAATTCAAAAACCTGTTAATAAGCCCCCAAACAGCAAACCAGTAACAAAGCTCCAAAATCCCCAAACTATTAACCATCATCATTTACAACAAACCAGAACAAACCACCAAAACTCAAAAACCTGATAATCATCATTCAAACAAATAAAATAGAAAAAGTTACCAACAAATATGAGAAACCACGCTCTTGTCCTCATCTCTTTCGCTCGTAAATCCTTTGTCACCACTGAATACCGTTCTCAATCTCGCCTCTCCTTTCCTATTCCGTAGAAAGTCACAAGAATAACAAGACATTGGAGAAATTGTAAAGCTCCAATAGGTATGAGTTCTTCCTCTTTCTCATAAGCATAATTCCTGCATTTTAAAAAGAACAAAGTTTTAGTTAAGGGAAAATGTAACAAAGTTGGAAAGATTAATGAAATTTGTAAGCTTTGAGAGTAACGAGAACATCTTACCTTTTCAAAATCGCTAGGGTTAGATTAGGGAGACGAGAGGGATGTATTCCGGTAACAAAGAGGCGTCGTGGTTACTGAAAAGAGTGATTAGTTCTAATGAGACAGGGACGGGTAGTGAGGACATTTAGAGGGTTTCAGCAAATTGAAAGAGATGAACGAAGATGAAGAATAGCGCCGCGTGAGGAATTTCCCAAACCCTAATTTTGGTTTTGTCCCTTAATCCGTAACTAAGCTTGGTTTAGAAGCTTGGGCTTGGTTTTTGTTTGATCTGTATTGGATAACCCCTTGCTCCATAAGCCCATGTTGTTTTACTGGCCTCACCCCCTTTTCTTGTTTTTTGTTACAGAAAATAAACAATCTTTTCCATTGGGCCTCCGCCCCAAATCACTTCCATAAGCCCATGTTGTTTATTAGTTTATTTTCTTATTCTTTTTTTTTGTTATACAAAATACTATTAAAACTTAAAATATACTTTTTTTTATAATTAATTTGATTTAGACTTTGTGAATAATTTTTATCATTTTCTTTCTTTAATAATTTTTTTTTAGATTTACTTACATAATTAAAAACACAAAAAGATAATGCATGCGATTTTAATTTCATTTAATCAATTATTTTATTTTATTTTTAGAATAGGTTTTACTTTTCTCTTTTCAAGTAAAAATACTTAGATTTTTATTTTGTTAGTTGAGTTTATTTCATAGATTATTATAGCTTTCATTAATCGCGCAGAATTTGATTTGGTTGCATTGCTTGTTATTTGGACCTTTCTATCACATTTGATTCATCCCCATTTGTAAAAATTGTACCCCCATTCTCGAATATTTTGTAATAGCGTAGAATTTCAATTTCCGCAATTTACTGTTTTCCTTATACTGTATAGTAACTAGGCGTGTATGGCAAGATTCAAAAATCAATCGCTAGATAACCTAATCAAAGAATAGAATAACTTGAAACCAACACACTTTTTCACACGCGCACCTCTACGGTAACCTTGCTCGTTGCCTCAGAAATACAATCATGTCCCTCGAATATGGGACGCTTTAGCAATGACCCTTCAATAAAAAAGATCGTAGTCCCTCGATGAACCTCGACGTTGCCTTCGATTAAAATGATCTCGTCCCTTATAAAAATTGCTAAAGCGTCTCATGAGTTGCTTTCAATGACTGTAAAATTGACCCGCGCATGTCCCTTTACATCCAACGATGGGGCTTCTTACCAAATTAATGGTAAGATAGCACCATTAAAAGGAGGAAGAAAAGAACAATTTAAGACCTATCGAGTAGATAGATTTTCTCCTAGTTACTCGCTTGCTCATGCTAAAAACATTTTTACACCTACACTTTCATTTCAAAAACATTTTCAAAAAGATAAAACGTTTTGTATACGTTCTTATAGAGACGAGAACCATTGCAAAACATCTTTTCAAAACACTTTCCGAAACACGATTCACAAACACATCTTTGAACCACTTTTTGAAACAAAACTTTGTACGCGTTTTTATAGAAACGAGAACCATTACAAAGAGATTTTTCAAAATAATTTCAAAGCCCACATCACAAGCACACTGTCAAATGAAAGCAAGTGATCTAAACGAGTAACTAAGAGCCCATGGAAAACCATGGATGTAAAGGGTGCTAATACCTTCCCTTTTCATAATCTACCCCCCGAACCCGAGAAATAATCTCGAAAGGTCTTTCCTGTGCTTTTTTACCTTTCCTTTTGGATAAAAGAAAAGTCGGTGGCGACTTTTGCTATCCGCACAAATGCGATCGAAACGCAAAACATCAAGTCAATTCTCCCACCGTATCACACAGGCCTTACAGTTTCAATTTCTAACGAATTTGCTTGCAGATATAGCACCCCAAGACCCTCGAACGAGGTCTTCGATCAGCTCATTGGATCAAAGAGCAACCCAGGGCTCTTCGATCCAGACTTTGCTTCCAAGAATTCCTTCTTTTTGTTTCCTATTTTTGGCCCTTTCGATTTTGTTTCCTTTTGATGGACTGCTTGTCCTTACTTCTTCTAAGCTTTAATTAACACTAAAAAACCAGAAAAACATTAGGCTTAGCTTTTTACATTAAATTAATTTTGTCAATTAATTAATTAACTATTTTAATATTTTCTTAAAAAATAAACTAAAATTTAATAGACTTAGGATTTTTTTTTTTAATTCAATTTCTTTTCATAACAAAAACAAACAAAAAATTCCTTTCACTTAGGATTTTAGACGCACTTTCAATTCATGCGCGCGTTTATTTACTTTAGCATTTTTTTGTTAATTATGTAACTGTGCCCGGTTTGTAATAGCTTAATTAGGGTTTTGTTTCCGCGCTTTATTTTTTCAGTAATTATTTATGTATCTACAACAAAGCCTTGTAATAGCGTAGGACCTTTATTTCTCGCTTTTATATTTTATATGCTTGTATATAATTGCTAGCAACCTAGGCGTCTATGCTTAATCAATCAATCAATCAGTAGATCACTAAACTGCAAGATAAAATATCTGAAATAGAACACTATTGCACACTTGCACCTCTAGGGTATTTCCCACTTTGGTTGCCCTCGAAAATGGTCATGTCCCTCGGACGTAGGGATACTCTTAGCAAAGTCCCTCAGTTTAAAGTCATCATAAAGATCATAGTCCCTAAATGTCCCTCGAGTTGCCTACGAGAAATGATCTTATGATGATAGTCCCTTCGAAATGCTAAGGTATCCTTACATGTTTCCTTTAATGACCATTATGTCCCTTTCGATAGTCCCTCAACATCTAACGACTAGAGTTACCTACTCACTAATAGTAGGATAACACGGTCTAAAGGATAGGAGGAAAAGAACAATCTTTTTTCGAGTAGGTAGATAACGGTTAGGTACTTGCTCAAACAAATTTTTACACCACACTTTCAAATACTACTTTCCAAACAAAAGTTGTCAGAAATGCTTTATCACACTCTTGAGGACTGATACAAGAGTTACCATAAAGTGAATCGCCGCACTAAGGCATTTTCAAATCTTATCAAACCACACTAACACAAGCAATTTTCGAAAAATGAGCAAGTACCTAAGAGCCCGTGGAAAACCACGGATGGAAAGGGTGCTAACACCTTCCCTTTCCATAATCTACCCCCTACTCAGAAATCTCGATAAGGTCTTTTTCTGTTCTTTTCACCCTTTCCTTATTGGATAAAATAAAATTCGGTGGCGACTCTTGCTTACCGCGACATTTGCAAACAAAAAATGCAAAACCAGTATTAAACAGTCGGTTCTGCCACCATATCGCAGAACTGGCGACTCTGCTGGGGAAAATTATAAAGTGGGGTTTACCTTAGGGTCTAGATCATTTTAAATTGTTTTCTTTGTTTGCTTTACTTTTAAAGGTTTGTTTGGGTATTCTTGTATAGATCATATATCCGGATCTGGGGAAACTTTTTAGTTAAACAGCAATAGATCATGGAGATTGTACAACGTAGATCGATATGGTTGAAGCAATGGCTGTGTTGGTCTTACACTTTGGTTGGTACCGGTATCCCTTGTGTCGAATTGAGGAGAATACGAGGTCGCCGCGTGGTGTCGTGAAGCACTAACGAACCTTAGAATCTTAGTTGAACAAACTTGGCCATTAGAAAGTAGAGAGATAGTCGGTCTCGATGTAAAGCTGGGAATTGGTTGATACTCGATACTACACTCATTGAGATTGGACTTTCAGGATGTTTCATCCGCAAGAAAATATTGCTAAGTTGAGATAATACCGATAAAGAAAGATCAATGATATTGAGACTCCTTAGAACCGAGTTACTATTTCTAAGACAGGTTGATCCAACTAAACTTCAAGAGGGTACTTACCTACAAACTCCATGCAAGCCTAATCTTAAGGCTGCTTGTGTGACTAGTTTGTTTCAACTTGAACTACTTGCAGGGTTTTATTATCTGACAACTTGATTTCCTTGCAGGATTTGTTTACAGTCATTATCCAGTAACCTGGACTTCTTAGACTCACTTGTCTTCATCACCTTAAACTTTTGCTTAACGCATAACATACACATCATAACATCATGCCACAACATTTTCTTAACCATTTTAAGGATCTCAAGGGTCTGTGTTGCAGGCCATGATGAACCAGACGTCTAGCAAGGGGTAGGGGGATTTATTTTCCTCTAGCCAACATTGTCAAAAGACCAAAGTGACAACTTGAGTCAGGGGCTATGACCCACTTGATATGCTGAACTTGACTCTCGTAGAAGGACACTCAACAATACGAAGATCTTCAATTAAAGCTGTAAATTTCAACTTCTGACATTTTCTTGTTTACCCCGCGAGATCCTTGAAAATATTTACATATCATACATGTCATTGCATAACAGGTAATCTCCAGTACAGGTCTCTCATTTTCTCGTTGTTTATTTCAGCAAGGAAAATGGCTCTCCAACAAGACAACAAAGATCTTCAGCTCAAGAGGCTTAGTTCATGGAAATGTTCCTAAACCTATCCAAGGGGTAGGAAGAGTTGAAAGCACTCCTCGCTAGGGACCTGGCCAAGAAAAGTCTTGAAGACAATAAGGATGAACAGTTGAAACAAATGCAAGCTGATGTAGAAGCAATGAGAGCAAGTGATCTAAACGAGTAACTAAGAGCCCATGGAATACCATGGATGAAAAGGGTGCTAATACCTTCCCTTTTCATAATCTACCCCCCGAACCCGAGAAATAATCTCGAAAGGTCTTTCCTGTGCTTTTTTACCTTCCCTTTTGGATAAAACAAAAGTCGGTGGCGACTCTTGCTATCCGCACAAATGCGATCGAAACGCAAAACATCAAGTCAGTTCTCCTACCGTATCACAGAACTGGCGACTCTGCTGTGGACTAATAAAAAAAGTGGGGTTACCTTAGGGATAGATCACCTTTACTCGCTTTCATTATTTGATTTGTGTGATTTATATTTAGTTCTTTGTATTGGGCTTGCTTTGATCCTCCACCCGGATTTGGGGCACCTTTTTAGGTAAATAACAATAGATTGTGGAGACTGTACGGCATAGACCGATATGGTTGAGACAATGGCTATGTTAGTGTGACGCATTTGTGGGTACCGGTATCCCTCGTGGTGAATCGAGGAGAATACGGAGCCGCTGAGTGGCGTCGTGAAGCACTAATTAACCTTAGAACCCTAATTGAACATACTTGGCCATTAGGACGTAGTGAGGTAGCCGATTTCAGTGTAAAGTTGAAAATTGGTTGACACTCGATACTACACTCATTGGGGCTAGACTTTTGGGATATCTCGGCCGCAAGAAAAGATTGTTGTGCTGAGACAATGCCTAAGAGAAAGGTCGGTGATATTGAGATCCTTTAGAACCCGATCATTATTTCTAGAACAGGTTGAGCCAACTAAAACTTCAAGAGGGTACTTACCTACAAACTCATGCAAGCCTAAAACGTAGGGATCTGTTTGTTGTATATGTTTGCTTGTACATAAACATCATAAACATCATCAACATCATATGCATGCTCACTAACCATTTCAAGGATTTAGAAATTTATCTTTGTTTTTGTTTTATAAGATACAAATTCTCTCCGAAGAAACACCATCTGAATCAGCTTTGTAAAAGCACATCCTCAACTTCAAGAGCTAGCTTCAAGAGTGCATGGGGATTCTCCTTTTACTAAGAAGTATGGTCGACTCCTCAGTTTTGCTACATCCAACTTCCAAGAAGAGATGATGTGTGTACTATTCAAATTCTTTGATCCCGTACATCATTGTTTCACTTTTCCGGACTATCAGTTGGTACCTACACTAGAAGAGTTCTCTCTACTCTTAGGAGTGCCCGTGCTTAATCAGATACCGCTCACTGGTCTAGAAGGGATTCCAAAACCTGAAGTCATCGCCGAAGCTTTACATGTGAAGAGGGCCGATGTCATAGCCAATTGGGAGACAAGAAGTGGGGTTAAAGGTTTTTTAGCTAAGTTTCTGTTGGAAAACTCTCGTTCATTCTGGGATGACATGGATTTACAAGCTTTCGAAGACGTGCTAGCTCTCCTCATTTATGGTTTGGTTTTGTTTCCTAATTCGGACCAATTCATAGACGTTAATGCCATCAAAGTCTTTCTCTCTCACAATCCTATACCCACCTTGCTAGGAGACATCTTGCATTGCCTTCATACCCGTACCATGAAGAAAAGAGGTACCCTTTTGTGTTGTATACCCCTACTCACTAAGTGGTTCACTTCACACCTTCCTCAGTCAGCATTGAAGAACGAGCAAAGATTGACTTGGTCTCAAAGGATGATGTCTCTCTCCCACGCTGATATCTGTTGGTGCTCGAGATCCTTGGAAGATATTTCTATCATTGACCACGGTGGGGAGTTCCCTAATGTACCTCTGCTAGGTATTAGGGGAGGTATCACCTACAATCCATGTTTAGCTCTTCGGCATTTTGGGTATTCCCGAAGAGACGGCCCTCATGAGATGCTCGTCCAGGGTTTGGTCTTCGACTACGACAAAGAAGATCAAGGTTATCGCCAGAGGTTTGCACGTGCTTGGGGAATGGTGAACAAGGTGGACAGTAGGACTTTGGGACATAAAAACTCTATCCCTCTCGAGCCTTACCTTAGGTGGGTACGGGCTCGTGCCCAGAGTCTCTTAATGCCTTACCCTTCTATCCTTCCTGTCATCATTGAGCGTGTTATTGAAGGAGACTTCTCATACACCATTCTTCATCCGGACATGCCTACCTCTCTCGAAGACCTACAAAAAGCTTGGATTCAGTTGAAGGAAGAATGAGACACCTTTGAAACCCAATACTACGCCAGTGAGAAGAAGGTTCTGGAGCTCACCAAACTGCTTCATGAAGAGAAAAATCTGAATACCTACATTGCTCCAAAGAGGATGCGTTCGGTCTTTTTGTCTTGAGAATTTTTGTTGTATTTTGTTTCTTTCTTTGTAAGCCCAAGGAGGCATGATGTATTCAAACTTGGTTTTATTTAATATGACGTGTTGTACCCCAAAATTTGCCCTCCCACATTCATCAAGAAATTGCCAAGTCAAGGTCACAAAATTTCCCCAGGGTTGTGCAGCTCAACTGTCTCCTATACAGTCAAAACTAGGGTTTGAGTTCTGGTCAAGCAAATGAACTTTTCAAAGGCCTAATCAAGTCTCATATGCTTACAAAGATGGTCAAGCATCCTCATGTCAAGTTTCAAGGCATTCAGCTCAAAATTGCACAGTCAAAACCCTAGATTGCACTACAGTCAACTGTAGGGGCAAAATGGTCATTTGGCAGTCAAAAGTTCAAATTTTTGGTCAATATATCATTTTGAAGCCACAAACATCATTTGATCAATGCTTGATCATGATTCTCAAAATTTGGCTCAGAAATCATCAAAGATACAAAAGTTGCTATATTTGGACAGCTGAAAAAGTCAACTGAAATTGACCAGAGCATAACTTTCACATGGATTATCAGAAAATTTCCATCCAAAGCTCATTTTGAAGAGAAAGACATTTCCTACAATTCATCTTCATGTTCCAAGTCCAAGAAATGCTCTCACAAAAAGTTATCAATTTCAACATTATAGGTCATTTTCAAAAGTCAACAAAAAGTGACTTTAAGTCAAAGGCCATAACTTGAGATTGGTAAATCAAAATGACATGGGACCAAAGGCATTGGTTAAAGGACTCAAAGATCTTTCCAAAATGTCCAAGAACATGTGAAAATCTTAAAAATTGACCAAGTTATGCCTTGTGGAAGTTTGGAAATTTTTTGGAATTTTGAAAAGTCAACATTGATGCAAAAGGCCTAAAAATGCAAATGGGCCCATTTTTCTTCCAAATTTCTTCATGCCAAGCCTATGCACGACCACTAGGCCCAAAGGGAAGTATTCACATATTTTTTAATTATTTATTTGAATTAATATTAATTTATATTCATTTAAATCATTTTAATCTATGAAAAATATAACCTTAAACTAAAAAAATCTTTTTATGCACATTATAATGTCAATATTTCGTGCTTAATGGATTATGGCAAGTTTTGATAGGATTGGATCATGATTGAACAAAAACAACATGAAAAGAGATTTGGAAAAGATATGAAAAATCAAATATTTGAAACCATGAATGCTTGAGATTTTGCCTAGTTTTCTTGACCTAAATCACTCCATATATGATCAGCATCACAACCCTAACCCTACAAGACTAAAAACTGCGCAGCAAACCAATACTCAAACTTGGAAAATTGCTTGAAAAATTCAATTCTGAAATCCACCCTAGAGACTGATTCAAAGCTCCATTCGTGTCTCAATAGTTTCCTTGTGCATTCCTGAACACGTTCCAATTAATCCCAACCACAAACGCGTAAGGAATTGGTACACACGAGTCAAACTGAACCAAGAAAATTTTGAATTCGCATAGCACGATTTAAGCATCCTCATGCATTTTTCTTTATGGATTATTGTTTGTCATGATGTTTCTGTGCTAACCAATATGTTTGATTTCGTTTTTGAGCAACATACGCGATTTCGCCATTAACAAGCATTAGGGTTTCACAGCTTTGAATTTAGGGGTTTCCAAATATAGCAAAATTGGACCTTATCAACCCCATGGATGTGTTCAGAGCATAGAGACGAAGCAACCTGGACCCTCGCGAACAATTTATGAAGCACAGGGTGCTAATCGCTATTTTCCCATAGGCCTCTTTAAACCACGCTGAAAAAACCGTTCCCCTTGAGTTTTGTTTTACAGGGTGGGGAAGGAGACGGAGACGTGTCCATCAACCATTGGACTGTTTGAAATTCGCGCGAAATTCCAAAGCAGCTAACGCGTTATTATTATATTCTTTATCGTTTATTATATATTAATTGAAATGCAGGTGGTTCAGTGGTAACGCGCTATGTTTGTAACCCCAAAGACCTGGGTTCAAGTCCCAGGTCTTGCATCTTTGCAATATTATTTTTCAATATGTCATTCTATGCAGCGTTAACATGAAAGACCACCATATTCCATCAGAATCCCATGAGCCACGCGTCCAGCTGCTTGCAAATCAAACGCATAGATTCAAGGAACACCATAGGTGCTGGTCAACGTGCCATACGAGATCCAAAGAAGTCAATGAACTCAGAATACAATTGGGCCAGGCCTCTCAAACTACACCTCCATAATGGGGCAACACCCCACCCTGGTTTGATTATTCATTTTTATTGTTTTAATTATTATATTATTAATTTTTATTGCTTTCATTAATTAACTTATTTTTTTCTATAAAATATAAAAACATTAAAAAAAAATGCAGAAAATACAGAAAAATATAATATTTATTTTAGTACAATTATTTTCATAAATAAACTAGCATGTAAATAAATTAGTGTAATTAGGTTTTAATTCTAATTCCTTTTTTTAATAAAAATCCAAAAACATGTAGAATTAGGTTTAATATCTTTGTTGATTTTCTTTTTTTAATTTTTATTTCTCACAATATTATTTATTTTATTTTTTTTAATTAAAAATTGTACATAATAAATTTTAGGTTTAATTTAGACTATATTTAAATCTTTCATAACAAATAAAAAATACTAGAATTAGGGTTTGTCTTTTAATTTAATTTCCATTAATTTCTTTTCCTTATTAAATCTAAAAAATACAAAAATATCAAAAAAAAAAAACATTTAATCATTTAATTTTTAATTCTCATTAACTTTTAATTATTTGCAAAAGGGTCCAACGCCCTAGTTTCGTTTCAATTATTTAATTTCTCGCATTTATTTTATTATCGCTCATTATAATTTTGTAAATATCCCAAAGCCATGTAATTTAAACTTTTCGCACTTTATTTATTCGCTTTATTTATTTTCCGCTAAATCGGGTCCGGTTTAATTTTGGCGATGTGGACCCGCGCCATTTGTAATAGTATAGCTTTATTTCCTCGCAATTTATAACTGTTAAATATGCATGCAAGAATGAATGGACTTAAAATAAAATCAAGCGTAGATCACAATGACATGACAAAAGACAGATAAATAACTGAAACATGACACACAATTCGCACACACCACCCCTAGGGTACGCCTCACTGTTGCCTTTCGAAAGGTGGTCGTCGAGTAGAAAACGTCTTAGTAAGTCCTCAGGATCCGGGAACCTGGCATGAGGGTAGCTTCTAAGGTGTCTTCCCATTGCTCTGGTGATCACCACGTCCCTAAAATCGAATTGACCCGAACACCTCCAACGGTGGTGCTACCTACCTCTCAATGGTGGGATGGCACTACTTTAAAGGACATTTACACAGACGAATTCCTTAGGGTAGGTAGACGACTCTAGATACTTGCTCTAATTTCAAAAAATCAAAAATACTTTTCACACCGACACATTTTCAAAAAGCTTTCGAAAGCAATTTTTCAAACACTCTTGAGGACCGATACAAGAGTCGATCTGAAACCTTCAAAGAAACTTTTTTAAACCCACATTGAAAAGCAAACAAAACATTTTTGAAAACACATTGAGCGAGTATCTAAGAGCCCATGGATAACCATGGATAGAAAGGGTGCTAACACCTTCCCTTTCTATAATCTACCTCCCGAACCGAGAGCAATATCTTTAAGGAATTTTTCTGTGCTTTTGTCCTTTCCATTTGGAGAAAATAAAAGACGGTGGCGACTCTTGCTTCCGCGACATTTCGCGAACCAGCGTTAAACAGTCAGTTCCAGATCCACCGATCACAGAACTGGCGACTCTGCTGGGGATAAACTTAAAGTGAGGTTTACCTTAGGACTAGCTTATAACTATGTTTTCAATTGTTTCCCTTGTGTGCTTTAAATTGTGGGTTGCTTGGGAGTTCTATAGATCCTACACCCGGATCTGGGGATACCTTTCTTAGAAAGTAGCAACAAGGCTGTGAGGGAACTGTGCGGGGTATACCGACACGGTTGAAACAGTCTGCTACGTTGATGTGGCACTTTGGTGTGTACCGGTAACCCTTGAGTTCAGTCAAGGAGAGTACGGGGCCTCCGCGTGGTGTCGTGAAGCATCAACAGACCTTAGGAACCTTAATTGAACTATCTTGGCCTCTTTAGGGTAGTGAGATCACTGACTTTGGTGCAGTCCGAGGTTGGTGGATACTCGATACTACGCTCAATTGAGGGTTGCTTTCCTGGAATATTTCGGTCGCCAGTTCAGTGGCTAAATCGAAACGATGAACAATGAAAGCAATCCCGTGATGTTGGGAACCTTAGAACCCGGTTACTTTGATTAGGACAGGTATGAACCCACCAACTCAAGAGGGTACTACCCAGACCCCATGCTGGCCTTAAACCTTAAGGGCTTGTCTTGTGTGCCTTGTGTGCCTTACATGTTTGTCTTTGTGAATATCTGTGGTGTGTTTAATCATAGCATCATGACATCATCCAGCATCATATGCATTGACTAACCATTTCAGGGGTTCGAATTTTCATCTTTGTTCTTGTTTTGTAGGACATGGAAACTGCTCGTAGAAAGACAATTCAGGTCAATCTTGTAAGGATCCCTCCTCAGCTTAAGGAGCTTATATCCAGGATTCCCGAGAACTCTTCATTCAGTGACAGGCATGGAAGTCTCATCAGCTTGGTCAACACCAACATTGAGGAAGATATGATAAAGGTCTTGTTCCAATTCTTTGATCCTCTGCATCACTGCTTTACCTTCTTGGACTATCAGTTGGTACCTACATTGGAGGAGTTCTCCCGGCTCCTGAAGATCCCTATCCTAGATCAGCTACCCTTCAACGGTACAGAAAAAGAACCTAAGCTTGAAGAGATTGCTAAAGCCTTGCACCTACAGTCATCTGATCTCAAGGGACATTGGGAAGTTAGAAGTGGTATCAAAGGGTTCTTAGCCAAGTTTCTGTTTGAAAAAGCCCTTGAATGTTGGAACTCTCTTGACTTGCAAGCTTTTGAAGAAGTGGTAGCCCTCCTTGTTTATGGTTTGGTGTTGTTCCCTAATCCAGATCAGCTCATTGATATCAGTGCCGTTCAGATCTTTATGTCCAGAAACCCTATACCTACATTGCTGGGGGACATCCTTCACTCATGTTACACTCGAACCATGAGAAAAAGAGGTGTCCTTATGTGTTGCACTCCTCTCCTGGGAAGGTGGTTTATTTCGCACCTTCCCCAATCAGTCCTGAAGAATGAGCGGGGTTTGAGATGGTCACAACGGTTGATGACTCTTACACATGCAGATATACATTGGTGCCCTAGATCCAGAGGAGATGTCACTATCATTGATCGTTGTGGGGAGTACCCTAATGTTCCTTTACTTGGAATCAGAGGGGGTATTACTTATAGCCCATGCCTGGCTTGGAGACAGTTTGGTTATGCTCGGAGGGATGGTCCTCATGACATGTTAATTCCCGACATAGTTTTTGACTTCGACAGTGATACTCAAGGACTTCGTCAGAGATTTATCAGAGCCTGGAGGATGCCCAGTAGGATAGACAGCAAGACACTGGGGCACAGGAATTCCATCCCTTTGGAACCCTATCTCAAGTGGGTACGGGCCCGTTCTCAGAAGTTAGTGATGCCTTATCCTCACATGCTTCCAGTAATCAAAGAGCCTGTCTTGGAAGGGGAAGTGTCTCATGTTATTCAGCACCCTGATATGCCCACATCCTGGGAAGAGATGCAGAAGAGCTGGATCCAGCTTAAGGAGGAAAGGAATTCTTTGGAGACTAGTCTGCACGCCAGTGAAAAGAAAGTCTTGGAGCTCACCCGTCTGCTGCACGAGGAGAGGAACCTCAACACCTACATAGCTCCGAAGAGGATGCTAAGTGTATTTTGGGATTGACTTGATTCTTGTACTTTTGCCCATGAGGCCTTGATGTATTAAACAATGATTTCATTAATGATAACGTGTGTTCTTTCCTTGTCTACAACGAATTTGAACTTTCGAACCCTTGAATGCATTGCATACGCATTTCATACATCATGTGCATAGCAGGTTTTTCCCTTTTCAGGTTGCTTACAGTTCTTCGCTGTTTATTTCAGCATCATGAATTCCGGATCTGAATCAACTGAGACTTCAATCAAGGCTCTCCAGGCGCAGAATGCGCAGTTTCAAGAGCTAATCCTGGGTCTAGCCAAAGGCCAAGAGGAACTGAAGACCATGCTCCTGAAGAAGGAGAAGAAGAAGAAAAGAAGAACTGTTCTATTCAACACGGGCCGAAGGTTAGGTAATACTCTACACAATGAAGAGGTTGCTTCTTCTGTTGGCAAGAGTCCTTCTCAGGCAGAAGCAAGGGTTCCTAGTCCGGTGGTCTCCGACAACGAGACAGATTTTGATGAAGAGCAGTACCCTCCTGAAGACAACAGGTACAAACAACTGGAGGACAGGTTGAAGGCCATGGAAATTCAACAGGTACCTGGGTTGGATTTTGGAGATCTGGGTTTGTCCACTGGTGTAATTATCCCGCACAAGTTCAAAGCTCCAACTTTTTCTAAGTATGACGGGGCATCTTGTCCCAAGCTGCATTTGAGGTCCTATGTGCGAAAGATTCAGCCGTACTCTGCGGACAAGAATCTATGGATCCACTTCTTCCAGGAGAGTCTTTCAGGGACTCATCTCGAATGGTTCTATCAGCTGGATGGGACCAAAGTTCGTAACTGGGAGGAGCTGGCTACTGCTTTCTACAAGCAGTATCAGTATAATGCCGACCTTGCCCCCACACGTACCCAACTCCAGGGTATGTCGTTGGGCGTAAGCGAAGGTTTTAAAGAGTACGCGCAGAAGTGGAGAGACTTGGCTGGCAGGGTGCAGCCACCTTTGACTGATCGAGAGTTAGTGGATATGTTCTTGGGGACCCTATCTGGGCCGTTCTTCAACCATCTCATCGGGAATTCTTCTGCTGGTTTCACTGACTTAATCTTGACTGGAGAGAGAATCGAAGCTGGGCTGAAATCTGGGAAGATTGCAAAGGCTGCATCATCATCTAGTTCGGACAAGAAACCATTTAAGAAGGAGTCTAGTGCTGTGTATGGCTCCAGAAAATCAGAAAGACCTGATCGCCGCCAATCTGTCAGTGCGGTCATGATTGCCACGCCTGCTGCCGCTCCCCGGCCAAACAATCCCCAAAGGGCTGATAGACCCCGGAGAGAGTTTACCCGGTTAAGCATGACCCTATCGCAGATTCTGCCACAGCTGCTTGCAACCAATTTGGTATCTGTCAAGGAGGCACCAAAGTTCCCTAACATTACCTCTCCTAAGTACAACCCGAATGCCCGTTGTGCTTACCATTCAGATAGCCCGGGGCATGCCACTGATGACTGTTGGGCGTTAAAGAATAAGGTGCAAGACCTTATCGATGCTAAAGAGATACAATTCGAAGCGCCCGCAAAACCGAATGTAGTTACTGCCCCTATGCCTCAGCACGGGGTAAATGCTATTGATGAAGATGTTTATGCTGTTTCTGTGGATGATCTAGCCACTCCTTTAAAGATCATTAAGAAGAACCTACTGCAGGCCGGTTTATTTCCGGGTTGTAGTGAGGGTTGCCTGTTCTGTGTTGTGTCCCCATCCGGTTGTCCCTTGCTAAAATTAGGCATCCAAAGCTTAATGGATAGCAAGGAGATTTTATTCAAGAAGTCTGCTGTTCGTATGGTTCCAATGGAAGAAGTCTCTGTGGTGACTATCTTCAACAATCCGATCCCGGCTCTCCAGAAGAAGCCTGTCCAAATTCTGACCGTTGCACCTGTTACTATCACTGTTCCTGGGCCCCTGCCCTATGTATCCAACAAAGCTGTCCCTTGGCACTATGGGGCAGATGTATATATAAACGGAGTGAAACAAGAGCTCAACGCTGGCGCCAGCATCTGTGACATCACTGGCCCGGCCAAAGTTACCCGCAGTGGCAGGCTCTTCTCGCCTGACATTGCGCCACCTGCTGCTAGAAGACCACTCCTGATAATTCCTGCAAGTATACCTACTCCCGTTGCTGATCAAGTTGTTATTCCTGCTGCTGATCCTATTGTTTCTCCTGCTGCCGAGTCATCCAATGCTCGGGGCAAGGGAATTGAAACTGAGCCTGCCCAGATGGAGGTACCCATACCCATAGCTGCTGAGGCCTCCCCACAAGAGATGGAGGAAATTCTAAAGATTATAAAGAAGAGCGATTTCAACGTTGTGGAACAGTTGGGGCATACGCCCTCCAAGATCTCCATGCTCTCTTTACTGCTGTGCTCCGAGGCCCATGCAAAGGCCCTCATCTCATTCCTCAAGAAGGCCCATGTGCCACATGAAACCTCGGCAATCCAGTTCACTGATTGCGTGGCAAGTCTAACGGCAGACAATGGCTTGGGTTTTTTCAGACGCTGATTTGACCATGAAGGGGAAAGATCATAATGATGCTCTGCATGTCTCAATCGAATGCAGGGGCACCACCTTGGCACATGTGTTGGTTGATACCGGGTCATCTTTGAATGTACTACCCAAGAAGGCTCTGGATCGTCTAGATTGTGAAGGCCTGGATTTGAAGCCCAGCAACATCATTGTCAGGGCCTTTGATGGTTCAAAGAGGATGGTCCATGGGGAGGTGGACATTCCGATTCGTGTAGGCTCTCAGGTGTTCGACTCCACTTTTTATGTGATGGATATCCGTCCATCTTACTCTTGTCTGCTGGGTCGACCCTGGATACATAAGGCTGGGGCAGTGACCTCTACCTTGCATCAAAAACTGAAGTACCCCGTCAGAGGGAAGATCGTCACCGTGCAAGGTGAGGAAGAATACATGGTGAGCCACCTAAACTCGTTCAGATACATTGAGATGGATGGGGAGTTCATTGAGACCCCCTTTCAGCATTTCGAGGAGGTGTTCCCAATCGCAGCAGAAACAGCAGAAGCAGGTGGTCCTCTGAAGATGGCTTCCCTAAAGGATGCCAGGGCTGTAGTGCAAAAGGGTGAAGGTGCTAACTGGGGCAGACTGCCAGACTTCACCCAGAAGACTGATAAACTTGGGCTGGGTTTCACCTCAGAAGGGCAGAGAGCTATGAGGAAAGAGAAGATCGGAAGGCCTCCGGTGTTTATTAAAGGTTCAGAAGCGAATGCTGTCGGGGAAGACCTTGAAGTAGACGAAGCCGAATTCAACAGCTGGATTTATCCGACGGCCGAAGAAGGATTGAACAATTGGAGTGCAAAGGATCATACCCCTGTTACCTTTGTGACACAGTAATGAATTCCCATGTTTTGTTATTTTGTAATAGACAATGATAAACTCTATGGCCCGGTGTCTTACCCGAGGCACCGTGGTTCTATTTGTGAGGGCATATGAACTGTCATTTTATACATCATGAATGAAAATCTTGGACTATTTTCGCATTACAAATATTGTGTTCCTTTTTCTATCTTTCCTTTCCTTTACATAATTTTCAAAACAGCTGTATTTACACACACACTCACTCATACAGGTTCCAATCCACTCTGGATCTTACTGATAACAGCTCTGCTAATGCCAATTATGACTTCGAAAATCCGATCAACTTAGCCGAAGACGAAGGTGAAGATGATTGCGAAGTGCCTGGCGAGCTTGCAAGACTGTTACTTCAGGAAGAGAGGGCAATTCAACCCCATGAAGAGCCAGTGGAAACCATAAACCTGGGTACTGAAGCAGACAGAAAAGAGGTAAAGATTGGTGCTAACCTAGAGCTCAGCGTGAAGCAACGGTTAACCAAGATGTTACATGACTATATGGAGATCTTTTCCTGGTCCTACGAAGACATGCCAGGGTTAGATACCGATATTGTTGTCCATCATTTGCCGACTAGGGAAGACTGCCCTCCAGTTAAACAAAAGGTTCGTCGGATGCGTCCAGAGATGTCAGAAAAGATTAAAGCCGAGGTCATGAAACAGTTTGACGCCGGGTTCCTTGCAGTAACTTCTTACCCTCAGTGGGTTGCTAATGTGGTGCCGGTACCTAAAAAGGACGGCAAGGTCAGAATGTGTGTCGACTACAGGGATCTAAACAGGGCCAGCCCCAAGGATGACTTCCCCTTACCTCACATTGATGTCCTTGTTGATAATACAGCCCAACACAAAGTATTCTCTTTCATGGATGGCTTTTCAGGCTACAATCAGATCAAGATGGCACCTGAAGACATGGAAAAGACTACATTTGTTACTCAGTGGGGCACCTTCTGTTACAAGGTCATGCCGTTCGGGTTAAAGAATGCTGGGGCAACCTACCAACGTGCCATGGTCGCCTTATTTCATGATATGATTCATCATGAGATCGAAGTGTATGTTGATGACATGATCGCAAGGTCCCAGACTGAGGAAGAGCACCTAGATCATCTGCAGAAGTTATTTGACCGGTTGAAACTGTACAAGCTGAGATTGAACCCGAACAAGTGCACCTTCGGGGTAAGATCTGGGAAGTTGCTAGGCTTCGTGGTCAGTGATAAAGGTATTCAAGTGGACCCTGCTAAGGTCAAAGCTATTCAAGAGATGCCAGTTCCTAAGACAGAGAAGGAAGTCAGAGGCTTTTTAGGACGCCTGAATTACATCGCTCGATTCATATCTCATTTGACTGCTACCTGTGAGCCAATCTTCAAGCTGCTGAAGAAAGATCAGGTAGTACGTTGGAACGACGAATGTCAGGCTGCTTTCGACAGAATTAAAGAGTATCTCCAAGAACCACCTATCCTTATGCCACCGGTTGAAGGGAGACCTCTGATCCTATACCTAACAGTGCTAGACAACTCAATGGGGTGTGTGCTGGGGCAGCATGACGAGTCTGGCCGAAAAGAGCATGCCATTTATTACCTTAGCAAAAAGTTTACCGACTGTGAGACCCGATACTCACTGCTTGAGAAAACTTGCTGCGCTTTGGTATGGGCTGCTCGCCGGCTGAGACAGTATATGCTGACTCACACTACCTTGTTGATCTCAAAGATGGATCCGATAAAGTACATATTTGAAAAGCCTGCTCTGTCTGGGAGAATTGCAAGATGGCAAATGATCTTGACGGAATACGACATTCAGTATACAACCCAGAAAGCCATCAAGGGGAGTGTACTGGCAGACCACTTAGCTCATCAAGCTGTAGATGACTACCAATCAATGAACTTCGAGTTTCCGGATGAAAGCATCATGATCGTAACTGACTGTGAAGTACCTGGACCGGATGAAGGACCTGAACCAGGATCCCGATGGTCTATGCACTTTGATGGAGCTTCCAATGCTTTGGGAAATGGTATCGGCGCCATCATCATATCCCCTCAAGGTACTCATACTCCACTCACCGCCCGGCTATGTTTCAACTGTACCAACAACATGGCGGAGTATGAGGCGTGTATCATGGGTCTTCAAGCTGCGATCGACTTACGGATCAAGTTCCTCAGTGTCTTCGGAGATTCCGCTCTAGTGATCAATCAGATCAATGGAGAGTGGGATACGAAACATCCAAACTTGATTCCTTACAGAGAATGTGTGTTGATCCTGATTCCCCACTTTACAGAGATAACTTTTGAGCACTTTCCAAGGGAAGAGAATCAGTTAGCGGACGCGTTAGCTACAATGTCTTCAATGTTCAAGGTTAAATGGGATAATGAAGCTCCCCGGATCCTCATCTGGAAACTGGACGAACCGGCGTACTGTTGTGATCTCGAAACCGAATTGGTAACTGAGAAGCCTTGGTACCACGAGGTGAGGAGATATCTGGAAGCTCAGGAATACCCTGAAGGTGCCTCTATCAATGATAAGAAATTCCTGAGGAGGTTCGCAGCAAAGTTCTTCCTAAGCAACGGCATCTTGTACAAGAGGAATCATGATTCAACCTTACTGCGTTGTGTAGACAAAGTTGAAGCGGAGAGAATCATGGAAGAACTACATGAAGGGACCTTTGGTACACATTCTAGTGGACATACCATGGCTAAGAAGATCCTACGGGCAGGATATTACTGGTCCACAATGGAAGCTGACTGTTACCAACACTCTAGGACATGCCACAAGTGCCAGATCTATGCAGATAAGGTGCATGTTCCTCCGGTTCCCTTGAATGTTCTGACTGCGCCTTGGCCATTTGCAATGTGGGGCATAGACATGATCGGCGAGATAAGACCTACAGCATCCAACGGACATCGCTTCATCCTAGTGGCGATCGACTATTTTACGAAGTGGGTTGAGGCAGCATCCTATGCTACGGTAACCAAGACTGTTGTAGCACGGTTTATTCGGCACAATCTGATTTGTCGATACGGCGTCCCTGAGCGAATTATTACAGACAACGGTACCAATCTGAACAATAAAATGATTGCTGAGCTTTGCGAACAGTTCAAGATACAGCACCACAATTCTTCTCCTTACAGACCGAAGATGAATGGGGCTGTAGAAGCAGCTAACAAGAACATCAAGAAGATCGTGCAAAAGATGACAGTAACGTACAAAGATTGGCACGAGATGTTACCGTTCGCTCTGCATGGGTACCGTACCTCAGCCAGGACGTCAACCGGGGCAACTCCTTTCTCCCTGGTTTATGGCATGGAGGCAGTCTTGCCGATCGAAGTGCAAATTCCCTCTCTCCGGATAATGAAGGATGCAAATCTGAACGAAGATGATTGGATCCAGACACGACTTGACCAACTCAACCTTATTGACGAAAAAAGACTTGCTGCTATCTGTCATGGTCAGACGTATCAGAAACGGATGATCAGGGCATTTAACAAGAAAGTCAGACCACAAGAATATCAAGTTGGGGATCTGGTAATCAAGAGAATCATCCTTCCTCAGAGTGATCCAAGGGGCAAATGGACCCCTACGTATGAAGGGCCATTTGTGGTTAAGCATGTGTTCTCAGGAGGAGCAATGATCTTAACCAACATGGATGGTGACGACCTTCCTCACCCCGCCAATGCAGACATAGTTAAAAAATACTACGCATAAAAAAGGACCCGCTAGGCTGACATACCTAGGCAAAAAATAAGGGCTTCCCGGCGAACCAAAAGGGTTCGGGCAAAATGAGGGATGAAATGAAAAAAATCTGTACACCCGGCAAGTCGAAAACCTGAAAAGGCGGCTTGGGCAAAAATGGGTATCCCGGTGGACTGAAAACCCGAAAGGGCGGTCCAGGCAAAAATTAGGGATAAAAGCGTAAAACTATGTCTCATTGGATCACTTTGCATCCAGAATCCGGTATCTGCTTCAAGTTCAAAACGGCATCGATCAGTCAACTTCACCTTCAACCAAGGTCATCAAGTGATGAGACGCTCGGAGTTATAAAGGCAATAGCAGAGTTGAAACCCAGTGGATCATTCATCTTTCACACAGCTGTTTTATTTTTCTTTTGTACAAAACTTGTATAAACTCTTTTGCTCGGCGACGTACCTCTTACTAGGACGTCAGCCTCTTGTACACAAAACGCCTATTTTCAGGCCATTCAAAAATCAATAAAAATATATTTTCAGTTAAACGTGCCAAGTATTTTTCCTTTCTCTGTTTTGTTTTGCGAAGAACGTCCAAGGTTCAATTTGTGATGTATGCATTGACAATAATTTGCTAACTCATAAATATTTGCATACGAAACAAAGGAATTAATTACAGGTGACACTAGAAACAGGGGCAATAAAGAGTTGTCTAAAAGCAGTCTAATTGTTCTATCCCCCAAGGTACCAGGGTAGGTTCAGCTAAAGAACACGGCCAAGTGTATCTTAATTCCCCAGAGAGTGGTTCAACAAGTCAATACATTCTTCTCCAAGCAAAATTATCAAATCATCAAGGAAATTGAGTATCCTCCCGTAGTTCTCAATACCTCCCCAGCAGCAATACATATATTCTTAACAAGCATCCCCGGCAGTCTTGGTCTAAAGATTGTTCCCCGGCGGTATACCACTATTCAAAGGAATCACTTCCCCGCAGTCTAAAACTTCCCCCAGGAGAGTCCAATCCAGTTTCCCCAGGAAAGTTGGAATTCGTATCTCCCCAAGCAGCAAGCTTATCCCCAGTAGATTCTGGAAGCTTATCCCTCGCAGAGCACGAACGCGTCGTCCCGGCTTGATTTAAAGAGTTATTTCCGTAACAAGATATAACTGGGTTATCCTCAGCCAAAAACCACGAAAAGAGCGTCCTCGGCAAAGTATCTTCCTACCCCCAGCGAAATCTATCAACGCTTCCAGCACAACAAAGATATCCCCAGCATAACTCATCAACGGTATCCCCAGCGGAGTTATCTTCATCAATCCAGCAAAGCATCGCTATCCCCACAGAGTAGCACTCCCCAGCATGATCGCTAGAGTATCTTTTCTCCCGCAGAATTATTTCGTTTGCCAAGTTTATTCCTTAAAGAAGTTATCTTCTCCTACCGGTATTCTTGCAACAATCATCCACAGCGGAAGCAAAATCTCTTCCTCAACGTCAGCCCAGGATATGACTTCCTGGCACCCGTCAAGGATTCATTTTCCTAGACGAAAACATACATAAAACTTTACATACATCATCATAGCATGCATAACGCACTGCATCATATCATACGAATCTCATTTATGTTGAGAACATCATTGCTTGATCCATATCATGCATTGCATATAACTGACCTCTACCTTTCAGGAAGGGTGCAGTTGAAATTCCCAAACATATTTCAAGGATGTCTCTAGTCCAGTTAAATCGACTCCAAACAGATTTTTCTGATAAAGACTCAGTAGAAGTTATGGCCCCCTCTCCAACGGCGTGTGAGGCGGTAATTCCTTTTTCAAGATGTTTTCCTCTCCGACGATGAGCGTGAGGTGATAGTCTTTTGTGGTCCCCTCTCCGACGGTGAGCGTGAGGTGGTAATTCCTTTTTCAGATGTTCTCCTCTCCGGCATGAGCGTGAGGTGATATTCTCTTATGGTCCCCTCTCCGACGGTGAGCGTGAGGTGGTAATTCCTTTTTCAGATGTTCTCCTCTCCGGCATGAGCGTGAGGTGATATTCTCTTATGGTCCCCTCTCCGACGGTGAGCGTGAGGTGGTAATTCCTTTTTCGGATGTTCTCCTCTCCGACGATGAGCGTGAGGTGATAGTCTTTTGTGGTCCCCTCTCCGACGGTGAGCGTGAGGTGGTAATTCCTTTTTCAAGATGTTTTCCTCTCCAACGATGAGCGTGAGGTGATATTCTCTTATGGTCCCCTCTCCAACAGCGCGTGAGGTGGCAATTCCTTCTTCAGATGTTTCCCTCTCCGGCATGAGCGTGAGGTGATATCTCTTTTCAGATTATAATTCCCTATAGTTCCCTCTCCAGCGGTGAGTAAGGTGACTCCCTTCGAGATTATAATGTCCTTTGGTTCTCTTCCTGACACTACGAAGATGGTAATCCTCACCAAGATTTTCTCAACGAGCGTTGTTGAAGTTAAAATCATCCAAGGTTCACTTATCATTCAGGCTAAGGCAGTAACCATCCCTGGTTCATTCATCAACGTTTGAAGCTCCAGACCCAGCTCCTGTAACCAGTCAGGACACATCTATACCAAGCATCTAAAATCAACTCCTGCAACGTGTCAGGTACTCATTTTCTCTTTTGCAGGTATGCAGGTTCTAGCGAAGGAATCTCTTACGCAGTCAGCATCCAGATGGCATCTATAAGCCCATCACCATATTCAGCAATCTCTAAATGGCATCTATAAGCCCATTCCCCATCACTGTCACTATGTGAGCGCAAATTTCTGGGCACTTTAGTGTTCAATCATCTTCTACCCTCGGATTACGAAAGGCACGTCAGCCAATCTGCATCCTCAGGTCTAAGAAGATTGAACAGGGGCAGCTGTTGTACCCCAAAATTTGCCCTCCCACATTCATCAAGAAATTGCCAAGTCAAGGTCACAAAATTTCCCCAGGGTTGTGCAGCTCAACTGTCTCCTATACAGTCAAAACTAGGGTTTGAGTTGTGGTCAAGCAAATGAACTTTTCAAAGGCCTAATCAAGTCTCATATGCTTACAAAGATGGTCAAGCATCCTCATGTCAAGTTTCAAGGCATTCAGCTCAAAATTGCACAGTCAAAACCCTAGATTGCACTACAGTCAACTGTAGGGGCAAAATGGTCATTTGGCAGTCAAAAGTTCAAATTTTTGGTCAATATATCATTTTGAAGCCAAAAACATCATTTGATCAATGCTTGATCATGATTCTCAAAATTTGGCTCAGAAATCATCAAAGATACAAAAGTTGCTATATTTGGACAGCTGAAAAAGTCAACTGAAATTGACCAGAGCATAACTTTCACATGGATTATCAGAAAATTTCCATCCAAAGCTCATTTTGAAGAGAAAGACATTTCCTACAATTCATCTTCATGTTCCAAGTCCAAGAAATGCTCTCACAAAAAGTTATCAATTTCAACATTATAGGTCATTTTCAAAAGTCAACAAAAAGTGACTTTAAGTCAAAGGCCATAACTTGAGATTGGTAAATCAAAATGACATGGGACCAAAGGCATTGGTTTAAGGACTCAAAGACCTTTCCAAAATGTCCAAGAACATGTGAAAATCTTAAAAATTGACCAAGTTATGCCTTGTGGAAGTTGGGAAATTTTTTGGAATTTTGAAAAGTCAACATTGATGCAAAAGGCCTAAAAATGCAAATGGGCCCATTTTTCTTCCAAATTTCTTCATGCCAAGCCTATGCACGACCACTAGGCCCAAAGGGAAGTATTCACATATTTTTTAATTATTTATTTGAATTAATATTAATTTATATTCATTTAAATCATTTTAATCTATGAAAAATATAACCTTAAACTAAAAAAATCTTTTTATGCACATTATAATGTCAATATTTCGTGCTTAATGGATTATGGCAAGTTTTGATAGGATTGGATCATGATTGAACAAAAACAACATGAAAAGAGATTTGGAAAAGATATGAAAAATCAAATATTTGAAACCATGAATGCTTGAGATTTTGCCTAGTTTTCTTGACCTAAATCACTCCATATATGATCAGCATCACAACCCTAACCCTACAAGACTAAAAACTGCGCAGCAAACCAATACTCAAACTTGGAAAATTGCTTGAAAAATTCAATTCTGAAATCCACCCTAGAGACTGATTCAAAGCTCCATTCGTGTCTCAATAGTTTCCTTGTGCATTCCTGAACACGTTCCAATTAATCCCAACCACAAACGCGTAAGGAATTGGTACACACGAGTCAAACTGAACCAAGAAAATTTTGAATTCGCATAGCACGATTTAAGCATCCTCATGCATTTTTCTTTATGGATTATTGTTTGTCATGATGTTTCTGTGCTAACCAATATGTTTGATTTCGTTTTTGAGCAACATACGCGATTTCGCCATTAACAAGCATTAGGGTTTCACAGCTTTGAATTTAGGGGTTTCCAAATATAGCAAAATTGGACCTTATCAACCCCATGGATGTGTTCAGAGCATAGAGACGAAGCAACCTGGACCCTCGCGAACAATTTATGAAGCACAGGGTGCTAATCGCTATTTTCCCATAGGCCTCTTTAAACCACGCTGAAAAAACCGTTCCCCTTGAGTTTTGTTTTACAGGGTGGGGAAGGAGACGGAGACGTGTCCATCAACCATTGGACTGTTTGAAATTCGCGCGAAATTCCAAAGCAGCTAACGCGTTATTATTATATTCTTTATCGTTTATTATATATTAATTGAAATGCAGGTGGTTCAGTGGTAACGCGCTATGTTTGTAACCCCAAAGACCTGGGTTCAAGTCCCAGGTCTTGCATCTTTGCAATATTATTTTTCAATATGTCATTCTATGCAGCGTTAACATGAAAGACCACCATATTCCATCAGAATCCCATGAGCCACGCGTCCAGCTGCTTGCAAATCAAACGCATAGATTCAAGGAACACCATAGGTGCTGGTCAACGTGCCATACGAGATCCAAAGAAGTCAATGAACTCAGAATACAATTGGGCCAGGCCTCTCAAACTACACCTCCATAATGGGGCAACACCCCACCCTGGTTTGATTATTCATTTTTATTGTTTTAATTATTATATTATTAATTTTTATTGCTTTCATTAATTAACTTATTTTTTTCTATAAAATATAAAAACATTAAAAAAAAATGCAGAAAATACAGAAAAATATAATATTTATTTTAGTACAATTATTTTCATAAATAAACTAGCATGTAAATAAATTAGTGTAATTAGGTTTTAATTCTAATTCCTTTTTTTAATAAAAATCCAAAAACATGTAGAATTAGGTTTAATATCTTTGTTGATTTTCTTTTTTTAATTTTTATTTCTCACAATATTATTTATTTTATTTTTTTTAATTAAAAATTGTACATAATAAATTTTAGGTTTAATTTAGACTATATTTAAATCTTTCATAACAAATAAAAAATACTAGAATTAGGGTTTGTCTTTTAATTTAATTTCCATTAATTTCTTTTCCTTATTAAATCTAAAAAATACAAAAATATCAAAAAAAAAACATTTAATCATTTAATTTTTAATTCTCATTAACTTTTAATTATTTGCAAAAGGGTCCAACGCCCTAGTTTCGTTTCAATTATTTAATTTCTCGCATTTATTTTATTATCGCTCATTATAATTTTGTAAATATCCCAAAGCCATGTAATTTAAACTTTTCGCACTTTATTTATTCGCTTTATTTATTTTCCGCTAAATCGGGTCCGGTTTAATTTTGGCGATGTGGACCCGCGCCATTTGTAATAGTATAGCTTTATTTCCTCGCAATTTATAACTGTTAAATATGCATGCAAGAATGAATGGACTTAAAATAAAATCAAGCGTAGATCACAATGACATGACAAAAGACAGATAAATAACTGAAACATGACACACAATTCGCACACACCACCCCTAGGGTACGCCTCACTGTTGCCTTTCGAAAGGTGGTCGTCGAGTAGAAAACGTCTTAGTAAGTCCTCAGGATCCGGGAACCTGGCATGAGGGTAGCTTCTAAGGTGTCTTCCCATTGCTCTGGTGATCACCACGTCCCTAAAATCGAATTGACCCGAACACCTCCAACGGTGGTGCTACCTACCTCTCAATGGTGGGATGGCACTACTTTAAAGGACATTTACACAGACGAATTCCTTAGGGTAGGTAGACGACTCTAGATACTTGCTCTAATTTCAAAAAATCAAAAATACTTTTCACACCGACACATTTTCAAAAAGCTTTCGAAAGCAATTTTTCAAACACTCTTGAGGACCGATACAAGAGTCGATCTGAAACCTTCAAAGAAACTTTTTTAAACCCACATTGAAAAGCAAACAAAACATTTTTGAAAACACATTGAGCGAGTATCTAAGAGCCCATGGATAACCATGGATAGAAAGGGTGCTAACACCTTCCCTTTCTATAATCTACCTCCCGAACCGAGAGCAATCTCTTTAAGGAATTTTTCTGTGCTTTTGTCCTTTCCATTTGGAGAAAATAAAAGACGGTGGCGACTCTTGCTTCCGCGACATTTCGCGAACCAGCGTTAAACAGTCAGTTCCAGATCCACCGATCACATGACGTGTGTTCTTTTTTGGTTTGGACAAATTTAAATCTTCTAAATTTCCTTGAAATCATTTGCATATTTCATCTTCATTCATCATAACATCATACAGGTTTCTCATAACAGGTCGCCTTATCCTTCTACTGTTTATTTCAGTGAGATGGATGTTTAACAGACTGTGAAAGATCTTCAGGCGCAAAATGCCCAGTTTCAACAAATGCTCATGGCTCTAACAAAAGGGCAAGAGGAGTTGAAGACTCTGCTAGCCAAAGAGAAGAAGAAGAAAACGAAGAAACCAACCGGAGTTGTGATCATGGGAAGAAGGTTTAAAGGACAGACCAGGTGAACCTTGGACTTTGCAACATCATCGAGTGAAGGAGATAACCAAGGGCCCAAGACCCAGGAAGTGAACGACGACCCAACATCCAAAGGAGAAGAAGAGCCTGATTACTCTGAGGAGCAATATCCTCCTGCTGATGATAAATACAAACAGCTAGAGGATTGTTTGAATGCCATGGAGATTCAGAGAGTACCCAGTTTGGACTTTGAAGAATTAGGACTCATCTCAGGGGTTGTCATCCCACAGAAATTCAAGGTCCCAACTTTCGCCAAGTATGATGGTATCTCCTTCCCGAAACTACATCTGAGGTCATATGTCAAAAAGATTCAACCCCACACGGCTGACAAAAATATGTGGGTGCATTTCTTCCAAGAGAGCTTATCAGGGACTCAGTTGGATTGGTTCTACCAATTAGAAGGGTCCAATGTTCGTAACTAGGAAGAGTTGGCCGCCGCTTTCTACAAACAGTATCAGTATAATGCTGATTTGGCTCCGACTAGGACACAGTTACAAAGCATGTCTATGGGAACAAATGAGGGTTTCAAAACCTATGCTCAAAAATGGAGGGATCTCGCAGGCAGAGTCCATCCCCCTCTATCCGACAGAGAATTAGTGGATATGTTCCTTGGCACCTTGTCAGGACCATTTTTAAATCACCTGATTGGAAGTTCTTCAGATGGGTTTACCGAATTAATCATGACTGGTGAGCGGGTCGAAGCCGGTATAAAAAGTGGCAAAATTCAAAGAGATGCATCCTCAAGTTTGGTGAAGAAACCTTTTATTGGAAAGAAGGAGGTCAGTGTTGCGTATGACCATAGGAATCAAAACAAAATCGACCGTCGTCCGGCAGTAGGGGCTGTCATGATCTCTAATCCTGCACCAAATCAGCAGCGAAATTATTAGCGCAAACCAGAAGCGCCCATGAGACGATTTATCCGGATTAACATGACCATGTCTCAAGTTTTGCCACACCTTCTAAGGACCAATCTGGCAATTTTAAAGGAAGCTCCCAAGAACCCCAATACTGCTTCTCCTTGCTACAACCCGAATGCCCGATGTGCCTATCATTTTGGAAGCCCGGGGCACGATACAAATGACTGTTGGGCCTTAAAGAATAAGGTGCAAGACCTTATCGATGTGAAGGAGCTTGAATTTGAGTCCCTAGAAACACCTAATGTAATAATGGCACCAATGCCCAGACATGGCCAAGGTATCAATGCCATTGATGATGATCGTTTTGTTTCCTCCGTGAATGACTTGGTTACTCCTTTGTTGACTGTTAAACAAAATCTACTGCAAGCCGACTTGTTCCCAGGTTGTGATGAAAATTGCCACCTTTGCAAATCTCTGCCGAACGATTGTTTGTTACTAAAGATAGGCGTTCAGCGCCTGATGACTAGTAAAGAAATCCTATTTGAAAAGCTACCTCTTATCGAAAACTCTCATCAAGATGTTTCGATAATCACCATTTCCGATAATCCTCCCAGGGTCTCCACCAAAAGACCCGTCAGGATTACATCTGCTCCCAGAACTGCACCATTGATCATCATTATGCCAAGACCAATACCATACTCCTCAAATAAAGATGTTCCCTGGAGTTATGAGGCTGACGTTTATTACTACAGCGTCAAGCAAGATCAGTTGGCTGTCACAAATGAAGTTGCGAGAGATATTGATCCTGATATCGGTAACATCATTGGAACCAGCAAAATAACAAGAAGTGGAAGAGTCTTATCACCTGAGATTCTCCAGAGACCGTTGCTACTCCTATGATCATCACTACTGCCACTCCTATCGACACCGCCAGTGATACTCCCATTGTTATCCCTACTGCTGATACCATGGGGAAAAGAGGCTTTGGTTGAGCCTGCCCAAGCAAGAGAACGACCCAAAGTCATCCTTGAAGCTTCTAGAAAATAAATAAAAGAAATCCTGAAGATAATCAAGAAAAGTGACTACAACATTGTAGAACAATTGGGGCAGACCCCCTCGAAGATATCATTGTTGTCCTTACTTTTATGCTCTGAAACTCACGCCAAAGCCTTGGTAAAGTTTCTTAAGACCGCTCATGTGCCCCAGGAGACCTCCATTGACCAATTTGAAGACTGTGTGGCCAGTCTAACTGCTGATAACAGATTGGGCTTTTCCGATGCTGATTTAACCTCTAAGGGAAGGAAGCACAACGATGCCTTACACATTTCCATTGAATGCAGGGGCACCACACTTGCCCATGTTTTGGTGGATACCGGTTCATCATTGAATGTCTTGCCTAAAAATGCCCTCGATCGGTTGGATTGCAAGGGGATCATCTTGAAACCTAGCAAAATCATAGTAAGAGCTTTTGATGGTTCCGAGAGGACAGTGCACGGAGAAGTTACTATCCCCATAAAAATTGGGACTCATACCTTTGACTCAATTTTCTATGTGATAGACATCCGCCCTTCGTACTCTTGTCTGTTGGGTCGACCCTGGATCCATGGTGTTGGTGTCGTCACTTCCACCCTACACCAAATGCTAAAATACTCGATCAGAGGGAAGATTGTTACAGTTCACGGAGAAGAGGAATACATGGTTAGCCATTTGAACTCTTTCAGGTATGTTGAAATGGATGGTGAATTCATAGAGACTCCGTGTCAGAACTTTGAGGAGGTTCCAGTAACGGTCGCAGCAACCAAGTCTACTCCAAAAGTCTCGAAGATTACCATACCTCCGCTAAAGATGGCTTCATTGAAAGACGCTCGAGCAGTAGTTGAAGAGGGAGGATGTACTATCTGGGGTCAGCTTCCGGATATTCCCTACAAGTCCAACAAATTTGGGTTGGGGTTCACATCAGAGGCTCAAAAAACGGTCCAACATTCTCGCACAGGGGGACCACCTCTGCGTATCAGCAATCAAAGGGTCAATGCAATAGAAGATAGTGATGGCAGCTGTGACATAGATGAATGGATTTTTCCAACTATCGGCGGAGGGCTTAATAATTGGGAGGCGAAGGATTTCATTCCTATTACTTTTATTCAAGAGTAATTGTCTTTTAATATTTTCAGGCTTGTAATATTTAAACAATTCAGACTCTTTTTTTAAAACCTTGTGTCTTACCCGAGGCACAACAGTCCATCTGTAAGGGTTGTCACTTCATTCTCATATGTCATTAATGAGTCATGGACGTTTTTACATCAAAATTTGTTTTCTTTGTCTTTTCTTTCTTACATTTTATTTCTTTCAAAGGTAGTTGTGTTCTTACACACACTCACATATTGAAAATGCAGATCTATGTCCACTCAGGATCCCACGGGTAACAGTTCTGCTATGGCCAATTGTGACTTTGAAAATCCGATCTACCAAGCCGACGATGAAGGTGAGGAAGATTATGAAGTTCCGGGAGAGTTAGCCAGGTTGTTGCAAGAAGAAGACAGAGCTATTCAGCCTCATGAGGAACCGTTGGATACAATCAACTTGGGTACCGAGGAAGAGAAAAAGGAAATCAAGGTGGGTGCCAATCTGGAGCTGAGTGTCAAGGAGCGTCTGATTCAGTTATTGCACGATTATATTGAGATCTTCGCCTGGTCATACAAAGACATGCTAGGACTGGATGCAGACATTGTGGTACATCGTCTGCCTACAAAGGAAGATTGTTCCCCAGTAAAACAGAAGGTTCGTCGTATGAGGCCCGACATGTCGGAAAAGATCAAAACATAAGTTATGAAGCAGTTCAATGCTGGATTTTTGGCTGTCACCTGTTATCCCCAATGGGTGGCCAATGTTGTCCCTGTACCCAAGAAAGATGGTAAATTACGGATGTGTATGGACTACAGAGACATAAACATGGAAAGTCCCAAAGATGATTTCCCACTTCCCCACATCGACATCCTGGTGGATAATACGGCGTAACACAAAGTGTTTTCCTTCATGGATGGATTCTCGGGCTACAACCAAATCAAAATGGCGCCTGAGGATATGGAGAAAACGACTTTTGTTACGTAGTGGGGAACTTTCTGTTATAAGGTCATGCCATTCAGACTGAAGAGTGCTGGGGAAACCTATCAACGCGCTATGGTAGCTTTATTTCATGACATGATACACCATGAGATAGAGCTCTACATAGACGATATGATAGCCAAATTGCAGACGGAAGAAGAGCACCTCGATCACCTACAGAAGTTGTTTTAAAGGTTGAAGAAGTACAAGTTGAGATTGAATCCAAACAAGTGTACATTCAGAGTACGGTCTGGTAAACTCCTGGGTTTTGTCGTCAGCAACAAGGGTATCAAAGTTGATCCTGCCAAGGTTAAAGCGATACAAGAAATGTCGTCTCCTCATACTGAGAAAGAAGTCAGAGGATTCTTGGGACATCTAAATTACATAGCGAGGTTTATTTCTCACCTGACAGCTACTTGTGAACCAATCTTCAAACTCTTGAAGAAAGATCAAGTAGTCAGATGGAACGACGAATGCCAAGTTTCTTTTGACAAAATCAAGGAATGCCTGCAAGAACCTCCTGCGTTGTTGCCACCTATCGAAGGAAGTACATTGATCTTATATATAACTGTTTTAGAAAACTCAACGGGGTGTGTGCTGGGGCAGCATGACGAGTCTGGCCGAAAAGAGCATGCTATTTATTACCTGAGCAAAAAGTTTACCGACTGTAAAACAAGATATTCACTGCTCGAGAAAACTTGCTGTGCTCTGGCATGGGCTGCTCGCCGGCTGAGACAGTATATGCTGACCCACACTACTTTGTTGATATCTAAAATGGATCCGATAAAGTACATCTTTGAGAAGCCTGCTCTTTCTGGGAGAATAGCAAGATGGCAGATGATCCTGACAGAATACGATATATAGTATACTACCCAGAAAGCTATAAAGGGCAGTGTATTGGCTGATCATCTTGCTCACCAAGCTATAGAAGACTATTAGTCCATGAAGTTTGAATTCTCGGATGAAGACATCATGACGTTGGACAACTGTGAGGAAATCAGGCCATATGATGGACCCGAACAAGGATCCCGATGGATTCTGTTCTTTGATGGGGCATCCAACGCACTTGGAAATGGTATCGGCGCCGTACTCGTATCTCCAGGAGGATGTCATACTCCTTTTACTTCCAAACTTTGCTTCAATTGTACAAACAACATGGCAGAATACGAAGCGTGCATCTTTGGTCTCAAGGCTGCCATAGACTTGGGAATCAAACACTTGGATGTATTTGGAGATTCAACCTTGGTCATCAGTCAAGTCAAAGGGGAATGGGACACCAAGCACCCCAACCTTATCCCTTATAAAGAACATGTATTGACATTGTTGTCGCATTTCGAGAAGATTACCTTCGAGCATTTCCCGCGAGAAGAAAATCAGCTAGCAGATGCATTACATACAATGTCATCTATGTTTAAACTTAATTGGGATAACGAAGCTCCTCAAATCACCATTGAGCGGATGAATGAACCAGCCTATTGTCATGAGATTAATACCGAAGAAGTAGTGGACCAGCCTTGGTTTCATGAATTCAAAAGGTATCTCGAGTCTCAGGAATATCCAGAAGGAGCTTCGGTGAATAACAAGAAATTTCTGAGAAGGTTCTCGGCTAAATTCTTCCTTAGTAACGGCATTCTGTACAAATGCAGTCATGACTCTGTATTGCTTCGGTGCATAGACAAGGATGAGGCTGAAAGGATCATGGGTGAGCTACACGAAGGAACTTTTGGTACACATTCCAATGGGCATACAATGGCAAAGAAAATCCTACGGGCAGGCTATTATTGGTCTACCATGGAGGCAGATTGCTATCAACACTCTTGGACTTGCCATAAGTATCAAATCTATGCTGACAAAGTGCATGTACCTCCGGTTCCTCTGAATGTCTTGACGGCTCCTTGGCCCTTTGCTATGTGGGGAATCGATATGATCGGGGAAATCAAGCCAACAACCTCCAATGGACACCGCTTTATCTTAGTGGCCATCGACTATTTTACAAAGTGGGTTGAAGCAGCTTCCTTTGCTTCCGTTACTAAGAATGTGGTCGCCCGGTTCATCAAGCAGAATCTCATCTGTCGGTACAATATCCCAAAGAGAATCCTCACTGATAATGGTACAAATCTGAATAATACTATAATCACCGCCTTGTGCGAGCAATTCAAGATTCAGCATCACAATTCTTCCCCGTACCGGCCAAAGATGAATGGTGCTGTAGAAGCTGCTAACAAAAACATTAAGAAGATCATACATAAAATGACAGTCACATACAAAGACTGGCATGAGATGCTACCATTTACTCTCCATGGGTATCGTACCACAGCTCGCACATCAACTGGGGCAACACCTTATTCTCTCATATACGGCATGGAAGCTGTCCTGCCTATTGAGGTCCAGATCCCCTCTCTGAGAATCATGAAGGATGATGGTTTGAATGAAGAAGATTGGATTCATACTCGGTTGTACCAACTAAACTTGATTGATGATAAGAGGCTCACAACTATCTGTCATGGTCAGATTTAACAAAAACGCATGATCAAAGCTTTTAATAAAAAGGTCAAACGTTAGGTATATCGGATCGGTGACTTGGTAATCAAGCGTATCATTTTGCCCCAAGGCGATCCCAGGGGCAAATGGACCCCTATATATGAAGGGCCATTTATAATCAAAATCATTTTCTCTGGTGGAGCAATGATCTTGACTACTATGGATGGCGATGACCTCCCGCACCCTGTAAATACAGACATAGTTAAAAGATACTACGCATGATCAAAGACCCGCTAGGTTGATTGGCCTAGGCAAAAATAAGGGATGAAAATATAAAAAATTTGTACACCCGACAAGTCGAAAACCCGAAAGGGCGGCTTGGGCAAAAAAGGGTATCCCGGTGGACTGAAAACCCGAGAGGGTGGTCCAGGCAAAAGTTATTGATTAAAGCGTATGACTATGTCTCGTTGGATCATCTGGCAAACAATCTTCAGCATCAACCAATCAACTCAATTGGCTCTATATCAATCCAATCGACTTCTCCAAGGCGACCAACGGACAAGACTTTCAGAGACATGACGGCTATAGTAGAACGGGAACCCCATGGGATTATTTCACATAGCTATCTTTTCTTTGTATCAATTTTCATTTTTTTACGACGACATTCTCTTTCCAGAATGTTTGTCTCATTGTACAAAAACATTTGTTCAAGTTAATACAAAGATATTCCTTTATAGCAGTTACCTTTATTGCAAATCTTTTAGGCAAGGATCTGAGAATCTTTCTCACCAGTTTTTCTTCTGACATCTTTTCTCCCAATGCTCCTGAGGTGTTGGCAATCTCCAAGATGTTCATGTGAAACTCATGAATGGTTTCATCTTCCATCATTTTTAGATTCTCAAACTTGGTAGTCAGCATCTGAAGCCTTGACATTTTTACTTTGGAAGTGCCCTCATGGGTAGTTTTGAGAGTGTCCCACACTTCCTTGTCCAGTTCACATTGATGTGCTAGTCTGAAAATGTTTCTATCAATTCCATTGAACAAGGCATTTAAGGCTTTGGAATTTCCCAGGGATAACTCATCTTCTTCTTTGCTCCATTCTTCCTCAGGCTTCATACTGATTGTCCCATCTTTCTCAGTTATGGTGGGATGGTTCCATCCTTTGTCAGCAGCTCTCCAAGCCTTTTTATCCAGAGATTTTAAGAAGGCAATCATACGAGGTTTCCAGTAGTCATAATTTGTTCCATCCAGAATGGGTGGTCTATTTCCAAAAACTCCTTCTTTGTCCATAGTGCCAGAAAGTGATATCCCTAGATCTCACCCAGTAATACAGGCAGGGTGCCTGCTCTGATACCAATTGAAAATTCTGGCAGCAGATACTCAATGTCACAGTGAATGTTATGACACCGTATCTGACTTTCTATAAGACAGTAAATAAAAACAGTAAAGAACACAGTCAATTGTTTACCCAGTTCAGTGTGAAACAACACCTACTCTAGGGGCTACCAAGCCAGGGAGGAAATCCACTATAAGAGATATTAATTCAGGAATAAACCAACCAGTTTATCTCCTTCACTTAAGACCTACCCAATGCAACTTCAATCTAAGTTCTACTTAAACCTGAGTTCCTACTCACTCCCCCTCAATCACAGCAGTGATACTTAAAACAATTGACTTATGAATTAATGAAGACACTCTTCAAAAACATACACTTGATTATGCTTCACAGCTTTTTAATCAAGTAACACAAACACTCTTGCTTCACAGCTTTGAGTGATACATAAACCTAACTTGACTTTGCTTCAAAGCTTTAGTCAAGAGACACAAAACACTCTTGCTTCAAAGCTTTGAGTGGTACAAAAACCCTTACAAACAAAACCTATTCCAAGTCACTTATCACAATGATAATTGCTTGGATTACAGCAGTTAAAACTATACAGTTTCTGATTGATCTTCAGTCCAAAAAGGGATGTTTTCCAAACAACAATCCTGTTGAATATATAGCAACTGTTTCTTCAGTTAGGGTTTCCACAAAAACCTAGGGTTAATTAGGATTAACCATAAGACTTGGTCACAAGACTTTATCAACCAGTTTAGGGTTGAGCTAGGTTAACCCAAAGACAACGGGAGATTCTGTTCTAGAAGGAATGAGCCAACTTCTTGAAAAAACTCAGAATTAACCAAACTGCATAACTGTTAGATCAGTACAGGATGTCTTAACATTTGTTATGACATCAGAATTCTTGTTTACTGATTTTGGTAGAAGGCAATAAATGTGATCTTTTTGCAAAATGCTCAGATACACACTCATAAACAGCAGCACCTGTATGCCATTATTTTTCTGCAAAGGTACCTAATAAACCAGTACCTAATAAACCAGAATGTTATGAAATTAGTCATGACATTCACACATCTGGTTTTACCAAAAATACATGCCAATAACTAAACACCTACATTTACAAAATAATTAAACTAAAGTGAAATTAATAATAATAAATAAAATATTTACATTTTATAGTTTTCTGAATTTTTATTGTGAAGAAAATTAATTAAGTTAATTTTAGTGATAATAATGATAATAAAAAAAAGAGTTAATAAACAAAATAAAAAAATATGAAATAAGAAATAAGAAAGAGGAATGAACCAAGGGGGGGTTCTGGGCCCTGATGGAGGTGAATTCTGGAGTTGTGAGGCCCATTATCTCAAGCCTTGTTTGACTTCTGGGATTGCCTAGAGCGTGGGTTGACCAGGAACATGGTATTCTGCACCTCATGGCCATCAGATCTTGTGAGAATAGCCACTTGGCGCGCTGATTTGTGAGGTATATGGTACACCTTCTTTGGAAACCTGCACACAAGCGTGTAAAGAAAAATAATATGGAAATTTTGGGGGACCTGGGAATCGAACCCAGGTCCCAAGGGACATATGCATGCCTTCCCAACCACTCAGCCAGTGTGTTCCATTCGTCATAGCAATAGACAATTAATATTATATGCAATAAAAAGCAATATCCTAGAATTAAAACAAAAATGCGCCCGTTTAGTTTGAACAGGCCAGTGACAGGAAGACACATCGTCGTCTTCTTCATCAAATTGCTGGTTATTTACCTGCGGATTTTTATCCGCAGGTAGTTTAGTAGGCTTTTCTCAAAATCGTCCCTTAGGGCGTGGTAAGGGTCGTGCTAGCTTCAGGGGATGGCATGGAAGGATGTCACGTTCTCCTTTTTGTCTGAAAATGCTTGCAACCTTGTTCTTGACCTCCTACTTTTTTCAACAATTTTCAGTTTTGTTTTTGGCCGTCTCAACAATGCTTGGGTTCTGACTTAGGTTGGTAATGCTTGCTTATGTATGTGTGAACAAAATTAGGTCAGCACTGGGCTTGTATCCTTGTGTAATTATGTTTGGAGATTTGGTTGACCACCATTGAAGAACTTTCCAAACTTGGTTCAAATCTTGGATTTTATGCACAAAAAGGCTTGGCACGAATTTGCTAGCTGGCATATGACATATAAAAGCTATTCAAACCAAAAGATGATATTCCATTAATTTTTTTGATTTTATTTGAATTATTATGGATTTAAAATGAATTAAATCAATAAAAATTAAATAAAATAGAAAAATAAATGTTTGATCTTGAAATTAAGCATGGGACACATGTGTGGCATGACAAGGCTGAATCAAGTTGAAGAAAGTGGGCCCTTTTGTCAAAAATTGAAGTTTTAAGGATGGTTGACTTTTGCAAATTCATGAAAGTTTCCCAACTTCTCCAATGCATATCTTGCTCAATTTGGATCATATGAACATGTTCTTGGACATTTTGGAAAGGTATTGAAGTCCTCTAACCAATGCCTTTGGTCCCATGTCATTTGGATTTACCAACCTCATGTTATGGTCTTTGAATTAAAGTGCATTTTTGTTGACTTTTGAAATTGACCTATAATGTAGAAATTGATAACTTTTTGTGAGAGCATTTCTTGGACTTGGAATGTGAAGATGCATTGTAGGAAATGTCCTCCCCTTCAAAATGAGCATTGGATGGGATTTTTCTGATGAACCATGAAAAAGTTATGCCCTGGTCAAGTTACAGTTGACTTTTCAGCTGTCCAAAAATAGAAACTTTTGCATCTTGATGATTTTTGAGCCATGCTTGTGGAATCATGATCAAGACTTGATAAAATGATGATTGTGTGCTCAAAATAATATGTTGACCAAAAATTTTGACTTTTGACTGTAAAATGACCATTTTACCCCTGTAGTTGATTGTGAACCAAATAGGGCTTTTGACTGTGCAATTTGATGCTGTGAGACTTGAGACTTGACATGTAGATGCTTGGCAATGTATATAGGCACATGAGACTTGATTGAGCCATTGAAAACCCCAAATTCATTGAAGGAACCAAAACCCTAATTTTGACTGGCTTAGGAGATGGTTTGACTGTGCAACCCCTTGAGAAATCTTGAGCCATTTGAATATGATTCTTGATAAACTTTGAAGAATATGGGAGGGCAAATTTTGGGGTACAACAGCGTAGGACCTTTATTTCTCGCTTTTATATTTTATATGCTTGTATATAATTGCTAGCAACCTAGGCGTCTATGCTTAATCAATCAATCGGTAGATCACTAAACTCCAAGATAAAATATATGAAATAGAACACTATTGCACACTTGCACCCCTAGGGTATTTCCCAATTTGGTTGCCCTCGAAAATGGTCATTTCCCTCGGACGTAGGGATACTCTTAGCAAAGACCCTCAGTTTAAAGTCATCATAAAGATCATAGTCCCTAAATGTCCCTCGAGTTGCCTACGAGAAATGATCTTATGATGATAGTCCCTTCAAAATGCTAAGGTATCCTTACATGTTTCCTTCAATGACCATTACGTCCCTTTCGATAGTCCCTCAACATCCAAAGACTAGAGTTACCTACTCACTAATAGTAGGATAACACAGTCTAAAGGATAGGAGGAAAAGAACAATCTTTTTTCGAGTAGGTAGATAACGGTTAGGTACTTGCTCAAACAAATTTTTACACCACACTTTCAAATACAACTTTCCAAACAAAAGTTGTCAGAAATGCTTTATCACACTCTTGAAGATTGATACAAGAGTTACCATAAAGTGAATCGCCGCACTAAGGCATTTTAAAATCTTTTCAAACCACACTAACACAAGCAATTTTCGAAAAATGAGCAAGTACCTAAGAGCCCGTGGAAAACCACAGATGGAAAGGGTGCTAACACCTTCCCTTTCCATAATCTACTCCCTACTCGGAAATCTCGAAAAAGGTCTTTTTCTGTTCTTTTCACCCTTTACGTATTGGATAAAATAAAAGTCGGTGGCGACTCTTGCTTACCGCGACATTTGTAAACAAAAAATGCAAAACCAGTATTAAACAGTTGGTTCTGCCACCATATCACAGAACTGGCGACTCTACTGAGGAAAATTATAAAGTGGGGTTTACCTTAGGGTCTAGATCATTTTAAATTGTTTTCTTTGTTTGCTTTAATTTTAAAGGTTTGTTTGGGTATTCTTATATAGATCCTATATCCGGATCTGGGGAAACTTTTTAGGTAAACAACAATAGATCATGGAGATTGTACGACATATATCAATATGATTGAAGCAATGTTTGTGTTAGTCTTACACTTTGGTTGGTACCGGTATCCCTTGTGTCAAATCGAGGAGAATACGAGGCCGCTGCATGGTGTCGTGAAGCACTAACAAACCTTAGAACCTTAGTTGAACAAACTTGACCATTAGAAAGTAGTGAGATAGCCGGTCTCAGTGTAAAGCTGGGAATTGGTTGATACTCGATACTACACTCATTGAGATTAGACTTTCGGGATGTTTCATCCGCAAGAAAAGATTACTAAGTTGAGATAATACCGATAAAGAAAGATCAATGATATTGAGACTCCTTAGAACCCAGTTACTATTTCTAAGACACGTTGAGCCAACTAAACTTCAAGAGGGTACTTACCTACAAACTCCATGCAAGCCTAATCCTAAGGCTGCTTGTGTGACTAGTTTTCTTTCAACTTGAACTACTTGCAGGATTTTATTATCTGACAACTTGATATCCTTGCAGGATTTGTTTACAGTCATTATCCAGTAACCTGGACTTCTTAGACTCACTTGTCTTCATCACCTTAAAATTTTGCTTAACACATAGCATACACATCATAACATCATGCCACAACATTTTCTTAACCATTTTAAGGATCTCAAGGGTCTGCGTTGCAGGCCATGATGAACCAAACGTCTAGCAAGGGGCAGGGGGATTTATTTTCCTCTAGCCAACACTGTCAAAAGACCAAAGTGACAACTTGAGTCAGGGGCTATGACCCACATGATATGGTGAGCTTGACTCTCGTAGAAGGACACTCAACGATACGAATATCTTCAATTAAAGCTGTAAATTTCAACTTCTTACATTTTCTTGTTTACCCCGCGAGATCCTTGAAAACATTTGCATATCATACATGTCATTGCATAACAGGTAATATCCAGTACAAGTCTCTCATTTTCTCGCTGTTTATTTCAGCAAGGAAAATGGCTCTCCAACAAGACAACAAAGATCTTCAGCTCAAGAGGCTTAGTTCATGGAAATGTTCCTAAACCTATCCAAGGGGCAAGAAGAGTTGAAAGCACTCCTCGCTAGGGACTTGGCCAAGAAAAGTCTTGAAGACAATAAGGATGAACGGTTGGAACAACTGCAAGCTGATGTAGAAGCAATGAGAACCCAGATGATGGGGCAGATGGCTCTTATCCAAGGCCTAGCTCGGGGACAAGAAGAACTGAGAGCCCTTATCAGCAAACTTCCTCAAGACGGATGCAACCGTGTGAAACAAACGGTCAAGACTGGGGATCAACTCATTAATCAACCCCTAATGAGACAAGAAGTTGGCTTGGTGAAGAATGGACCTTTCCAAATTGCTACTACCTCACGGGTCCAACAACAACCTCGCCAACAATGACAGGGTAATCGGCATAAGCGGGATTCATTTACTAGGCAATATACCAAACTCAACATACCAATGTCGCAAGGCTTGCAACAGGTGTTGGAGTTAAATTTGGTCACATTGAAGGATCCTCCTCAGAATCCTAACACTTCCTCTCCTACTTACAATCCTGATGCAATATGTGCATATCACTCCAATAGTCCGGGGAATGACACTGATAGATGTTGGACGTTGAAATACAAAATTCAAGACCTGATTGATGAAGGAGCATTGGAGTTCTGACAATAAGGCTTTTCGTTCATTAGAATTTTCAATTTGTAATTTTATTTTGATTGTTCGAACATTTATTCATGTCAAACTTTGTTACTTTATCAATGCATTGCATATGTCTATTTTGAATTAATTCATTCGCATTTACTATATTTAAATTGCTTTCCTTTTTGTGATATTCAACTCTCAATCAAAAGTTGTAAGCATTTAGAGGGAGGATGACGAAGATGATACCACAATCTATACAATATGCTTTTGAACAGACCCTGCTGACGATGTACATGCGTTGTTTCAAATCCCAAATAGTGGAGTTATAAGGAAGATAACCCTAGTAAACCCCTTTGAGCCAAAGAAGTAGGAGTTTTTCTTTTCACACAAATTAAAACCCTTAATCATACCCTAGGGCAGGTTAGTTTTCTCAGTTAATTCAAGTGCGCATTCAGTCACAATCTTCCACTTCATACATAAGGAGTGACATCAAATACGTCCTTCCAAATCAAAATATGGTGATGGTTCCGCATAATCATCAAAGCATGCAATCATTATCTCTCCAAACAAAAGCCCGCTAAGTCAAAACCTATGAAGGAGACTTAAGAAAAAAAATTGGGGCATCCCGCTGACTGTAATCACAAAAAGAAACAGTTCCGGCAAAAGACAGGGATAGTTAAATCAAAAATAAAGAGGTCCTACAAATCCTCGACAAAAAAAAAATTACAAAATGACTGCCTCTTCCAAATAAACTTTCAGTATCCGAACCATCATCGGAACATCAAGGACAAGATGCCAGACTCAATCGGGATTTAAACGCATAATTAACTAAGTATAGGACTGAAGAACATCACGGAGAACGGGTGGGTACAAATAAACTTTGAGCCTTTATCCTTTGTTTCTTGAACCGTGAACCAGACCATATTATAACCCTTAAAAGTCCTAGCTGAAGCATGGGTTAGTTCGAGAGCATACTGTTAGAAAGGTATCCTGACTCCTGTAGGGTTCGCTATAAATCCCGAGTTGATATCACACTTTTACAAAATTTGTTTGTTTCACTAAAAAATGAATTTTCAAACTTCAAGACAGACATAAGCTTTGCATTCTTAAAATACCATTGTTTGCATATGATTATTTGTTCAACAACAGAGAAATTCGCATCACGAACATCTAGTGAACAAAAATCTTCTCAATGGACAAGATCACCTCAAGTGAAAAAACACTTCCAACCAAGGGGCACATCATGATCATTGTCCATCATCTTGGGTAGTCAAGTCAAGATTCAAGGAATCTCTCAAATATGCCGAATATCCAAGGGCATATCTCCATCTGTATCACTTGAGGCATTGGACATGAATTCTAACAACAAATCTTGTACGGACAAACAAACATCTTCTGGAAGTGTGGCAACACTTACTGCTATGGACAGTGGCAATTCTCCATACCCGGTGAACATGGACATAGTCGAAAAATATTGTGCATGAATAAAGACCCGTTAGGTTGACTGGCCTAGGCAAAAATAAGAGCATCCCGGCGAACCAAAAGGGTTAGGGCAAAAATTAGGGATAAAAACAAAAAAATATGTACATCCTGCAAGTCGAAAACCTGAAAAGTCGGCTTGAGCAAAAAAGGGTATCCCGATGGACTGAAAATCTGAAAAGGCAGTCCAGGCAAAAGTTAGGGATTAAAGTGTACGACTACATCTTGTCATCTTGTCACTTGTCTAAATCAGTAGAAATTTTATTACCCTGATCTGCATTCACCAAGGACTCAAAGAGTTTGGATAATAGTCAAACCATCTACAAAATCCCCAGTTGATATTTTCTACAACAGGTATCGAGACAGGGGCATTCTACTACAAGGTCATCGCCATTGTTGTACCCCAAAATTTTCCCTCTCATTTCTCAAAGGATCATTCTAGACCCCCAGGTTTGCTTCTGGCAAGTTTCAAGTCTCAAATCATAATTTTCTAAAGGAAACCATTCACAAGGGTAAAATGGTCAAAAGCACACTGAAAAGTCAAACTTTGACTTTTAGATTAAAAAAATCAAGTTTCAACAATTATATTTCATAAAGATATGAAATTAGTTCATCATAAGTCAAAAGTCAGAAATTACTCTGAAAAATCCAAATTTCTAAACATTTAGAAATTTTTCTAAGTGTTAATAGAATATGGTGCTTCAGAACTTCTGGGTCATCCCCCACGCAAGCGCAATCAGAATATACAAAGACGATTCAGAATATGACCCCTCAATCAGAACATAGGGAAGCAATGTTCTTCGGTCAGAACATTGTCTCTTCAGCATACTGAGGCTATGTTTCTGGTCTTATGCGATCAGAACATCACTAGATCCCAAAACCTCGTTTAAACAACCTGCTGCACTGCTACATCACAGTCCTATAACCAGCATCTAATCTAGTCCATGCCTGCATTTTCCCAAATCCCATATTTGCACCAAATACAAAAAGCTGTGATCAAAAAGCAATGGAACAGTATGCCAAAAAAGTTTAAATCCCATTTGTTTTTCCCCCCAAAACCACAGTAAATTAACCTATAAATAAGTTTCTCCATCACACTTGCAAGGGGCTGGCTTTTAGAGAGAGAGAGAGAGAATTGTCAAAAGAGAGAAAAGAAAACTGTGAAACCTTCGCCAAAATCCAGAATTCCAAAACAGAAAACCAAACCTTTGTTCTTCCCTTTGAAAAAGAACATAATCTTTTCTTTTCCTTTGCTCTCGCTGACTCTAGAACATTTGAAGGCGGCAACTCAAGTTCCAAGCACACGTTTCAGATTCAATGTAAGTCTTTCTGACATTGCATATTTTCATTTAGAACATCCTTAAATATGTAAATATCATAGTATTGATGTTGATCATATCATTGCATAAGTAAAAGAAACTATGGATCAAAACTTCTTGAATAAAGCTAGGCTCAGAATTAGAATTAGAACTTCTATAAATTGATGTGCTTTTATCCTTCTGATTTGCTGTAAAGAACTGAATAAATTACTGATGTGCTGATTAATATGAGGACAGAGTTGAAATGTAACACAGAACTTATGGATTCTCTTAATTGTTTTAACACGAAAACTTATAGGATCTCTTATTGTTTTAACACAGAACTTCTGATTTTCACTCACTGTTTAACACAACACAGAACTTCATATTTTCAATCATTGTTTAGCATAACGCAGAACTTCTGAGTTCTTCTCACTGTTTTAACACACCATAATTCCTAGGTTTTTACACTATTATGACACGGTAACAGAACTTCTGACTTTTACTCACTGCTTACACAACACAGAACTTCTGACTTTTCACCCATTGTTTAACACGACACAAAACTTCTGACATTTTGCTCACTGTCTAAACACCACCCAGAACTTTTGTTTTCTTTCCCTCTAACGTTTTTTGCAAGACCTCAGAGTGTATCAATCCAGAACTTCTGATTCCCACTGAACCACAATGCGCCTGGCATCAGAGCTTCTGACCCCCCCCCTTTGTTTTTTGCTTTCAGCAGCACGCTGATTCTATCTCTCATTATTTTCCCTTTTATCATTTTCAACATTAATACCCTTTTTATTAATATAAAAAAGACATAAAAATATTTTATTTTTTATTAACTAATTTATTTCTTTTCTTTCTTAATTCATTAAGACAAAAATACCACTTTCAAAACAAGTCCTTTTTCTTCTTATATTGTACATTTCAATATGGTTGTAATAGTTAATTAGGATTTACATTCTTGCAACCCCCCATTTGTAAATTTGTACCCCCATCCCTAAATAATGTAATAGCATAGGACCTTTACATTTCCGCAATTTATTGCTTTCAAATATAAATGCTAGTGATTAGAGTGTGTATGGCAAGACATGAACTCAACAAATGGATAACCCTAATCAAGACTAAATGCATGTAAATCAAACACACTTGCACACTAGAACCCTTAGGGTAATCCCATTTTGTTGCCTATCAGAAAATAGTCATGTGCCTCGAATATGGGCATTTTAGCAAAGACCCTCAATAAAAGATCATAGTCCCTCGATGACCCTTAATGGTGCCTTCGATAAATGATCTAGTCCTTAAACGACATTGCTAAAACGTCCCATAGGTTGCCTTCTATGACTATACAAACATCCCACGCCTGTCCCTTCACATCCAACAATGGGGTTTCTTACCAAAACAATGGTGAGATAACAACATCTAAAGGAGGAGGTAAAGAACATTTAAGACCTTTTGAGTAGGTAGATTCGCTCCTAGTCACCTCGATTGCTCACAACTAAACATTTTACACCAACACTTTCATATTAAAACCTTTTCAAAAGACAAATACTTTGTACGCATTCTTATAGAAACAAGACCAATTACAAAGAAGACACGTTTTCAAAATCACTTTTAAAAACACATTCCAGAAACATCTCTTTGAACTATTTTTCAAAACAACACTTTGTACGCGTTCTTATAGAAACGAGAACCATTACAAAGACATTTTCAAAATAATTTCAAAACCCACACCACAAGAACATTAAAACAAAAGGAAGTGATCTAGCAAGCAACTAAGAGCCCGTAGATAATTATGGATGAAAAGGGTGCTAACACGTTCCCTTTTTATAATCTACCCCTCAAACTCAAGAAAACATCTCTAAAGGTATTTCCTGTTCTTTTTAACCTTTCCTTTTGGATAAAAGAAAAGTCGGTGGTGACTCTTGATATCCGCACAATTGCGATCAAAAGCAAAACACCAAGTCATTTATCCCACCGTGTTACAGAACTGGCGACTCTGCTGGGGAAAAAACTTAAAAGTGGGGTTACCTTAGGGCTAGATCACCTTTACTTGCTTTCTTTGTTTGACTTGTATGCTTTACATTTTGGTTCTTTATTTGGGCTTGAATCCTCTACCCAGATTTGGGATACCTTATAGGTAAGTAGGAATACATTGTGGAAACTGTGCGAGGTATACCGACATGGTCTAAGCAATAGCTACGTTAGTGTGACATATTTGTGGGTACCGGTAGCCCTTGAGTAGCCAAGGAGAATATGGGGCCGTTGAGTGATGTCATGAAGCACTAACTGACTTTTAGAACCTTTACTTGACCAACTTGGCCATTAGGACGTAGTGAGATGACCAACTTTGGTGCAGTCCGAAGTTGGTAGATACTCGATACTACACTCATTGAGGTTTGGCTTTTTGGGATATTTCGGTCGCCGTGAAAGAGGCTTGCGCTGAAACAATGCCCGAGAAGAAAAATCAATGATATTGAGATCCCTTAGAACCCCGTTACTATTACTAGGACAGTTTGAGCCAACTAAACTTCAAGAGGGTACTTACCTAAAAAACCTCATGCAAGCCTAAACCTGCCGAACAAGGTTCTAGAGGTTCCCAGAGTCTACATCCTTCCTTTGGATATTACCAACTTCCCGATTAACTCGGTAATTAGTAATATTCTCAAGAAAGACTCGTCCGAGTGTAGTATCGCGTGACAACTATTTCCGGATTACTCCGTCATAGCTTCCGCACTACACCTAAAAGGCCAAGATGGGTTTGGTATTCTAAGGTCCTCAGTTTCAGTAGGCTCCCAGGTCAAAATCAGTACGTCTTCCCGATTACTCGGTGAACGACACTACAGTCAAAGGGGCCTCCACTGATTGGGGGATCTCATGCCTCCTTTTTTGGGATTACTCCCTCAAAGTTAATATGACTATACCGCCCGTCCTATCTTAAAGTTTGCCCGAGTCCAGGTATAGGACTTATAAGTAATCACGAAGCACCCTGAAAACTAGGAAAATCCAGACAAACATACATATAACATATAACACAAAAAACAGTAATAACACATATACAGATATAAACAAAGATAGGCTTAACCCACTTAGGGATGGACCAGCAAGAGGTCAATCTCTCCCCAGTGAAGTCGCTATTTTTCTGTAGCGGTAGAAATGTTCAAGAATAAGCCATTGGAATGACTAGACTTTATACAAATCAAAATCAAAATCGCCACCGCGCTTTATTGTTTCCAAAGGAATGGGAAAAGAGCGAATAACCCAAAAAAAGAGGGGGAAAGATTCAAGGTAAGGGGGTTGGTTATGCAAAGGGAAGGTATTAGCACCCTAAACATCTACGGTACTATGCAGGAGCCTCTTTGTAAAAATCTATATATTTTGGCTATAAAAACTGTTATATAAAATGGATGGTGGAGGTGAGAAAAGAAATATATATTTTATGATTTTTGCACCCTCCGCGGCTGCGAACCTTTAGTGCCTACGTACCACCTTTCGTACAATAGGGGATCATGGTACACGTAGTTCCTTTTTTTAAAAATTTAAAACACAAGTGTGTTAGTCAATTTAATGATATAAAACATCATCGTCATTGTCCGTGTGGAAAACATACCTACTACCCACAATCATGAGAAAGGAGAATTTGCATCATCTCAAAGCGGAGGATATGGCTTAGATTTCAAAATCAACAATGCCTCACTCAACACCCAAGTGGAAAATATCTCTCTTCACTACATATTGTAGAAGTATAGTTGTTTGCATCACTACAAGGATTGACAAGAGTTTAATCTTTTTCAGAAAAGTTTTAAAGGTGAAAAGCCAAAGTGGCAAAATGGTTTGAAATGAGATTGATTGACTTTTAGTCTTCTCAAAAAAAATGTCAAGGTATTATTAAGTTGATTGGAGTTTATTTATGAAAATTTTTGGAAAATACATGGACATAAGTCCAAGTTTATTATGAAAATGGTTCAAATTTAAAACGAGAAGAGTTTTTAAAAGGAGGGAGAAGATTTTTGAAATTAAAGAAGATGGGAGGAGAAGAAGAGACTATCCTAAAGCATAAGGTAAAAGCTAGGGATAAGAACCATCTAACCAACAAGAAGCCAATACTTGGCATTATGAGTCAATATAGAATTCTCATTCTTTGGATTGAAACCAAGCAAACAAAAATACTAGACCTCTTGAGAGAACCAAACTTCAAGTGTATTAAGTCTTCATAAAAATTGGGCAGAGTAACGGCTGTATACGGGTGAATTTCAGATTACAAACAAAGGGTGTAATCACAATAACCTGCACACAAAACTAACAAACAACCCAATATCTTGAGGTAAATCTCAAGAGCTCCAAACAAAAATAATCAGATATGATCATAAGGTTTCCAAGATAGGCCAAGGTTTCTAATCCTAAGTCCAAGAAAAGTCCTATGCTCCATAATGCCAAGGATAGTAGAAAAATAGTCCAAGTATCATTAAAGATTTTTAGGGTTTAGGTTGATTATTAAGTATCTTAAGAAAGGAAAAGAAAAGCTCAAGTGATCAAAGTACAAAATGGAAAGAAAATAAATGCTCAAATGAGCAAAGATGAAAATGGCATGAAATGTAAATGCTAAAAGTAAATAGTACATAAAGCATAAAAAAGAATACAAGCATAAGGTAAAACAAGTCAATAATTAGTGGTTAGTTGGATGACCATCTTGAAACTTGCATTTGGAACTCATTAGAGGATTGGTAGAACCAAAGCCTCCACACAACAAGTTGCATTTGCTTTTTGTCAAGTATATCATCCATTTGGAATTCTCATAAGTACCATTTAATGATCAATGATGTTTAAGTGATCCGCGATGACCAAAGATGTTGTAGACCCATTAGAGGATTGGTAGAACCAAAGCCTCCACACAATGAATCTCAAGGTTATTGGATCAAAGAGATCAAATTAACATACTTGGGCTTGCAATCATAAATTTGGGCCACGAATGATCATTTATTCGAATCGGGACAAAATTTAGCGCTATGTTAAGCAATCGTAAGTGGACTTATATAGAAGTCGCACCTATTTTGAGGCCGGTCAATAGCAATTTATGCACCATTTGTTTTGAGACATGATATAGAGATCATGCTCTAATAACACCTAGTGCAATAAGAAGGGGATGAGATGAAAAGGGATAGAAAAAATATACAAACCACATTTGAATTAAATTTTAATCAAACTATTATTAAAATCATTCATCCATTTTTGTGGAGTAAAATTCAACACCATGGATCCAATGATGTTAATAAAGTTCATGATCCAAAATCTAACCCAAGGTCAACCAGAAAATAGTCACAAAATAATATCATATTTTAATATATACAAAAGGGTAAAAAATAATGTGTAAAAATAGAAAATAAAGAGAAAAATATCAACTATGTTCAAATTAATCAAAAAATAAAAAGTAAGACCATAGAAAAATCAGAAATGGATCCAAATATTTTTATAAAATTTTTGGTCTTTTTTAAAAGTCAAAAACTATTTTTAAACAATTTAAAATTGCTCAAAAAAATAGAAAATAGGTCAAAAATAGTAAACCTCAATATAAAATTCCATAAAATTTTCAGAAAGTAAAAAATATGCAAAATAATATTTATGAATTTTTCAGAATTAAAAAATGTCAGAAAGTATTTTTTTAAGTAATTAAAAGAAAGCAAATGATTCAAAAAAATACAAAAAATATCAAATATCAAAATAAAAATATGAAAAAATAGTCATGAGATCAGAAATAATTCAAAGTATTTTTGTGAATTTTTTCATAATTTTTGGATAAAAAATAAAAGAGTTATGAATTTTGAAAATTTAATCAATAAAATATATAAAATCAGAATATAAAATAAAACCAAAAAGATGTGGACCATCATATCATAGTCAAAACGCGTTAGTAAGCTGATCTAGTGGACCAGACGCGATGTGCTTGATATGGACCTTAGTGAGATACACATAGGATCATAAAAAGGGCAACTAATGAAATTAAAACGTTTGACACGCTATCATTGGCTGAGACGAGACATGTCATCGTCTTCGACCTCCAGACACCCTGCAATAGGGATTTTGTGAGATCCTTCAAATGGAAAAAGTAGGATCCCAGGATAGTATCATTGAACTCCTCTCTTCAAGACGATTCTAACACCACCATCGCACCAAATTTATATAAGGTATGGAGACAGATATGAATCAAAAACCCAAAAAATAGCGAGCACCTTCAATTTGAGATTTCTCTCTCAATTCTCAATGAATTTAAAAATTGTAAGCAGCATTAGAATCAGGAGAAGGAGTAGAATAGATTAGTACTTGATTTGGATCCAAGTGGTGGAGAATTCTACATTTTCAAAGTTCAAGGAAAAAGCTCTGAAATTGGACTTCTGTAGTTTGAATTATGGCTCGTTTTGATTGGTTTAAGTACTGGAGAGTTTGTATGATGCTTAATGATGATGAATGCGCAAAGAATTTTGGAAAAGGGAGCTTAAATCTCAGAAACTGAATATAAAAAAGGTGGGTTCGTGTGAGGTTTTGGCAGAGTGTTTTTGGCTCTCAAAGCTTGAAGAAATGAATGGGGGATAACCCTCTATTTATAGGGAAGTGAATGGAAATGAAAATTGGAAGAAACAAGGAAGTTTGGAGGGAAATTGAATGAAGATCGAGCACGAGTAAAGTGTGACTTCATTTCCATCAAAACTAAACCAAATCTTGCGTTTTGGGGTGCTAATCACTTCTGGAAAGTTTTCTAATCAAGTCTAAATCAAAAACACACATAAATCTTGTGTTTAGAAGTCACATTATGGATTTCAAAATTCTGACTTTGTGGAAAATTTAGTTTCAAGTTACCAAATTCAAATCCATGGCATTTCCAACTCAAGGGGTCTTAGGGCATGATTCTTGATGCTTTAGAAAGATGTGGTTACAAGATTTTCAATGGAAAAATAATGGAATCAAATGGATGCTTGAGCTTAAAGTTGCATTGAGTTAAAGTTGAAGACAAAATGTTGACTTTCCATACTTAGAAATATTTCAAATTCTTCTTTAAAAATGACCTATAATATTTTGCATCCAAACATGGCCTTCCACTTGAAATTTACTCTTGACCAAAAAATATGGAATGAAGTAGATCTCTTGAATGACATTTTGAAACTTGAACCACTCAAAATCTCCAAAAATTGAGCAAGTTATGACTTGTTGAAGTTGGCCAAAAATTATGTAATGACCTATAATCTTTTGCATATTTAAGGCAACCTCATCCATTTTCCCACTTTGCACATAAAATAAGGCATAAAGTTCACATCTTCAAGATAATTATGGAAAAATAATGGACTCAAGGTGATGAAAATTGACCAAGTTATGATCAATTGAAGTTACTTATGTAAAATTGTGGATTCATCTGGATGACTTGTAATCTTTCTTCTTCACCAAGTTTCTTCCACATGAAAACTCCTTGGAACTTTTAAAGTGATTTGTTGATAACCCTTTGAAGAGAAGGATGTATTTGGAATCACTCAAAAATACCAAAAGGTGAACAAGATATACTCCTTTGAAGTTCAAAACCCTAGCTTCTAGATCAAGAAAATGCCTTGAGGAATTTTGACAAGTTTGAACAAAATTCTTGTACCAATATTCTTGCTTTGTGAATAGAAGTTGTTGAGGATGATAATGAGGACTCATAGCCATCAAAACCACTTCCAATCGTGAGGTTTTAACCTCTCAAGATTTTATTGGCTAGGGCATGGAAATAAACTCATGAACCCATGGAGTAATTTGTTAAATCTCATTGCCCTTCACCTACATGGATAACAAGAAAGACAAAACAACATTGCATTTTATTTGTTAAATGAAGAAAACAAAACAATATTAATGATCACAAAAGGAACATTAGTCCAGGTGCTTGGTAATCCCTCAAAAGGAGCAAAACTCAAAGTAGGGAGGGGAGCCAAGAATCCTAGTGTGATCTTGTTGTGAGTGAATCAACATGATATGATGAAGGGGTCTTAGGGGCAAAAATTATGGTACAACAGTACCCATTTGAGGTAAGGCTCAAAAGGGATGGAATTTTATGCCCCAAATTTTTGATATCTACCTTGTTTAACATCCTCCAAGCTCGGATAAATCTCTGGCGAAGACCTTGATTGTCGTTGTCGTAGTCAAATACCAAACCTTGAATTAGCATCTCGTGTGGGCCATCCCTTCGGGCGTAACCAAAATGTCTTAAGGCTAAGCAGGGATTGTAGGTGATACCTCCCCTAATGCCAAGTAAAGGGACATTAGGAAATTCTCCACAACGGTCGACAATAGTAACATTCTCTATGGATCGGGAGCACTCATGAATGTCTGAATGTTTGAGCGTCATCAACCTTTATGACCACCTTGAACCTTGGTCATTCTTTAATACAGATTTGGGAAGATGCAAAATAAACCATCTGGCCAAGAGAGGAGTGCAACACATAAGGACACCTCTTTTCCTCATTGTGCGAGTGTGAAAAGAGTGTAGGATATCCCCTAGTAATATAGGCACCGGGTTGCGGGATATGAAGATTTTGACGGTGTTCACATCTATGAGTTGGTCAGGAGTTGGAAACAACACCATTCCATAGATGAGGAGAGCCACAATTTCCTCAAAGGTTGCAGATCCAAAGAATTTCAACAGCTTTGGGCTTTCTCAAACAAGAACTTTGCTAGGAAACCTTTGACACCACTCCTTGTTTCTCAATGAGTTGTGACATCAGATGAGTGCAAGTGTAGAGCTTGAGAAATCTCTTCTGGCTTTGGGCATCTTTCCATATCGTTGAAAGGTAGTTGATTCAGAATGGGAATCCTCAAGAGTCGGGAGAATTCTTCCAAAGTAGGTACAAGCTGATAGTCAGGAAATGTGAAGCAATGGTGTAAAGGATCAAAGAACTGAAAGAGCACTTTCATCATGTCCTCATCTGTGTTGGAGGTGACTAAGTTGAGTAGGCGACCATGTCTCTCGGTGAATGGAGAGTTTTAAGGAATCCTCGAAGCTAGCTCCCTAAGTTGTGGAGGGACCTTTACAAGATTGACTTGAATAGTTTTCCTGCGAAGTGAATCCATATCCTACAAAACAAGAACAAAGATGAATCCCAAAAATCCTTAAAATGGTTAGTGAATGTATATGATGTTCATGATGTTCATAATGTTATGTACAAGTATGCATATACAAACAAAGCAAAAAAATCCTTAGGTTTAGGCTTGCATGGAGTTTTATAGGTAAGTACCCTCTTGAAGTTTAGTTGGCTCAAACTTGTCCTAGTAATAGTAACCGGGTTCTAAGGAGCTCAATATCACTGGTTTGTTTCCTTGGTCATTGTTTCAGCACAAGCCTCTTTAATGGCGACCGGAATATCCCAAGAAACCAAACCTCAATGAGTGTAGTATCGAGTATCTACCAACTTCGGACTGCACCAAAGCCAGTCATCTCACTACATCCTAAATGGCAAAGTTGGTCAAGTAAAGGTTATAAAAGTTCATTAGTTCTTCATGACATCACTCAGCGGCCCTGTAATCTCTTTGATTAACTCAAAGGCTACCGGTACCCACAAATTTGTCGCACTAGCATAGCTATGGTTTAGACCATGTCGGTATACCCCGCACAGTTTCCATAACGTATTGCTACTTACCTATAATGTATCCCAAATCCGGGTAGAGGATTCAAACCCAAACAAAGAACCATAATATAAAGCATACAAGTCAAACAATGCAAGCAAGTAAATGTGATCTATCCCTAAGGTAACCCCACTTTTAGAATTTTCCCCAGTAGAGTCGCCAGTTCTGTGATATGGTGGGAGAACTGACTTGAAGGTTTTGTGTTTGATTGCAAATGTTGTGGTTATCAAGAGTCGCCACTGACTTTTCTTTTATCCAAAAGGAAAGGTGAAAAAGCACAAGAAAGACCTTTGAGATTGTTTCTTGAGTTCGGGGGGTAAATTATGAAAAGGGAAGGTATTAGCACCCTTTTCATCCATGGTTTTCCATGGGCTCTTAGTTACTTGCTAGATCACTTGTTTTTGTTTGAAATTGTGCTTTGTGTGGTTTTTGAAAGTATTTTGTAAAGAGCCATTGTTTAGGCAAACTTTGTAATGATTCTCGTTCGTAAGAATGTATACAAAGATGTTGATCTTTTGAAAATGTTTTCAAGTGTATAAGATGTTTTGAAAGTGTAAATGTTTGTTTTGAAAATAGCTAGGATGTTTGTTTTGAAATGAAGCAAGTAATTAGGAGCATTCTACCTACTCAAAAGTATTTCTTATTCATTTTCTTTTCCTTTGACATTGTTATCTTATCATTGATTTGATAAGTAACCCCATCTTTGGATGTAAACGAGACAGACGTGGGTCATTGTTTAACCATGATTAGAAATATTGCAAGGTATCTTAGCATTTTTCTTTAGGGGCTAAGATCATTTTGAAAGGCAACTTAGATAGCGCCATCGAGGGTCTATGATCTTGTATTTTTGCTTGTTTTTGCTAAGATACCTCACATGCGTAATATGACCATTTATAAGGCATCCAAGTGGAGTAACCCTAGGGGTGCTTGTGTGCAAATATATTATTTTTATGTTTGATTTAGTCTTGAATTAGGGTTTTCTATTTATTGGTTTTAAGTCTTTCCATACAAACCCTAATTACTAGCAATTGTATATAAAGCGATAAATTGCGGAATTTAAAAGTTACTACGCTATTACAACATATGTGGGAGGGGGTGTACAATTTGTAAATGGGGATTGTAAGAATTTAAACCTAATTATTCTATTACAACCATATTGAATTGGCATGAATATACAAGGAATTTAAATACAAAGTATAAAAATGAATAAATGTACAAGGATGCAAAATGTGAAAAAAAAATGAATTTTGTTTGGTTTTTCATGAAAAAAGATTTTGTCTTAACCTAATTTAAATAAAGAAAATAGTTAATTAAGTTTGAATTTATTAAGAAAAAGATTTTAAAAGAAAACCCTAATTCTATTAATTAATCAAAAGAAAATAAGTTTAAGAAAAGTATATATTCTTTGGTATTTTTTATCTTGAAAATATTTGTAGTATTATAAAATATTTTTAGTCCCTTTTTTATATTAAAATAATGTATTTTAAATGGTGTGAAGAAAAATAAATAAACAATATAATATTAATTAAGTTTATAAGATTCACTTAAATAAATAAATAAAGTATGAAGAATAAAAAATATTTTTATTTATGGAAAAATAAAATAAAACAAGTCAAAATATAAAATATCATTTTTTGCATTTTTATCATTTTTAGTATTTAGAAAATATATTTGAGAAAATAAATAAAATGATAAAGAAAAAAAGAAATAAAATAAAATTGGGCCAGGGTGCAAATATGAAATAGGGGGGAGGAATGTTAGAAAAAAATCAGGCCCGGGAGGAGGAAGGCCCATGCGCGCTGGAAAGAGAAAAAAAATTTAAAAATGAGAGAAAAAAGAAAAAGGTAGCGTGCACTGAGGCTCGAACCCATGACTTACTGATTACCAGCGCACTGCCTTACCACTGGGGTGGCTATACATCCGTTAATACAAATGAAACAATAAATATGTAAGGCAAAACGTGTTTTGAAGACTTCATCTTCAACCTCCAGCCAAAGGACCTGTATCTTCTTCATCTCTCAACAAAAATGAAAAGTTCAAACATGAAAGTTGTGGCATTTTCTCCCACAAATCCAAACATATAAGCAACTTAAGCTAACAATCAAAGATGAATGAGAATTTTTCTAGCCCTAATTCAAAACCTAAAAATTTCAGGAAAACTTCAACCCTAAAATTCTCTAAGCTCAGGCCATATAAATGTAAACTATGGATATGTACAACTTCGTGGCAATGGTATCTACATTTTATCTTCACAAATCAAACTCAAATAATGCCTGTATGAAGAGATAGAAGTTTGAAAACTTACCTCTTGCAGCTGGAGTCATGTATGGAGTTTGAGCAACCTTTGTGATGGCCTGATGATTTCTATAGCTTGCCTGGACCTCCTTCAATGTGTTCCAACTCCTACTTTGCTTTGAGGATGGCTGGAACTCCCTATTCAAGTCAAGTTGCAAGCTTCAGTTTTGAAAATGGTGGATGATGATGGATGAGTTACAGTTAGGAAATGAGGGCCTGGATCAGTTTGATATGATGTATGGAAGGTGTTTGGATGATTAGTTTTCAAAACGCACGAGTGGAAATGGAGATGGTGAATTTTTGCTCAAAACTGTCAAGTTTGGGCAGTTCTATGCAGCAAGATGCTTGGGAGTGTTTTAGGACTTGTGAAAATGTGTGTTGTGTTGCAATTGACTTGTTAATATGTATGGAAAATATTAGAGCACAAAACCACTCAAGGCTTCTGAGTTATAGGGTTATGGCTCTATAACTTGCTTTTGAAGAAAAGTGAAATGACAAATCTCAAGTATTGTACAAGCATGTCCTAAGCTTCTTCAGGCCTTTGACACATTACTTTTGGTTTATAGGGGTTGTGTGTGCATAAAGAAAAAGTTATAAGCTCAAGACAAGTTGACTTTGTGATTAAAGCAACTTTTCAAGAATGGAATGGTAACTTTCTTCCTAAAACGGAAAATTGGCTTGGACAATGCTTGGAACACTTGGATAATAGCTCAAAAGCAAGTGTAATCTTCTGATTATGGAGAGATCTTGAGGTTTTGAGGCGTGCAACACAAGATTGTGCAGTATAGATTTGAAATTGAATTTTTGTTCATCACAAAATGCCTTGTAATTCAAGTGACAAAACACCAACTTCATCTCTTCGATTCTCCCTACTCAAGAATGATCTCAAGGAGTTCTTGGACATTTTGGAAAGCTTTAAATGTGCTATACAACCCATATTTGAATTGATTTGGAATATTCCCGTTGGAACTATATGAAAAAGTCCCATGAAGTTAGGTCAAAATCCTGGCCAAATTAGGGCAAAATTTCACCAAGTGTTTAGTTTCATGACCCTATGTTCACAAAATTATAACTTGATATCCAAGAACTTTTGGAGGAAGTTATGTGAAGAAAAGTTATAGGTATAATTTAGATATACAACTTTCATGTTGGAAGTTTCTCTTGAATCATCTTGCATCATGGTGAAAATTTGGCTCAAAGTTATTAAAAAACATGAATTTTCAACACTTAGAAAATTTTCTAAGTTTAGAAATTTTGACTTTCAAAATGAAATCTTGACTTTTTGATTTCTTGATGAATAAGTTTCATATTTTGGAATTTTTTGATGAATTTTTATCTTTGGCACTTGAATTTGACCAAAAAGTCAAAGTTTGACTTTTTAGTATACAGTTGACTTTTGATCAGTTGACTGCAAAATTCATCTGTCAATCCAATGGACTTGCAATGTTTGAAACCATGTAATTAGGTCAAAATGATTCAATTGGAATCTTTAGATCATGCCTTAAACTAATTTACCATTGGTTAGGTCAAAAATTAGAAATTTCCCTTTCCCAGTCAAAACCCTAATTTTGACCATTTTGCGCTTTTGGAGATTTGATCAAACTTTTTGAGGAATTGTGGTCCAAACTTGATCAAATGATACATATGAGTTTAAGATGTTGATGTGGATCAAAAATTATGAGGTTTGACTATAAATTGGCCATGGTTGACTTTTTCCCCAATACAGCTGATTTTTAGGTCAACTATTCAATTGATTGATCAAAAGTGTGATCTAAGGCTTGAAACTTGACATGAGTAATCTTGGGGGTCCATAATGGTTCATGAAAGTCATATGAAGCATTGATAGTTCAAAAATCATTGTGAAAACTCAAACCCTAATTTTGGTCATCAGTGCCTAAGGAGGTGTCTTGAGCTGATCAAACCCTAGTGTAGTCTTGAGCCCAAGGAGATCTTGTGAGAAAATTCTTGATAAGTGAGAGGGAAAATTTTGGGGTACAACAATCTTGTACTCCCTTTGGCCAGAAAATACAAACTCGTTCACCCGAAATGCAAGCCTCCAAAACAACATCATCCTCGTTTCCAGTCGAGGACACATTTCGTAAAGAGCGAAGTTTCGCTATCTCCACCTCACCATGGAGCTTTGTTCAATAACCCATCACCTCCTCATTAAATAAGCCAGAAGTTCCCATCAGGATTTCCACAGAACCTGATGAGGAAGATTCAGAGTCAAAATCACTAAAAGAGGCATATATATCCCCATAAATCTCCACCATAATATGATCAAACTCCTCTCTACCTAATCTATTTTTACAATCCCTCATACATGCACTCCACAGCGCGTAACTCTCTTCAGCATTTTGTGGTTTTAGAACGACATCATCTTTATCACATTCGCATAAAACTACCATTTCTTAAAAGAAAAAGAAATGTGTAGGAAAAATAAAGTGAAAAGAAGAGAAAGATACCTGGAAGTGGTTGTTGTTTGGAATATTTAAAGAGAGGGATTGAGAGGCACTTGCAAAGGAAAATAGGAGAGTCTTTGAGGAACAGAAGAGGAAAAGTTTTTATAAAAAAGAGAAGTTATCGGGAGTAATGACTAAAGAATAGGAAACGCGTGTAGGTTTCAAAAATTGCCTTAGTAATAATTACACCTAAAAAACTAGGTGACTGTTGGGAAACAAGGGCGTGAGCGTCACACACACTGAGAATGAACTCGACAATCGTCGGGTTATAGGAGCCCGACCCATAGTAAAAGATTAATATTTATGTTGATCAAGCATAGGTCTTCAAATAAATCCATATGCTCATGGGGCTTATGTTCATACATAGATCCATTGTCCGGGCTAGTAGAGATGGAAAGGGCAAGATATGGACGAAAGGCCAAGTAGGACACATAAAAGCTTAGTCGAATAATACCCCAGTTTGAGATCTTCATGCTTGAGTCGGGTTGTATAGCCCTAGGCATATGTGGTGGGCCATATAGAAAGATGAAGAGGCACCAGTCGGGCTTATACTCGGACATTATCCTTGGATCCAGATGTTACATAGAGCCCGACCTTGATGAGGTTGTGTTGTACCCCAAAATTTACCCTCTTTATTTCGACCTTTTTGGCTTACATTTCATTATTACATACATGCATATCATTGGTTTTATTGTTATGGAATCAAGATATATTTAGCAAACTTCTTTAGGTTACAAGCGAGGTTTATTTCGTCAATGGATGTTCTAAGAGTATTTTTAGTGCTGAAGATCGGTTCGCCGTTTCGCAACGATTCGGGGTTCAAAGATTCATAAGTCCAACCCAACGAGTCATATTCAAGTGTTCTTCACCAAGATATCCCTGATAACATATTCTGAAATTCAGGTTCGACTCAAGAGTCAATTCTTTAAAGAAGGTCTCCGAATGTGTGAGTTTTCTCGAAGAAATATGGTGAAAAAGTGTGTTGAAAGTGCAATTTTTATGCATACAAATATTCATAACTTGAAGATCGTGGCTTATTTTGAACATGTTCCGGTGGCCAAAATTCTGTCTTAACGTCATCTACATATTCATCTCTCACGGCTGGAAGCCAATTTCGATCAGAAGGTCTTCAAAATGCGGATTTATCAAGTATTTTCGTACAGAAAATTTGTGACAGAAGTTTATTTGCGTCATGTTCAGAAAATCATAACTTGGTCGATTTTCATCGTATTGAGCTGGTTCCAGCGCCAGAATTTCACAAATTGAGTTGGATAAGTTTTCACAGGAGGTATTGAGTTCGAACGGTATCCAAAAGGCCTTCGTTTTTTGCTCAGAGAGTGTGTGACGCGCCGAAAATCCTAAATGCTGAATATCATTTCATCTGGGTCGTAACTTCGAAAGTCGAGACCGGGTTATGCTCCGATCAATACCAGTTTTTATTGAAGAACGTGTCAAAGTCGACACTGGAGCCCAAAATAAGTTTGTCTGAGCTAAAACTTCAAAAATTTATAACTAATTCACCGTTTATCCGATTGAGCCCATTTTCGGATAAAAGTTAGTTCTCAATGTTGGCTACATTTTGTTTTCACATTTCAACTTCAAAAATTGTACTTAAGCCACTGTAATTTAGCCTGGAACGTGACGGACTTAAGTGAACATTGGAGGCCCAATTGCACATTCAAAGCCCATATCTTTGCTCTAATTTCCATTATATAATCTCATTCTTTTCACACAAAGAAAGGAGAAGAAAAAAACCTTTGCCACAACCCTGTCAGAATATCAAATTCTTTCAAGAATCCTAAAACCTTTAAATCCTTATTACAAACCTCCATCTCACTACAAACAAGCCATCCTTGTTACAAATCCTCATCTCACTACAAACAAGTCATCCTTGTTACAAATCATCATCTCACTACAAACAAGCCATCCTTGTTACAAATCCACATCTCACTACTTCTCCAGTAAGGGTAAGGCTGGTTTGATCTCCATGATCAAAAGGGTGTAGAAGCATTCATACATGCCATATCATTTTTAATATTGCAAAATTTCATATATTTGTTTTATTTGTATTTCATGATATAGTAATTTATTTAATGTGTTCATGAGATTCAACACTGCAGATTTAGACAGGATCCCATGCAGGGTTATTACAAAACACTGAGGCCAAAATAGAACAACCACCAATGCATGGTGAGGCAGACATTCTGAGAAGGTTAAGGGCGTGGGTTCAACAACCACCACTATTGGTATTGGTTTTCTTACTTTCTATTTATCCTTTTACATATTTTTATTCTTTCTGTTTAAAATTTTTTTCATAAAACTTAACATTTTTCAGAAACCTTTGATTTTTCATAATAAACTCGAATAATTAATTTTAAGGTTTTTTTTAATCTAATTTTAGGTTTTAAATTAATTTTTGGGTCAACACCCACCCCTGGAAATATGTATAATTTTGCTTATTTTTAGCCCTGTGTACATCATTTCTTTCTCTTTAATATCTTCCTTAAAAATCCTAAATTCATATAAACTCTAATTTTATTTAAATCAAAAACCCTATTAATTGGCAAACTTAACCTTTTTTACGAACCCTGATTAATTTAGGTTTTAATTTTTTATTATTATTATTAACTCTTTAATTTAATTAATTAACTTTTTTCTGCAAATTAGAAAAAACAATTAGGTTTTAGGTTTTCTTTGTAATTAACCCTTTAATTAACCTTTTTTTAACAAATTAGGATTAGGTTTTTGTTTTAGTTAGTAACTGAATTTTTGGCTTTTTTTCATTTATTAATAAATTAAGTTAATTAACTTTTTTATTAAAATTAGTTAGAATTAGGTTTTTTAATTAACTTAAAATTATTTTCTAAAAAAAACACCAAAAACATTAACTTAGAATTTTAGGTTTTAATTTTTCCTTAATTTCTTTTTATTTATTCTTTTACATTTTAATTTCTAGGAAAATTGTATAGGTCGCATTATCAATATAATAGCGTAGATTTATCTTTTCTCGCTTTTTTTTTCTAATTATGTAATTACTTCCGGGATGTAATAGTATTAGGATTTCTTTTCCGCATTCTTCACTATTATGTATCTGCAAAAGCCTTGTAATAGCTAGGACTTAAAACTTTTTTGCTTTTTATTCCGCAAACCATAAACTACTTAGATGTATGTTAATAGGATTGTATGGAAAGACAAACTGAAAATTAAAACAGTAGATCACCTTAATTGTGAAAAGATTAAATAATTGAAATCAAACACATGCACATGCTCACTCTTAGGGTATGCCTCACTTGGTTGCCTCGGAAAACAATGGTCATGTCCCTCGAACGTAGGGATACCCTTAGCAAAGACCCTCAGTTAAAATCATCATAAAGATCATGGTCCCTCGATGTCCCTCGAAGTTGCCTACGGTATATGATCTTGTCCCTCAATGTTGCCTATGAATATATGATGACAGTCCCTTCGAAATGCTAAGGTATCCTTACATGTTTCCTTCAATGACCATTACATCCCTTTCGAATTGACCCTTACAAATTTCAATGACGGTGCTACCTATTTCTCAATAGTAGGATAGCGTTGTCTAAAGGAAACAAGAATAGAAACGATCTTTTTTTCGAGTAGGTAGATGCTAGTAGGTACTTGCTCTGATCAAAACTTTTCACACTTACACTTTTCAAACAAACTTTTAAAACAACTTCGTCACACCTTTGAGGACTGATACAAGGGTTATCATGAATTCAAAATTTTCAAAAACAAAGCACATACACAAGCAATTTAAAAAATGAGCAAGTACCTAAGAGCCCATGGAAAACCATGGATAGAAAGGGTGCTAACACCTTCCCTTTCTATAATCTACCCCCCGTACTCAGAATATCTCGAAAAAGGATTTTTTCTGTACTTTTTTCCTTTCCAGTTGGATGAAATAAAAGTCGATGGTGACTCTTGCTTACCGTGACATTTTGCGAATACAAAACATAAAACGCAAACCATTATTAAACATACGGTTCTGCCACCGTACCACTGAACTGGCGACTCTGCTGGGGAATTTATAAGTGGGGTATACCTTAGGATCTAGTTCATCATAATTTCTTCTCTTGATTGCTTTGTTTGCTTTACTTTTAAGGGTTTTGTTTGGGGTTACTATGGATCCTACACCTGAATCTGGGGAACACCTTTTAGGTAAGTAGAAATAGACTGTGAGGGAACTGTACGAAGTAGACCGATACATTTGAAGCAGTAGCTACGTTGATTTGGCACTTTGGTTGGTACCAATATCCCTTGTGGAGAAACGAGGAGAATACGGGGCAGCTGCATGGTGTCGTTAAGCATCAACTGATCTTAGAACCTTTAATTGCCCAACTTGGCCATTAGAAAGTAGTGAGATAGCTGGCCTCGGTGTAGAGCTGAGAACTGGTTGATACTCGATGCTACACTCATTGAGACCATAGTCTCAGAATAATTTCGGCCGCAAGAAAAGATTGTGTAAGCTGAAACCATGACCGATGGAGGATGGTCAATGATATTGATATCCTCTAGAACCCGGTTACTTTTCTAGAACAGGTTTGAACCAACTAAACTTCAAGAGGGTACTACCTTAAAGCTCATGCAAGCCTAAACCTAAGGCTATTTGTGTGACTTGTGTGCTTTGAACTTGAACTACTTGCACAGTTTTATTATCTGACAACATGAGTTCCTTGCAGGTTTTGTTTACAGTCCTTATCCAATAACTTAGATTTCTTGTCGGGTTTACTTGCTTACATCACCTCGCACTTTTGCTTAAACGCATAGCATACACATCATAACATCATGCCTTAATATTTCCTTAACCATTTCAAGGATCTCAAGGGTTTGTGATGCAGGTTATGGTAAATCAGACATCTAGCAAGGGGCAAGGGGATTTTTTTCCCTCTAGCCAATGTCGTCTAGAGATCAAAACACGATAACTTGAGTCAGTGGCTATGACCCACTCGATATGGTGAGCTTAACTCTTGAAGAAGGACTCTTAACAACACGAAGTTTCTTCAATCAAGTTGCAACCAAATTCTAACGGTTTCTTGTTTACCCCGCGAGATCCTTGAAAACATTACATACATATATCATACATATCATTGCATAACAGGTCTTCCAGTACAGGTCTCTCACGTTCTTGCTGTTTATTTCAGCAATGACTCTCAAACAAGTCAACAGAGATCTTCAAACTCAAGAAGCTCAGTTCAGGGAAATATTCCTAAACCTATCCAAGGGGCAGGAAGAGTTGAAAACACTCCTCATTGGAAACTTGGTCAAGAAAAGTCCTGAAGACAATAAGGACGAACGGCTGGAACAACTGCAAGCTGAGGTAGATGCAATGAGAACCCAGATGCTGGGATAGATGGCTCTTATCCAAGGCCTATCCTGAAGACAAGAAGAGCTGAAAACCATCATCAACTGACTTCATCAAGACGGATACAACAGTATGAAGCAAACAGTCGAGGTCGTGGACCAAGTCATTGATCAACCTCTAAGAAGACAAAAGGTTGGTGTGATACGGTGGGAGAACCGACTTGGGATTTTGCGTTTGTGTTCGCAAATGTTTCGGTTTAGCAAGAGTCGCCACCGACTTTTTATTTTATCCTAAGGAAAGGTCAAAAAGCACAGGAAAGACCTTTGAGATGTTTTCTTGGGTTCAGGGAGTAGATTATAAAAAGGGAAGGTGCAAGCACCCTTTTCATCCATGGTTATCCATGGGCTCTTAGTTACTTGTTTAGATCCCTTGATTTTCTTTTCCAATTGTTTAAAATGGTGCTTTGTGTGTGGTTTTGAAAGATGTTTTGAAATGAGGCCATCGTTGTGGCAACCTTTGTAATGATTCTTGTTTGAATGTATACAAAGGTGTTTTTGTCTTTTGAAAAGATTTAAATGTTTGAAAGTTTGATTTGAATAATGTTTTGAAATTGTGTTGTGAAGTGTGTTTGAAAATAGCAAGGATGTTTTTGCAAGTTTTTGATCAAGTAACTAAGAGCTATCTACTCTATTTTACTCAAAGATCTTCCCTAATGTTTTTAACCCTTTTGATAGTGTTGTTTCACCATTGCATTTGGTGAACAACCTTGTGTTAGGATGTTAAACGGGACAGGCGCGGGTCATTGTATAGACCATGATAGCAATTGTGTCAAGTATCTTTGACAATTTTGAGGGACTTGATCATTTTTGTTTAGGCAACCAAGATAGCGTCATCGAGGGACTATGATCTTTTGTTTTGTTTTTGTTTTGCCAAAGTACCCAACATGCATAACATGGCCCATTTTTTAAGGCAACAAGTGGATTGTAACCCTAGGGGTGCAAGTGTGTATTGTGTTTGATTTTCATGCATATTTGTCTTTGATTAGGTCAAACTATTTGTTGATTGGGATTTTTGCATACAAACCTAAATTCTCTAATCATGGCATAATTGAAAGCATAAAGTGCGAGAATTAAAATTCTAAGCTATTACAACATGATTATGGGGATGGGGGTACAATCTTTGAATGGGGGGCATTTGACAAGAAATGTAAACCCTAATTTACTATTACATCCAAATTGAATTCCCAATGCATAAATATTAAATGGACAATATTTAAATAAACAAAATAAATAAATATATCAAATAATATGAATTATGCAAAAAAAAAAAGTTTTTGTTTGTTTATGTATGTAAAAGTATTTTTAATGTAAAAGAGTATAAAGAAATAAATAAAAAAAGATTAATTTTATTTGTTTAAGGGTAAACCCTAATTTCTTTAAGAAAATAAATACAATATATTATTTATATACAACAAAATATATTAATATATGTAAAAATAAAATATACATAGAAAAAAGTATTTTTTAGTATGAACAATAATAAAAATAAAAATTTAATATTTTTGTATTTTTTTATTCTAAAGTATTTAATAAAATAAAAAGTATATGCTTATATATGTATATTAATCAAATTAAATATATACAATATAAAATAAAATATGTACAAATATAAAATATATTTAGGAAAATATTTTTATTATGAATAAAAATAAAGAACAAAAATAAAAGTATAAAATATATATTATTTTCAAGTTTAAGTAAATAATATAAAAGTATTTAAATGCTTTTTATGTTATAAAAATTAAAATAAAATGCCAAATAAATGTGAAAAAATTATGGAAATATTTTTGAGCATTTTTTATGTTTGGAAATAAATAAGCAAAATCAAAAATGAAAACAAAAATGCAAAAATATGAAAATACAAGAAATTGGGCCAGGGGGTGCAAAAATGAAAATGAGAGGTGTCAAAAGCAAGCCAGCCCAAGCCCAGCCCAAGCCAGCTTCATCTTCAACCTCCATATTTGAAAAACACGCGCGCCTGTACAAACTTGGGACATCTGTATACGTGATCTATTGCAAAAACACACAACATCAAACTTGTAGAGAATTTCAAGACGATTCCAACCATATAAACAACTTGTTCTAACTCTCAAAGACCAGAGAGAATTTCTCTGGCCCTAAAATCTGACCTAGTTTTTTCAGCATGTTCATGGATGAAATTCTCCTAGCACACTTAACATAAATGAAAACTGAGCATATGTACAGCTTCATGGCAATGAACACTACATTTTTTATTCACAAACCTAAGGCTAAATGTTCCTAAATAGAGAGATAAAAAGTGAAGAAAAACATGTTTCAGTTGGATTCGTGTAGGGTAATGTAGTGCTTTTCAATAAGGCTTGAGATGTCTCGTAGCTTTCCTGAACTTCACTTGACCTTCTCCAATAGCTAGCTTGCCTTGATTATCCTTGAATCACTCTATAGAACTCAACCTACACAAGCTCAAAATGAAAATGGTGAACACTGTAAATGGAGTTACAGTTGGTATTTGAGGTTTGGGATAGCTTGAGTAAGTTGAATGGAAGGTGTTTGAAGAAACTTGGGGCAAAACGCACGAGTCAAATGAGCTATGGCACTCAAGTTGCAAAACATGCCCTGTTTTGCCAAAGGAATGTGATTTATGTCTATGGGGTGTTTTGGGGCTCAAGCAATCGTGTTTCTAGCTCAAAGGGGTGTGAGAAAGATGTTCAAACTATTTGTGTAAGTTAACATTGGCTGGTTTTCAAGTTCTCAAGTTTTTGACAAGTTTCTTGTTTTTGAAGTAAGAAAGTGGGAGTGAAGTTACATGCATGTATAGGCTATCAAATATGCTTGCATACATTTCTCTTGGCCCCTCTGATTTGTGGATTTGTTTTTCTGCAAGAGATCTTGGACCAATGCTCAAGGATTGTTGGTTTGACATAAAGCATACTTAAGCAAAAATGGAAATTTGCCTTTTTCTACTTAGGGCTTAATCTTGTGTACAATGTCCAAATGGCCAAAACAAAAGCTTAGAATGATGGATTGGAATTAAATCATGGAGTTTGAAGTGGTTTAGAGGCCTGCAAACTAGTGTAAGGCATACTGATTTGAAAATGCAACTTGTATGAACATGAATATGCCATGGATGAAAAGTGAGTTTTTGCCAACTTCAAGCCTTCGATTCTCCCTAACCACAAATGTGTTTGAGGAGTTCTTGGACAATTTGGAAAGATTGAAAAATGATATATAATCCATATTTGAAATGAAACTTGAGACTCCAAGTGGAACTATGTGAAAAATGGCCAAGAAGATAGGTCAAAATCCTGCCTAAACTAGGGCAAAATTTCACTAAGTTAAAAGTTTTAGGGACCCTTGTTCCAAAATTCATCACTTGAGATCCAAGCTTATTTTGAGAAAACTTTGTGAATAAAAGTTGTAGACTTTGTGGAGGAATACAACTTTCATGTTGTAGGTTTTGTTTGAATCCATTTGCATCATGGTGAAAATGTGGGGCAAAGTTAGGAAAAATTAAGAAAATTTCATGACTTAGAAAAATTCTAAGTTATGAAAATTTTCAATTGCAAACCCTAATTTGCAATTTTGGGTTTCTTGATGAACAAGTTTCATAATTTGACACATCTTGATGAAAAATGACCCTTGGTATTTGATTTTGACCAAAAATTCAAAGTTTGACTTTTCAGTGTACAGTCAAATTTTGATCAGTTGACTGAAAAATTCATTTGTCAACCCCATGCATTTGAGATCTTTTGAACTTGTTGAATAAGTCAAGATGATGTCATTGAGCCCTTGAGTCCATGGTTGAACCTAATTTGCCATTGGCTAGGTCAAAAAGTCAGAAATTGCCTTTGTACAATCAAAACCCTAAAAATGACCATTTTGCCCTTTTGGTGATCTGATCAAATTTCTTGTGGAGTTGTGGTCCAAACTTGATCCAATGGTTCCTATGAGTTCATAATGTTGATGTGGTTCAAAATTCATGAGGTTTGACTATAAATTGGCTACATTTGACTTTTTCCCCAATACAACTGATTTTTAGGTCAATTGTCCAATTGACTGGGCAAAACTTTGATTCAAGGCTTGAAACTTGGTATGGAAAAACTGATGAGTCCAATATGAAGAATGAAAATCAATTTGAGAATTTAAGGTTCAAAAATCCTTGTGCAAACTCAAACCCTAGTTTAGGTCATCAGTGCAAGGAGATGTCTTGAGCAGAGCAAACCCTAGCTTGATATTGAGTTCTAATAGTCTTGTGATGAGAAATGTTGATGAAATGAGAGGGCAAATTTTGGGATACAACAGTTGATTTGGGGAAGAGAGGACCTTTACAAATTGCTACTACATCACTGGTCCAACAATAACCTCGCCAAAAATAACGGGTTAATCAGAGTCAGCCGGATATGCACAAAAGGCAGTTTACCAAACTCAACATGCCACTGTCTCAAGTTTTACAATGCATGTTGAGGATGAATTTGGTTACATTGATAGGACCTCATCTGAATCCCAAGACTTCTTCTCCTAACTATAATCCTGGTGCAAGGTGTGCATATCACTCTAACAGTCCGGGGCATGATACTGACGACTGTTGGAGGTTGAAATACAAAATTCAAGACCTGATTGATGAAGGAGCATTGGAATTCACACAAGATGGTCAAATGGAATATTTTTGTCAATCCTTCAAGGCCCACCATTTGAAGTGACAAGTTCTAACAAGAGGGATTTTCGTTCATTAGAATTTTCAATTTGTAATTTTCTCTTGATTTGTTTGAACATTTATTCATATCAAACCTCGTTATTTCATCAATGCATTGCACATGTTTGTCTTGAATCAATTCATTCGTATTCACTATTTCAAAAATGCATTCTTATTTCCTTTTGTGATATTCAACTCTCGATTAAAAACTCTAAGCCTTAGAGGGAGGATGACGAAAATGACACCACAATCTCTACAGTATGCTTTTGAATAGACCGCACTGACGATGTACAGGCGTTGTTTTAAATCCTAAACAATGGAGTTATAAGGAAGATAATCCCTAGTCAACCCCTTCGAGCCAAAGAAGTAGGAGTTTTCTTTTCACACAAATTAAAACCCTTAATCATAACCTGGGGCAGGGTAGTTTCTCAGTTAATTTAGATGTGCATTCAGTCGCAATATTCTACTTCATACATGATGAATGGCATCAAAGACGTCCTTCCAAAACAAAAGACGGTGATGGTTCCGTATAATCGTCAAGACAGACATTCATTATCTCTCGAAATAAAAGCCCATTAAGTAAAAACCTATGAAGGAGACTTAGGAGAAAAATTGGGGCATCTCGCTGACTGTAATCATAAAAGAAATAGTTCAGGAAAAAATTAGGGATAACGAAAACCAAAAAAAAAAAAGAGGTTACTACAAATCCTCGAAAAAAAGAAGATTACAAAAATGACTGCCTTTTCAAAACAAAGGTTCAATTTCTGAATCATCACCAAGTATCAGAGCAAAGATTCCAGACTCAATCGGGATCTAAACGCGCAATTAACTAAGCATAGGACTGAAGAAAATCACGAAGAGCGGGTTGGGTAAAAATAAAATTTGAGCCTTTATCCTTTGTTTCTTGAACCGTGAATCAGACCACGTTATAACCCTTAAAAGTCCTAGCTGAAGCATGGGTTAGTTTGAGAGCATACTGTTACAAAGGTATCCTGACTCCTGTAGGCTTTGTTACAAATCCTGAGTTGATATCACATTCTCGCAAATTTCCCTTTACTACACAAAACACATTTTCAAATTATTTTTTCAAGACAGACATGAGTTTTTCATTCTTTAAATAACATTGTTTGCATATGACTAATTGTTTGACAACAAATAAATCCGCACAATTGATATTCAATGAACATACATCCTCTCAATGGACAGAATCACCTCGGTGGGAAAGACACTTCCAAAAACAGGTCTTCCATAAGCAAGGGGCATGACCTGATGTTTAAACACACCTGGGGCAGTCTCTCCAAAAGTTCCAGATAGCCAGGGGTAGATCTCCATCTGAAACACTTGGGGCATTGGGTATGAATCCCAACAATGAATCATGTACGATCAAACAAACATCTTCTGGTAGTGTGGGAATACTTACTACTATGGACAGTGACAATTCTCTGTACCCGGTGAATGTGGACATAGCCGGAAAATACTACGCATGAACAAAGACCCGTTAGGTTGACTGGCCTAGGCAAAAATAAGGGCATCCCGGCGAACCAAAAGGGTTCGGGCAAAAATTGGGGATAAAAACAAAAAAGATTTGTACACCCGGCAAGTCGAAAACCTGAAAAGGCGGCTTGGGCAAAAAAGGGTATCCCGGTGGACTGAAAATCTGAAAAGACAGTCCAGGCAAAAGTTAGGGATTAAAGCGTACAACTATGTCCCGTCATCTTGTTACTTGCCTATCAATAGAAGACTTATCATTCCGATCGGCAGTTACCAAGCACCTCGTAAGTTGGGATAACACTCAATCCACAAGGCCTCCGTGGGTACTTTCTCCAGCAGGTACATGGGCAGAAAAGTCCTGATGCAAAGTCATTGTCGTATCCTCGGCATACGACCATGTGACATCTACACTCCCCACAGAGTAGAGGAAACTAAAGCTTTGACATCGGCTCCCCCAAACAGGAGTTACTTTCCCCAACCAAGCTCTTCCAGAGAGCTGACATCTATATTCCCCAGCCAAATTTTGTAATCGCAAGCGGGTCATAAAGTTTTCTCTCGAACAAAGTTTATTTCTCTGAATACAGAAGCTCAATCCCCGACAGAGTTTATCCCTTCAGCTATGGAAGCCTCTCTCTCCAACAGAATTATTCCCCTGCAGAGTTGTTCTCAAGCAGAGTCTCTCCTTGGCAGAATACCCGTAAACAAGGGGCAAATCCCCGGCATAGTCGTCTCTGGTTCACCATCTCCATCAAAAGTAGAAGAACCACTTTTTATACGACGGTCAGGAACTCAATTTCCGTTACTCTCCAGCAGCAGTCAGGGATTTATTTTCCCAAACTCGGATGTGCCACAATAGCATTTCATGTTCATATATCATGATGTGCGCATACACATTGCATACAACATAGTCTCATTTATTTTGAGAACATCATCATACAATGCATTTCATGCATCATATACGATTAATCATGTACCTTTTTAGGAAAGATGGTTATCATCAACAACTTCCAGCAAGTTCAAGATTAGCTCCTGAAACTAAACAGAGTAATTATCTGCACGATCAAATGCAGCTTTACACGGGTTCGTCATGAAGCAATCTTACACGGGTTTCTCCTAAATGCAGCTTCACACGGGTTTATCCTGAAAAATCTTACACGGGTCCTTTCTCATATATTTCCGAATGAAGTTTTACACAAACTTATCCCAAGGTGACCTTACCCAGGTTCCTCCTAAAGCCCTACACGGACTCATCACGAGAAACCTTACCCAGGTTCTTTCTGAAGTTTTACACGAATTTATCCTAAAGTAACCTTACCCAGGTTCCTTCAGAAGTTTTACACGAACTTATCACAAAGAAACCTTACCCAGGTTCCTTCTCAGTTCAGATGCAGTTTTACCCAAACTCCTCACAAAGCAACCTTACCCAGGTTCCTTCTCAGTTCAGATGCAGTTTTACCCAAACTCCTCACAAAGTAACCTTACCCAGGTTCCTTTTCACAACCCTACTATCCAGGCTTTCATATCGAAGTAACCCTACTATCCAGGTTCCTTTTCACAGCCCTACTATCCAGGTTCCTTCTCACAGCCCTACTATCCAGGCTTTCACATCGAAGTAACCCTACTATCAAGGTTCCTTCTCACAACCCTACTATCCAGGCTTTCATACCGAAGTAACCCTACCATCCAGGTTCCTTCTCACATCCCTACTATCCAAGCTATCATATCGAAGTAACCTTGCCATCCAGGTTCCTTCTCAGTAGCCCTACTATCCAGGCTTTCATATCTAAGTAACCCTACTATCCAAGTTCCTTCTCACAAGCCTACTATCCAGGCTTTCATATCGAAGTAACCCTACTATCCAAGTTCCTTCTCAGCATCCCTACTATCCAGGATTTCGTATCGAAACAACCCTACTATCCAGGTTCATTTTCATAACCTTACTATCCAGGTTCCCCCTCTCTTATCCCCAAGCAGCGGTCCAACATTGTAAGACCGGGACCCGATCAAACATGATTAGTTTCGCATTTCCCCAGTAAATCGCGGTGCAACATATACTCCGACCAGATACACAGTTCACTTCCGCTTCCTCAATCTGGAGTTAATTCCCCAGTAGATTAACGGACAACTGAAGCTCCTAAAATTCTATTTCTCCCAAGACAGAGACCAAAATTCCTCAGCATATTCCTCCTCAACGATAGGAACATGAATTCTCATCAAAGGAATATCTTGGGAAATCAACATCCTCTAGATGGAATATTTAAGCCCATCTCTGACGATTCTCCGTCATATCATCCGGATGGCATCTTTAAGCCCATCTCTGGTGACCTTCTGTCATCTCCTCCAAATGGCATATGTAAGCCCATTCCCGATACTACCTACATAGTCAAGCATAATTACAAATGAGTGCAAATTTCTGGGTACTCTAGTGTTCAATCATCTTCCACCTTCAGATCACGAAAGGCAGACCAACCAATCTACATCCTCAGGTTTAAGAAGATTGAACAGGGGCAGCTGTTGTACCCCAAAATTTACCCTCTTTATTTCGACCTTTTTGGCTTACATTTTATTATTACATACATGCATATAATTGGTTTTATGGTTATGGAATAAAGGTATATTTAGCAAACTTCTTTAGGTTACAAGCAATGTTTATTTCGTCAATGGATGTTCTAAGAGTATTTTTAGTGCTGAAGATCGGTTCGTCGTTTTGCAACGATTCGGGTTCACAGATTCACAAGTCCAACCCGACGAGTCATATTCAGGTGTTCTTCGCCAAGATATCCCTGATAACATATTCTCAAATTCAGGTTCGGCTCAAGAGTCAATTCTTTAAAGAAGGTCTCCGAATGAGTGAGTTTTCTCGAAGAAATATGGTGAAAAAGTGTGTTGAAAGTGTAGTTTTTACGCACAAAAAAATTCATAACTTGAAGATCGTGGCTTATTTTCAACCTGTTCCGGTGGCCAAAATTTTGTCTTGACGTCATCTACATATTCATCTCTCACAGCTGGAAGCCAATTTCGATCAGAAGGTTTTCAAAATGCAGATTTATCAAGTATTTTCGTACCGAAAATTTGTGACAGAAGTTTATTTAAGTCATGTTCAGAAAATCATAACTTGGTCGATTTTCATCGTATCGAGCTGGTTCCGGCGCCAAAATTTAACAAATTGAGTTGGATAAGTTTTCACATGAGGTATTGAGTTCTAACTGTATCCAAAAGGCCTTCGTTTTTTGCTCAGAGTGCGTGTGACGCGCCGAAAATCCTGAATGCTGAATATTATTTCATCTGCGTCGAAACTTTGAAAATTCATAACTCGGTCAATTTTTATCGGATCGGGCCCATATTTTTACACAAGGTCACTGACTCAGAGATCTACAACTTTTCTTCCAAAGTCGAGACCGGTTTATGCTGCGATCAATATCAGTTTTTTATTGAAGAACTTGTTAGAGTCGACACTAGAGCCCAAAATAAGTTTTTCTGAGCTAAAACTTCAAAATTTTATAACTAATTCACTATTTATCTGATTGAGCCCATTTTCGGACAAGAGTTTGTTCTTGATGTCGTCTACATTTTGTTTTCACATTTCAACTTCAAAAATTTCACTTAAGCCCCAATTGCACATTCAAAGCCCATATCTTTGCTCTAATTTCCATTATATAATCTCATTCTTTTCACACAAAGAAAGGAGAAGAAAAAAACTATTGCCATAACCCTGTCAAAATATCAATTTCTTTCAAGAATCCTAAAACCTTTAAATCCTTATTACAAACCCTCATCTCACTACAAACAAGTCATCCTTGTAACAAGTCCTCATCTCACTACAAATAAGCCATCCTTGTTACAAATCCTCATCTCACTACAAACAAGTCATCCTTGTTACAAATCCACATCTCACTACTTCTCCAGTAATGGTAAGGGAAGTTTGATCTCCATGATCAAAAGGGTGTAGAAGCATTCATACATGCCATATCGGTTTTAATATTGCAAAATTTCATATATTTATTTTATTTGTATTTCATGATATAGTAATTTATTTAATGTGTTCATGAGATTCAACACTGCAGATTTAGACAGGATGCCATGCAGGATTATTACAAAACACTAAGGCCAAAATAGAACAACCACCAATGCATGGCGAGGCAGACATCCTGAGAAGGTTAAGGGAATGTGTTCAACAACCACCCCTATTAGTATTGGTTTTCTTCCTTTCTATTTATCCTTTTACCTATTTTTATTCTTTGTGTTTCAAATTTTTTTCATAAAACTTAACATTTTTCAGAAACCTTTGATTTTTCATAATAAACTCGAATAATTAATTTTAAGGTTTTTTTAATCTAATTTTAGGTTTTAAACTAATTTTTTTGGGTCAACACCCACCCCTGGTAATATGTATAATTTTGCTTATTTTTAGCCCTGTGTACATCATTTCTTTCTCTTTAATATCTTCCTTAAAAATCCTAAATTCATATAAACTCTAATTTTATTTAAATCAAAAAACCTATTAATTGACAAACTTAACCTTTTTTACGAACCCTAATTAATTTAGGTTTTAAATTTTTTTATTATTATTAACTCTTTTTTTTATTAACTCTTTAATTTAATTAATTAACTTTTTTTTCTGCAAATTAGAAAAAACAATTAGATTTTAGGTTTTCTTTGTAATTAACTCTTTAATTAACCTTTTTTTAACAAATTAGGATTAGGTTTTTGTTTTAGTTAGTAAGTGAATTTTTGGCTTTTTTTCACTTATTAATAAATTAAGTTAATTAACATTTTTATTAAAATTAGTTAGAATTAGGTTTTTTAATTAACTTAAAATTATTTTCTACAAAAAACACCAAAAACATTAACTTAGAATTTTAGGTTTTAATTTTTCCTTAATTTCTTTTTATTTATTCTTTTACATTTTAATTTCTAGGAAAATTGTATAGGTAGCATTATCATTGTAATAGCGTAGATTTATCTTTTCTCGCATTTTTTTCTAATTATGTAATTGCTTCCGGGATGTAATAGTATTAGGATTTATTTTCCGCATTCTTCACTATTATGTATCTGCAAAAGTCTTGTAATAGCTAGGACTTTAAACTTTCTTGCTTTTAATTCCGCAAACTATAAATTGCTTAGATGTATGTTAATAGGATTGTATGGAAAGACAAACTGAAAATTAAAACAGTAGATCACCTTAATTATGAAAAGATTAAATAACTGAAATCAAACACATGCACATGCTCACTCTTAGGGTATGCCTCACTTGGTTGCCTCGGAAAATAATGGTCATGTCCCTCGAACGTAGGGATACCCTTAGCAAATACCCTCGGTTAAAATCATCATAAAGATCATGGTCCCTCGATGTCCCTCGAAGTTGCTTACGGTATATGATCTTGTCCCTCGATGTTGACTACAAATATATGATGACAGTCCCTTCGAAATGCTAAGGTATCCTTACATGTTGCCTTTAATGACCATTACGTCCCTTTAGAATTGACCCTTACAAATTCCAACGATGGTGCTACCTATTTCTCAATAGTAGGATAGTGTTGTCTAAAGGAAACAAGAATAGAAACGATCTTTTTTTCCAGTAGGTAGATGCTAGTAGGTACTTGCTCAAATCAAAACTTTTCACACTTACACTTTTCAAACAAACTTTCAAAACAACTTCGTCACACCTTTGAGGACTGATACAAGGGTTATCACGAAGTAAAACTTTTCAAAAACAAAGCACATACACAAGCAATTTAAAAAATGAGCAAGTACCTAAGAGCCCATGGAAAACTATGGATAGAAAGGGTGCTAACACCTTCCCTTTCTATAATCTACCCCCCGTACAGAATATCTCGAAAAAGGATTTTTTCTGTACTTATTTCCTTTCCGGTTGGATGAAATAAAAGTCGGTGGCGACTCTTGCTTACCGCAACATTTTGCGAACACAAAATGAAAAACACAAACCAGTATTAAACAGTCGGTTCTGCCACTGTATCACAGGTTGTTACAGAGTGGTCGGCCCATCAATGGCATAATCGCTCCCCAATACATGGAGGCGCATGTTATGGTAATATCCATAATTGGAAACGATGATCGTTTCTTGCCTTAAATGACATCTCAGTTACGTGTGATGAATAGTCACAACAGTTATATGCAGTGATCAATAAGGTCTATACACCTCTATATATAAGGCTCTCTACTGAGGGGTAAGTAAGACACGTCGCTTGGAGCTCATGCACACTATTGTGACCCTCTAAATCCCTTAATATAAAAAATAATTCACTCCTACTTACTTGAGGTTGTCCCCGATATCCTTCAACTAACGTGGAAGTCACTCATTTAGTGTTTAGCAAGAACGGTTTTTAATATACAATGCAATTTTCTTAAAAAATTGTACATTAATTTTCATATGAGGGTGTGATACGGTGGCAGAACCGACTGCTATATACTGGTTTTGCGTTTGTGTTTGCAAATGTTGCGGTAAGCAAGAGTCGCCACCGACTTTTCTATTATCCAAATTAAGGAAAGGGTGAAAAGAACAGAAAAAGACCTTTTCGAGAGTTTTTTGAGTAAGGGGGTAGATTATTGAAATGGAAGGTGTTAGCACCCTTTCCATCTGTAGTTATTTATGGGCTCTTAGATGTTTGCTCATTTTGAAATACCTCTGTGCTTTATGTGTTTTGAAAATGTTTGAAAAATGCCTTAGTATGGCGATTTGCTTTGCGTTTAACTCTTGTATCAGTTCTCAAGAGTGTTAACAAAGTAAATGTTTTGAAAATTGCTTTTGAAAAGTAGTATTTATGTAAGTGCAAAATGTTTTTCTGAGCAAACTTCTAACAGCTATCTACTTTTATACTCGAAAAGGGTCGTTATTTTCCTCATATCCTTTAGACAATGTTATCCTACTATTAGTGAGTAGGTAGCCCTATCGTTGGATGTATTAGGGACATTCGAAAGGGACGTTATAGTCACGAAGGCAACTTGTGGAGACGCTTTAGCAATTTTGTTTAGGGACTAGACCATTTATCGAGAAGGCAACTGTACGGTCATCAAGAGACTATGATATTTTGATTTATGGGTCTTTGTTAAAGCATTCCAGCCTTATGACTGTTTTATTTCTGAAGGCAACCAAAGCGGGATACCCTAGAGGTGCGTGTGTGCAATTAAGTTTAGTTCAGTTATTTATCTTGCGTATTTAGGTTTGCTAATGTTTGTTTTCAGTCTTTTCATACATGCCTAATTACTAACAATAATATTGTACATAAAATAAAGTGCGAAAAGTATGAATTTAGACTATTACATGGCTTCGGGGAGGGGGATTTACATTCCAAAGCAAATGGGGAAAAGAAAATAAAGCAATAAAAAGAGTCTACTTATCATCTTTTACATCCCATACAACAATTACAATAATATAAACAATGCGAAAGGAAATAAACGCGTGAAAAGTTGAAAGTACACCCGAAAACATAAAAGAAAATCTTTTTGTTGTTGGTTTTTATTTTAAAAAAAGTTAGATTAAAAAAAATAATTAAATTAATTATCCTAAAGTCTACTTAGAAAATTAAATTAAGAAAAATTAACTAAGCCTTTTTTTGTGGTTTTTTTATTATGAAAAGAAAGTAATTAGACTTAAATTCTAATTTATTTTTAATTAAGAAAAAGGTTAAAGTTTTAATTAATTAATTAATTTAAGAAATTAATCATTTAATTAAAAAAATCTATAACTAATTTTTTTGTGAGTTTTTTATTATTATTATTAAAAAAGATTAAGAAATGAAATAACTAAATAAAACAAAAAGAAAAGAGATTGCGCTTGATGGTTGAAGTAGAATGGGGGTTGCAATTGAAATTTCGCTAACCCCAGATTGTGAAGCCCAAGTCCATCCTTGGATCCAATGTGAGCAGTACTGGATGGTACATGGTATCTCATGTTCTAGACATCATGCATTTCATGTAATTCCCCTAACCTGCTCTAAGGATATCCAGGAACTCATATACACACATTAGAACATTCAACAAATTAATAAAAATAGAGATACGAATTTGAGATTATACCAAAACGGTGATAGCTTAGATCCGGTGATATGGGACCTTGCAAGCTTTGAGGATGGTTGGAACAAGTCCCTGGGAACCTCAAGAGCAATGTACGATTACTAGTTCGGACCAAAAGTACCTACAGAGTGGGTTTCAAATTTTTACCACTTTTGATAATTTTGCAAAAATGATAGAGCTCTCTCTAGGCTGTGTAGGCCTCTTGAAATGCTTGATATATGCTTGTTTATTAGAGAGGAATGATGAGATCAGAAAACAAAGGTTTAAATAACCTTAAAGCAAACGTTCCAAAGCCATGAATGAAATTTGTAACTTTGGCCAAAAACAAGGAAACTTATCATTTTTTGAATTTGAATTAATGTGGACACCTTTGCACGAAATATTATGGATCTAGTCTGTCCAAAACATCAACCCAAAGCTCAAAGCCCATTCCAATTATTTTATAAATTTTATTTTATATTTATTTGAAATAAATTAAAATAAATATAATAAAATAGTTATCAAATGCGAGGCGTGGCAAGAATAATTTTAGAGGTCCTCTATAAACTTAGAAAGATGCTTGAAGTCCTAGAAATTGAGCCCTTACCTTAAAACTTCAAATTTGCTCAATGCATAATTCTTGAAAATTCCCAAATTTTCCCAAATTGGGAAAGCCATAACTTGCTCAATATTTATCTCATGATGATGATCTTGGACTTTTTGGAAAGCCCAAGATGTCTACTTCAATACCGCTTTTGATTAATTTTGCATTTGAATATTTTATCTTGATGTAAAAGGTCTTGGAAAAACGTGGCTTTTGTTAACTTTCTGAAAATGACTTGTAATGTATGAGCTTGTATTTTTCAAATGGCGCATTTCTTGAACTTGAGGGCTTAAGAGAAGTTTTAGGGAATTGGATTCTCTTCAAAATGAGATTTTGTTGGAAAATTTATGATAAAGTATGAGAAAATTATGCTTGGTCAAAGTTTGGTTGACTTTTCCTATAGAAACCCTAATTTGCCATTTTTGACTTTTGATGTGTTAGGAGAATTTCTTGAGGAATTATGATCAACCCTTTATCAAATGATGGATATCACTTCAAAATGTTGATGTTGACCAAAAATCTTGAAGTTTGACTGTATATAGGCCACAGTTGACTTTTGACCTAGTATATTTGATTTTTAAGCATTTGAGAAATTGACTGAGAAAACTTGTTGTGAAAGGCATGAAACTTGGAATGGACAATATTGAAGACATATTAGGACTATGGAAAACATTTGAGACCTTCGAAGCTCACACATCTTGATGAAAATTGAAACCCTAGTTAGAGGTTCATTGCTTTAGAAGGAGAATTTGTCTGGTCAGTTCTTGGTCATCCTTGGGCAAGTTGGGGACCTCAATGGGAATGTGTTGAATAAAATGAGAGGGAAAATTTTAGGGTACAACATATGCCCCTGTTCAATCTTCTTAAACCTGAGGATTTAGATTGGCTTGTCTTCCTTTTGTGATCTGAAGGTGGAAGGTGATTGAACACTAGAGTGCCCGGAAATTTGCACTCGTATGAAGTAATATTGATGGTTGATAACGTCGAGAATTGGCTTACATGTGCCATTTGGAGAAGATGACTGATATTCGTCGTAGATGGGCTTAAAGAAGTCATCCAGAGAATATGACGAAGAGTCGTCGGAGATGGGCTTAAAGATGCCATCCAGAGTAGATGTTGACTTCATAAGAGGTCTCTTTATGGGGATTCTTGTTCCTGTTGTCTGAGGAGGAGTCCACTGGGGGATGTTGATTTATATTGTTTTCTTATTTGAGGAAAACTCTGGGGAGAATAAAGTCTAGGAACTTCAGTTTTCCATGGCTCTACTGAGGGGTTATCTCTTGATTGGAGAGATGAAAGTTTGTTATTTTCTGGTTAAAATCCAGTTTTCGCTGTAATTTGCCGGGGAGAATGAAATTAACTGCTATTTGGAAATGTATTAGAAGAAACCTGTGTAGGGTTGTTTCAGGATGAGTTTGGGTAAGGCTTTATCTTGAAGTGTATGAGAAGGAACTTGGGTAGGACTCTTTTAGGAGATATATGAGAGGGAGCCCGGGTAGGGCAGCTTCAAGATGAGTCTGGGTAAAACTGCATTTGGAAATTGTGAGAAGGAACCTGGGTAGGTTTGCCTCAGGATGAGTCCCTGTAAAACTGCATCTGGAAATTCAAGAGAAGGAACCTGGGTAGGGTTGCCTCAGGATGAGTCTGTGTAAAACTGCATTTGGAGATTGTGAGAAGGAGCTTGGGTAGAGTTGCTTCAGGATGAGTCTGTGTAAAACTACATCTGGAAATTCAAGAGAAGGAACCTGGGTCGGGTTGCCTCAGGATGAGTCCGTGCAAAACTGCATCTGGAAATTCAAGAGAAGGAACTTGGGTAGGGTTGCCTCAGGATGAGTCCGTGTAAAACTGCATCTGGAAATTTAAGAGAAGGAACCTTGGTAGGGTTGCTTCAGGAAGAGTCCGTGTAAAACTGCATCTGGAGATTGTGAGAAGGAACCTGGGTAGGGTTGCTTCAGGATGAGTCCGTGTAAAACTTCATAAGGAGGGAGAAGGAACCCATGTAAGATTACTTCATGAAGAGCCCATATAAAGTTATATTTGGAAGTTAGAAGAAACCCGTGTAAGATTGCTTCATGAAGAGCCCGTATAAAGCTGTATTTGGAAGTCATAAGAAACTCGTGTAAGATTGCTTCATGGTGATCCCGTGTAAAGTTGTATTTGGAAGTCAGAAGAATCCCATGTAAGATTGCTTCATGTTAAGCCCGTGTAAAATATGTATTTAGAAGTCAGAAGAAACCTGTGTAATATTGCTTCATGTTGAGCCCATGTAAAGCTGTATTTGGAAGTCAGAAGAAACCCGTGTAAGATTGCTTCATGATGAGCCCGTGTAAAGTTGTATTTGGTTGCACAAATAATTACTCTGTTTTGTTTCAGGAGCTAATCTTGGACCTGTTGAAAATTGTTGATGATAAATATCGGTTGATTGATCTTTCCTGAAAAGGTAAAACGTTAGTTGTATGTAATGTCATGATGTATGAAATGCATTGTGTAATGGCGTTCTCAAAATAAATGAGATTGGGATGTATGCATTTATACTGCAGATGATATGACGTTTGTAGAATGATGTATGAATGCAATATGTGAATGTATCAGTTGTTCTATTGCATCGCTGTTGAATTAGGGAAAATAGATCCCTGATTGCAGCTGGCGATAAAGAATGTAGATCTTCAGATTCTGTTGAAGTTGAACTGCTGGGAGATGATCTTCCGTTGTTAGAGAAATAAACTTTGTTGGGGAAGGTAAGCTTTGTGCACTGCCTGAGGATTTTGTGAAATCCTATTGGGGAATCCTGAGAAGTTTGACGACTTTACTGGGGAAAACCTGATGTCGAAGCAGTAGTTGGAAATTCATGTTCTGTCGGGGATACAAGAACACGTGACATCACTAGGTTGTAAGTTAAGGATATGGCAGAGACTTTTTAGTAAGATGCCCCTGTCTCTGTACCTGCTGGAGAAAGTACCTGTGGAGACTTTGTGGATGGTTTGAGTGTCATCCCAACTCCTGGGGTGCTTGGTAAATGTTGATCAGGATGATAAGTTTTCTACTGATAAACAAATGACAAGATGACGGGACATAATCGTACATTTTTAATCCCTAACTTTTGCCTGGACCATGCTTTCGAGTTTTCAGTGCACCGGGATACCCTTTTTGCTCAAGCCGCCTTTTCAGGTTTTCGACTTGTCGAGTGTATAATTTTTTTGTATATATCCCTAATTGTTGCTCGAACTCTTTTGGTTCGCCGGGATGCCCTTAATTTTTCCTAGGCCTGTCAACCTAGCAGGTCTTTTTCATGCGTAGTATTTTCTGACTATGTCCACGCTCATAGGATGTGGAGAGTTGTCACCGTCTATGACAACAAGTGTTTTAGAAATGCCAGAAAATGTTTATGTGATCGCATGTTCCCTTTCATGTGTGGGAGCCTGTGTGGGGCTGCTTCAGGATGAATCTGGTGCACCTGATGTTTGATTAAGTTTCTGATAGTCTTGAATTTCCTAGGTATCTTTTCTAAGAACTATCATGGAAGGATTCAAAGACATGATACTGACACCATCTGATACTACTGGCACAAACAAGCAATTTGGTGGTACCAAAGATTCAAATTTCACAATGATTTTCTGTTGGAATCCTCGACCAATATAACATCCCCCAAGTGATTCAGATGGAGATCTGCCCCTGGCTATTCAGCATTTTTGGAGAGATTCTTTTCATATTGGCTTGACTGCCCCAGATTAATTAGACATCATGTCATGCCCCTTGATTATGAAAGGCTTGTTATTGGGAATGTTTTTTCCGTCTGAGGTGATTCTGTCCATTGAGGGGGTCTTCGTTCACTGAATATTCATTGTGTGAATTTCTCTTCCCTTTGAACAATTAACCATATGCAAACAATGTCATTTAAAGAATGCAAAGCTTATGTCTGTCTTGAATTTTTTTTTGAAAATGTGTTTTTTGTAGTAAAACAAAATTTGCAAGAATGTGATATCAACTCATGATTTGTAGCAAACCTTACAAGAGTCAAGATACCTTTGTAACAGTATGCTCTCGAACTAACCCATGCTTCAGCTATGACTTTTCAGGGTTGTAAAGTGGCCTGGTTCACGGTTTAAGAAACAAAGGATAAAGGCTCAACATTTATTTGTACCCACCCGTTCTTCGTGATGTTCTTCAGTCCTATGCTCAGTTAATTGTGCATTTCGAATCCCAGTTAAGTTTTGGAATGTTGGCCCCGATATTCTGGTGATGGTTCAGAAATTGAACGTTTGTTTGAGAAGGCAGTCATTTTTGTGACCTTTTCTTTTTGTTGAGGATTTGTAGGACCTCTTTCTTTTTTGATTTTGCTATCCATGTCTTTTTCCTGAATTGTTTATTTTATGATTACAGCCAGCGGGATGCCCCCGTTTTTTTCTTAAGTCTCCTTCATAGGTTTTGACTTAATGGGATTTTATTTTGAGAGATAATGACTGCATGTTCTTAATGATTATGTGGAACCATCACCATCTTTTGGAGAGCATCTTCTACACTATTTATCATGTATGAAGGGAAAGCTTGGGACTGAATGCACATCTGAATTAACTGAGAAAACTACCCTGCCCCGGGTTATGATTAAGGGTTTTAATTTGTGTGAAAAGAAAACTCTTACTTATTAGGCTCAAAGGGGTTGACTAGGGATTATCTTCCTTATAACTCCACTGTTTAGGATTTGAAACAACGCATGTACATCGTCAGCGAGGTCTGTTCAAAAGCATACTGTAGAGATTATGGTATCGTTCTCGTCATCCTCCCTCTAAAGGCTTAGAGCTTTTAATCAAGAGTTGAATATTACAAAAAGGAAGTAAGAAAGTAGTTTAAGAATAATGAAAACAAATTAATTCAAGACAAACATGTGCAATGCATTAATGAAATAACAAAGTTTGACATGACAATAATTGTTTGAACAAACAAAGAAAATACAACTTGAGAATTCAAATGAACAAAAATGCTCTCAATCCTGGCCATGATTTGGCATCGGAGCAGCAATCACGTTGGGAGTCTCAGGAGGGTCGAACTCAATCTCCTTGGTGACAATCATATTTTGAATCTTGTATTTCAGTGCCCAACAATCGTTAGTATCGTGCCCATGACTGCTAGAATGATAGGCACACCTTGCACCGGGATTCTAGTTAGGAGAAGAAGCCTTAGGGTTTGGATGAGGCCCTATCAATGTAATCAAATTCATCACCAACATATGTTATAATGCTTGAGACAACGGCATGTTGATCTTGGTAAATTGTCTCTTAGGCTCATCTTGCCTTCGTTGATTACCCTGTTGTTGTGGTCGTTGCACGCGTGCCGAATTAGATACCAGCACTGCCCCTATAGATTGGTGGTATTCTGCCTTATTATGACCCTTCTGGCCATACACAACATTGGCTTCTGCCTTACCAGCAAATGGCTTCTTCTCAGCATTAGAAGATGCAGCCATCGAGATCTTCCCACTCTTGATACCACTTTCAATCCTTTCTCCAGTCATAACCATCTCTGTGAACCCGGATGAGGAACTCTCAATCAGCAGATTAAAGAACGGGCTTGTCAGAGTTCCCATGATCATGTCTACCATTTCCCGATCATTTAGAGGAGGTTGTACCCTGCCAGCTAGATCCCTCCATTTCTGGGCATATTCCTTGAAGCCTTCGCTAGAACCCATAGACATGCTTTGAAGTTGTGTACAAGTTGGAGCAAGGTCAACATTGTATTGGTACTTCTTGTAGAAAGCAGCAGCCAAGTCTTTCCAAGTATGAATGTTTGTTCTTTCTAGCTGATAAAACCACTCCAGTTGCGTGCCATCTAAACTTTCTTAGAAGAAATGGACCCATAACTTCCGATCAGCAGTGTGGGGCTGGATCTTCCTGACATATGACCTTAAGTGCAACTTAGGTCAGGAGACACCGTCATACTTAGAAAATGCGGGAACCTTAAACTTTGGTGGGATAACCACTCCAGAAACCAGCCCTAACTCTTCAAAGTCCAAGCTAGGTGCCTGCTGAATCTCCATAGCATTGAGACGATCCTCCAGCTATTTGTATTTATCGTCAGTAGGAGGATATTGTTCCTCATAGTAATCGACTTCTTCTTCACCAGCCTCGGGGTTGTTGACTTCTTCATGATTATCCCCTTCGTTTGATGGAGTTATGAGATCTAGAGATCTTTTAACCGGTCCTCTGAGTCTTCTTCCCATATTCAAGATGCCAGTCGGTTTCTTTGCCTTCTTTTTCTTCTCTTTGATGACGAGAGCTTTCAGTTCTTCCTGCCCCTGGGCCGAAGCCATGAACATTTGTTGGAACTGAGCGTTTTGAGCTTGAAGGTCTTTTACAGTTTGTTCAAGGGCCATTTCCTTTGCTGAAATAAACAACAAAAAGATGAGAAACATGTACTGGAAGACCTGTTATGAAATGTCATGCATGCAATGTTTTCAAGGATCTCGCGGGATAAACAAGAAAATGTCAGAAGTTGAAATTTGCAGCTTTGATTGAAGAACTGCGTATCATTGAGTGTCCTTCTACGAGATTCAAGCTCACCATATCAAGTGGGCCATAGCCCCTGACTCAAGTTATTGAGTTTTGATCTTTTGACAGAATTGGCTAGAGGAAAATAAATCCCCTTTGCCCATTTCTAGACGTCTGATTTACCATAACCTGCATCACAAACCCTTGATATCCTTGAAATGGTTAAAGAAATGTTGTGGCATGATGTTATGATTATGCTAAGAAATCACAGATATAGAAAGCACAAGGAAACCATGCAAGAGACTTTGGGTTTAAGTCTTGCATGGGTTATAAGGTAGTACCCTCTTAAAGTTGGATTGGTTCAACCTATCCTATAAATAGTAATCGGGTTCTAAGGGATCTCAATATCACTGATCCTTCCCACAAGTTTCGTTCAATAGGCGACTGACTCGCAACCAAACAAAACTCAGTAGTCAAATCTCAATGAGTCTAGCATCGAGTATCTGTCGACTTTGGGAACACACCAAAGACGGCCATCTCACTACGTCCTAATGGCCAAGTTGTTCATTTAAAGGTTCTAAGGTCAGTTGAAGCCTTATGACACCACGCAGCAGCCCCGTATTCTCCTTGATTAACTCAAGGGCTACTAGTACCAACCAAAGTTTCGCATCAACGTAGCCATCGCTTCAACCGTGTCGGTATACCCCGCACAGTTTCCATGATCTATTGCTACTTACCTAAAAGGTTTCCCCAGATCCGGGCGTAGGATCTATAGTAACCCAAACAATACCCTTAATAGTAAAGCAAACAAACTGACAAAGAAGTAATTCAAAATAATATAGACCCTAAGGTAAACCCCAATTTTTTATTATCCCCAGCAGAGTCGCCAATTTTATGATACGGTGGAAGAATCGACTGTTATATATTCGTTTTTCGTTTGTGTTCATAAATGTTGCGGTAAGCAAGAGTCGTCACCGACTTTTCTTTTATCAAATTAAGGAAAGAGTGAAAAGAACAGAAAAAGACCTTTTCGAGAGTTTTCTGAGTAAGAGGGGTAGATTATGGAAAGGGAAGGTGTTAGCACCCTTTCTAACTGTAGTTATCTACGGACTCTTAGATGTTTTCTCATTTTGAAATACCTTTGTGCTTTGTGTGTTTTGAAAATGTTTGAAAAATGCCTTAGTGTGGTGATTTGCTTTGCGTTTAACTCTTGTATCAGTCCCCAAGAGTGTTAACAAAGCAAATGTTTTGAAAATTGCTTTTGAAAAGTAGTATTTGTGTAAGTGCAAAATATTTTTTTGAGCAAACTTCTAACAGCTATCTACTTTTATACTCGAAAAGGGTTGTTCTTTTCCTCCTATCCTTTAGTCAGTACTATCCTACTATTACTGAGTAGGTATCCATATTGTTGGATGTATTAGGGACATTCAAAAGGGACGTTACAGTCACGAAGGAAACTTGTGGAGACGCTTTAGCAATTTTGTTTAGGGACTAGACCATTTACCGAGAAGGAAACTGTAGGGTCATCGAGAGACTATGATCTTTTGATTTATGGGTCTTTGTTAAAGCGTTTCTGCCTCATGACTGTTTTATTTCTGAAAGCAACCAAAGTGGGATACCCGAGAGGTGAACAAGTGCAATTGTGTTTAGTTTAGTTATTTATCTTATGTATTTAGGTTTGCTAACGTTTGTTTTCAGTCTTGCCATACATGCCTAATTACTAATAGTAATATTGTACAGAAAATAAAATGCAGAAAGTATGAATCTAGACTATTACATGGCTTCGGAGATGGGGATTTACATTCAAAAGAAAATGGGGAAAAGAAAATAAAGTAATAAAAAGAGTCTACTTATCATCTATTACATCCCATACAGCAATTACAATAATATAATCAATGCGAAAGGAAACAAACGTGCGAAAAGTTAAAAGTACGCCTGAAAAATAAAAGAAAATCTTTTTGTTGTTGGTTTTTATTTTTCAAAAAGTTAGATTAAGAAAAATAATTAAATTAATTATCCTAAAGTCTACTTAGAAAAATTAAATTAATAAAAATAAACTAAGCCTTTTTTGTGGTTTTTTTGTTATGAAAAGAAAGTAATTAGACTTAAATTCTAATTCATTTTCAATTAAGAAAAATGTTAAAGTTTTAATTAATTAATTAGTTAAAGAAATTAATTATTTAATTAAAAAAATCTATGCCTAATTTTTTGTGAGTTTTTTATTATTATTATTATTATTAAAAAAGATTAAGAAATGAAATAACTAAATAAAACAAAAAGAAAAGAGATTGGGCTTGATGACTGAAGTAGAATGGGGGTTGCAATTGAAATTTCGTTAAGCCCAGGTCCATCTTGGATCCAGTGTGAGCAGTACTTGATGGTACATGGTATCTCATGTTCTAGACATCATGCATTCCATGTAATTCCCCTAACTTGCTCTAAGGATATCCAGGAACTCATATACACACATTAGAACATTCAACAAATTAATAAAAATAGAGATTCGAATTTGAGATTATACCAAAATGGTGATAGCTTGGATCCGGTGATATGGACCTTGCAAACTTTGAGGATGGTTGGAACAAGTTCCTGGGAACCTCAAGAGCAATGTATGATTACTAGTTCGGACCAAAAGTACCTGCAGAGTGGGTTTCAAATTTTTTACCATTTTTGATAATTTTTCAAAAATGATAGAGCTCTCTCTAGGCTGTGTAGGCCTCTTGAAATGCTTGCTAGATGCTTGTTTATATAAATATGAATGAGGAGACAAGAAAATAAAGGTTTAAACAACCTTAAAGCAAACGTTTCAAAGCCATGAATGAAATTTGTAACTTTGGCCAAAAATAAGGAAACTTGTCATTTTTTAAATTTGAATTAATATGGAGACCTTTGCACGAAATTGTATGGGCCTGGGCTGTCCAAAACATCAACCCAAAGCTCAAAGCTCATTTCCAACTATTTTATACATTTTATTTTATATTTATTTGAAATAAATTAAAATAAATATGAATAAAATAGTTAGCAAATGTAAGGCATGACAATAATAATTTTAGAGGTCCTCTATAAACTTAGGAAGATGCTTGAAGTCCAAGAAATTGAGCCCTTGCCTTAAAACTTTAAATTTGCTCAATGCATAATACTTGAAAATTCCTAAAAAAATTTAAATTGGTCAAGCCATAACTTGATCAATATTTATCTCATGATGATGATCTTTGACTTTTTGGAAATTCCAAGATGTCTACTTCAATACCTATTTTGATCAATTTTGCATTTGAAGATTTTATCTTGATGTAAAAGGTCTTGGCAAAAAGTGCCTTTTGTTGACTTTCTGAAAATGACTTGTAATGTATGAGCTTGTATTTTTCAAATGGCTAATTTCTTGAACTTGAGGGCTGAAGAGAAGTTGTAGGGGATTGGATTCTATTCAAAATGAGCTTTGGTTGGAAAATTTCTAATAAAGTATGAGAAAGTTATACTTGGTCAAAGTTTGGTTGACTTTTCCTATAGAAACCCTAATTTGCAATTTTTGACTTTTGATGGGTTAGGAGCATTTCTTGAGGAATTATGATCAACCCTTGATCAAATGATGGATATCACTTCAAAATGTTGATTTTGACCAAAAGTCTTGAAGTTTGATTGTATATAGGCCACATTTGACTTTTGACCTAGTACATTTGATTTTCAAGCATTTGAGTAATTGACTGAGCAAACTTGTTGTGTAAGACATGAAACTTGGCATGGACAATATTGAAGACATACTAGGACTATGGAAAACATTTGAGACCTTTGGAGCTCACACATCTTGATGAAAAATGAAACCCTAGTTAGAGGTTCATTGCCTTAGAAGGAGAATTTGTCTGGTCAATTCTTGGTCATCCTTGGGCAAGTTGGGGACCTCAATGGGTATGTGTTGAATAAAATAAGAGGGAAAATTTTGGGGTACAACAGAGGGTAATAGAAATTCTTGTGCAATAATTCTAATGTTTTAGAATTTCAAAATACCTCCCTAAACCATCTTCATGTGTCTTTCTTAAAAATAATTCTCTAATAAAACATTTGGTTATTTAAATAAGTAGTTGTTCTGGACTGGCCCAATGACTAGAATTGGCTCAATCCGCTTTTACCTTTGGCACGATCCAATAACAGTGGCCCAACATCCTGGTCGTCCATGCCCTCTAGAAGCACGACCAGTGATACTCGACACGAATCGAGCAGATAACCAGGAAATTCCCAGAACGCCTCTTTTCCCGTAATCTGCCTCCTCCTCGAATCCAATGGCTAGTTACCGACACACATGCCCATTTTGATCGAGTCCTCGCAGCTACCTATTTTTGCGGACCTACGTATCTAGGCCCGGAAATAGGGACCAATGGACAAGAGTCGGGGCATTATATAAACTCTCACACATGTGAGGGTAAGGTATCCAATATTCAAACCTTAAACTCTAATATTCTACTTGTATCTCTTTGCACCCATTCTTAATTAATCGTCAGAGCGCCTTACAGGTACAACCCCCTTTTTTTTCTCCTCAACTTTCCAGCAAGTCAGATATCATTTGTCGACCCACTAACAGGTTTTGATCAACCGACAAGATCAGTGGCGCCGTATATGGGAATCTATCTTCCCGGTTTTTCTTTCCCATGAATCTGAAGACTAAAGATACCTCCAATCTTTCAATCATGAACGAACATGATGATCATCACCTCTCTGGGAAGATTGTGCTCTCCCCAGTTCACAAGACGGATGGAAGATAGGAACATCCTAACCTCGAGGATAATTTCGACGTCAGAGACGGATAGACTGCGTCCCCAGATTCAGTTCGGGCCAAGCGCGATGACCATTAATTCTTGTAGGAGCAGCATCCCAAGAACCCTACCGAGGAACTGCCAGAGATTCTGCTACCAGTTCCCATTCCTCAGAATGACGACCCGGCCATGGCAGCATTGCTCGCTGCCCTCAACCAAACTAACTCCCTTATCCTGTAACAGAGCAAGAGGATATGGGTCTGGGAGAAGAAACAGTCAAAGTCTCCTCTTCGGAGGCACCGATGACATAACTCCACCAGCATATCCCTACTTAGGTGTGACCGTCTACTAGTAAAGGAGAAGCACGACTTTTATTTTCTCAAGAAACACAATCGTACACCTCTCAAGAAAGATCAAGGCTCTCCATCTTCCAAGAAGACAAAGAGAGACCATTGGATCAACAACGACTGATCACCGTCGCCCAAACCAAGGCAGCTGTGGAGAAGCCCCTCCCCTCGACGAGACAACAATGCTCAACAAGGAGGGAACCATCACTCCCCACCATCATCCCCCGAAGGAAGCGATGATGCCGAGCCCCGTGGCCTGTTATCATGAGATATTACAGATACCCAGCTCCCGCTCGGCCTGGAGAAGCCACCCCCACTGGGAACATATGATGGTACAACTGATCCTGATGAACACATAGAGAATATTATCGCCTTCCTCGACTAATGAGGAGTGAGGGGAGCCATAAAGTGCAGACTATTCCCGACTACCCTGAGGAAAGGTGTCATGTCCTGGTACAAAAGCCTCCCAAACGAATCCATTACCTCCTGGAAGCAGCTGGGAAAGATGTTCTCAAGGGATTTCACTGCCTCTCCTCGACATCCTAAGTTGGAACCATCACTAGAAGCAATAACCCGAGGAAGATACGAGTCTCTTCGGGCTTACATTGAGCGCTTCAAAAATGAAGCCATACAGGTCACAACGACTGACGACATGGAAAAATATCTCCTCGAGCACAGGCTCTTTCTCCACAGCGAATTTTCCAAAGTTGTTGGCATCGATACTCCGCCCATGCTTAACTCCCTCCTACTTAAAGCCCAAGCATACATTCAGTACAAAGAGAAGGAGGCGGCCAATAATGCAAGGGACTCACAACTCAGGGAGAACGCTAGGTCCTCGAAAACGATGAGCCCTCGACATCCCGTCGGGGAGAGGGGAAAGAAGAAGCAGGAAGACAAATCCCGAGAATCCAAAGATTACAAGGGGCCATCTGGTCGTTTTCACAACTACACCCCCCTCAATACCTCTCGAGAGCATGTTCTGGCAGAATGCGCCAATTCAAAATTCAAGCAAGCTGGGGTGAGCTTTCCTCGCCATACACCCTCCAAGCCTGGGACAGATAAGAGCAAATATTGCAGGTCTCACAAGAGCCACGGGCACAACACTTACGACTGCATCCACCTCAAATATGCTATTGAGATACTCATCCGGGACGGGCATCTCAAGAAGTATAAGAAGAAAGATGGTGCCCGATAAAAGGCTCAAGAAACCAAGAATGTCGAAGAAGGGAAGGAGTTCCCACATGCCAGCACCATTCCAGCCGCTATGAGCATCACAAGACTGGAAGATTTCTATTTTCCCGATATGGAAGAGGTCCCACTATACTTCTCCTCACACAGTCCTTGGGAATCCTTTCCACCAGCGATGGTCATCTCTGGCGGGGGATTCAACAAGTGCACGGCCGGTTCTGTAAAGTGAAGGTTCGACCAGTTGATAGAGGCCAGCTCTGACATGGACACAACCCTTGACAAATTCAGAGGAGGCTCTCATCCCCTCACATTCTACATAGAAGAACTGTCGGGTGGGGCCCTAACTCAAACATCCCACTCCTCATGCGAGCATGCATGGAAAAATTTGATGTGAGACGCATCTTAGTAGACCAGGGGAGCTCGGTGGACATCATGTACACCCAACTATTCAGCACTCTACAGCTGAATGAAACTTATATGACTTTGTACGTAGGCTCAAATCTCCAGGGATTCAACGGATCTATCATCAAACCATGGGGATACGTCGAGCTAATTGTTACCTTTAGCAGAGGGGTAACAACCAGAGCCATATCAGGACCTAATTTCTAGTGGTGGACTGCCCGTCACTCTACCAATGCATCTTCAGAAGACCCACTCTAGCTAGGCTGATTGTGGTGCCCTCCACCGTGCATCTCAAGATGAAGTACTACACTGCTGAAGGTTTGGTTGCCACCCTTCACGGGGATGTCCAGGCAGCGAGAAGGTGTTTCAAAGCATCGACCAAGGGCCTTAGTTCCATCAATACTCAGCCCCAAAAGGCCAGTGGGTCCGCTCTATCATCCAGCTCTGAGGAACCCGGATCACTACCACGGGTCGACACCATCGACCTGGACAGCTGCTTCTCCAAAGACCTTATAGAGCGGAAGAGAAAGGGGAAAAATCCCATGGTAGAAGGAGAGAGATCGTTTCCAGTGGAAGATAACAAGGAGCCTTCACATCCCATGCGACCAATCCCAGACAAGGATTTCAAGATTATCCCCCTCAGGAGCAATCACTTTAGAGGAGTGAAGATTGGCGTCGACCTCCCCGGCTTGGCAAAAAGACAACTGGAAGCATGCCTGAAAGAGAATTCTAATTTGATTGCTTGGAGTGCAGCCGAAATGCCTGGACTGGATCCAGAAATAGCTTGTCATCATATGACAATAGACCATGCCTTTAAGGTGGTTGCTCATCATAGGCGAAAGCAGTCTCTACAAAAAACAGAGGCTACCGAGTAGGCTGTAAAAGACCTCTTAAAGGAAAATTTTATTTCTGAAGCCCAGTACACAACCTGGCTCTCAAATGTAGTCCTCGTAAAAAAATCTAATGGAAAGTGACGTATGTGTATTGATTATACTGATCTCATCGGCTTTCCCGAAATATGCTTATCCCCTCCCTAACATTGATAAATTGCTCGATAATTCTGCATGTTTCAAATTATTGTCTTTCATGGACCCTTATTCTGGATATAACCAGCTTCTTATGGAAAAAGCGGATAAAAAAATACACAGCATTCATGACCAAATCGGGCACTATTACTATAATGTAATACCATTCGGCCTAAAAAATACGGGCGCTGCCTATTAGTAAGGGTGTTCAAATCCAAACTAATCCAAATAAAAAACTGAAAGGCGATCCAAAAAACCGAAAACCGCAAAAAACTGAAATTTATTGGATGTGTTTGGATGTCATTTTATAAAAATCGATCAGTTCAGATCGGATTTCGGATGAATTTTTCAAAACTGATTCAAACCAAACCGAACCGCATACATATATTTTTATACTTATTTACTTTTTATTAGTATGATATATTATGTGAATTTATTATTAGATGATAATAATTTTTTTAATAATATTTATTAGCTTGGTATAATCTATTTATTTTTATTATTTCAACCATAATCGATCACTCTCATTTTGTAATATTAACTTTTAATATACTATATGTTATATATTATATCAAATCTATGATTTATTAGTAGTTTTATAATAATAAAAATATAATGTGTAATTTGGATATCCAAAAACCGATCCAAATTAAATCGCATAAATTTGAATCGGATCAGATTGGATTTATTTAATATATCATCCAAATCCGAACCGAACCACAAGTGAATTTATCTTTGGATCGGATGAGTTTTTGCTCTAAAACTAATCCAAACCAAACCGTGAACACCCCTACCTATCAGTGCATGATGAATAAAGTTTTTTCGCAAGGAGATGGGCGACATGCTTGAAGTCTACATGGACGACATGATCGTTAAATATAAAGAAGAAATTGACCATGCCCTTCACCTGAAGAAACTCTTTGAACAGGCGAGGAAGTGCAGAATCCATTTCAATTCGGAAAAATGCACCTTCGATGTGCGAGTGGGAAAATTCCCCGGATTTTACCTAACAGAATGAAGAATCGAAGCCAACCCCTACAAATGCCTGGAATTTTCCGAGTTCCAAACCCTGAAATCAAAGAAATCCATTCAGATCCTAAATAAAACCCTCACCTTACTATCTTGCTTTGTGGCAAAATCTGCCCAACACGTGCTCCCCTTCTTCAAACTTCTATGTAATGAGGCATCCTTCGAGTGGGCAGAAGAATGCGAGCTTGCCCTCATCCATCTGAAACAGACACTATCACTGCCTTCGGTCCTCTCTCAACCAGAGAAGGGGGGAGTCCTTTATCTCTATCTGGTCGTTGCATCCAAATCCGTAAGCGTTGCCCTCATCCGAGAAACCCCAGAGGGGCAGAAGCCCATCTACTTAACAAGCAAAGCCTTACAGGACCCTGAAAAAAGATATCAGCAAATCGAAAAGATGGCCCTAGCACTAATCAATATGGCGAGGAGACTCAGACACTATTTCTTGGTGCACACTATAGTCGTCCGAATTTAGCAACCAATAAAGCAGTTGCTCGATCGACCTGACATGGCGGGCAGAATGCTGAAATGGTCGTTGGAACTCTCCGAGTTTGACATCAAATATGAAAGTAGGAAGGCCCTCAAGGCCCAAGTACTAGCCGACTTTGTGGCCAAAATGACTTCACCTGTACCCTCAGACGGGACGCACAGGTGGACTATCTTCGTCGATGGAGCCTCCAGCTCGACATGTAGCGACACATGTATCATCTTGGAGAACGAGGAGGGAATTTTGATCAAAGTCTCCCTCATATTATCCTTCCTGACCTTGAGCAACCAAGCTGAATACGAAGTATTTTTAGTAGGGCTGCGCTTGGCCAAATACCTGGGGGCCGAGGAGGTGAGAATCTTCACAGACTCCCAAATTGTGGCGTCCCTGGTACGAGGGAGTATCTAGTCAAAAACGACCATCTTGCTGAGTACTGGGCTCTGGTGCAAGAGAGAATGAAGAAATTCAAGTATGTAGACGTACAACACGTTTCCCGCGAACATAACACCCGAGCAGAAATTATGTCAAAACTGGAAAGAAAAAAAGAAAGGAGGGAATATATCATAATACAGGAAATTCTTCCTTGATCGAGCATTCAGAGATCCTCCTCGACTCTGGAGGAGTGCACCATAGGAGACAACAACTTCTGGATGACCCCAGTATACAACTACCTCACGAAAGAGGAGCTACCAACTAATTAAAAGGAGGCAGTCGTGGTCAGACGAAGAGCCTTCTCCTATGTTCTAGTCAAAGGAAAATTATACAAAGATGATATTCCATGCCCCTCCTCAAATGCGTCGACCAAAACAACGCAACTCACGTCTTGCGCGAAATCCACGAGGGGGTTAACAGCCAACTTATGGGCAGAAGATCCCTTGTGAAAAAGCATTACATTCAGGATATTACTGGCCCACTATGAAACACGACGCCAAAGAGCACATAAAGAAATGTGACAAATTCCAGCAGCACGGAGACATGCACTTGGCACCTCTAGATGAGCTCAAATCTCTTTCTTCCCCTGGCCTTTCGCGTGGTGGGGTTTATACCTCCTCGAACCATTCGTGGTAGGTACTAACCAAAACAAATATCTGATAGTGGTCGTCGACTGCTTCACCAAATGGATAGAGGCATAAGCATTAGCCAATATCACTGCCCAAAACGTCCTCCATTTTTATAAAAAAAACATCTTTGATCGTTTCGGCATTCCACAAGCGATTTCACTAACAATGGGACACAATTCACAAACAAAAACTTCTAGGAATTAGTTGCCAAGTTAGGCACCATAAAACACTTCGCTTCTGTAGAACACCCCCACACGAATGGGTAAGTTGAGACTGCAAATAGGATGATCCAAAGATGTCTCAGGCAAAGGTTGGACGAAACCAAAAAGAGATGGGTTGAGGAGCTTCACAACATGATTTGGGGCTACCAGAAAATATCTCACTCATCAACCGGGGAGACTCATTTCCGATTATCATATGGAACTGAGGTCGTCATCCCCGTCGAAATTAGGGAACCCTCCAGACGAACTAAAGTTTCCCTCGACGAGGAGATGAACGACGTCGCCTTAAGGGAAGAACTCGATCTAGTCTAGGAAATACGAACATGAGCGGCCTTAGGAGAAGCCTCTCTCAAGCAAAAAATCTCCATGCGATATGACACCAAATTCATACGGCGAAAGTTCGAAGTCGGCAACCTTGTCCTAAAGAGAAATCACAAAGAGTCTCGTGAAGGAAAGCTCGTTGCAAACTAGGAGGGCCCTTACCGTGTTCGTGCAAAAAAGGGGAACGGGGCCTACTACCTAGTAAACCTATAGGGGGAACAACTTGATCAACCTTGGAACAACGAAAAACTAAGACAATATTATAATTAAGACAATGAACAGTCGGCGTGTTTCATCAACAAGACAAACACATCTCTTCCCGACCCCACTTGCATGCCTAGGTACAAGTTGTTAGAACAAAGTTTGAATCTACTACCCTATGTTTAAGTTTTGATGATAACAAAATAAAAAGATATGTTATTTATATGATTCATGTATGAACTATTTGCTACCTAAAAATATTACGTTCTGCTTTGCAGAAACTCTGATAGGTATCAGCAAGAGCACACTTAATCAGCATCCGAATATTGGTTCTTGACATCAGCATCAGAAGTTGCTATATCAGAATACCAGAATCAGAAGATCAACTCCCGTGTATGCTGAAGCTTGATGAACAGAACTGCGCTCAACACTCTGATAAAGAAAAACAACAGTTCATCAGCAGTTAAGCAGAGTCAGAATGAGCCAAGCAAGAACATGTATTAAGTAAGCAACGGTACTGTGCATTGAAAGCAAATTATTACCAACGGCCTCATTCCAGACAAGATCTGCTCAATAAGGAAAGTTTGTTATTAGCATTGAATCAAGAATATTGCTCCAACGTTCAACAATCTTAGTGCTATATAAACAAGACTATGAAGATTGAATTGGCTAATGCTCTCCAACATTTTACACGCCTAAAAGCTAATCATAATCTTCCTTCTCTCAGTTTGCTAAACTCTACATATCTCCTTACTCAATCATTGTTTAGTAATCTAGTTTCATAAGCTTAAGTTGTGTATACATCACAGTCGTGATACAGTTTTGTAGAAAACATTCACACACCTAGATTTATCTTCTTTGTAAGAAAGTGTTTCCTTGACAAACCGGGCTGTGGTTTGCATCAAGAAGGCTTTAACAGTTGTTAAAGCAGTTTGTAATATTCAGTTGAATATAGTGGATTAAGACCTCGTTGGAGAGAGGAGAAATCACCTTGACGGGTGGACTGGAGTAGTTTGAGATCAAATGAACCAGGATAAAAATATCTTGTTCATTGCATTGATTTTCAGTTTTACAATTCAACCCCCCCCCCCTCCTTCTTGTGTTTTTCACTTCTTCAATTGGTATCAGAGCGCCTGGTTCTGAGCTAAAACACTTAACCGTGTCAGTACAAGATCCAGCGTCAGAAAAACACAATGGCAGGAAACTATTCTCACACCAGCAATGACAACCATGAGGACAGAGACAGATTCAGCAGCAAACCTCCAGTCTTTGATGGAGAAAACTTTGATTACTGGAAAGACAGAATTGAAAGCTTCTTTCTGGCACATGATGCTGATCTGTGGGATATGGTGACAGATGGATACACGCACCCTGTGAATGCAAGCGGTCAGAAGATTGATAGAAAAACAATGTCTGACCAACAAAAGCGTGACTTCAAGAATCACCACAAGGCTAGAACCATCCTTCTCAGCGCCATCTCCTATACTGAATATGAAAAGATCTCCAACAGAGACACAGCAAAGAACATTTTTTACTCACTCAGAATGACGCATGAGGGCAACATTCAGGTCAAAGAAACTAAAGCTCTGGCGCTCATTAAGAAGTATGAGGCGTTCAAAATGGAAGAATCTGAATCCATTGAAACAATGTTCTCAAGATTCCAGATTCTGGTAGCTGGTCTCAAGGTTCTGGACAAAGGATACTCTACTGCTGACCATGTCAAGAAAATCATCAGAAGTTTACCCAAGCAGTGGAGACCAATGGTTACAGCTCTGAAGCTAGCAAAAGATCTCAACAAAATCACTCTGGAGGAACTTATCAGCTCCCTCAGAAGTCATGAGATAGAGCTAGAAGCTGACGAGCCTCAGAAGCAAGGTAAGCCTTTAGCATTAAAATCTAACAAAAAATCTGAGTCTAAAGTTTTGCAGGAAGTTGAAGAAACATCTGATGGATCCTCATCAGAAGAAGACGAACTCTCCCTCCTCTCCAGAAGAGTAAATCAACCGTGGAAGCAAAGACAAAGGAAGTTCAGAAATCCCAGAAGATCTGATCAGAACGAGTCCTCTTCCAGATACAGAAGGACAGAGTCTTCCTCTGGATACAGAAGATCTGAAGGCTCCTCAAGTAGCAAAAAGCCAAACACCAAGGACATCATCTACTATGAGTGCAATGAGCAAGGACACTACAAGAGTGACTGTCCAAAGCTTCAGAGGGAAAAGCCCAAAAAGAAATTTGGAAGAGAAAAGAAGAAAAGTCTCATGGCTACATGGGATGACTCTGACTCGTCTGAAGCTGACTCAGAATCAGATGATGAAAGGGCAAACATAGCTCTCATGGCTAACATTTCAGAAGATAGTGAAGCTTCTGAATCAGACTCTGAATCAGACACTGAAGAGGTATTTCCTAACTTTGCTGTTAATTTTACCAAGGCTGAACTTGCTGAAAGCCTTAATGAAATCCTGGAAAGGTATCAGCAAATTAGAGTTAAATTCAGAGACCTGAAAAGGAATCTTGAATCTGACTCTAATAAGACTGAGAGTCTCAAATTGGAGAATTCTGAGCTGAGAAATAAGATTTCAAAATTAGAAAATACTTTACAAAACTCTCAGAAGGAACCAATTTCTGAAACTCCCAGCAACGCTGATGAGATCATCAAGGAGTATGATCACAGTTTCCAGAAGTTCCTTGCTAAAAGCATAGATAGAAGCAAAATGGCTTCAATGATCTATGGAGTTAGCAGAAACGGCAGGAAAGGAATAGGATACCTAGGTAAGGTTCCTACACCAAAGAATGTCATGGACTTAACCATTAAACACACTCCTCTGAATTCACATTTTGTGTATGGTCACACACATGATATTAAATACACTAGCAGTAAATACTCTGTGAAACCAAAATTCAACCAGAGTTTTGGTAAATCTAACAAATCAGGACCCAAGAAAATCTGGGTACCTAAGGATAAAATAATACATGTTGCAGATATCTTTAGCAGCAAGTCAGAAACACCAGTCATGGTACCTGGACTCTGGCTGCTCGCGACACATGACGGGAAGAAGGCATATGTTCCAAAGCCTGGAACTTAAGCCTGGAGGCCACATTGGCTTTGGAGGCAATCAGAGGGGAAAGATAATTGGCTCTGGAACTGTAGGTAATGGAAATCTTCCCTCTATTAATAATTTTCTGCTAGTAGATGGATTAATGCATAATCTGTTATCCATAAGTCAATTAAGTGATAACGGTTATGATATAACCTTTAATCAAAAATCATGTAAAGCTGTTAGTCAGAAAGATGGGACTATCCTGTTTAATGGTTAGAGGAAAAACAACATTTACAAAATCAAACTTTCTGAACTGAAAAGTCAGAATGTAAATTGCCTTCTGTCTGTCAACAACGAGCAGTGGATCTGGCACAGAAGATTGGGACATGTTAGTATGAGAAGAATATCTCAGATTAACAAACTCAATCTGGTTAGAGGACTTCCTGATTTGAAGTTCAATTCAGATGCTCTGTGTGAAGCATGTCAGAAAGGCAAGTTTGCAAAACCTTATTTTAAATCAAAAAATGTTGTTTCTACCTCTAAACCATTAGAACTTCTGCACATTGACTTATTTGGACCAGTTAAAACTGCTTCAGTCAATGGCAAGAAGTATGGGTTAGTAATCGTAGATGACTATAGCAGATGGACATGGGTAAAGTTCTTAAGACACAAGGAGGAGTCACACTCTGTGTTTGTTACCTTCTGTAACCAAGTTCAAAATGAAAAGGATCTTAGAATCGTTAAAGTCAGAAGTGATCATGGTGGAGAATTTGAAAACAAAGATTTTGAGTCATTCTTTAATGACAGAGGCATTTTGCATGATTTCTCTTGTCCTAGAACTCCCCAACAAAATGGAGTTGTAGAACGAAAGAACAGAACATTGCAAGAAATGGCCAGAACCATGATCAATGAGACAAACGTTGCTAAGATCTTCTGGGCAGAGGCAATAAACACAGCGTGTTACATTCAGAATAGAATCTCAATAAGACCTATTCTGGAAAAGACTCCATATGAATTGTGGAAGAACAGAAAGCCCAACATTTCATATTTTCATCCATTTGGATGTACCTGTTTTATGTTAAATACAAAGAATTATTTGAACAAGTTTGACTCTAAAGCACAGAAGTGTATTATGTTAGGATACTCTGAACGCTCAAGAGGGTACAGAGTATACAATACAGAAACACAGATTGTGGAAGAATCAATCAGTGTTTGTTTTGATGATAAGCTTGACTCTGAAAAGTCAAAGCAGAATGAAGTTTTTGCAGGTATGGAAATTGAATTTACAGGTTCTGAAGACAAGTCATCAGAAGCTCTCAACACAGACACTCCTTCAACATCTGAAAGGAGCACTGCTAGCAATCCTACAGCAGCTGCTGATCAACCTCAGAAGAGATTACCCAGAAGCAGCTTGGATCACCCAGAAGAGACTATCTTAGGGAGAAAGGAAGATCCAATCAGAACAAGAGCAAGCTTCAGAAACTCTGAAGAAACACTCATGGGACTTGTGTCTCTGATTGAACCTTCTTCTATTGATGAAGCACTTCTGGATAATGACTGGATTCTGGCAATGCAAGAAGAGATGAATCAATTCACCAGAAATGACGTATGGGATCTTGTTCCCAGACCAAAAGGATTCAACGTCATTGGAACAAGATGGGTCTTCAGAAACAAGCTAAATGAACAAGGTGAAGTCATCAGAAACAAGGCACGACTGGTTGCACAAGGTTATAGTCAGCAGGAGGGGATAGACTATACAGAAACCTTTGCTCCAGTCGCCAGGTTAGAATCTATCAGACTTTTAATTTCATTTGCTGTTAATAGAGGCATCACTCTGTATCAGATGGATGTCAAGAGTGCATTCTTAAACGGTTATATAGAAGAAGAGGTTTATGTGCACCAACCCCCTGGTTTTGAAAATACAAAACACCCAGAACATGTTTTCAAACTAAAGAAGTCACTATATGGTCTGAAACAACCTCCTAGAGCTTGGTATGAAAGGCTAAGTAACTTTCTATTAGAAAATGAATTCACCAGAGGGAAGGTGGACACTACCTTATTTTGTAAATCAGTTAAGAATGACATCTTAGTCTGTCAAATTTACGTTGATGATATTATCTTTGGTTCTACTAATCCTTCTCTTGGAAGAAAATTTGCCAAGTTTATGCAGGCAGAATTTGAGATGAGCCTCATGGGGGAACTGAAATTCTTTCTAGGAATTCAGATCAATCAAACTCCAGAGGGAACTTACATTCATCAGAGCAAATACATCAGAGATCTTTTGAAGAAATTTGACCTCTCAGAATGTAAGCCATCAAAGATTCTAATGCATCCCACGTGCATTCTGGAAAGAGAAGAGGTAAGCAAAAATGTAGAACAGAAAGTCGACAGAGGTATGATTGGTTCTCTCCTTTATCTGACTGCTTCAAGACCTGATATATTATTCAGCGTTTGTATTTGTGCTAGATTCCAATCAGATCCTAGAGAATCTCACTTAACAGATGTTAAGCGAATTTTCAAGTATCTGAAAGGTACTACTAATCTGGTTTTGTTTTATAGAAAATCTAGTGATTACAGTTTAGTAGGCTACTGCGATGCTGACTTTGCTGGAGACAGAGTGGAGCGTAAAAGTACTTCTGGAAGCTGCCAGTTTCTGGGAGAAAATCTGATCTCTTGGTCCAGCAAAAGGCAATCAACAATTGCTCTATCAACAACAGAAGCTGAGTACATAGCAGCAGCAGGATGTAGCACACAAATGCTCTGGATGAAAAGTTAGCTTGAAGACTTCCAGATCTTTGAGAGTAACATTCCTATACTCTGTGATAATACTTCTGCTATTTGCTTAAGTAAGAATCCCATTTTACATTCTAGAGCTAAGCATATAGAAATAAAACATCATTTCATTAGGGACTATATTCAGAAAGGAATTTTGAACTTAAAATTTATAGATACAGACCATCAATGGGCTGATATCTTCACTAAACCCCTTTCTGAAGATAGGTTCAATTTCATTCTGAAACATCTCAGCATGAAAATCTGCCCAGAGTGAAAATGTTTTAATTCCATATATTTATCTTCAGAATGTATTTGTTTTACTGTGAACTTCTGATCAATCTCTTTTCAGAAAGATAGAACATGCAGATTGTATCAGATGCAAGTCAAAAGATCTGAGAATCTAAGCTCAAAGACAAACGTGTTGATCACTACATCAAACAAGTGTCATCCAATCATCAGCAAATCTCTGAAGCAGAATGCGTGCACGCTTCTGAGAAGGAAAAACGCTGATTGGGTGCATTGAGACACATGTCTGGTAACCGTTTTAAGTATCTTTCTCAAATCCCCCAAAATCAGCAAGCATTAAATGAAAGTAATCATGTTTTTAAAATGTAATCATGATTTTATTCCTCTTTATTGAAAATGTTTACAATTTCAAAATATTTTGAACCCTATTTAAACACGTTAAACCTCTCACTTCAATCTTTTACAGTTTCTCACTATTTCTCAAGCATTCTCTGCATTTTTCTGTGTTCATCTCTCTCAAACTCTTTTTCTCAGTTTTTCTCAAAATCCCTAAGTGTGAACATGGCAACCTCCAGCAGTGCTTCTGCAGGTTCTCAGAATAAAGCATCATCTGAACGGTATCAAGTGCCATTCAGAACACTCCTCACTCATGTGAAGAATCTTGAAGTGTTATCTGAATTGATCATTGATTTTGGAAGTCTGAAGGAAAACGGCTTTGATTTAACAGAAGAAGTTAGGGCACAGAAATGGGAAAGGTATTTTGACAGGTTGGTTGGACCAACATTCTCTATGTTAGTCAAGGAGTTCTGGATTCATGCAATGACTTCAACGCATCAAGTCACCTCCTACATTATGGGGAAGAAGATTGTGATCACTGAGGATCACATAGCAAGGTTAATTGGTTACAGTGGCGGTGGCGTCCGCTGTATTGATATGGCTGAGAGATGTGCTGACGTGGGCGTCATAGCAGAAAGGATTTTCACCCATGGGGTGCCCAGCAGCAAAATCAAAGATCTGAAGGATCATCACAGAGTTTGGGCGAAGATAATTCTGGGGTGTTTTAACCATAGGAAGCCAACTAGTTCCCCTGATTACATAAATGTAGATCAGTAGTTTCTGATCTACTTTATCAATCAGAAGGTAAAAATCAACTTGGCTCATCTTCTGTTCAATCACCTCAGAACAAGCGTGAAGGAAACCAGGGAAGAAGAAAGAACAAAGAGGGATTGGATACCCTTTGGAAGGTTGATATCAGATATTCTGACTGAGAATAGGCTGATAGAGCATCTGATAGAAGCTCAAGAGTTAAGCACCATTGAACCAACGGTTGGGAAGCCTCTGAACGCGAAGAACTTGAAGAAAATGAAGTTGATAGAGAATATCAAAAAGGAACCCAGCGCTACTCCTATTGCTGATATCTCCAGCAGAAGAGTTCCACTGAGTGACTTTCCTTTATTTTCTGAGATAGAATCTAAACCAGAGGTGGTTCTCAGATACTTAAACGCGGGCAAGGCAGATGGTACAGATCCCAATCTGAATATCAAAGATCTGGACAAACCTCAACCAGAAGTTACTCTGAAGAAGACGAAGAAAAGGAAGGCACCTTCAGAAGGATCATCCCAGCAGACACCCAAGAAAAGAGGTAATTTATCTGCTGCTTCTGTTTTAAATTCTTCTACTATTCCAGCATCAATTCCACCTCCAACCTCTCATAGAATCTCAATCCCCATCCCAACAATAGATGAAACTGAACCAGAAGATGACCCTTCTGAGGCATTACAACTCAGAAGACCCAGAACCAAACATCCCAAACCAACAATCTCAACAACATCAACAATTGACAAAGTGCTGTCTGACATTGATCAACACACTTCTGATCACTCCTCCATCAATCCAAACTCTGAACCACAAATTGTCCCTTCTCCACAACCAGAACAACAGCAAGCTGCTGAAGAACCAGAACAACAACAACCTCTCTCATCCATTCTAGAAGAACCTCTTATCCTTGAACAACCAGAAATTCCAACAACTTCTCCACAACCAGCAATTCCGTCTCCCTCTCCTCAACCAGAAATTCATCCACCATCACCTCAACCTGAGTTTCATCACTCTGAAACTCCAACTCCTCCACCTTCTGAACCTCATTCACCTCAACCATCACCTCTGGCAATCTAGCTGCCATGTGGAACAACAGTCACAATGGCCCAGCTGCCATCCTCACCAGAATCTACACCACCAAATACTCCCAAAACACCAAACAGTCCAATCATTATCTCTGATTCTCCCACTCCATCTCCAAAACAAACATCTCCCAAGCAAACCACCGAAAACCCCAGTAGGACCTTCATAGACTTAACAATCTTTGACCGTCTTGCTGATCTGAAACATAAAATTGCCATTCCAAAACCAAAACAACCAAATGTTGGCTCTGGTATTATGAATTTTGAAACAGGTTTGCAGCAGTGGATTGCTTCTCTGAAGCAAGTCTGTCCTAGAATGATTGACCCAGCTGCCTCTGACCAGCTCTGGTCACAATTCAGAATTTGGGTACGTGCTGAAGCCCTCAAGTTGCAGGATATCAACTATGAGCAGGCACAATAGAACTTCAGCAAGCTGCTGAAGGAAGTTGAAAGTCAGCTGCCACAGGAAGACGTGCTCCCTCTGGATAGTGAGCCATGGTCTGAGAAACAGCCAGCTTCTAAGGTACAACCAGAAGACAAGATTATTCAAGCTGAAGCAAGTCAAGCAGAAGATGTTGCAGAAAGCTCTCAGAAGCTCCCTGCTTCTGATGTTTCTCAAGCTGCCTTGGACAGGCAGACTCTGGAAGAGCTGAAGCTGAATGACATGCGTATGCAGCAAAGGATGGATGAAAATGACCAGAAGATGAAAGAAAGGATGGATGTGCAGGATAGCAAGATAGACACAGTTGTCAGCATGGTACACAAGCAGAATGAGACTGCTGATCAGATCAAAGCCATGCTGGAGAACCTGTTCACACGCCTTCCTCCCCAACCTTAGTTTTTTCATTCATGTCATTTTCATGTTTTCTTTGATTATCTGTTGTACTGTTTTGTTTGATTCTGAACCTTTTAATATGACAAGTTTTTCTGCCTTAAATGTTTTAGCACATCACTTACACTTTTTGATTGCTGACAAAAAGGGGGAGAACAAGAATGATATTTTAAATAATAACGGATTACTAACACAGAAATTCTCGAACATTCTAACTCTGATATACTTGAATATGTTCTCTGTTTTGCTTAAGTCTACAGGTACAAGAAAGCTCCATGATACTCTGAAGACTAAAGCTCTGATACTCTGACCAGCTCTGATACTCTGACCCGCTCTGATACTCTGACCCAAAGCAAAGCTCTGACAAGAAAAGCTCTGATACGCTGATCTGAAGCTCTGCTCTAATATGCTGATCTAAAGCTTCTGATAGTCAAAGACTCTGATACTCTGATGTTCAAAGAAAGGCAAAAAGATCTGATCCTGAAGAACTCTTGGAATCAAAAAGGGAAGTAATAAATTCAGGGGGAGTATCTCTCAACTCTTATCCCTTATCTTTGATAACCTCTTACTCTGATACATCTTATCATTTAGTTACCTCTGATACTTTTTCACGTTATTTTCAATTAAAAATATCTAGTTTTTATCATCATCAAAAAGGGGGAGATTGTTAGAACAAAGTTTGAATCTACTACCCTATGTTTAAGTTTTTATGATAACAAAATAAAAAGATATGTTATTTATATGATTCATGTATGAACTATTTGCTACCTAAAAATATTACGTTCTGCTTTGCAGAAACTCTGATAGGTATCAGCAAGAGCACACTTAATCAGCATCAGAATATTGGTTCTTGACATCAGCATCAGAAGTTTCTATATCAGAATACCAGAATCAGAAGATCAACTCCCGTGTATGCTGAAGCTTGATGAACAGAACTGCGCTCAACACTCTGATAAAGAAAAACAACAGTTCATCAGCAGTTAAGCAGAGTCAGAATGAGCCAAGCCAGAACATGTATTAAGTAAGCAACGGTACTGTGCATTGAAAGCAAATTATTACCAACGGCGTCATTCCAGACAAGATCTGCTCAATAAGGAAAGTTTGTTATTAGCATTGAATCAAGAATATTGCTCCAACGTTCAACAATCTCAGTGCTATATAAACAAGACTATGAAGATTGAATTGGCTAATGCTCTCCAACATTTTACACGCCTAAAAGCTAATCATAATCTTCCTTCTCTCAGTTTGCTAAACGCTACATATCTCCTTACTCAATCATTGTTTAGTAATCTAGTTTCATAAGCTTAAGTTGTGTATACATCACAGTCGTGATACAGTTTTGTAGAAAACATTCACACACCTAGATTTATCTTCTTTGTAAGAAAGTGTTTCCTTGACAAACCGGGTTGTGGTTTGCATCAAGAAGGCTTTAGCAGTTGTTAAAGCAGTTTGTAATATTCAGTTGAATATAGTGGATTAAGACCTCGTTGGAGAGAGGCGAAATCACCTGGACGGGTGGACTGGAGTAGTTTGAGATCAAACGAACCAGGATAAAAATATCTTGTTCATTGCATTGATTTTCAGTTTTACAATTCAACCCCCCCTTCTTGTGTTTTTCACTTCTTCAATTGGTATCAGAGCGCCTGGTTCTGAGCTAAAACACTTAACTGTGTCAGTACAAGATCCAGCGTCAGAAAAACACAATGGCAGGAAACTATTCTCACACCAGCAATGACAACCATGAGGACAGAGACAGATTCAGCGGTAAACCTCCAGTCTTTGATGGAGAAAATTTTGATTACTGGAAAGACAGAATTGAAAGCTTCTTTCTGGCACATGATGCTGATCTGTGGGATATGGTGACAGATGGATACACGCACCCTGTGAATGCAAGCGGTTAGAAGATTGATAGAAAAACAATGTCTGACCAACAAAAGCATGACTTCAAGAATCACCACAAGGCCAGAACCATCCTTCTCAGCGCCATCTCCTATACTGAATATGAAAAGATGTCCAACAGAGACACAACAAAGAACATTTTTGACTCACTCAGAATGACGTATGAGGGCAACATTCAGGTCAAAGAAACTAAAGCTCTGGCGCTCATTCAGAAGTATGAGGCGTTCAAAATGGAAGAATCTGAATCCATTGAAACAATGTTCTCAAGATTCCAGATTCTGGTAGCTGGTCTCAAGGTTCTGGACAAAGGATACTCTACTGCTGACCATGTCAAGAAAATCATCAGAAGTTTACCCAAGCAGTGGAGACCAATGGTTACAGCTCTGAAGCTAACAAAAGATCTCAACAAAATCACTCTGGAGGAACTTATCAGCTCCCTCAGAAGTCATGAGATAGAGCTAGAAGCTGACGAGCCTCAGAAGCAAGGTAAGCCTTTAGCATTAAAATCTAACAAAAAATCCGAGTCTAAAGTTTTGCAGGCAGTTGAAGAAACATCTGATGGATCCTCATCAGAAGAAGACGAACTCTCCCTCCTCTCCAGAAGAGTAAATCAACTGTGGAAGCAAAGACAAAGGAAGTTCAGGAATCCCAGAAGATCTGATCAGAACGAGTCCTCTTCCAGATACAGAAGGACAGAGTCTTCCTCTGGATACAGAAGATCTGAAGGCTCCTCAAGTAGCAAAAAGCCAAACACCAAGGACATCATCTGCTATGAGTGCAATGAGCAAGGACACTACAAGAGTGACTGTCCAAAGCTTCAGAGGGAAAAGCCCAAAAAGAAATTTGGAAGAGAAAAGAAGAAAAGTCTCATGGCTACATGGGATGACTCTGACTCGTCTGAAGCTGACTCAGAATCAGATGATGAAAGGGCAAACATAGCTCTCATGGCTAACATTTCAGAAGATAGTGAAGCTTCTGAATCAGACTCTGAATCAGACACTAAAGAGGTATTTCCTAACTTTGCTGTTAATTTTACCAAGGCTGAACTTGCTGAAAGCCATAATGAAATCCTGGAAAGGTATCAGCAAATTAGAGTTAAATTCAGAGACCTGAAAAGGAATCTTGAATCTGACTCTAATAAGACTGAGAGTCTCAAATTGGAGAATTCTGAGCTGAGAAATAAGATTTCAAAATTAGAAAATACTTTACAAAACTCTCAGAAGGAACCAATTTCTGAAACTCCCAGCAACGCTGATGAGATCATCAAGGAGTATGATCACAATTTCCAGAAGTTCCTTGCTAAAAGCATAGATAGAAGCAAAATGGCTTCAATGATCTATGGAGTTAGCAGAAACGGCAGGAAAGGAATAGGATACCAAGGTAAGGTTCCTACACCAAAGAATGTCATGGACTTAACCATTAAACACACTCCTCTGAATTCACATTTTGTGTATGGTCACACACATGATATTAAATACACTAGCAGTAAATACTCTGTGAAACCAAAATTCAACCAGAGTTTTGGTAAATCTAACAAATCAGGACCCAAGAAAATCTGGGTACCTAAGGATAAAATAATACATGTTGCAGATATCTTTAGCAGCAAGTCAGAAACACCAGTCATGGTACCTGGACTCTGGCTGCTCGCGACACATGACGGGAAGAAGGCATATGTTCCAAAGCCTGGAACTTAAGCCTGGAGGCCACGTTGGCTTTGGAGGCAATCAGAGGGGAAAGATAATTGGCTCTGGAACTGTAGGTAATGGAAATCTTCCCTCTATTAATAATGTTCTGCTAGTAGATGGATTAATGCATAATCTGTTATCCATAAGTCAATTAAGTGATAACGGTTATGATATAATCTTTAATCAAAAATCATGTAAAGCTGTTAGTCAGAAAGATGGGACTATCCTGTTTAATGGTAAGAGGAAAAACAACATTTACAAAATCAAACTTTCTGAACTGAAAAGTCAGAATGTAAAGTGCCTTCTGTCTGTCAACAACGAGCAGTGGATCTGGCACAGAAGATTGCGACATGTTAGTATGAGAAGAATATCTCAGATTAACAAACTCAATCTGGTTAGAGGACTTCCTGATTTGAAGTTCAATTCAGATGCTCTGTGTGAAGCATGTCAGAAAGGCAAGTTTGCAAAACCTTCTTTTAAATCAAAAAATGTTGTTTCTACCTCTAAACCATTAGAACTTCTGCACATTGACTTATTTGGACCAGTTAAAACTGCTTCAGTCAATGGCAAGAAGTATGGGTTAGTAATCGTAGATGACTATAGCAGATGGACATGGGTAAAGTTCTTAAGACACAAGGACGAGTCACACTCTGTGTTTGTTACCTTCTGTAACCAAGTTCAGAATGAAAAGGATCTTAGAATCGTTAAAGTCAGAAGTGATCATGGTGGAGAATTTGAAAACAAAGATTTTGAGTCATTCTTTAATGACAGAGGCATTCTGCATGATTTCTCTTGTCCTAGAACTCCCCAACAAAATGGAGTTGTAGAACGAAAGAACAGAACATTGCAAGAAATGGACAGAACCATGATCAATGAGACAAACGTTTCTAAGATCTTCTGGGCAGAGGCAATAAACACAGCGTGTTACATTCAGAATAGAATCTCAATAAGACCTATTCTGGAAAAGACTCCATATGAATTATGGAAGAACAGAAAGCCCAACATTTCATATTTTCATCCATTTGGATGTACCTGTTTTATGTTAAATACAAAGAATTATTTGAACAAGTTTGACTATAAAGCACAGAAGTGTATTATGTTAGGATACTCTGAACGCTCAAGAGGGTACAGAGTATACAATACAGAAACACAGATTGTGGAAGAATCAATCAGTGTTTGTTTTGATGATAAGCTTGACTCTGAAAAGTCAAAGCAGAATGAAGTTTTTGCAGGTATGGAAATTGAATTTACAGGTTCTGAAGACAAGTCATCAGAAGCTCTCAACACAGACACTCCTTCAACATCTGAAAGGAGCACTGCTAGCAATCCTACAGCAGCTACTGATCAACCTCAAAAGAGATTACCCAGAAGCAGCTTGGATCACCCAGAAGAGACTATCTTAGGGAGAAAGGAAGATCCAATCAGAACAAGAGCAAGCTTCAGAAACTCTGAAGAAACACTCATGGGACTTGTGTCTCTGATTGAACCTTCTTCTATTGATGAAGCACTTCTGGATAATGACTGGATTCTGGCAATGCAAGAAGAGCTGAATCAATTCACCAGAAATGACGTATGGGATCTTGTTCCCAGACCAAAAGGATTCAACGTCATTGGAACAAGATGGGTCTTCAGAAACAAGCTAAATGAACAAGGTGAAGTCATCAGAAACAAGGCACGACTGGTTGCACAAGGTTATAGTCAGCAAGAGGGGATAGACTATACAGAAACCTTTGCTCCAGTCGCCAGGTTAGAATCTATCAGACTTTTAATTTCATTTGCTGTTAATATAGGCATCACTCTATATCAGATGGATGTCAAGAGTGCATTCTTAAACGGTTATATAGAAGAAGAGGTTTATGTGCACCAACCCTCTAGTTTTGAAAATACAAAACACCCAGAACATGTTTTCAAACTAAAGAAGTCACTATATGGTCTGAAACAAGCTCCCAGAGCTTGGTATGAAAGGCTAAGTAACTTTCTGTTAGAAAATGAATTCACCAGAGGGAAGGTGGACACTACCTTATTTTGTAAATCAGTTAAGAATGACATCTTAGTCTGTCAAATTTACGTTGATGATATTATCTTTGGTTCTACTAATCCTTCTCTTGGAAGAAAATTTGCTAAGTTTATGCAGGCAGAATTTGAGATGAGCCTCATGGGGGAACTGAAATTCTTTCTAGGAATTCAGATCAATCAAACTCCAGAGGGAACTTACATTCATCAGAGCAAATACATCAGAGATCTTCTGAAGAAATTTGACCTCTCAGAATGTAAGCCATCAAAGATTCCAATGCATCCCACGTGCATTCTGGAAAGAGAAGAGGTAAGCAAAAATGTAGAACAGAAAGTCTACAGAGGTATGATTGGTTCTCTCCTTTATCTGACTGCTTCAAGACCTGATATATTATTCAGCGTTTGTATTTGTGCTAGATTCTAATCAGATCCTAGAGAATCTCACTTAACAGATGTTAAGCGAATTTTCAAGTATCTGAAAGGTACTACTAATCTGGGTTTGTTTTATAGAAAATCTAGTGATTACAGTTTAGTAGGCTACTGCGATGCTGACTTTGCTGGAGACAGAGTGGAGCGTAAAAGTACTTCTGGAAGCTGCCAGTTTCTGGGAGAAAATCTGATCTCTTGGTCCAGCAAAAGGCAATCAACAATTGCACTATCAACAGCAGAAGCTGAGTACATAGCAGCAGCAGGATGTAGCACACAAATGCTCTGGATGAAAAGTCAGCTTGAAGACTTCCAGATCTTTGAGAGTAACATTCCTATACTCTGTGATAATACTTCTGCTATTTGCTTAAGTAAGAATCCCATTTTACATTCTAGAGCTAAGCATATAGAAATAAAACATCATTTCATTAGGGACTATATTCAGAAAGGAATTTTGAACTTAAAATTTATAGATACAGACCATCAATGGGTTGATATCTTCACTAAACCCCTTTCTGAAGATAGGTTCAATTTCATTCTGAAACATCTCAGCATGAAAATCTGCCCAGAGTGAAAATGTTTTAATTCCATATATTTATCTTCAGAATGTATTTGTTTTACTGTGAACTTCTGATCAATCTCTTTTCAGAAAGATAGAACATGCAGATTGTATCAGATGCAAGTCAAAAGATCTGAGAATCTAAGCTCAAAGACAGACGTGTTGATCACTACATCAAACAAGTGTCATCCAATGTCGTTTGTCCAGTGTCCCCACACTGGTAAAATCAGAAACTAATGAGCAAAACACTGCAAAATCTTAATCAATATAAAGCATCTCAAATAGACAAGTATACAAAAACATGCAAACGTTTTACATAATCAACAGAATCATATAAAGTCACAAACACTTTAGAAATACATATTAAAACCAAACGACCACCACGGTCGGAGAATTAAAAGATGATCACCAAGGTCGCAATTGTACATAATATTACAAAAAGGAGGCCGAGGCCCCTATTAAAAAACGAGCTTGTGGCCACTAGGACCATGATTGTTCGGAACTTACATAAAAAACAAGATAAATCCCACTGTGATACGGTGGGAGAATTGACTTGGTGTTTTGCGTTTCGATCACATTTGTGCGGATAGAAAGAGTCGCCGCCGACTTTTCTTTTATCCAAAAGGAAAGGTAAAAAAGCACAGGAAAGACCTTTCGAGATTATTTCTCGCGTTCGGGGGGTAGATTATGAAAAGGAAAGGTATTAGCACCTTTTTCATCCATGGTTTTCCATGGGCTCTTAGTTACTTATTTAGACCACTTGCTTTTGTTTTGACAGTGTGCTTGTGGTGTGGGCTTTGAAAGTGTTTTGAAAAAATCTCTTTGTAATGGTTCTCGTTTTTATAAGAACGCGTACAAAGTTTTGTTTGGAAAGATGGTTCAAAGATGTGTTTGTGAATTGTGTTTTAGAAAGTGGTTTTTGAAAAGACATTTTGCAATGGTTCTCGTCTTTATAAGAACATATACAAAAGGTTTTATCTTTTGAAAATTTTTTGAGATGAAAGTGTTGGTGTAAAATGTTTTTTTCGTGAGCAAGCGAGTAACTGGGAGCGAATCTACCTACTCGAAAGGTCTCAAATGTTCTTTTCTTCCTCCTTTAGATGTTACTATCTTACCATTGATTTGGTAAGAAGCCCCATCGTTGGATGTAAAGGGACAGGCGCGGGTCAATTTTACAGTCATCGAAAGAAACTTATGTGACGCTTTAGCAATTTTTGTAAGGTACGAGATCGTTTTATCGAAGTCAACGTCGAGGGTCATCGAGGGACTACGATCTTTTTTATCCAAGGGTCATTGCTAAAACGTCCCATACTCGAGGGACATGTTTGTATTTCTGAGGCAACGAGCGAGGTTACCCTAGAGGTGCGTGTGTGAATAAGTGTGTTTGTTTCAAGTTAATTTTATCTTTGAAATTAGGTTATCTAGCGATTGATTTTTTGATCTTTCCATATACACCTAATTACTATACAATAATGAGTAAAACAATAAAATGCGGAAATTGAAATTTTACGCTATTATAGAGCTTCGGGAATGGGGGTACAAATTAATGAATGAGGGTGACAGTAAAAGTCTAGTTAAACTATTACAAACCATAAGTCAATACAAAAATCGAAAGAATGCGAAAAATAGTAAATTACGAGCAAATGAAAAAAAAGAAAGAAAATTGTTTTTTTTTAGTGTATTTTGATTAGAAAAAGGTATATATATATATATATATATATATATATATATATATATATATATATATATATATATATATATATATATATATATATATATATATATATATATATATATATATATATATATATATATATATATATATATATATATAATGGTAACATAACTAAAACAAAAGTTAATCTTAATTAAGTTAAAAATTTAAGATTATCCAAAAAAATGAAAATTCTAAAATTTATTAAGACAAAACAAAAACTAGTTAATTTTAACTAAAGAGAAATTTTCTTTTTTTTTGTATTATTTCTTTTTAATTGCACTAATCAGTCTAAGTTAATTACTAGCATTAAAACTAATTAACAATTTTTTTGGATTTTTATGAAATGTTCTTTTTTTTTAAACAAAGGACTTAATCTAAAGACAAATTAATTCAAAAAAAATAAAAAAATAAAACTGCTGTTGGGTCGGTCCAGGTTGACCCGGTCCCGAGCCCAGCTCTTATCCAAATGAAATCATGGGTCTTCAAAATACCTAAAGTGATGAGGCTAATGCCTCTTACCGATTGAACCTCACTCTGTTCAACAACAAACTCTAGGTTTAACTTATTATCTCTCTGTTCTAAGTTCGTCTCCCCCAAACCAAACGAAAATGACAACAATCTTCTGGTTCTCCTAGTTCTAATAACGAAACAAAAACCCTGCCTATATCTCTATCTGTCGCCACTATGTTTGCCCAACTGCGTTTCATCCTCTTTGCCTCTTCATTCACGATTTCAGAACAAACAAGACACTACAAATTACAAGGATAATGGATAAATGCAGCGAAACTGAAAAATACCTGCTTTGAATATTCTCAGAAGTGACGAACCTAAGGTAAGCTCGATCATTTTTCTTTGCTTCATAAAAATAACCTTGTCTTTTGGATTCAGATGTTGCAACGTGTTGAGTTGTTGTCAATGTTTGCAGATTGGTTGATGCACGATTGTGTTTTAGTGGAGGTTTAATCGATGATGTTACATGTGGTGGCCGGCCAATCTTTTCTTGTTGAAAAACTTTGTCTGTTGGAAATTTGTTGATGCACAGTTGCGTTTTAGTGGAGGTTTAATCGATGATGTTGCATGTGGTGGCCGGCCAAATAGAATCAGGGGAGTTTTTGCTTTATATTTTCTCTTCTGGGTTTAAGCTGATTTGTATTTGTTGAATTTTTGGCTTTGAGTTTTTGTGATTTGCTGGTTCTTTGATGTTTGAGTTGGTTTGAGACAAAGGGTTTTGTTGAACTTTTGGTTCTGAGTTTTTGTGATTTGTTGATTCTGTGATGTTTGAGTTGGTTTGAGACAAAGGGTTTTGTTGAACTTTTGGTTATGAGTTTTTGTGATTTGTTGATTCTGTGATGTTTGAGTTTTTTGCTGGTATTTTTTTTTGTGTATCAACCTCTCTTTGATGTTAATGCAAAGCCTTTCTTTTATATTTAATGAGAGTGGATTTTGGGGGGAAGTATTGGCGAGTTTGAATGGATTTGATATGCTGATTTGTGGCTTTTGAGTGCAAGTTGATATTTTTGCCATTTTAGTGCAAGTTTGGGCAGGTCTTGAACTGTAATGTAGGCTGGTTTGCTGGTTGTTTTGGGTTGCTTTGCAGGGGTGCCAATTTGTTTGTATGTGCACAGCAACTTTGCACAATTTTGGGATTGGTTCTATGGCCTAGGTGATATCCTCCCAACTCTATTTTTCCTCTTTCATTTTTCTGTGAAATAAAGCACTTTTGCTTTTGATATATTTTCTGAAGGGTTTGCTTGACTTTAGGAAAGTGATGACATGTGAACAAGCTGAGCAAGTTGACTTGTATTGCAATATTTGATGTCTTTGGCTTGTTGCTTACATTTTATTTGTTTTGTTCTGTTGTATACATGTGTTGCTGCCTTTGTTTATTATATGTTGGTCTGCAACACTTGTTGTGGGTTTGTTGCAGGTTTGGTTCTGCCTTGGACAACTTACTTGTTGTCTACTATTTTGCTTGTTGTTACTTGCTGCCTTGCTGCCTTGCTGTTTGCACTTACTGCCTTGCCTGTCCAATTTATATATTTATTTCTTTTTTCTCCTTTTTTTTAACCAAAACCTAGGTTTTTTGAGATTTGCAGAAATAGGGAGAAATGGATAAACAAAATTTTGATTCCTAAAAGCAAACCCTAGTGATGAGAAGAAATTCATTCTAAACAAATAGTTCCTGAATTTTTCACATACTTGCTAATTTTCTTTTCCTTGTTTCATGTGCAACTGAGAATTGAGCGATCAAGGTTGAAAGATAAAGAGGCTATAGCGAGGAGTGCATGAGTTTCTTGAAGATGAAGCGAGCGAAGAAGCATTATTTCTTTCCTTTTCCTTTTGTAAACAAGACAAAATGTGATTTGTATCTTAAATTGTAATCCTCTTTGAAGTGTATTCTGAAATTGTTCTTTTGTAACATAAATCAATGGAACCTTGAAGTTTATTTGAAAACTTGGATGATGATCGTTGAAATTGAATTGAATTTTTTGAGTTTCGGGTAAATTCTTCCGGATTATGGAATACCTGATACAAACTATTTATTGAAAATAAATTTGAGCTTGAAATGATGCTGATTTGTATGGTTCAAAATTGTCCACCTGAATGAAATTTAATTTTGAAAGCGGATATTTCAAACGTGATTAGCCCGAATATCTCAAAATGATGGATGCAAATGAATCCTTGAACCATTCTTGAAAGAGCCAACAATTCTTCGAGAACATTAGTCAAAAATCCACTTTAATTCAAATAATCACCAATGCTTCAAACACCCATGACTTGAACTAATCAACAAAACATCCAATAAATCCCGCACCTAACATTCTATACCATGAACGATCTCATCATAAAATAAAAAGTCTTAAGGAAACGATTAGGACAAGAACTAAACTTAGGAGTTATGAACATTCTAAATCACAAAATGACCCGTAGCGTTTTCACCAACTTTCCATAGCCTTTTAAGCATAATTCGACCTAGATCCTTGAAGAGAATTTGTTGATGACATCACTTAGGACAATATTCAAAAATAATCATCTCAAGTTCTTGTAATTTGAAGAAATAACGATCAGACGGCCGTTACTTGAAATTAGGTCAAAATTTAAGATGTGACTTCTAACGCATTCGAATTTTGGTGATCTTCTACACGTAATCAGCTTTTGACTTGTGAAGAGAAATTTTAGGTAGCATCAAGAAGAATCATACGCAAGGAAAACCGCTCATAAACAATGAATAATGAAGAAGTTACAATCGTTTGAATTTTTCTCGCCAAAAGGTTGATTTTGGTGCTGCTGTAGTCATTTTCAATCATCTGAACCCTTGATTGAGCAAAGTTCTATGCGAGGTTTGAAAACTGGATTAAAACAACTCTGAGGAGATATGAAGACCTATGAAAATCATTTGAAACCTTGAAGGCTCAATTTTCTTTGAGAAGCGCAAAACCCTAATTGCTGACTGGTTACCTAGGAAGAGAATCTGCTTGATCAACTTTTGAGCCAAATTGAGTGTTTGAGAAACCCTGGGATAGCATCTTGAGTGGAAAATGGGAGAGAACATTTTGGGGTACAACAGTTTCCCCTGTTCAATCTTCTTAAACTTAAAAAGTGAGATCGACGTGTTTTTCGTTCGTGGCTTGAAAGTAGAAGATGATTGAACACTAGAGTGCCCATAAATTTTCACTTGATGATGCGCTGGTCGATTGCATAAGGAAATGGGCTTAAAGATGCCATTTGGAGAAACGATGGAGAATCGTCAGAGATGGGCTTATAGATGCCATTCAAAGATGATTGTTGACAGAAAGTCTAAACTCGATTTTAACAGAAAACAAATTAGAATAAACCATTTGAGAGATTTATCTGTACCAGTAAGAATCTGGAAACGAATCAGAATAAATAATTGAGAGATTTATTTGAACCGGTAAGAATCTGGAAACGAATCAGAATAAACCGTTGAGAGATTTAACTGAACCAGTGAATCTGGAAACAAATCAGAATAAACCGTTGAGAGATTTATCTGAACTGGTAAGAGTCTGGGAACGAATCAGAATAAATCGTTGAGAGATTTATTTGAACCAGTAAGAATCTGGAATCGAATCAGAATAAACTGTTGAGAGATTTAACTGAACCAGTGAATCTGGAAACGAATAAGAATAAATCATTGAGAGATTTATCTGAACCAGTAAGAATCTAGAAACGAATCAGAATAAACCATTGAGAGATTTATCTGAACCAATAAGAATCTGGAAACGAATCAGAATAAATCGTTGAGAGATTTAACTGAACCAGTGAAAATCTGGAAACGAGTCAGAATAAACCGTTCAGAGATTTACCTGAACCAATGAAAATCTAGAAACGAATCAGAATAAATCATTGAGAGATTTAACTGAACCAGTGAATCTGGAAACGAATCAGACTAAACCATTGAGAGATTTATCTGAACCAGTAAGAATCTGGAAACGAATCAGAATAAACCATTGAGAGATTTATCTGAACCAGTAAGAATCTGGAAACGAATTAGAATAAACTGTTGAGAGATTTAACTGAACCAATGAAAATCTGGAAACGAATCAGAATAAACCATTGAGAGATTTATTTGAACCAATGAAAATCTGGAAACGAATCAGAATAAACCATTGAGAGGTTTATCTGAACCAGTGAATCTGAAAGAAATATTTTGCTATGTAGATGGTCGACTAGTCTTTTCTTGTTGAAAAACTTTGTCTGTTGGAAATTTGTTAATGATAATTTCCTGTCGAATGACTCTTTCCTGCAAAATGTGAAGAGTTAATTGTATGCAATGTTATGATGTATGCAATGCATGGTGTGATGTTGTTTCTCAAAATGAATTAGATTGCACTATATGTACTTGTGTTGTCAATGCTATGACGTATGGATGCAAATGTATGGAATTAAAGATTGTTTGTTCCGTAGTGTTGTTGGAAGCGGGGAAATAAATCCCTTCTGAAGCACTGATGGGTGAATTTCCAAATATAAACTATGTTGTAGAAGGGAAACGCCGGACATTGCTTGTAGACTTCGTGAAATCCTGCTGGGGAAATCTGAGAAGTTGGGCAACTTACTGGGGAAACTTTGGAGCGGTAGTTGGAATTTTTATTCTGTCACGGATATGAGAACGCTTGATACCAACAGGCTGCATACTGGGGATATGTCAGCGATTCTTTAGTAGGATGTATTCGCTTCCGCTCCTGCTGGAGAAGGTGCCTGCGGGGATCTTGTGGAATGACTTATATATATTATCCTATTTCTTAAAGTCATTAGTAATTGTCTTTCCATTTTCTGTTTATTTGTAATAGTAATCACGTTCAAATGCATATGTTCAAAAATAAATCATTGGACGTTTTTGTAAACAAAACACAGAAACAAAGAAAAACGGATAGTTTTGCACTTCTAAAGGGGATATCTTTGTATTAACTTGAATAAGTATTTTTTGTACAATGAGACAGACATTCTAGTAAGAGAATGTCGTCATAAAAAATATGAAAATTGATACAAAGAAAGGATAGTTATGTGCAATAATCCCATGGGGTTCCCATTCTGCTATAGTCTTCATGCCTCTGAGTGTCTTGTCCACTTGTCGCCTCGGCGAAGTTGATTAGATTGATTAGAACCGTTTGAGTTGATTAGTCAATGTTGAAAATTGTCTGCAAGATGATCCAACGTGACATAGTCATACGCTTTAACTCCCTAACTTTTGCCTGGACCACCCTTTCGGGTTTTCGATCCACCGTAATACCCTTTTTTGGCCATGCCGCCCTTTCGGGTTTTCGGCTTGCCGGGTGTATATATTTTTTTGTATTTTATCCTTAATTTTTTCCCGAACCTTTTGGTTCGCCGGGATGCCCTAATTTTTGCCTAGGTCAGTCGACCTAGCGGGTTCTTGTTCATGCGTAGTATCTTTTAACTATGTCCATATTTACAGGGTGCGAGAGGTCGTGGCCATCCATAGTGGTCAAGATCATTGCTCCACCAGAGAATATGCTTTTGATTATAAATGGTTCTTCATATGTTGGAGTCCGTTTGCCCCTGGGATCACCTTGTGGCAAAATTATACGCTTGATTACCAAGTCACCGACTCGATATACCTGACATTTGACCTTTTTGTTAAAATCTATGATCATGCATTTTTGGTACATTTGACCATGACAGATAGCTGCAAGCCTCTTCTCATCAATTAAGTTCAACTGGTCAAGTCCAGTCTGGATCCAATCTTCTTCGTTCAAACCAGCATCCTTCATGATCCTCAGAGAGGGGATCTGGACCTCAATAGATAAGACAGCCTCCATGTCGTATACAAGAGAATAGGGTGTTGCCCCAGTTGATGTGCGAGTTGTGGTAGGATACCCATAGAGAGAGAATGGTAACATCTCATGCCAGTCTTTGTATGTAACTTTCATTTTTTGTATGATCTTTTTAATGTTTTTATTTGCAGCTTCGACAACACCATTCATCTTTGGCCGGTAAGGGGAAGAATTATGATGTTGGATCTTGAATTGCTCGCACAAGGCGGTGATCATAGTGTTGTTTAGATTCATACCATTATGAGCAAGGATTCTCTCTAGGATACCGTACCGACAGATGAGGTTCTGTTTGATGAATCAGGCGACCACATTATTAGTAACGGAAGCAAAGGAAGCTGCCTCAACCCACTTTGTAAAATAGTCGATAGCCACTAAGATGAAGCGGTGTCCATTAGAGGTTGTTGGCTTGATTTCCCCAATCATATCGATTCCCCACATAACAAAGGGACAAGGAGCCGTCAATACGTTTAGAGGAACCGGAGGTACGTGCACTTTATCCGTATAAATCTGACACTTATGGCAAGTCCGAGAGTATTGATAGCAATTTGCCTCAATGGTAGACCAATAATAGCCTGCCCATAGGATTTTCTTTGCCATCGTATGCCCGTTGGAATGGGTACCAAGAGTGCCTTCGTGCAATTCAACCATGATCCTTTCAGCTTCAACCTTGTCTATGCATCGAAGTAATACAGAGTCATGACTGCGTTTGTACAAAATTCCATTACTAAGGAAGAATTTAGCTGAGAATATTCTTAGGAACTTGTCATTCACTGAAGCTCCTTCTGGGTATTCCTGAGACTCGATATACCTTTTAACTTCATAGAACCAAGGTCGATCCACTACTTCTTCAGTATCGATCTCATGACAGTAGACTGGTTCATTCATCCGCTCAATGGTGATTTGAGAAGCCTCGTTATCCCAATTAAGTTTAAACATAGATGACATCGTGGCTAGTGCGTCTGCTAGCTGATTTTCTTCTCGCGGGAAATGCTCGAAGGTAACCTTCTCAAAATGCGGTAGCAATGTCAAGACATGTTCGTTGTAAGGGATAAGGTTGGGGTTTTTGGTGTCCCATTCCCCTTTGATCTGACTGATGACCAAAGTTGAATCTCCAAATACATCCAAGGGTTTGATCCCCAAGTCTATAGCAACTTTGAGACTGAAGATGCATGCTTCGTATTCTGCCATGTTGTATGTACAGTTGAAGAAAGTCTGGAAGTAAAGGGAGTATGACATCCTTCCGGAGATATGAGTACAGCACCGATACCGTTGCCAATTGCATTGGATGCTCCATCAAAGAACAGGGTCCATCGGGATCCTTGTTCAGGTTCGTCATATGGCCTGACTTCTTCACAGTTGTCTAATGTCATGATGTCTTCATCCGGGAATTCAAACTTCATGGACTGATAGTCTTCCACAGCTTGGTGAGAGAGGTGATCAGCTAATACACTACCCTTTATAGCTTTCTGGGTAGTATACTGTATGTCATATTCTGTCAAGATCATCTGCCATCTTGCTACTCTCCCCGAAAGAGCGAGATTCTCAAAGATGTATTTTATCGGATCCATTTTTGCAATCAACAAAGTAGTATGGGTCAGCATATACTGTCTCAGTCGGCGAGCAGCCCATGCCAAAGCGCAGCAAGTTTTATCGAGCAGTGAATATCTTATTTCACAGTCGGTAAACTTTTTTCTCAGGTAATAAATAGCATGATCTTTTCAGCCAGACTCGTCATGTTGCCCCAACACACACCCTATTGAGTTTTCTAAAACTGTCAAATACAGGATTAAAGGCCTTCCCTCGACAGGTGGCAACAACACAGGAGGATCTTGTAGGTATTATTTGATTTTGTCAAAAGCAACTTGGCATTCATCATTCCATTTGACTACTTGATCTTTCTTCAAGAGCTTGAAGATTGGCTCACAAGTAGCTGTCAGGTGAGAAATGAACCTGGCGATGTAATTCAAACGTGCCAATAATCCTCTAACTTCCTTCTCAGTATGAGGAGAAGGAATCTCTTGTATTGATTTAACCTTGGCAGGATCAACCTCGATACCTTTGTTGCTGACGACAAAACCTAGGAGTTTACCAGACCGTACGCCAAACGTGCATTTGATTGGATTAAGCCTCAACTTATATTTCTTCAGCCTCTCAAACAGCTTATGTAAGTGGTCAAGATGCTCTTCTTCCGTTTGCGACCTGGATATCATATCGTCTATGTATACCTTTATCTCATGATGTATCATGTTATGAAATAAAGCTACCATGGCACGTTGATAAGTTGCCCCTGCATTCTTCTGTCCGAATGGCATGACCTTATAGCAGAATGTGCCACACTGTGTAACAAAGGTTGTTTTCTCCATATCCTCGGGCGCCATTTTGATTTGGTTGTAGCCTGAGAAACCATCCATGAAGGAAAACACTTTGTGTTGTACCATATTGTCAACTATAATGTCGATGTGGGGAAGTGGGAAATCATCTTTGGGGCTTGCCCTATTTAAATCTCTGTAGTCCACACACATTCGCACTTTACCGTCTTTCTTGGGCACATGAACAACATTGGCCACCCATTGGGGATAAGAGGTGACATCCAAAAATCCAGCATTGAATTGCTTCATGACTTCTGCTTTAATCTTTTCTGACATATCAGGCCTCATGCGGCGAACCTTTTGCTTTACTTGAGGGCAATCTTCTCTTATAGGCAGACGATGTACCACAATGTCTGTATCAAGTCCCGGCATGTCTTCGTACGACCAGGCAAAGACTTCAACATAATCGTGTAATAACTGAATCAGGCGCTCCTTGACACTGGGTTCCAAATTGGCACCCACCTTGACCTCCTTTTTGTCCCCCTCAGTACCTAAGTCAACTGTTTTAACCGGCTCTTCGTGCGGCTGAATGGTCCTTTCTTCCTGTTGCAACAACCTGGCCAACTCCCTTGGCACCTCACAATCTTCCTCACTTTCATTGTCGGCTTGGTAGATCGGATTTCCAGTCACAATTGGCCATAGAAGAACCGTTACCCATGGCATCCTGAGTGGATGTAGATCTGCATTTTAATATGTTAGTGTGTGTAAGAGCATAGCTACTATGATACGGTGGGAAGAACTAACTGTTTTTGGAATGCTGGTTCGCGTTTTGCGTTTGTGTTTGCAAAATGTCGCGGTAAGCAAGAGTCGCCACCGACTTTTATTTTATCCAACAAGGAAAGGAAAAAAAGCATAGAAAAATTCCTTTTTCGAGATATTTCTGAGTACGGGGGGTAGATTATAGAAAGGGAAGGTATTAGCACCCTTTCTATCCGTAGTTATCTACGGGCTCTTAGGTACTTACTCATCATTTTCAAACAAAATTTCTTTGTGTTTTGTGGGTTTTGAAAAGTTTTTGTTTTGACTTCGATTTAACTCTTGCTTCTGTCTTCAAGAGTGTAATGAAGTGTTTTTGAAAACTTGTTTGTAAAAAAGGTGTAAGTGTGAAAAAGTTTTGTTTTGGATGAGCAAGTATCTAAGAACTGATCTACCTACTCGAAAAAGGAATCGTTCTATGTTTGTTTCCTTTAGACAATGATATCCCACTATTAGTGAGTAGGTAGCACCGTCGTTGGATTTTGAGGGTAAATTCGAAAGGGACATACGGTCACTAAAGCAATGTTAGGACGTCTTAGCGGTAACCCTAATGTCTTAGATCATTTATCTGAGGCAACGATATCCGAGGCAACCTTTCCGAGGCAACTTATGATCTTTTAGACAAGAGGGCGACCTCTAAAACAACATATACTCAATGACCGTTTACGAAGGCAACCAAGTTGGAGTGTGCCCTAGGAGTGCGCATGTGCGAGTGTTTTGATTTCAGTTATTTTTATCTTTGCACATGTTTAGGGTGATCTAACTGTTTTAAATTTAGTCATTCATTCTTGTCATGCAAACCCTATATCAAACATCTAACAGTTAAATATTTGCAGAAATTAAAGTGCGGAATTTAAACTAACTATTACAAGGCGTCGGGTATTTACATCGCCAAAAACAAACCCTTTGAAATAAAGCGGTAAAAATAAATAAATGTCCTAATTTAATTATTACAAACCGGGAGCAGATACAATAATTGGATAAAAATAAAGCGCACGGTAAAATTAGGTCGAATGCGAGAACTAGGGTTTTGACCTCTTAATTAAAAGGAAATATTTTTTGTTGTTTTTAATATTTTTTAAGAAAAGAAATTAAATCCTAAAATTTAAATGCTAAATTAATTGGTTATTAAATTAATTAATGAAAAATAATTAAAAGACATCTTTTTGGTTTTTTGTTATTTTAGGAAATAAATAAAATAATTAAGTTAGTATAAAAACTAAATATTCTAATTAATTTTAATTATTTACAAAATCAATTAAAGTTATCTAACATAAATAACCTAATTAAAATTAATTAATTTTTTTTTCTAAAAATAAATATCTAACATTTAATTGGACATAAAAATATTTTTTGGTGATTTTTTTAATAAAGAAAATAATTAAATTATTGGTTAGTAAATAAATAAACAAAATAAATAAATGAAACAAAATAAAATATAAAGAAGGATAGAGATGTTGGGCCTGAAATTAGGGTGTCAATAGCAAGAATTTTGGGCCCAAATGAAGGTCCATGCTGACTTTCTGGATCCTGCGCATGTGCATTGACTTGGTCTATGGTGTGCTCTCAGTAGTAGCCACCAGATCTGGCCATCTGGCCATCTGGCGCATGGATGATGAAGGTTCATGGTGGGTCTCCTGGATGGTACGCGCATAGAACTTCCTGAAAACAAATGAGAAAATGGAAAATGCTGGAGGCATGGATCGAACCCCTGACCTCCAGCCTCCTAGCGCCTTGAGCATACACCTGGTAACCACTATGCAATTTTCTTTTTATTGTTAATGTAATACGAACTAATAATAATATAAGAAAACAAATATTAGTGGAAAATAAAATAAAAAAAACGCGCTGGAATTTGAATTGGCATATGGGGAATGACACGCCTGCTTCTTCTTCCCTGTACCGTGGCTAAATTTTTTGGGACTTATACCCACGGACAATGTTCGTCACTATAACCATGACCGTCTCCAAAATAACATACAGACAATGTAAACGACCACCAAGGCCATGGTTAGAACTGTCTCCTTCTTCTGAACATAGTGGTACCCATTACTAAGGCCAATTGTTCCTGAAATCAAAAACCCTAAAAAACTCCAAAAAAAACCTAACAATTATGATTCATGATTAAGTCCATTAAAATGCAATTGGCTATTGTAGAAAGTTTGCAAATATCATGGTGATCAAGAATGTACAATTATTTTACACTATGGATGCAAGAATAAAGCTATTCGAATTCAAGAAGATGGTGATACCGTTACGGACTTACAGTGCGTGGGAGGGCTTGAAAATGCTTAGTTTCGATTGCTTTAGGTTCCTGAGAGTGCCAGGAAACAATTGGGACAGATACCAAGCCTTGAGGATGCCTCTAACCACCAATTCGGTCTCACACTTTTTGCTTGTTTTTTCAAATTCTGTTCTAGCTCTAGCGCCTCTTTCCAACCTTCCCTTTGATCTGCACGCACTCCTTATGTATTAGTGAAGGGATTAGGGTTGCAAAACTAGTTCAAATCTTCTTCTTTCAATGATTTTGGATTTGATTTGATACACTTTGAAGATATTTCCAAACATGGCTTGTTTTGAATCTTTTTGTGCACTCTAAGGCTTGGCACGAATTTGAATGTTGCTAGCTATAATTGGAACCTGAAACAAGTACAAAATCCCTTGTTATAAATGCTTTGGATTTTTATTTGATTTATTTTGATTTAAATAAAATTAATTCAAATAAAAATAAAAAATAATTAATAAAAATATGATATGGACAAGTGGCAAAGGCTAGAGCACGTGGGCTATGATGCCAACTCAAAACAAGTGAAAAGGAATGGGCCCATTTGGCAAAATTTGAAGTTTTGGGGATAGTTGACTTTTGGCAATTTTGTAAAAAAGGTCAACTTCAACAATGCATAACTTCCTCAATTTTGACTCTTTGGAGGTGTTCTTAGACTTTTTAGAAAGCTTGAGATTTCCTCTAATTAACCCTTTTGGTATCGTCTCATTTTGATATTCCATGCTCACGTATGAAGCTTTGACAAAAAAGGTGTTTTTGTTGACTTTTCAAAATGACCTATAATGTCCAAATTCATAACTTCTTGTGAGTGCATATTTTGAACTTTGGAGATGAAGATGGATTGTAGTAAATTGCATCCTCTTCAAAATGATATTTGGATGGGTCATTTTGCATAAAGTATGAGAAAGTTATGCTTGGTCAAAGTTGGGTTGACTTTTCCTATAAAACCCTAATTTAGCAACTTTTGAGTCTTGATGAATTATGAGCAATCCTTGATGAATCATGATCAACCATTGATAAAATTATGAAATATACTTCCAAATGAGGATGTTGACCAAAAATCTTGAGGTTTGACTGTATGTGGGTCACAGTTTGACTTTTGCCCTAGCACAGTCGATTTTTGGACCTTTTGAGCAATTGACTGAGCAAACTTCCTCTGTAAGGCTTGAAACTTGACATGGATGGTCTTGAGAGCATATTAGGACAATTTTGAGAATTTGAGGTCACTTGTACTCAAGGATCTTGGTGCAACAAAAAACCCTAATTTGAGGTAGACTACCTTAGGAGAGAGCTTGTCTGGCCAACCCTTGGGCTACTTTGAGCAACTTGGAGATCTTTCTTGCAATGTTTTGAGAAATATGGGAGGGAAAATTTTGGGGTACAACAGCTGCCCCTGTTAAATTTTCTTAAACCTGAGGATGTAGATTGGCTTTCGTGCCTTTCGTGATCCGAAGGTGGAAGATGGTTGAACACTAGAGTGCCCAGAAATTTGCACTCGCATGAAGTGGTAATTGTCTTGTGACGTCGGGAACTGGCTTACAGATGCCATTTGGAAATTAATGACGAGGGGATGGGCTTCATGATGCCATCTGAAGGGGTGTCGATCGCGTAAGAGATTCCTTAGTGAGAACATGTATACCTATTGTTGAAGAAGATTCCACTTGGGAAGTCTAATCTTTGTTGAGAGAAGTAGAATTTTAGGAGTTTTGGTCGTCCGTTATTCTGCCGGTGAGTCGTCTCTGTTGATATTTAGGAACTTTGGTCATCCGTACTCAACTGAGGAATCATCTCTGTTGATATTTAGGAACTTTGGTCGTCCATACTCAACTGAGGAAACAGCTTTGTTGAGATTTAGGAACTCGTCCGTAACTCAATTAAGAAATCATCTCTGCTGAGATTTAGGAACTCGTTCGTAATTCAACCGAGGAAACATCTCTGCTGAGATTTAGGAACTCGTCCATAATTCAACCGAGGAACATATTTATCGAGATTTAGGAACTCGTCCGTAATTCGACGGAGGAAACATCTCTGCTGAGATTTAGGAACTCGTTCGTAATTCAACTGAGGAAATATCTTTTGTCGAGATTTAGGAACTTGTCCGTAATTCAATTGAGGAAACATCTATGCTGAGATTTAGGAGCTCGTCCGTAATTCAACTGAGGTAATATCTTTGCTGAGATTTAGGAGCTCGTCCGTAATTCAACTGAGGAAATCGTCTCTGTTAAGATTTAGGAGCTCGTCCGTAATTCAACTGAGGTAATATCTTTGCTGAGATTTAGGAACTCGTCCGTAATTCAAATGAGGAAACATCTCTGCTGAGATTTAGGAACTTGTCCGTAATTCAACTGAGGAAACATCTCTGTCAAGATCTAGGAACTCGTCCGTAATTCAACTAAGCAACCATATCTGCTGAGATTTAGGAACTCGTCCATAATTCAACTAAGGTAATATCTGCTGAGATTTAGGAACTTGTCCGTAATTCAACTGAGGAAACATCTCTATTGAGATTTAGGAGCTCGTCCGTAATTCAACTGAGGAAACATCTCTGCTGAGATTTAGGAGCTCGTCCGTAATTCAACTAAGGTAGTATCTTTGTCGAGATTTAGGAACTCATCCGTAATTCGACTGTGGAAATTTCTTTGTCGAGATTTAGGAGCTTGTCCGTAATTTGATTGTGGTAGAAGCTTCATTGCTTGAATTTGTGAGAATCTTTCCTGAAAGGTAAAGGTTAGCTGTATGTAATGCATGATATGTATCAAACAATGATGTTCTCAAAATAAATGAGATCGTGTTGTATGATGCGTATGCATGTCATGATGTATGGAAATGTAATGTTTTTTAGCTGAGGAAAATAAATCCCAGATAGCTGCTGGAGAAAAGAAGTGAATCATTCGTTTCCGCTGGGGATAATTGATGAAGATATTTGCGAGAATAAACCTGCAGGAGAGGATAACTCCGCTGGGGAATAAGCTGACGAGAGAATGTTTTTGTGGGGAAGAGATGCTCTGCCGGAGGATTCTACTGATAAGTTCAGCTGGGGATGAATTACCGTTGTTGGTGATAATGAACCTTATTGGGGATTGAATTCCTGTTTTGTGAAAGGAAAGAACTCCGTTGGGGATGATTTTCCAGTTGCGACTTCACGGGGAATAATCTTTTAGATTCTACTGGGGATAATCTTCCAGAGTCTACTGAAGATGATTCTTTCAAACTCCACTGGGGATATTTTTATACTCCGCTGGGGATGATAAGACTTTTCAGTGCTGATGATAGATAAACTCTTCTTAGGGATAATATTAGCGATTCATTCAAAATTGAGAGTCTCAGCTGGGGAGAGCTAACACCACTATCTTTCTTCTTACTCTACGGGTGAATGAATGTACTTTCAAACGTTTCCTCCAGCTAGGTCTATCCCTATACCTGGTGGACAAAGCAACTGTATGGTTTGGACATTTTTCGTTTGCCCCTGTTTCTGATATTACAAGTAATTGTCTTTTGTTTCACATGTAAATTTTTATGAGCAGCAATCAATGTCAAAATGCATATATCAAAAATGAACATTGGACGTTCTCGCAAAACAAAACAGAAAAAGGAAAACAGTTTGAAATTTATTTGTGAACATGACTTCTATTGATTTTTGAAGTTAGCCTGTAAATAGGAATTTTTTGTACAAGAGGCTGGCGTCCTAGTAAGAGAATGTCGCCGAACAAATAGAATTTCTACAATTTGTGAAAAACAAAGAAAAACAGCTATGTGAACAATCCCACTGGGTTCCAACTCTACTATTGCCTTTATGTCCTCGAGCATCTCATCCCTTTGCTACTTGGTTGAAGGTAGATCAGACTGATTAGTGTCGTCCGAGCTTGATAGTCGATATCGAAGTCTGGTTGCAAGGTGATCCAATGAGAAATAGTGTTATGCTTTAATCCCTAACTTTTTCCTGGACCGCCCTTTCGGGTTTTCAGTCCACCGAGATACCCTTTTTTTCCCAAGCCGCCTTTTCAAGTTTTCGACTTGCCGGGTATACAAATTTTTTTTTTATTTTCATCCCTTATTTTTACCCGAACCCTTTTGGTTCGCCGGGAAGCCCTTATTTTTGCCTAGGCCAATCGACCTAGCGGGTCTTTGGTTATGCGTAGTATTTTTTCACTATGTCTGCATTGACAGGGCGAGGAAGGTCGTCACCATCCATGGTGGTTAGAATCATAGCTCCTCCTGAGAAAATGTTCTTAACCACAAATGGCCCTTCGTAAGTAGGGGTCCATTTTCCCCTGGGATCACCTTGAGGTAATATGATGTGCTTGATAACCAGGTCCCCAACTTGATACTCTTGTCGTTTAAATTTCTTTTTAAATGCCTTGATCATCCGCTTTTGATATGTTTTACCATGACAAATAGTAGTAAGTCTCTTTTCGTCAATTAAGTTCAGCTGATCAAGCCGGGTCTGAATCCAGTCATCTTCGCTCAAACCTGCGTCCTTCATAATCCAAAGAGAGTGTATCTGAACTTCAATGGGCAAGACGGCCTCCATGCCATATACCAAGGAATAGGGTGTTTCCCCTGTTGACGTCCGTGCTGAGGTACGGTACCCATGAAGAGCAAATGGTAACATCTCGTGCCAATCTTTGTATGTCACTGTCATCTTATGCACAATATTCTTAATGTTATTATTAGCCGCTTCTACAGCCCCATTCATCTTCGGCCGGTAGGGAGAAGAGTTGTGATGTTGTATCTTGAACTGCTTGCAGAGCTTGGTGATCATCTTATTGTTGAGATTTGCACCATTGTCCGTAATGATCCTCTCTGGTACACCATATTGACAGATCAGATTGTGCCGAATGAACCGTGCCACGACGTTCTTGGTTACTATAGCAAAGGAAGCTGCTTCAACCCACTTCGTGAAGTAATCAATAGCTATCAGGATGAAGCGATGCCCGTTGGACGGAGTAGGTCTGATCTCGCCGATCATGTCGATGCCCCACATTGCAAAAGGCCAAGGTGCTGTCAAGACATTCAGAGGTACTGGAGGTATGTGCACCTTATCAGCATAGACTTGGCACTTATGACAGGTCCGAGAATGCTGATAACAGTCGGCTTCCATGGTGGACCAATAGTATCCTGCCCGTAGGATTTTCTTCGCCATGGTGTGTCCACTGGAATGAGTTCCGAAAGTACCTTCATGTAACTCTACCATAAACCTTTCTACCTCGCTCTTATCCACACATCGCAGTAAAGTCGAATCATGGTTACGCTTGTAGAGGATACCGTTGCTGATGAAGAACTTCGCCATGAACCTCCTCAGAAACTTCTTATCATTAACAGATGCACCCTCAGGGTATTCTTCAGCCTCAAGATACCTCTTCACCTCGTGAAACCAGGGTTTATCTATTACCTCTTCAGTCTCAATGTCACAGAAATGTGCGGGTTCGTCCAACCTCTCAATGGTAATTTGGGGAGCTTCATTGTCCCACCTGACCTTGAACATAGAAGACATCGTAGCTAGCGCGTCCGCTAACTAATTCCCCTCTCTAGGGAAGTGTTCAAAGGTTATCTCTTCGAAGTGTGGAAGCAAAGTCAATACATACTCCTTGTAAGGAATAAGATTTGGGTGTTTCGTATCCCACTCGCCTTTGATCTTACTGATCACGAGAGCAAAATCTCCGAATACACTTAAGAACTTTATCCTTAGGTCAATAGCTGCTCGAAGACCCATAATGCACGCTTCATACTCCGCCATGTTGTTGGTACAGTTGAAACATAGTCGGGCGGTGAACGGAGTATGAGAGCCTTCAGGATATATGATCATTGTGCCAATTCCATTACCCAAAGCATTGGAAGCTCCATCAAAGTACATAGACCATCGGGATCCTTCCTCAGGTCCTTCATCCGGTCCAGGTGTTTCACAGTCGGTCACCAACATGATATTCTCATCCAGAAACTCGAAGTTCATAGACTGGTAATCGTCCACTGCCTGATGTTCCAGATGATCTGCCAACACACTTCCCTTGATTGCTTTTTGGGTCGTATATTGGAGGTCATACTCCGTCAAGATCATCTGCCATCTTGCTATTCTTCCGGACAAGGCAGGCTTTTCGAAGATATACTTGATTGGATCCATCTTTGATATCAATAGAGTGGTGTTAGTCAGCATATACTATCTCAGCCAGCGAGCAGCCCATGCCAAAGTGCATCAAGTTTTCTCAAGCAACGAGTATCGGGTCTCGCAGTCGGTTAACTTTTTGCTAAGGTAGTAAATAACATGCTCTTTTCGGCCAGACTCGTCATGCTTCCCCAACACACACCCCATCAAATTATCGAGTACTGTCAAGTATAGGATTAAAGGTCTCCCTTCAACTGGAGGCATCAGAATAGGTGGCTCTTGGAGATATTCTTTGATCCTTTCGAAAGCGGCTTGACATTCATCGTTCCATCTTACCACTTGATCTTTCTTCAGTAACTTGAAGATCGGTTCACAAGTAGCAGTCAGGTGTGAGATGAATCGGGCAACATAGTCACCTCCCAGAAAGCCTCTGACTTCTTTTTCTGTTCAGGGATCCGGCATTTCCTGTATATCCTTCACCTTTGCAGGGTCCACTTGAATACCTTTATCACTTACAACGAAACCCAGCAGCTTACCAGATCTCACCCCGAAGGTGAACTTGTTCGGGTTTAACCTTAGTTTGTACAACTTCAACCTGTCAAATAGCTTTTAGAGATGGTCCAGATGTTCCTCCTCAGTCTGGGATCTTGCAATCATGTCGTCAACGTATACCTCAATCTCATGATGGATCATGTCATGGAACAAGGGGACCATGGCGCGCTGATACGTTGCCCCAGCATTCTTCAACCCAAAAGGCATGACTTTGTAGCAAAAGGTACCCCATTTAGTAACGAAGGTTGTCTTCTCCATGTCTTCGGGAGCCATTTTAATCTAATTATAACCGGAGAAACCATCCATAAAGGAGAAGACCTTATGTTGTGCGGTGTTGTCAACCAGAACGTCAATATGAGGCAGAGGGAAACCATCCTTGGGGCTTGCCCTGTTCAGATCCCTATAGTCAACATACATCTGAGCCTTACCATCCTTCTTCGGCACTGGAACCACGTTGGCCACCCACTGTGGGTAAGAAGTAACTGCTAGAAAAATGGCATCAAATTGTTTCATAACTTCGGCCTTGATTTTCTCAGACATCTCTGGGTGCATTCAGTGAACTTTCTGTTTCACTGGAGGACATTCTTCCTTGGTAGGCAAGCGGTGAACCATAATATCGGTATCCAACCTAGGCATATCTTCATAAGACCAGGCAAAGATCTCAACATAGTCACACAACATTTGTATCAATCTTTGCTTAACACTAGATTCCAGATTTACACCGATCTTGAACTCTTTCTTGTCTTCCTCTGTACCCAGATTTACTGTTTCCACTGGCTCTTCATGCGGTTGTATGGCCCTCTCTTCCTGAAGTAACAATATAGCAAGTTCCCCAGACACTTCGCAATCATCCTCACCTTCGTCCTCGGCTTGGTTGATCGGACTTTCAAAGTCATAACTGGCAGTAGCAGAATCGTTATCAGTGGGATCCATAGTGGATGTAGACTTGTATATGTGAGTGTGTGTAAAATAGTTGTTTTGCAAGATAGAAAAGAAAAACAAGGAGCACAAAATTTGTAATGCAAGAAAACGTCCAATGCTTTTATTAATGGTATATGGAAATGACACATATAAAGCCCTCAAACAAAGCTACAGTGTCTCGGGTAAGGCACTAGGCCGTAAAGTTTAAAATTGTATGTTACAAATTCAAAACAAAAGTCTATTACTGTGTAATAAAAGAAATCGGCACGAAGTCCTTCGCCGTCCAGTTGCTTAGTCCGTCGTCAGTAGTCGGGTAAATCCAGCTATCAAACTCAGACTCTTCATCATCGTCTTCAATCATATTCACTTCAGGATTAGCAATACGCATGGGAGGTCTTCCAGTTCGCGCACGTCGAACAGCCCTTTGAGCTTCTGCAGTAAAACCCAAACCAAACTTGTCAGTCGTATGTGCAAAGTCAGGGAGTTGGCCCCAATTCGCACACCCACCTTTCTCAATAACATCCTAGGCATCTTTTAGGGAAGCCATCTTCATTGGAGGATCTTCAGTAACAGTTTCAGTTGACGCCACCGTCTGGGGAACTTCTTCAAAATGTTGACACGGGGTTTCAATGAACTCCCCGTCCATCTCCACATACCGGAAAGAGTTGAGGTGGCTCACCATGTGTGATACGGTGGGAGAACTGACTTGGGTTTTGCGTTTGTTTTCGCAAATGTTTCAGTTTAGCAAGAGTCGCCACCGACTTTTTATTTTATCCTAAGGAAAGGTTAAAAAGCACAGGAAAAACCTTTGAGATGTTTTCTTGGGTTTGGGGAGTAGATTATAGAAAGGGAAGGTATTAGCACCCTTTCTATACATGGTTATCCATGGGCTCTTAGTTACTTGCTTAGATCACTTGCCTTTGCTTTTCAATTGTTTGAAATGGTGCTTTGTGTGTGTGGTTTTGAAAATGTTTTGAAAAAGATGCCTTGTCTAGGCAACCATTGTAACAATTCTTTACTCGAATGTTTTACAAAGGTGTTTGTCTTTTTGAAAAGATGTTTCAATGTTTTTGAAAGTTTGTTTTGAAATTGTGTTGTGATGTGCATTTTGAAAAAAAGGCAAGGATTGTTTTGCAAGTTTGGTCAAGTAACCAAGAGCTATCTACCCTAAATTTCTCAAAGATCTTTCCTATGTTTTAACCCTTTTAACAGTATTGTTCAACCATTGTATTTGGTGGACAATCTTGTGTTAGGATGTTAACGGGACGGGCACGGGTCATCGTTTAGACCATGAATGCAATAGTGCCAAGTGTCTTTGGAAATTTTTTCTTTAAGGGACTTGATCATTTTTTAGGCAACTTGAGAAAGCGTCATCGAGGGACTATGATCATTTGATTTGTTTTTGTTTTGCCAAAGACACTCAACATGCAACATGGCCCATTTTTGAAGGCAACAAGTGGAGTAACCCTAGGGGTGCAAGTGTGTATTGTGTTGTCTATTTTCATGTTTTTTTGTCTTTGTATTAGTCAAGCTATTTGTTATTTGATTTGCATATAAACCCTAGGTCTATCATGGCATAATTTGAAAGCTTTTAAATGCGGAAATTTAAAGTCCTAAATTATTACAACATGATTATGGGGATGGGGATTCAAATGTTTGAACGGGGAATATTTGACAAGAAATTAAATTCTAAGCTATTACATCCATATCGAATACACAAATATTTAATGGTATAATATTTAAGTAAATACAATAAATATGCAAAATGTATTATGCACAAAATGATTTTTTATGTATGTGAAAGTATTTTTCAATGTGAAATATAAACAAAAATAAAAAGGTCAAATTTTGAATATTTTTGTCATTTAGGGAAAAACCCTAGTTTTCAAGTAAATAGTGTTTATTTATTAATTATGTACAATATTTGTTAATTATATACAAAAATTAAAAAGGGTATATTGTAAAAAAAGTATTTTTGATGTCAAATATTAAATAAAAATAAAAACGTATTATTTCTATATTTTTATCCTAAATATCTAATAAAATATACAAATATTTATATATTAAACATGCTAAATATGCATAAAAATAAAATATTAATTATTCAAAAAATGTATATTTTAGGAAATGTTTTCAAAATGTAAACAAAAAATAATAACTAAAAAATAAATATTTTTGTATTATTTTCTAGGGTTTTAAAAAAAAGGAAATATATTTGTTTATATGTATATGTTAAATAAAACAAATAAATGTCAAATAAATGCAAAAAAAGATGGAAAAATATTTTTGGAGTTTTTTATATTTGTACAAAAAATATGGAGTCAGAATCAAAAAAGAAAAATGCAAAATGACAATTATTTCACACAATGGGCCAGGGGGTGTAAATGGAAAAAAGGGGTGTAAACAGCAAGCTGACTCAGGCCCAACCCAAGCCAGCTTTGTCTTCAACCTCCAGCAACGTTCAAACAGAAAACGCACGCGCCTCCTATGCAATCATCATCTCCTGATTCTTTGACTTTTAACAAAAACTCATAACACCAATATTGTAGAGCATCAAAAGACGAATTCAAACATATAAAATACTTGACCTAACTCTAAGAAACCAGGGAGAATTTCTTCACCCCCAATTTCTGACCTAATTTTTCTTCAATGTTCATGGCTAAAATTCTCACAGCATGCTTAATATAAATGAAAAGTAAATACATGGATGGCTTCAGGGCTATGAGTAGAACATGTTTCATTCACAAACCTAAGCTTAATCATGTCTGGATAGAGAGATAGAAGTCCATGGTTTTACCTGTTTCAGCTTGAGTCGTGTACAGCAATGTGGCCAACTTCAATGGAGTTTAAGCTTTTGTACAGCTTGCCTGAAGTCCAAGGATGCTTCCCAAGTACCTAGCTTGCTTTGAAACTCTCTGAATCGTGCTATGGAAGTTCACCTGCAAAACTGAAAAGTGAAAATGGCAACAGAGTTTAGGGATGTTACAGTTTGTATTTAGGGCTTGGGATAGTTTGTGTGAATGATATGGAATGTGTTTGAAAGGTTTTTAGCCAAAGTACTTGTGGAAGTCAAACTGCAGCAGATGCCCTGTTTTTGCAGCAATATGGTGTTTTGATGTATGAGGAGGTTTGAGAGGTGGTTGATTCGTGCCTTAGGTCTGTTTTGGTGTATGGAAGATGTGTATAAAGTTTTCTTTGGCTGGTGTTTACAGGAAGTGAGAGTTGGATAGTTTTTGCAATCTTTTCTTCTCATGTAAGCAAGAGAGTGCAAGTTGTGATATAGGCATGTCCAATGCTCTAAATCATGTTGCACCCTTTGCTCTTGATCAGTGGGATTTGTGTACAAATTCTTGCCTCAAAGATCTGGCCCATGCCTCTTGGATTTGGTGTTTGACATAAAGCACTACTTTTCAAAAATGGCAAGTTTGCTTTTTCTACTTAAGGGATAATTCTATGTGTAATGACCAAATGCACAAAACAATGCTTTAAAACAATGGTTAGGCATTTAATTATTGAGTGTAAAGAGGTTTAGAGGCCTGAAAGATAGCATAAACCATGCTGATTTGAAAAATGCCAATGTTATGAACATGCTTTGGCCAAGAACAAAAGTGAGTTTTGGCCAACTTTACAAATTTGATTCTCTCTAACCACAAGGGTGTTTGATGAGTTCTTGGACAATTTGGAAAGCTTGGAATGTGTAATACAATCCATATTTGTAATTCAAATTGAAACTCCAAGTGGAACCATGTGAAAAGTGGCCAAGAAGTTGGACAAAAATCCTGCCTAGAATAGGTCAAAATTTCTCTAAGTTAAAAATGTTTTGCACCCTTATTCCAAAAATCATAACTTGAGATACAAGCTTCCCTTGAGGAAACTTTGTGAATCAAAGTTGTAGATTTTTCCATGGACTACAACTTTCATGTTTCAAGTTTTGTTTGAATCCATTTGCATCTTGGTGAAAAAAAAGGGACAAAGTTAGGAAAAAATAAGGAAGTTTCATAACTTAGAAAAATTCTAAGTTATGAAATTTTCTCATTTTAAACCCTAATTTGCAATTTTGGATTCCTTGATGAACAAGTTTCATAAATTGGCATGTCTTGATGAAAAATGAATCTTGGCACTTGATTTTGACCAAAAAGTCAAAGTTTGACTTTTCAGTACACAGTCAAGTTTTGATCAGTTGACTGAAAAATTCATCTGTCAATCCTATGCATTTGGGATCTTTTGAACTTGTTTAATAGGTCAAGACAATTCCATTGAGTCCTTGAGTCCATGTGTGAGCTTTATTTTCCATTGGTTAGGTCAAACTGTCAAAAATTACCTTTATGCAGTCAAAACCCTAAAAATGACCATTTTGCCCTTTTGGTGATCTAATCAAATTTCTTGTGGAATTGTGATCCAAACTTGACCAAATGGTTCATATGAGTTCATAATGTTGATGTGGGTCAAAAATCATGAGGTTTGACTATCAATTGGCCACAATTGACTTTTTCCCCAATACAACTGATTTCTAGATCAACTGTCCAATTGACTGGGCAAAGATTGGAATCAAGACTTGAAACTTGGTATGGATAAACTTGTGAGTCCAACATGAAGCATGAAAGTCATTTTGGGCATTTTAGGTCAAAACATCTTTGTGCAAACTCAAACCCTAATTTGAGCCAACAGTGCAAGGAGGGGTCTTGGGCAGAGCAAACCCTAACTTGATCTTGAGTTCCAAGAGTCTTGTGGTGAGAAAATGTTGATGAAATGAGAGGGAAAATTTTGGGGTACAACAGTTGCCCCTGTTCAATCTTCTTGCACCTGAAGAGTTAGATTGGCAGGTTTGCCTTTCGCATCTCGAAGGTAAAAGGAGATTGGACACTAGAGTGCCCTTAAATTTGCACTCGTCGAAGTGTAGTTTGAGGAAATGGGCTTAAAGATGCCATTTGGAGATGTGACAGAATCTTGCCAGGGGATGGGCTTAAAGATGCCATCTGGAATGTATGTTGAACTGTTATGATTATCAGAAAGATGTCCATGTTTGGAACATCTCTGGACTGGGAGGTCTGAACAAGCAATAGATTGACATCCATGTTTGGAGAATCCGTAAACTGTTTTCAGAAGTGTTGAATCTGAACAAGTGATAGGTTAACATCCGTATCTGGATAACCCGTGAACTGTTTTCAGAAGTCTTGAAATTGAATAAGCAATAGATCAGCATCCATGTTGGGAAACATCCGTAAACTGTTTTCAAAAGTTGAGTCCGAACAAGCGATAAATTAACATCCGTGTTTGGAGAATCCGTAAACTATTTTCAGAAGTTGAAGAATCTGAACAAGCGATAGGTTAACATCCGTGTCTGGAGAACCCGTAAACTGTTTTCAGAAGTCTTGAAATTGAATAAGCGATAGATCAACATCCATGTTGGGAAGCGTCCGTAAACTGTTTTCAAAAGTTGAGTCTGAACAAGCGATAGATTAACATTCGTGTTTGGAGAATCCGTAAACTGTTTTCAGAAGTTGAAGAATTTGAACAAGCGATAGGTTAACATCCGTGTCTGGAGAACCCGTAAACTGTTTTCAGAAGTCTTGAAATTGAATAAGCAATAGATCAGCATCCATGCTGGGAAGCATCCGTAAACTGTTTTCAAAAGTTGAGTCTGAACAAGCGATAGATTAACATCCGTGTTTGGAGAATCCGTAAACTGTTTTAAAAAATTGAAGAATCTGAACAAGCGATAGGTTAACATCCGTGTCTGGAGAACCCGTAAACTGTTTTCAGAAGTCTTGAAATTGAATAAGCGATAGATCAGCATCCATGCTGGGAAGCGTCCGTAAACTGTTTTCAAAAGTTGAGTCTGAACAAGCGATAGATTAACATCCGTGTTTGGAGAATCCGTAAAATGTTTTCAGAAGTTGAAGAATCTGAACAAGCGATAAATTAACATCTGTGTCTGGAGAACCCATAAACTGTTTTCAGAAGTCTTGAAATTGAATAAGCGATAGATCAGCATCCATGCTGGGAAGCGTCCGTAAACTGTTTTCAGAAGTTGAAGAATCTGAACAAGCGATAGGTTAACATTTGTGTTTGGAGAACCCGTAAACTATTTTCAAAAGTCTTGGATTATTAATTTTATCCTGAAAAGGGTAAAATATTAGCTGAAACACAAAGTCATGTTGCATGAAATGTATGATGCAATATGTGTATATCAATGTTCATGATATGAATGTAATGAATGCGCATGTAAGCTGACGAGCTATCTTGTTGCGGATAGAGGAATCCTGGATAGTCAGAGATAATAGAATCTTGACTGCTGCCAGGGAAAGTGAATCCTTGCTGCTGCAGGGGAGAATAAGAATCTTTGATTGCTGAAGATGAGACATCCTTGTTGACTGTTGACTGCTCGGGGAACAAGATCTTCAATTGTTGAGGGATCTTAGGACCACTGTTGGGGATTGGAACTCCTTGGTGACTTGTAGGGAATGAGTATTCTGATGATCTCTACTGGGGAGTCCAGAACCTGGTAGGCTTAAGCTGGAGAAGTAAAATTGAGAATCTTCAATCTGACGGGAAGTATCTCTGTGGGGAGAAGGTTCACTAGTCTGGTTCCGCTGGGGATTGATAGTTTTGACTTCAACTGGGGATAGGATTTTCAGATTTTTAAGGCTCCACTGGGGATACTGAAACTTAACTCTGAGGGGAATTAAGTTCTGGAAGGCTCTCTTAGCTGGGGAAATTAGTTTTGAGAAAGCTTTTGTTCTGTTGAGGATCCTGAAGTTTAACTCTGTTTCGGGAATTAAGTTCTGGATTTTAACCTTGTTGAGGAATTTGGAGTTTAATTCCGTTGGGGATTTCTTCTGAAAGGACATCAAGATATCTATCTGTACCTTCAACCTATCAGCAGTCATCTTTCTTGATTTGTAAGAAAATGATTATGTTCAAATGCATATGCCTATTTAACAAAACATTGGACGTTTCTCAAATAAAACATAAGTGTAAAAATAAAAAGGAAGACAAAGCAAATTTATATATTGGGAAAAGTATTTGTATTAACTTTTTATGAGTATCTTTGTACAAAGGAGACAGGCATCCTAATAAGAGGATGTTGTCGTAAAAAATTGAAAATTTTATACAAAAGAAAGATGGCTATGTGTAACAATTCCATGGGATTCCATTCTATTATAGCCTTCATAACTCTGAATATCTTGTCCATTCAATGCTTCATCCGCCGATGATTGGATTGATCAGAATCTCGTAGCTTGTTGATGAAGAGATTGTTCTTTTAAAGTGATCCGACGAGACACAGTCATACGCTTTAATTCCCTAACTTTTGCCTAGATCGCCCTTTCGGGTTTTCGATCCACCGAGAAACCCTTTTTTGCCCAAGCCGCCCTTTCGGGTTTTCAACTTGCCAGGTGTACAGATTTTTTTGTTTTATCCCTAATTTTTGCCTGAACCGCCCTTTCGGGTTTTCGGTTCATCGGGATGCCCATTTTTGCCCAAGTCGCCCTTTCGGGTTTTCAACTTGTCGGGTTGTTTTATGCGTAGTATTTTTTGACTATGTCTGCGTTCGCAGGGTGTGGCAAATCGTCGCCGTCCATGGTGGTTAGAATCATTGCACCACCAGAAAATATACTCTTGATCATAAATGGTCCTTCGTAAGTAGGAGTCCATTTGCCCCTGGGATCACTTTGCGGCAAGATGATCCGCTTGATTACAAGATCTCCGACTTGATATACTTGACGTCTGACTTTCTTGTTGAAAGCCTTGATCATCCGTTTTTGGTACGTCTGACCATGGCAAACAGTAGTGAGTCGCTTTTCGTCGATTAAATTGAGTTGGTCAAGTCGAGTTTGAATCCAATCGTCTTCACTCAAACCAGCGTCCTTCATAATCCTTAAAGAAGGAATCTGAACTTCCATGGGTAGGACAGCTTCCATGCGATATACCAAAGAAAATGGGGTTGCCCCTATCGAAGTACGTGCCGTGGTACGGTATCCATGCAGAGCAAACGGTAACATCTCATGCCAGTCCTTGTAGGTAACTGTCATTTTCTGAATGATCTTCTTGATGTTTTTGTTCGCAGCTTCAACAGCACTGTTCATCTTCCGTCGATAAGGAGATGAATTGTGATGATAAATCTTGAACTGTTCGCATAGAGCAGTGATCATATTAATGTTCAGATTGGTTCCGTTGTCCGTGATGATCCTGTCGGGGACACCATACCGGCATATGAGGTTTTGCTTGATGAAGCGGGCAACCACATTTTTTGTAACGGAGGCAAAAGAAGCTGCTTTGACCCACTTGGTGAAATAGTCAATAGCGACCAGGATGAAGCGATGTCCATTGGATGCCGTGGGCTTGATCTCTCCAATCATGTCAATGCCCCACATTGTGAATGGCCAAGGAGCTGTCAGAACGTTTAGAGGAACAGGAGGAATATGAATCTTGTCAGCATAGACTTGACATTTGTGGCAAGTACGGGAATGTTGATGGCAATCAGCTTCCATGGTAGACCAGTAATAGCCTGCCCTTATAATCTTCTTAGCCATCTCTGATCGGTGGAAATAGAACTGACTGTTTTGAAATGCTGGTTCGCGAAATGTCGCGGTAAGCAAGAGTCGCCACCGTCTTTTGTTTTCTCCAACAAGGAAAGGACAAAAGCATAACAAAATTCCTTTTCGAGATGTTTCTCAGGTTCGGGAGATAGATTATAGAAAGGGAAGGTGTTAGCACCCTTTCTATCTGTGGTTATCCACGGGCTCTTAGGTACTTGCTCACTATGTTTTCAAAAAATTGTTTGCTTTTCTGGTGTTTATGGGTTTTGAAAAAGTTTAGTTTGAAAACTTCTAGGTAACTCTTGTATCAGTCCTCAAGAGTGTATGAAGTGTTTGTTTGAAAACTTTTTGAAAGTGTAGGTGCGAAAAGTTGTTTTTTTGTTTTGAAAGAGCAAGTACCCAGGAGAAATCTACCTACTCTAAGGAATTAAGCTGTGTAAATGTCCTTTAGACAGTACTATCCCACTATTGAGAAGTAGGTAGCACCGCCGTTGGAGTTTTTCGGGTTAATTCGATTAATGGGACATGTGGTCACTAAAGCAATAGTAGGACGCCTTAGCGGTAACCCTAATGTCTTAGATCGTTTTTTATCCGAGGTAACCGTTTCGAGGCAACTGGATCTTTAGACAGGAGGGCGACCTCTAAAACACCCTATACTTAATGACCACGTCGAGGCAACCAAGTGAGGCGTACCCTAGGAGTGGCATGTGCGAGTGTGTCAGGATTCAGTTAAATTATCTTTGCATATTTCATGGTGAGCTACGAGTTGGTTTTATTTTTCAGGCAAGTCTTATCATGCATAGTTAGCAGTTAATAATTTGCGGAAAGTAAATTGCGGAAAGTAAATCTACGCTATTACAAGGCGTCGGGTATTTACATCGCCAAAAACATAACCCTTGAAAAATAAACGCGAGAAATTAAAGAAAGCGATAAAAGTCCTAATTATCTATTACATCCTCGGAACAGTTACATAAATATGATCAAAATAGGAATCAAGAATAAACATGCGCGAGAAAAATTGAATCGGGAAAAGTCTTAGGGTTTTGACCCTTCTTGAGAAAAGAATGGAATTTTGTCCTTTTTGCAATTAATTAATATTAAACCTAATTTACTAATTAATTAAATAATTACAAGAAAAAAGTATTTTTTTAGTTTTTTAGGTCTTTAATGAAAATAAAATAAAAAGGATTAAAATTGTCAAAAGAAAAAACCCTAATTCTAGATTGATTTTATTTATTGTGAAAAAAATCAAAGTTAACCTAATTAACTAAATTAATTATATTTAGAATTTATTTACAAAAAATAATTAATAGTGAAATTAATAAATAATAAAAATAAATAATATTTTAGGTTTCTGAATTTATTATGAAAACAATTAATTTGTTAATTAAATACTAATAATAATAATTAATGAAAAGATTAAATGGAAATTAAAAAAGAGAAGAAATAAGAAAACAAAACCCAGGGGGTGTTGGGCCCAGATGGAGGTACGTTTGGAAATTGTTGGCCCATTAATCTCTCAAGCCTGTTTGACTTCTGGGATCGTCTAGGGCGTTGGTTGACTGGGAGCACGGTGTTCCCTCTCTCATGGCCTTTGGATTGTTGCTTGAAGACACTTGGCATGCTGATGTTTAAGGTATATGGTGGAATACCTTTGGAAAGTTGCACATGAATACGTTAGAAAAAAACAACATAAGCGTTTGGGTGGACCTGGGACTCGAACCCAGGTCCCAATGATCAACGTCCAGCGCATCTACCACCAGGCCATTTGCTTGCTTTGATATTATAATGAGAAACAAATATAATATATAAAAACTAATCATTATGCTGTAAACATAAAAACAAGCGCGCATTTTTTGAATTGCCCAATGGCATACCAACACGTCATCATCTTCATCCTGTGTACCTGTAAAAAACAAATGGATAGCGGGGGTTTTTAATCCCCACAAACTGTAACAAGGAAAAATAGCGATTAGCCCTAGGATGAATATAAATATTTCACGACGGTCCCAGCGTGTTCGTCTGGTCTTGACGAGTTCAACCATAGGCATTAGAGGTGCTAATTTTTCCTGGGCTGTAAATCCCCAATTTGAGAACTCAAGAACCCTAGAATTCACTAATGGCACTTTTGGATTCTGGGTGTTTCAATGCAATTAAACTATGCCATTAGTTCCCTGTGAGTTCTAGAAACACAAAACACACAAGAAATCATGTTAATGATGCACGAATCATGAGTTTCGATTTTGAAAAAAGTGGACAAACGGTGGGTCTGTTTAGGGTGATTTCTGGAGATTTAAGGCTTGGTTTTGATTGCAAATCGTCCCTGAGAATTTCAGCAATGTATTAGAATCCACCAATTGCTTTGAATCGTGCTGGAACCTGGAAAATAATTTTCACTTTTCTTTGATTTTTTTCAATATGCTTATGGCCTCTTCTGCAGCAAATTCACGTCCAATGCATTAGGGTTGACTTGTGTATTTATAGAGGAAGAGAATTAGGTCAGAATCTTGCAAAGAAATCCATGGAATGATGATTTGAATATTTGATTGGAAATCATATATTTTTGAATCTTCATGATTGGAAAAAGTTGCCAAACTTGGAGATTTTGGCATATTTGATTTGTGCACGAATTTTCCAGCATATCTTGACCACATTTGCTTCACAAAAAGATTGAAAAATCAAATCTTTGTATTTCCTACAATTTAAATTAATTAAATGAATTAAAATTGATTAAAAATCCAATTAATTAATAAAAAATAAGAAAATAAATTTAATTAAGCTTGATGGGTCGTGCATAGGCCATGGATAAAGTTTCAAGAAGAAATTTGAGGCCCATTAGCAAAAACAAAGTGTTTTGAGCAAAGTTGACTTTTGCAAATTCACAAAAATTTCCCAACTTCTCCAATGCATATATTGCTCAATTTGGATCATTTGAACATGTTCTTGGACATTTTGGAAAGGTCTTGAAGTCCTCTAACCAATGCCTTTTGTCCCATGTCATTTGGATTTACCAATCTCAAGTTATGGTCTTTGACTTAAAGTGCATTTTTGTTGACTTTTGAATTTGACCTATAATGTAGAAATTGATAACTTTTTGTGAGAGCATTTCTTGAACTTGGAGTGTGAAGATGGATTGTAGGAAATGTCATCCCCTTCAAAATGAGCATTGGATGGGATTTTTATGATGAACCATGAAAAAGTTATGCCTTGGTCAAGATACAGTTGACTTTCCTGCTGTCCAAAAATAGTAACTTTTGCATCTTGATGATTTTTGAGCCATCCTTGTGGAATCATGATCAAAACTTGATCAAATGATTATTGTGTACTCAAAAAAAGATGTTGACCAAAAAATTTGACTTTTGACTGTAAAATGACCTTTTTGCCCTTGTAGTTGACTGTAGATCAAATGAGGCTTTTGACTGTGCAAATTGGCATTGTGAGTCTTGAGACTTGACATGTAGGTACTTGAGGATGTATATAGGCCCTTGAGACTTGATTGGACCATTGGAAGCCTCAAATTCATTGCAAGAATCAAAACCCTAATTTTGACTGGCTTAGGAGGTGGTTTGGACTGTGCAACCCTGGAGAAATCTTGAACCATTTGAAGATGATTCTTGATAAATCTTGAAGAATATGGGAGGGCAAATTTTGGGGTACAACAGTTTCCCCTGTTCAATCTTCTTAAACCTGAGGATGTAGATTGGCTTGCGTGCCTTTCGTGATCCGAAGGTGGAAGATGATTGAACACTAGAGTGCCCAGAAATTTGCACTCGCATGGTGCAGTATCAGCAATGTGATTTCGGGAATGGGCTTATAGATGCCATTTGGAGAGATGATGGATAGGAAGACGGGCTTATAGATGCCATCAGAAGTTGTGACATAATCTTGTCGGGGATGGGCTTATAGATGCCATCTGGAAATGTAATGGATAGTGGTGGAGATGGGCTTAAAGATGCCATCTGGAGATGTTTGTTGAATTGTAACTTGGTAGGTTGAAAGAAGGATCATGTGTAGGGCGCTTCATGATGATCAAGTAGATAGTTGTCCTGTCTGGTTTCAGGTATTAATCTACAATCCATCGTCCACAGATATTTCCTGGCTAGTTACAGGTGTTGATCTGGAATTTAAGAAGGTTGGTCGAGATAGCTTTCCTGGCTGGATACAGGTGTAGATCTCTGACCTGAGAATGAAAGATAATTTCCTGGCCTGTTACAGGTGTTGATCTTTAAACTCTTCATGTAGATAACTTTCCTGGCTAGATACAGGTATAGACCTACAATCAACCGCTCACAGATATTTCCTGGCTAGATACAGGTGTTGATCTGGAACTCAAAAAAGGTTTGGTCGAGATAGCTTTCCTGGCTGGATACATGTGTAGACCTCTGACCTGAGAATGAAAGATAATTTCCTAGCCTGTTACAGGTGTTGATCTTCAATCTCTTCATGCAGATACTTTCCTGGCTAGTTACAGGTATAGATCTACAATAAATCGCTCACAGATATTTCCTGGCTAGATACAGGTATTAATCCGGAACTTAAAAAGGTTGGTCGAGATAGCTTTCCTGGCTGGATACAGGTGTAGACCTCTGACCTGAGAGTGAAAGAAAATTTCATGGCCTGTTACAGGTGTTGATCTTCAATCTCTTCATGTAGATACTTTCCTGGCTAGATACAGGTATAGATCTACAATCAATCGCTCACAGATACTTCCTGGCTAAATACAGGTATTAATCCGGAACTTAAAAAGGTTGGTCGAGATAGCTTTCCTGGCTGGATACAGGTGTAGACCTCTGACCTGAGAGTGAAAGATAATTTCCTGGCCTATTACAGGTGTTGATCTTCAATCTCTTCATGCAGATACTTTCCTGGCTAGATACAGGTATAGATCTACAATCAATCGCTCACAGATATTTCCTGGCTAGTTACAGGTGTCGAATCTGGAACTTCAAAAGGTTGGTCGAGATAGCTTTCCTGGCTGGATACAGGTGTAGATCTCTGACCTGAGAATGAAAGATAATTTCCTGGCTTGCTACAGGTGTTGATCTTCAATCTCTTCATGCAGATACTTTCCTGGCTAGATACAGGTATAGATCTGCAATCAAACGCTCACAGATATTCCCTGGCTAGATACAGGTATCGAATCAGGAACTTCAAAAGGTTGGTCGAGATAGCTTTCCTGGTTGGATACAGGTGTAGACCTCTGACCTGAGAATGAAAGATGACTTCCTGGCTAGATACTGGTATTGATCTTCAAACTCCTCATGCAGATACTTTCCTGGCTAGATAGAGGTATAGATCTACAATCAATCGCTCACAGACATGCCCTGGCTAGATACAGGTATCGAATCTGGAACTCAAAAAGGTTGGTAGATATAGCTTTCCTGGCTGGATACAGGTGTAGACCTCTGACCTGAGAATGAAAGATAATTTCCTGTCCTGCTACAGGTGTTGATCTTCAATCTCTTCATACAGATACTTTCCTGGCTAGATACAGGTATAGATCTACAATCAATCGCTCACAGATATGCCCTGGCTAGATACAGGTATCAAATCTGGAACTTCAAAAGGTTGGTAGAGATAGCTTTCCTGGCTGGATACAGGTGTAGACCTCTGACCTGAGAATGAAAGATAATTTCCTGGCCTGTTACAGGTGTTGACCTTCAAACTCTTCATGCAGATACTTTCCTGGCTAGATACAGGTATAGATCTACAATCAGTCGCTCATAGATATTTCCTGGCTAGATACAGGTGTTGATCTGGAACTTAAAAAAGGTTGGTCGAGATAGCTTTCCTGGCTGGATACAGGTGTAGATCTCTGACCTGAGAGTGAAAGATAATTTCCTGGCCTGTTACAGGTGTTGATATTCAAACTCTTCATGTAGATACTTTCCTGGCTAGTTACAGGTATAGATCTACAATCAATCGCTAACAGATATTTCCTGGCTAGATACAGGTGTTGATCCATAACTTAAAAAAGGTTGGTCAAGATAGCTTTCCTGGCTGGATACAGGTGTAGATCTCTGACCTGAGAATGAAAGATAATTTCCTGGCCTGTTACAGGTGTTGATCTTCAATCTCTTCATGCAGATACTTTCCTGGCTAGATACAGGTATAGATCTACAATCAATCGCTCACAGATATTTCCTGGCTAGATACAGGTGTTGATCCGGAACTTAAACAAGGTTGGCCGAGATAGCTTTCCTGGCTGGATACAAGTGTAGATCTCTGACTTGAGAATGAAAGATAATTTCCTGGCCTGTTACAGGTGTTGATCTTCAATCTCTTCATGTAGATAACTTTCCTGGCTAGTTACAGGTATCGAATCTACAATCAGTCGCTCACAGATATTTCCTGGATAGATACAAGTGTTGATCTGGAACTTAAAAAAGGTTGGTCGAGATAGCTTTCCTGGCTAGATACAGGTGTAGATCTTTGACCTGAGAGTGAAAGATAATTTCCTAGCCTGTTACAAGTGTTGATCTTCAAACTCTTCATGTAGATAACTTTCCTGGCTAGGTACAGGTATCGAATCTACAATCAATCGTCCACAGATATTTCCTGGCTAGATACAGGTGTTGATCTGGAACTTAAAAAAGGTTGATGGTAATCATCTTTTGATTGACCTTTCCCTGAAAAGGCAAAACATTAGTTGTATGTAATGCCATGATGTATGAAATGCATGATGTCATGATGTTCTCAAAAATAAATGAGATCGTGTCGTATGCACTTTATCATGTATGTAAATAGGAGGTATGAGATGTGATATGTTTATGAATGTATTTTCGTCCGGGAAAATAAATCCTTGACAAATGCCGGGAAGTTTGTTAAATCCTGGGCTGATGTTGAAGAGTAGAGTTCTTCGTCTCCGCTGGGGATGATGAATGACGCTGATTGCACGAATAAACCTGTAGGAGAGGATGACTCTGTTGGGAAATAAACCTGGTGAAGAGATTATTCTGCGGGGAATTACTCTATGGGAAAGAGGTACTTCGCTGAGATTTTAACAATAACTCCGCTGGGGATTCTGTTGATAAGCTTTGTTGGGGAATTTGATGATGAACTCCGCTGGGGATAGGAAGAACTTCGCTGAGGACGTCTTTCCGTTGTAATTTGATGAGGATAACCCAGTCAGACTCTGGTGGGGGATAACCTTTGAATATGGCTAGGGAGAGATATTTGTACTCTGCAGGGGACAAGCTTCCAGAATCTACTGGGTAAGATGATTCAACTCTCCTGGGGAAACTTTTGAACTGTACTGGGGAAATGGCTCCACTGGGATGTCTGTATTCTGCTGGGGAACAATCTTATATTTCTGTCGAGGAATATTAGGACTGTCGGGGATGCTTGCTGAGGGAACATCTGTATACTCTGCTAAGGAATATTAAGATCTTCTAGGGATACCCAACTTTTCCAGGACTGATGGTAGACCAACTCTGCTCGGGGGAGAGTATTGCTGACTTGTTGGGGATACTATGCCTTTTTAGGGCTGATGAGAGACCAACTCTGCTTGGGGAGAGTATTGTTGACTTGTCTTACTCTGCGGGGAGTGAAGGTATCCTGGTCATATTCTTCAGCTGAACCTTCCCTGGTACCTCGGTGGACAGAGCAGCTTATACAGTTCAGACAATTCTTATTGCCCCAGTTTCTGCGGGAGACGAAGGTCTATGAGGTGCTTGATAACTGCTGATTGACAAATCTTCTTCTGGTAGGCAGGTGACGAGATGATGGGACATAGTCGTACGCTTTGATCCCTAATTTTTGCCTGGACCTCCCTTTCGGGTTTTCAGTCCATCGGGATACCCTTTTTTTCCCAAGCCGCCTTTTCAGGTTTTCGACTTACCGGGTGTACATATTTTTTCATTTTCATCCCTTATTTTTTCCCGAACCCTTTTGGTTCGCCGGGAAGCCCTTATTTTTGCCTAGGTGTGTCAACCTAGCGGGTATTTGATTATGCGTAGTATTTTTTTGACTATGTCCACGCTCTCAGAATGCAGGGAGTTGTCACTGTCGGTAGTATTGTGTTGCCATATTACCAGAAGATGTTTGATCGTGCAAGATTCGTCGCTGGAATTCATGTCCAATGCCCCAAGTGACTCAGACGGAGATTTGCCCCTGGCTACTTGGCATCTTGAGAGATTCTTTGAATCTTGACTGGACTGCCCCAGATGATAGACAATGCTCATGTCTGCCCCTTGGTTGGAGGTGTTTCTTCCACTTGAAATGACCCTTGAGAAGGTTTTCGTTCACTAGATACTCGTCGTGCGAATTTCTCTGTTGTTTGAACAAATAGTCATATGCAAACAATGTTATATTAAAAATGCAAAGCTTATGTCTGTCTTGAAGTTTTTGAAAATGCAGTTTTCAATAAAACGAGCAAATTTTTGTAAAATGTGACGTCAACTCAGGATTTTACAGCAAGCCCTACAGGAGTTAGGATACCTTTTGTAACAGTATGCTTTCAAACTAACCCATGCTTCAGCTAGGACTTTTAAGGGTTATAACGTGGCCTGGTTCACGGTTTAAGAAACAAAGGATAAAGGCTCAAATTTTATTTGTACCCACCCGCTCTTCGTGATGTTCTTCGATCCTAAACTCAGCTAATCGTGCATCAGATCTTGTTTGAATCCTTGCTCTGATATTCCGGTGATGGTTCGGATATTGATAGTTTATTTTGAATAGGCAGTCATTTCCTTTTTGTTGAGGGTTTCTAGGACCTCTTTTCCTTTTGATTTTATTACCCCTGTTTTTTGCCTGAACTATTTCTTTTGTGATTATAGTCAGCGGGATGCCCCAGTTTTTGTAAGTCTCCTTCATAGGTTTTGACTTATTGGGCTTTTATTTCTGAGAGATAATGACTTCCTGTCTTTACGATTATAGGGAACCATCACTGTCTTTTGTTTTGGAAGGACTCCTTTAATGCCATTTTGTGCACCTGGATCACTGAGTGATGCCCTTCATTGTGCACCTGGATTAACTGAGAGAACTACCCTGCCCCAGGTTATGATTAAGGGTTTTTAATTTTTGCGAAAAGAAAAACTCCAACTTCTTTGGCTCAAAGGGGTTGACAAGGGATTATCTTCCTTGTAACTCCGCTGTTTGGGATTTGAAACAATGCATGTACATCGTCAGCGGGGTCTGTTCAAAAGCATACTATGAAGATCGTAGTATCGTTTTCGTCATCCTCCCTCAAAGGGTTTAGAATTTTTTAATCGAGAGTTGAACATCACAAAAAATGAAAGCAATTTGAATATAGTGAATACGAATGGATTGATTCAAAACAGACATATGCGATGCATTAATGAAATAAAAGAGTTTGCTATGACAATAATTTTTTGAATAAGCAAAGAAAAATACAACTTGAGAATTCAAATGAACAAAAGTTTCTTAGTTTGAACCAGTCATCTCAGATGGAGAATTCTCAGCGGAAGATTCTCATCTCGCCATCCGACATAAACTCCAGCACCCTCTCGTCAATCAAGTCTTGGATCTTGTTCTTCAGAGTCCAACAGTTGTCGGTGTCATGTCCTGGACCGTCAGAGTGGTATGCACACCTTTCATAGGGATGATAGGTAGGAGCGGAAGTATTTGGGTTTCGGGGAGGAGCCTTTAATGTAATCAGCCCTGTCTTTAACATGTGTTGTAGCGCTTGAGTTGGTGCCATGTTGATCTTGGTAAATTGCCTCCTTGGCTTGTTTGGCTTGCTCTGATCAACCTGTTGTTCTTGGTGAGGTTGTTGTCGGACCCTTGAGGTAGTAGCAACTTGGAGAGGTCCATTCTTCACCATACCAAACTCTTGTCTTCTTGGAGGCTGATTACTGGTTTGATCCCCAGCCTTGACCATTTGCTTCATACTATTGTATCTGTCTTGATGAAGCTGGTTGATCACGGTTCTCAACTCTTCTTGCTCCCGAGCTAAGCCTTGGATAAGAGCCATTTGCCCCAGCATCTGGGTTCTCATTGTATCTACCTCAGCTTGCAGACGTTTCATCCGTTCGTCCTTGCTGTCTTCAGGACTCTTCTTGATCAAATTCCCCACGAGGAGTGTTCTCAACTCTTCCTGCCCCTTGGATAGGCTTAGGAATATCTCCCTGAACTGAGTCTCTTGAGTATGAAGATCCTGGTTGTCTTGTTGGGAAGCCATTGCTGAAATAAATAGCGAGAACATGAGAGACTTGTATCGGATGACCTGTTATGCAATGATATGTATGATATATGTATACAATGTTTTCAAGGATCTCGCAGGCTAGACAAGAAAATTGTTAGAATTTGAATTTGGTAGCTTGATTGAAGGAACTTCATGTTGCTGAGAGTCCTTCTTCAAGAGTCAAGGCTCACCATATCGAGTGGGTCATAGCCCCTGACTCAAGTTATCATGTTTTGATCCCCGAACAACCTTGGCTAGAGGAAAATAAATCCTCTTTGCCCCTTGCTAGACATTTGGTTCATCCTGACCTGCATCACAAACCCTTGAGATCCTTGAAATGGTTAAGGAAATGCTATGGTATGATGTTATGATGCGTATGATGTTATGTACGTGGATGCAAAGGTGTGAGGTGTAAGTAAGCCCTATAATAAGTCCAGATTAAGGACTGTAAACAAAATCTGCAAGGAACTCATGTTGTCGGATAACAAGAATATGCAAGTAGTTCAAGTTTTAAGGCACACAAGTCATACAAGACAGCCCTTAGAGTTTAGGCCATCATGAAGTTTAGGTACTACCCTCTTTCAATTTCGTTGGTTAAGACCTGTCCTAGAAAATAGTAACCGGGTTCTAGAGGATCTCAATATCACTGACTACCCTCAATCGGTCATAACTCCAGCTTCGCAATCTTTTCTTGCAGCCGGAACCATCGCGAGAGTTTAGCCTCAATGAGTGTAGCATACTGCTACTGTTCTATGGCCAAGTTGGGTCAATTTAAGGTTCTATGGTCGGTTGGTGCTTAATGACTCCTCAGAAGACCCATATTCTCCTTGTTCCAACACAAGGGATATCGGTACAGACCAAGGTGTCACACCAACGTAGCTACTGCTTCACCCATGTCGGTCTACCCCGGACAGGTCCCTCACAGTTTATTGCTACCTAAAGGGTATTCCCCAGATCCGGGTTAGGATCTATGAAACTCCGATACAAGCCCACAATATTAAAGCAAACAAGGCATACAATTAAAAACATAAGTGTTCTAATCCTAAGGTACACCTCACTTATTAAATCCCCAGCAGAGTCACCAGTTCTGTGATCGGTGTAAATAGAATTGACTGTTTTGAAATGCTGGTTCGAGAAATGTCGCGGTAAGCAAGAGTCGCCACCGTCTTTTATTTTCTCCAACAAGGAAAGGACAGAAGCACAGCAAAATTCCTTTTCGAGATGTTTCTCGGGTTCGGGAGGTAGATTATAGAAAGGGAAAGTGTTAGCACCCTTTCTATCCGTGGTTATCCACGGGCTCTTAGGTACTTGCTCACTATGTTTTCAAAAAATTGTTTGCTTTTCTGGTGTTTGTGGGTTTTGAAAAAGTTTAGTTTGAAAACTTCTAGGTAACTCTTGTATCAGTCCTCAAGAGTGTATGAAGTGTTTGTTTGAAAACTTTTTGAAAGTGTAGGTGCGAAAAGTTGTTTTTTTGTTTTGAAAGAGCAAGTACCCAGGAGAAATCTACCTACTCTAAGGAATTAAGTTGTGTAAATGTCCTTTAGACAGTACTATCCCACTATTGAGAAGTAGGTAACACCGTCGTTGGAGTTTTTCGGGTCAATTCGATTAATGGGACATGTGGTCACTAAGCAATAGTAGGACGCCTTAGCGGTAACCCTAATGTCTTAGATCGTTTTTTATCCGAGGCAACCATTTCGAGGCAACTGGATCTTTAGACAGGAGGGCGACCTCTAAAACACCCTATACTTAATGACCACGTCGAGGCAACCAAGTGAGGCGTACCCTAGGAGTGGCATGTGCGAGTGTGTCAGGATTCAGTTAAATTATCTTTGCATATTTCATGGTGAGCTACGAGTTGGTTTTATTTTTCAGGCAAGTCTTATCATGCATAGTTAGCAGTTAATAATTTGCGGAAAGTAAATCTACGCTATTACAAGGCGTCGGGTATTTACATCGCCAAAAACATAACCCTTGAAAAATAAACGCGAGAAATTAAAGAAAGCGATAAAAGTCCTAATTATCTATTACATCCTCGGAACAGTTACATAAATATGATCAAAATAGGAATCAAGAATAAACATGCGCGAGAAAAATTGAATCGGGAAAAGTCTTAGGGTTTTGACCCTTCTTGAGAAAAGAATGGAATTTTGGTCCTTTTTGCAATTAATTAATATTAAACCTAATTTACTAATTAATTAAATAATTACAAGAAAAAAGTATTTTTTTAGTTTTTTAGGTCTTTAATGAAAATAAAATAAAAAGGATTAAAATTGTCAAAAGAAAAAACCCTAATTCTAGATTGATTTTATTTATTGTGAAAAAAATCAAAGTTAACCTAATTAACTAAATTAATTATATTTAGAATTTATTTACAAAAAATAATTAATAGTTAAATTAATAAATAATAAAAATAAATAATATTTTAGGTTTCTGAATTTATTATGAAAACAATTAATTTGTTAATTAAATACTAATAATAATAATTAATGAAAAGATTAAATGGAAATTAAAAAGGAGAAGAAATAAGAAAACAAAACCCAGGGGGTGTTGGGCCCAGATGGAGGTACGTTTAGAAATTGCTGACCCATTAATCTCTCAAGTTTGTTTGACTTCTAGGATCGTCTAGGGCGTTGGTTGACTGGGAGCACGGTGTTCCCTCTCTCATGGCCTTTGGATTGCTGCTTGAAGACACTTGGCATGCTGATGTTTAAGGTATATGGTGGAATACCTTTGGGAAGCTGCACATGAATACGTTAGAAAAAAACAACATAAGCGTTTGGGTGGACCTGGGACTCGAACCCAGGTCCCAATGATCAACGTCCAACGCATCTACCACCATGCCATTTTCTTGCTTTGATATTATAATGAGAAACAAAGATAATATATAAAAACTAATCACTATGTTGTAAACATAAAAACAAGCGCGCATTTTTTGAATTGGCCAATGGCATACCAACGCGTCATCATCTTCATCCTGTGTACCTGTAAAAAACAAATGGATAGCGGGGGTTTTTAACCCCCACAAACTGTAACAAGGAAAAATAGCGATTATCCCTAGGATGAATATAAATATTTCGCGACGGTCTCAGCATGTTCGTCTGGTCTTGACGAGTTCAACCATAGGCATTAGAGGTGCTAATTTTTCCTGGGCTGTAAAGCCCCAATTTGAGAACTCAAGAACCCTAGAATTCGCTAATGGCACTTTTGGATTCTGGGTGTTTCAATGCAATTAAACTATGCCATTAGTTCCCTGTGAGTTCTAGCAACACAAAACACACAAGAAATCATGTTAATGATGCACGAATCATGAGTTTCGATTCTGAAAAAAGTGGACAAACCGTGGGTCTGTTTAGGGTGATTTCTGGAGCTTTAAGGCTTGGTTTTGATTGCAAATCGTCCCTGAGAATTTCAGCAATGTATTAGAATCCACCAATTGCTTTGAATCGTGCTGGAACCTGGAAAACAATTTTCACTTTTCTTTGATTTTTTTCAAATTGCTTATGGCCTCTTCTGCAGCAAATTCACGTCCAATGCATTAGGGTTGACTTGTGTATTTATAGAGGAAGAGAATTAGGTCAGAATCTTGCAAAGAAATCCATGGAATGATGATTTGAATATTTGATTGGAAATCATATATTTTTGAATCTTCATGATTGGAAAAAGTTGCCAAACTTGGAGATTTTGGCATATTTGATTTGTGCACGAATTTTCCAGCATATCTTGACCACATTTGCTTCATAAAAAGATTGAAAAATCAAATCTTTGTATTTCCTACAATTTAAATTAATTAAATGAATTAAAATTGATTAAAAATCCAATTAATTAATAAAAAATAAGAAAATAAATTTAATTAAGCTTGATGGGTCGTGCATAGGCCATGAATAAAGTTTCAAGAAGAAATTTGAGGCCCATTAGCAAAAACAAAGTGTTTTGAGCAAAGTTGACTTTTGCAAATTCACAAAAATTTCCCAACTTCTCCAATTCATATCTTGTTCAATTTTGATAATATGAACATGTTCTTGGACATTTTGGAAAGGTATTGAAGTCCTCTAACCAATGCCTTTGGTCCCATGTCATTTGGATTTACCAATCTCAAGTTATGGTCTTTGACTTAAAGTGCATTTTTGTTGACTTTTGAATTTGACCTATAATGTAGAAATTGATAACTTTTTGTGAGAGCATTTCTTGGACTTGGAGTGTGAAGATGGATTGTAGGAAATGTCATCCCCTTAAAAATGAGCATTGGATGGGAATTTTCTGATGAACCATGAAAAAGTTATGCCTTGGTAAAGATACAGTTGACTTTTCTGCTGTCCAAAAATAGTAACTTTTGCATCTTGATGATTTTTGAGCCATCCTTGTGGAATCATGATCAATACTTGATCAAATGATGATTGTGTACTAAAAACAAGATGTTGACCAAAAAATTTGACTTTTGACTGTAAAATGACCATTTTGCCCTTGCAGTTGACTGTAGATCAAATGAGGCTTTTGACTGTGCAAATTGGCATTGTGAGTCTTGAGACTTGACATGTAGGTACTTGAGGATGTATATAGGCCCTTGAGACTTAATTGGACCATTGGAAGCCTCAAATTCATTGCAAGAATCAAAACCCTAATTTTGACCGGCTTAGGAAGTGGTTTGGACTGTGCAACCCTTGAGAAATCTTGAACCATTTGAAGATGATTCTTGATAAATCTTGAAGAATATGGGAGGGAAAATTTTGGGGTACAACACCATCATATGTCCACTCAAGTGGGTTCCAAATGTGCCGCTGTGTATCTCAGTCATGATCAACTCTGCTTCAGCTTTGTCTACACATCGGAGTAAAACACAATCATGGTTGCGTTTATAGAGGATGTCGTTGCTCAGGAAGAACTTGGCAGCAAATCTCCTTAGGAACTTCTTGTCATTTACGGAAGCTCCTTCGGGATATTCTCTAGTCTGGAGATACCTTTTGATTTCGTGAAACCAGGGTTTTTCCACTACTTCTTCGGTATTAATCTCATGACAATGCGCGGGTTCATCCATTCGCTCGATGGTGATTTGGGGAGCCTCGTTATCCCAGTTGAGTTTAAACATGGAGGACATTGTTGCCAGAGCATCTGCAAGCTGATTTTCTTCTCGCGGGAAGTGCTCGAAGGTTATCTGCTCGAAATGAGGCAGCAATGTCAAAACATGTTCTTTGTATGGGATAAGATTAGGATGTTTGGTGTCCCACTCTCCTTTGATTTGATTGATAACCAAAGCCGAGTCCCCAAATACGACCAAAGATTTGATCCCCAAGTCTATAGCAGCCTTGAGACCAAAGACGCAAGCTTCATATTCGGCCATGTTGTTGGTACAGCTGAAGCAAAGTCGGGCCGTGAAAGGTGTATGGCAACCTTCCGGGGAAATGAGTACCGCACCGATACCGTTTCCAAGTGCATTTGAAGCACCATCAAAGTACAGGATCCATCGGGATCCATTTTCAGGTCCGTCATACGGTCTGTTACCTTCAATGTTGTCCAAAGTCGAGATGTCCTCGTCTGGGAAGTCGAATCTCATGGATTGATAATCTTCGATAGCTTGATGAGCTAGATGGTCAGCTAGTACACTCCCTTTTATAGCTTTTTGGGTAGTATACTGGATGTCATACTCAGTCAGGATCATTTGCCATCTAGCGATTCTTCTAGATAAAGCAGGCTTCTCGAAGATATACTTGATAGGATCCATTTTGGAAATCAACAGAGTGGTATGAGTCAACATATACTGTCTTAGTCGGCGAGCAGCCCATACCAAAGCGCAGCAAGTTTTCTCGAGCAGTGAGTAGTGAGTCTCACAGTCGGTAAACTTTTTGCTAAGGTAATAAATGGCATGCTCTTTTCGACCAGACTCGTCATGTTGGCCCAGTACGCACCCCATTGAGTTGTCCAAAACAGTCAGATACATGATCAGCGGCCTTCCTTCGACGGGTGGCATCAGAATATGAGGTTCTAGCAAATACTCCTTGATCTTATCAAAAGCAGCTTGGAAATCATCGTTCTATTCGACTACCTGATCTTTCTTCAATAGTTTGAAAATTGGCTCACAGGTAGACGTCAGATGAGAGATGAATCTGGCAATATAGTTCAAGCACCCTAAGAACCCCCTAACTTCCTTTTCAGTACGGGGGGCGGGCATTTCTTGTATAGCCTTTACTTTTGCTGGATCAACCTCAATGCCTTTTTTGCTGACAATAAATCCTAGAAGTTTACCAGACCTAACTCCAAAAGTGCACTTACTTGGATTCAGCCTGAGTTTGTATTCCTTCAACCTGGCAAACAACTTTTGCAAATGTTCAAGGTGTTCCTCCTCTGTTTGTGATCGAGCTATCATGTCGTCTACGTAAACCTCAATCTCATGATGTATCATATCATGAAACAAAGCTACCATGGCGCGTTGATAAGTTGCCCCTGCGTTCTTCAGTCCGAACGGCATCACCTTGTAGTAGAAGGTACCCCATTGCGTAACAAAGGTTGTTTTCTCCATGTCCTAGGGGGCCATTTTAATCTGGTTGTAGCCCGAGAATCCATCCATGAAAGAAAATACTTTGTGTTGAGCCGTGTTGTCAATCAAAATGTCGATATGGGGTAGCGGAAAATCATCTTTAGGGCTGGCCCTGTTCAAATCCCGGTAGTCCACGCACATTCTGACCTTGCCGTCTTTTTTGGGAACGGGCACAATGTTATCAACCCATTGTGGATAGGATGTAACAGCCAGAAAGCCAACGTTTAATTGCTTCATTACTTCAGCTTTAATCTTCTCCGACATGTCGGGCCTCATTCGGCGGACTTTTTGCTTGATCGGTGGACAGTCTTCTCTTGTAGGGAGACGGTGAACCACGATATCTGTGTCTAACCCTGGCATGTCTTCATAGGACCATGCGAAGATTTCAACATATTCATTCAACAACGGTTTTAAGCGTTCCTTGACACTAGGTTCCAAATTGGAACCCACTTGTACTTCCTTCCTGTCTTCCTCTGTTCCTAAGTTGACAGTTTCCAACAACTCTTCATGAGGTAAGATGGCCCTCTCTTCTTGTTGTAGAAGTCTGGCTAACTCTCCCGGTACTTCACAATCTTCGTCATCTTCGTATTCAGCCTGATTGACCAAATCTTCAGAGTTATTGAAGGATACAACAGAATAGTCACCCATGGAATCCGGGGTGGATGGGTACCTGCATTTGTGAGTGTAGGTGTGTGTAAGGGATAACCATCCTTAAACAAACAAAAATGCAAAAGGAAGGAAAATGAACACAGCAGTTTATAAATGAAAAACGTCCAATGAATCATTAAACATGGCATATGATTATGAAGAGAATCAAGCCCTTACAAATGGACCTACATGCCCCGGGCAAGGCATGAGGTGAAAAAGTAATGTGCAGATTGTTTTAGTAATTATTACAGACCAACAGGAAATGTTCGAAAGATAAATTACTGATTGATGAAAGTAATGGGAACGAAGTCTTTCGCCTTCCAGTTGTGCAGTCCCCCTTCAATGGTTGGGAAGATCCAATCTTCAATGTTACCCTCTTCGTCTTTGTCTTCTAAAGCATTGATTCCATGAGGAGAAATCTTGATGGGTGTCCTTTCAATTTTGGAGCGACGCATAGCTTTTTGCCCCGCAGTGGTAAATCCTAACCCAAACTTGTCTGCCTTGTGGGGAAAGTCAGGAAACTGACCCCATGTTGAGTTCTTTCCCTCCTTCATTGCAGCCTTTGCGTCTTTCAGAGATGCCATCCTGGCCACCTGCTTGGGTACCTCAGCTACTGCCTTTGCTACTGCAACCTCGGGAGCAATTTCCTCGAAGTGTTGGAACGGTGTTTCGATGAATTCGCCCTCCACTTACACATACCTAAAGGAGTTCAGATGACTGATCATGTACTCCTCTTCACCGTGTATAGTTATGATTTTACCCTTAACAGGGTATTTCAGCATCTGATGTAGAGAAGAGGTGATTGCCCCAGCATTATGTATCCACGGTCTTCCTAGCAAGCATGAGTATGATGGGCGGATGTCCATCACATAGAATGTGGAGTGGAATACTTCAGTTCCTACCTTGATGGGAATGTCGACCTCCCCATGCACCATTCTTTTAGACCCGTCAAAGGCCCTGACAATGATATTACTTGGTTTCAGCTCCAAGCCTTCACAATCCAACCGGTCTAGAGCTTTCTTAGGCAGCACGTTTAGAGAAGAACCAGTGTCGACCAAGACATGGGCGAGAGTGGTTCCTCGGCATTCAACTGACACATGCAGTGTGTCATTGTGCTTTCTTCCCTTTGGAGTTAGGTCAGCATCAGAGAAACCCAGACCGTTGTCGGCAGTAAGGCTGGATACATAATCTTGGAATTGATCAGCTGAGGTTTCTTGGGGCACATGGGCTGTCTTCAAAAACCTTATCAAGGCTTTGGCATGATCCTCCGAACAAAGCAGCAAAGCTAACATGGAGATCTTCGAGGGGGTTTGCCCCAGTTGCTCCACCACATCGTAATCACTTTTCTTTATTATTTTCAGAATCTCCTCCATTTCTTTCTTAGAGGTTTCGGGGATGACCAATGGCTGAGCCCTCGTCCTGACGAGCTCTTCTTGGATCCCTTTCCCCTTATCAACAGCAGTATGAGGGACAACCACAGGAGTAACAGCTTCTTCAATCCTCGGCGTTCTGGCAGATAGTTTTATTGGTGCAGGGTTAACCTTGGCAGCAGCTGAGGGTCCAAAGATTGCCTTTGGAGGGGCAATCTCTGGAGAGAAAATTCTCCCACTTCGGGTAATCTTGCTCGTACTGGCAATGTTTCCAATGTCGGCAGTTTCTTCGTCAGAGCTCTCTTCAGTTATCTCAATTTGTTTAACACCGTGGTAGTAGATTTCTCCACTATAATTCCACGGTATCGATTTGTCAGATATGTATGGGACGGGCCCAGGCATGGTTATCTTCAAGGGAACAATATTTGTAGCGGATGTAATCTTAACAGGCCTTTTGGGGACCTTGGAAAGATTGGTGGAAATGGTGATTATTGAAACTTCATTGATAGGAGTTGGAGTAACGGGAGTCTTTTCGAAAAGAATTTGTTGGTTGTCCATTAGGCGTTGGATGCCTATCTTCAGCAATGGACAGTCGATCGGTAGGGAGGAACAAAAGTAGCAATCTTCTTTACATCCTGGGAAAATCCCAGCCTTCAACAGATTCAACTTGATTGTCAGTAATGGAGTTATTAGATCATCAACAGTAGAAACAAACAGATCTTCTTCAACAACATGGACATTGCGACCATGCTTTGGCATCGGAGCGGATATCACATTTGGCTTCTCCGGGGCGTCGAACTCAACCTCTTTAGCATCTATTAAATCTTGAATTTTATGCTTAAGCACCCAACAATCGTTGGTGTCATTCCCGACGCTGTCAGAATGATAGGCACATTTAGCATTGGGATGATAATGTGGGGAAGTTGTATTCACATTTTTTGGTGCCTCTTTGATATTGGTGAGATTCAGTTTCAACAAATGGGGAAGAACTTGTGCGGGCGTCATATTGATGTGGGTGAACTGCCGTTGTGGCCGTTCTCCCCATTGCTGCTTAGGTCTGGACTGATTGTTACGAGGCTGATCATTTGATGAATTTTGAATCATCACGGCCCCCACAGTCGGCCAGCGCTCAGTTCTTCCCGATCCTTTCTGAGAGTACACAACAGTTGCTTCCTTCTTGGCCGGGAATGGTTTCTTAACAGTTGTCGAGGCAGAGGCGTCCCTTTGAATCTTCCCACTCTTAATACCAGCTTCCACCCGTCCGCCAGTCAGAATCAGTTCAGTAAACCCTACGGAAGAGCTCCCGATCAAATGGTTGAAGAAAGGGCCAAATATGGTCCCCAAGAACATATCAACTAGTTCCCTATCCGAAAGAGGTGGCTGCACTCTTCCGGCCAAGTCGCGCCATTTCTGGGCGTATTCTTTGAATCCCTCATTTGAGGCCATCCCCATACTTTGTAACTGAGTACGGGTTGGCGCCAAGTCAGCGTTATATTGATACTGGCGATAAAAGGCAGCTTCCAAATCCTCCCAACTATGCACGTCTGACCTCTCAAGCTGGTAAAACCAATCAAGCTGTGTACCAGACAGGCTATCCTGAAAGAAGTTTACCCAAAGATTTCTATCAGATGAGTGAGGTTGAATTCTTCTGACATACGACCTCAGGTGCATCTTCGGGCAAGACAGACCGTCGTATTTTGCAAAAGTTGGCACCTTAAACTTTGGAGGGATCACAATCCCAGCAATCAATCCCAATTATTCAAAATCTAACCCGGGAACCCTTTGCAGCTCAATAGCTGCCAGTCTATCCTCCAGATTTTTGTACTTGTCGTCCGCTGGCGGGTATTGCTGCTCTGAGTAGTCTTCATCTTCCTCAACCTCTTCCTCTTCAGCCTCAGATTCAGAAGGTAGTGCAGCTCCTTTTCCTTTACCGGTCCCCTCATTAGATGTGGAGGGGAATTCAAGAACTCTCCTAGCTTCATTCTCAAATCTTCTTCCCAGTGTAGCTACCCCTACTCTTTTCTTCTTCTTTTTTCCTTTTTCTTGCTCTTTATTCCCTAACAGTGTTTTAAGATCCTCCTGACCCTTTGCCAAGGTCATAAGGAGCTGTTGAAACTGCGAGTTTTGTGCCTGTAGATCTTTGACCGTCTGTTCAAGATCCATCTTACTTAAATAAACAGCAGAAAGATAAGGAAACCTGGTGTGAAGACCTGTTTATGCATATGATGAATGATATGTTTATTCATGCAATGCATTCAAGGATTTAGAAATTCAAAATTGTTGCAGACAAAAAGAACACACGTCATATTAATAAGAAGAAATTTTGTTAGTACATAAATGCCCCATGGGCCAAATATTACAAAAACTTCTTAATGTAAAAAGACGTTGCGCATCCTCTTTGGTGCGATGTAAGTGTTGAGGGTCTCCTCCTCGTGAAGTCGGCGGGTAAGCTCTAAAACCTTCTTCTCACTGGCGTAGAAGCTGGCTTCAAAAGTATTTCGTTCTTCCTTGAGTTGGATCCAACTCTTCTGCATTTCCTCCCATGATGTTGGCATGTCAGGATGTAGGATGGCGTATGGAACCTCTCCTTCCTTAACAGGCTCTTTAATCAAAGGGAGAATATGAGGGTAAGGCATCATAAGACTCTGGGCGCGGGTTCGTACCCACTTGAGGTAAGGCTCAAGAGGGATGGAGTTCTTGTGCCCCAGTGTCTTGCTATCTACCTTGTTAGGCATCCTCCAAGCTCTGATGAATCTTTGGCGAAGTCCTTGTGCATCGTTGTCGAAGTCAAAAACTAGGTCAGGAATCAGCATATCATGAGGACCATCCCTCCGTGCATATCCAAATTGTCTCAAAGATAGACAAGGGTTGTAGGTAATGCCTCCCCTAATGCCAAGTAATGGAACATTAGGGAATTCACCACAACGATCGACGATGATGACATTTTCTCTGGACCGAGAACACCAATGTACATCAGAATGTGTGAGGGTCATCAATCGTTGTGACCACCTTAAGCCTTGCTCATTCTTCAAAACAGATTGTGGAAGGTGAGAAATAAACCACCTTGCAAGGAGAGGAGTACAGCACATGAGAACACCTCTCTTCCTCATTGTTCGTGTGTAAAATGAGTGGAGGATGTCCCCAAGCAATGTAGGTATGGGATTCCTGGATAGGAAAATCTTGACAGCATTCACGCCTATAAGTTGGTCAGGATTTGGGAACAAGACCAACCCATAAATAAGGAGTGCCACAATTTCTTCAAAGGCTTGTAGATCCAAAGAATTCCAACACTCTTGTGCCTTCTCAAACAAGAATTTTGCCAAGAAGCCTTTGACACCACTTCTAGTTTCCTAATGCCCCTTGATGTCAGATGGTTGCAAGTGTAGTGCTTGAGCAACATCTTCAGGCTTTGGTTCTTTTTCCGTACCGTTGTAGGGTAGTTGATTAAGAATAGGAATTCTCAGGAGTTGAGAAAATTCCTCCAAAGTAGGCACCAATTGGTAGTCGGGGAATGTGAAATAATGGTGAAGGGGGTCAAAGAACTGGAACAGCACTTTCACCATGTCTTCTTCAATACTGGTGTTTGTAGCGATAAAAAATGTAGCGGGGTAAATCGGAGATCGAATTATTGATTAATTCGTCTCACAAAAGCAAGAGTCGCCACCGCGCTTTATTGTTTCCAAAGGAAAAGGGAAAAGAACGAAATAAAACCCTAAATATGCAATGTAAATAATAATAAAAATACAAAGCGTTTTTTGAAAAGAGATCTTATGGTTCGGGGGTTGGTTATACAATGGGAAGGTATTAGCACCCAATGCATCTATAGTACTCTATAGGAACCTTTTGAAATATCTGTTTATTTAAAATTTGATTGCTTGATAAAAATAAATCGTTTTGGCCGAAAAGGGATACAGATAGGTTTTTTGAGGATACGACGACCTAACGTCGAAGTTTTTGTTTAAAGGGGCATAAATTTTGAAAAGATTGAATACTTGAAGGCAAATTATCCTAAGTTTTAATGAAAAATGCAAATATTCGCGCGATTAGATTTGAGGACATGAAGTCAACAAATTTATCGTTTTTCCTTTGGATTTAAACGTAAACGGAATAAACAAATAAATATGAAATAAATAAACAGAAAAATTATGCGGATCATGATTAAGTACAATAATTAAATGATAGACTAAATGATATAATGCATTTTGGATTTTTGATCAATATTAGTAAAAAAGAAAGTGTTTTAATTGTTTCTCCATTTTACGTATTTTTTATATGGATGAATGCAAAGAGAATTAATTAAGGGGAATAAAATGCTTTTTAAGTTTTTATGTTCCTATTTTTATGTTTTTGATATTAATATAAAAGGTTATTATTTTTAGAATTATTAAATAACTAAATTAATTAAAACTTAAAAAGGTTATTAACCTAACTCTAATTAAAAAAGAATCATCAAAATTATCAATTTAACTCCTAAAAGTTGAACTAATAAAATTAATTATTAAAATGATTAATTAAACTATGCCTATTTAATTGAATTGCTAACTATTACAATACTAAAATCCTAAAAGGAAAGAAAGAAAATGATAGGACGGGGGGGTGCACAAGCAGCACGCTGGGCTTAAAGCAGGACAAGGCCCATTTGTTCACAATTGTTCTTAGGGGTTAAACACGTTTGATTCTGGGACATTGGATTAGGGTTTGGTTACGGCGCCGTTCTTCTTCTTCATGCTTTCGTCTTCATCCTCTTCGCGTTGCTCGCTTCTGACTTGCCTCCGTCCATGGCCACCGACACCTTGATCTCCCTCTTCCCTCCAATAAGACGCTTGGGCAAAGATTCACGGTACGATTTCCTCTTTTATTCGTTAAGGTTCATTAATGCATGCGTTGATTTTGTTCATTTTTTAATCCTGATTTCTTGTTTGTTAATGGCGATTTGAGGTTCTGAAAAGAAAAAAAAAAGGATGAAAGGGTACCTTTGGAGCTGGAGGAGGGGGTTCGAGTGTGCGTAGGAGGTCAAGGGCAGCGAGGGAAACACGTGATGCTTGCTTCAGCTTGGTACCCTGGTATTCGTTCTTGATTCTTTACTTTTGGCTTTGATGAGGGTGAAAAACATAGCTTCTGAATACCTTGATTTTCTTTCTTCTCTTCTGATCTCTGTATGCTTCGTGGAATTTGTCTATAATGAACTCTGAGACCTTCGTATGCTTGACTTTGCTACTGTTGAAATGTTCTCGTTTGACTAGCTTCTCTTTTCTTCTTCTTCTCGCCTCGCTACTGCTTTCTAAAGGCCAATGATGATCCAACCTGAGGCTTTTGTGGGTTTTGAAATCGGTTTAAGGTTTTGACAATTTTATGGTTTTTAGGCCATAGTGAATGTTGGTTTGAAAAATGGTTTTGGTTATGTTTGGATAATGCAGTACCAGGTTTTACTGGTTTTTTAGGCCTAGGTGTTTGTATGGTTTACACAGGTTTTACTGGTTTTTTGAATGCAGTAGACATGGTTTTTTGAGACAGGATTGTAACAGGTTTGGTTTATGACAGTAGGTTCCCTATTGGTTTTTGTGTTTGGCCATAAGGTTTTTGATATGGTTATGGCAGGTTATCTGGTTTAATGCAGTAGCAGGTTGATGGTTTAGGAGTTTGATTTTTGGTTCTATGCCGGTTTGGGTGATTGAGGTTTTAAAGCTTTAGGCTTTGAAATGGTTTATGCAGTTTGTTTTGAATAAAACTTTTGCTTTTGGTAGTTTTTGGTATATGTTGTGAACTCTGCCTCTTGAAAGGGTTTTGGTTTTCTTATATCAATTGCTTGGCATTTTTGTGTTTGATGGCTCAGGTTTACGTTAGATGGAGGTCTTCTGCACAATGTTGCTTCATACAGTTTGTTGTATTCCCTTTTGTGCTTCTTTCCTCTTATTGTGTTACTGCTGCATTTTGTTTTGTATCCATTTCTGCCTAATCAAAACCTGCAAAACCATATTTCTTTCTCTCTTCTCTCTCATGGGTACACTTGATACATAGAAATGATGTATTGTACTGCTGTTCTGAAAAGGCATAGGCTGAAACATGATGAAAAAGGAAATATATGTTGCTTGCACATTGTTTTGAAACTGCATAATTCTTTTTGTCTTGCATGGGAGCCTATGTTATTTGGCTTCTTCTTAAGTTGCATAGGTTTACGTTGCATTGCTTGTGGGAAATGGCATATGCTGTATTTGTATGCTGTGTATAATTTGAAATATACATTGTGACAAAGAAATTATGCATATTTAGTTTTGAAAAATAGAAATGAATTTGTGCATATTTCAAAATTGTGCATTCATTTATGAAATAAAATTCCTCCCTTTTTTGTGAACCGGGAGAAATCCCGTGATTTGCAAAAAGGGTAAACTGATTCCAGCCGTTTGCCTTTAATGATGAACATTAAATTTATTTTCTGCTTTTAATTATTTATTCAAAATCTGACTTTTCTTTTAATTGTTTTTGCAGGTAAGATTAAATGAGCAGACAAAAAGGCATTGGATAGAAGATGAAGATTTAGAATTTAGGAAAATAGTTTTTTATTTTACTTTAAGCATTTATGTAATTGCCATTATAAATATTTTGTAATAACACAATATTTAAATGATAATTGTAATAAATAGAATAAAGTGAATAAAATTCTATTATTTCCCAATTAATGCTTTTTTCTTTCCAATTATTTATTTATTGTTTATAATTCTTTAAATTATATAATAACTGACAATCAAATCCAATCATTTAAATTCAGAATGATAAACAAATAAATAAACATCATTGGCCAATTAACAATTTTAATTATCTAATTCATTATTCATAATATTCTAAATTATAATAATTAAAAATAGAATTTTAATTATTTAACCTAGAATGATAAAGAATTAAATAATCATTGTTGACCAATTAATAAACCCATTCTCAAAATGTTTATTTCATTATTCATAAGTCTTTAAATTATATAACAATTGAAAATAGATTTCAATTATTTAAATTTAAGATAATAAATAATTAATAAACGTCATTTAAGTCTTGATCAGTTGATAAATTTAGCGTTCAACAAATAAATAGCTCTCGACTCGAAGCAGTTATGAATTTTTAAGATCAAAAGATCAAAACACTTGTAATGTAATGATGCAGATGGGAGATGGTATCTTAGGTCAAAATTTGGGGTACAACAGCTGCCCCTATTTAAGTTCCTTCTATCCGGAGATATGAAGATCAAAATCTTCGTTTCGACGAGATTGAAGGTACTTAAATACATAATTACGCAAATTTTGTCCTAAGATGCCATCATCATGCAGTGATATGAATGTAATGCTTGAATTCACAGAGAAAGATATTGTACGAAACAAGACAATGCTGGAGGAATCGAACACCAACAAAACACAGAGACATGAATTATACGCTACTGGGGAAACGAGCTATCGACTTCAAACGACAGACTCCTGACAGCGAATAAAATTGAGGGGATACGACCTCTGGCCCTAACAAAGAAGGCGTCTTGCATAGGCCGTAAAAGATTATTGACCCAAAACAGTGAGTTCACAACCCAAGGTCGAAGATAGACAAAAAGTATCGAATTTGCTGATGACGGGTTACCGACTTTTGAAGGTAAAATTCATAACAAACTTTCTCCGCGAGATTTTCGGAGAGATACCAATTAATGCTGAAGTAATAAGATTGTAGATACGCAGGTTGTTCAAATAAAGAAGCTGCCGCTTGCTGTTGTCCAAAGAAAATACCAATAACATACAAGTTGCTCAAATAAAGAGACTGCCACTTGCTGTCGTCCAAAGAAAAGACCGATAACATACAAGCTGCTCAAATAAAGAGGCTTCCACTTGCTGTCGTCCAAAGAAAATACCGATAACATACAAGCTGCTCAAATAAAGAGACTACCACTTGCTGTATTCCAGAAAAGTAATAACGTACAAGTTGCTCAAGTAAAGAGATCGCCGCTTGCCGTTTTCCGAAGAATAATAACATACTGGTAGCTCGTGAGGAGCTGCTGCTTGTCGCTTTCAAAAAAGTAAATGACGCACTAGTAGCTCGTGAAGAGCTGCTGCTCGGCGCTTTCAAAAAAGTAAATGACGCACTAGTAGCTCATGAAGAACTGCTGCTCGGCGCTTTCAAAAAAGTAAATGACGCACTAGTAGCTCGTGAAGAACTGCTGCTCGGCGCTTTCAAAAAAGTAAATGACGCACTAGTAGCTCGTGAAGAACTGCTGCTCGGCACTTTCAAGAAGTAACGCACAAGTTGCTCATGAAGAGCTGCTGCTTGTCGTTTTCCAACGGTGTCTATAACGTACAAGTTGCTCATGAAGAGCTGCCGCTTGTCGTTTTCCAAAGAATAACTCAGAAGGAAATTGAGATGATATTGGCAGAGAATAAAATCTTCATCAAAGAGAACTCTGAATCAATCCTTCCCGAGGAGATCATATACTTAAATGTGCAAAATAAATGCACCAACCGCCTAGGTCGCAATTTCACTAGGAAAAATCAATGAGATAGCCTATGCAAGAGGCGACCACTTTCCAATAACCAGAGGGAACAACAGTCAAACGAGACTCTACTCAATGAGATTCGATTGGGGATTCATCCAATGCAGAAATGGACAAGGTAAGCTGAATCAAAAATCAGCCACGAGGATTAGCTCAGTTGGGGAATTTAGAAAAGAAACACATTTTCTGCCTAAGCTAACCTTCTACTTGGAAGGACAAAAATGTACGTTGTTCGAATAAACAAAGTACGACCCAAAATCAACGGCAAACGTGGTATGCATGCTGATATGAGTGTAAATGAGTAAATGAATGTTATGCTGACAAAACAGACAGATGGAATATCTTGAAGATAATATGCTATCACAGCAAAATAGATACTCAGCCAATCTTGAGAAGACAGAATATACCCGGAACTGGAAACACAGAGCAATGTCGGAGCGTAACGCTACAAGGCTCGAGTCTTCTGAGGAGAAAAACATCTAAATCCAGACTTACAACACCAATAAACCACTGGCCTGAGACGAAGTGTACCGCACTTTAGGATCTCCCAAACAAAGGTAGCCAAAACAACGCTTAACTGGAACGCCCGGGGAGTCACCAACTTAGCACCACTATAACCAAGCGTGCACTCAGCCAACACTTCATGACGATTTGAAAGAAAACGGGTTCATCACGCGAGTATAAATTACTGCACTATTTTGCATTTCATGGCTTGACCATCTCCGGAACGACTGTTAATATTCCTTTCGTTGTTCACGACACTTTTTCTAGAAAATAAGAATATTTTAAATACTTTGTTTCAAATATTGCCGTAAAAATTAAAATTTTTCCCACAGAAGGTAAATGCTCAAATTTCATTAATAAGATGGTAGTTCGCTAACAACGCGACTCCAACGATTTACAAAAATGTGGGGAATAGTACATGAAATAAAAGGTTATACAAAAACAATGATCACTATTCTCCCTAACAACTTTGAATTCCAGGATGTGCTCAGATGCCAAGACTGATTTGACCAGAAGTTTGCCTAAGCGAAATACTTCTTGACTACATCGGCGTTCATGGGACGCAGAAGATCTTCACCGTCCATATTGGTGAGAATCAAGGCACCTCCAGAGAAAACTTTCTTAACAACATACGGTCCTTCATAATTCGGAGCCCACTTTCCCCTAGAATCAGGTTGGAAAGATAATATCTTCTTGAGCACAAGGTCACCTTCTCTAAACTCGTGCGGTCGAACCTTCTTATCAAAAGCCTTCTTCATTCTCTGCTGATACAATTGACCGTGACACAACGCTGTCAATCTCTTCTCTTCGATTAAATTCAACTGATCATACCTATTTTGGCACCATTCAGCCTCAGAAAGTTTGGCTTCCATCAACACTCTCAGAGACGGAATCTCAACCTCCACGGGGAGTACAACTTCCATACCATAAACCAGGGAAAATGGGGTCGCGCCTGTTGAGGTTCGAACTGAAGTACGGTACCCGTGCAGGGCAAACGGAAGCATTTCATGCCAATCCTTATAAGTTACCACCATCTTCTGGATAATCTTCTTGATATTCTTGTTAGCAGCTTCAACAACCCCATTCATCTTCGGTCTGTAAGGAGAAGAATTATGATGTTCGATCTTGAACTCTTCACAAAGCTCTCTCATCATCCTATTATTCAAATTCGAACCATTATCAGTGATGATCTTGCTCGGGATACCGTATCGACAAATGATCTGATTCTTGATAAATCTGACTACAACCTGTCTGGTTACATTAGCATAAGATGCTGCTTCCGCCCATTTAGTAAAATAATCGATCGCCACCAAGATGAAACGATGACCATTCGAAGCTTTGGGTTCAATCATTCCAATCATATCAATGCCCCACATAGAGAAAGGCCAAGGTGAAGAGATAACATTGAGGAGGGTCGGCGGCACGTGCATCCTGTCCGCATAAATCTGGCATTTATGACACTTCTTCACATATTTGCAGCAGTCGGATTCCATGGTCATCCAATAGTAACCAGCTCTCAACATCTTTCTAGCCATCGCATGTCCATTGGCATGAGTACCAAAGGATCCTTCATGCACTTCTTGCATCAGCATGTCTGCCTCACGTCTGTCTACACATCTGAGCAAGACCATGTCATAATTCCTCTTATACAAAACTTCTTCATTGAGAAAGAAACTGCTTGCTAATCTTCTCAACATCTTCCTATCTTTATTAGATGCACCAGGCGGGTACTCTTGAGTTTGAAGAACACGTTTAATGTCATAGAACCACAGTTTATCGTTGGTGACCTCTTCTACTGAGAACACATGAGCAGGTCTGTCGAGGCGCATAACTCGGATTGTAGGCACGTCATTCCAATCATTCACTTGAAACATTAAAGACAAAGTAGCTAAAGCATCAGCCATTTGATTCTCATCTCTAGGGATGTGATGTAATTCCACCTTGTTGAAGAAAGTTAACAACCTTCTAGCATAGTCTATGTAAGGGATCAAACCAGGATGACGAGTCTCCCATTCTCCTTTGATTTGATTAATCACCAGTGCCGAATCTCCGTAAATATCAATAATCTTAATCCTTAGGTCCACTGCTTCTTCGAGACCCATAATACATGCATCATATTCCGCCATGTTGTTCGTGCAGTCAAACTTCAATCTTGCTGTGAACGGGATATGAGTACCTCGGGGAGTGACGATGATTGCCCCAATTCCATTTCCATAAGAATTCACAGCTCTGTCAAATATCAAACCCCAACGGGATTCAGGATCAGGTCCTTCTTCAGGTAACGGCTCTTCACAATCTTTAGCTTTCAAGTACATAACATCTTCATCTGGGAAATCAAACTTGATGGATTGATAATCGTCAATTGGTTGGTGAGCCAAATGATCGGATAAAATACTTCCTTTGATCGCTTTCTGAGTGTGGTACTCAATGTCATATTCAGATAACAACATCTGCCAACGGGCTATCCTTCCAGATAAGGCGGGCTTCTCAAAGATATACTTGATCGGGTCCATTTTGGAGATCAACCAAGTGGTGTGGTTAATCATATACTGGCGCAGACGACGAGCAGCCCAAGCCAAAGCACAACAGGTTTTCTCAAGTATTGAGTATCGAGACTCACAGTCTGTGAATTTCTTACTCAGATAATATACGGCATGTTCCTTTCTTCCAGTCTCATCTTGTTGACCAAGCACACATCCCATGGAATCTTCCAATATAGTCAGGTACATAATCAAAGGTCTTCCTTCCACTGGAGGAATTAAAATGGGAGGTTCAAGTAAATATTCTTTGATGCTATCAAAAGCTCTCTGACAATCTTCTGTCCACACACATCCTTGGTTCTTTCTGAGAAGCTTGAAAATCGGCCCACAGGTAGCAGTCATATGAGATATAAATCTAGAAATGTAGTTCAGTCTCCCAAGGAATCCTCTTACTTGTTTTTCCGTCTTGGGTGCGGGCATTTCCCGAATAGCTTTGACTTTATCAGGATCTACTTCAATACCTTTCTGACTGACAATGAAACCCAGAAGTCTTCCAGATCGAACGCCAAAAGTGCACTTGTTGGGATTCAGACGGAGTTTGTACTTCCTCAAACGCTGGAACAACTTCAACAAATGTTCCAAGTGATCTTCCTCAGTTTGTGATTTGGCAATCATGTCATCCACATACACTTCGATCTCCTTATGCATCATGTCATGGAACAAAGCAGTCATGGCCCTTTGGTATGTTGCGCCAGCATTCCTCAAACCAAATGACATAACTCGATAACAGAAAGTTCCCCAAGGCGTAATGAAAGCGGTCTTCTCCATATCTTCCGGTGCCATCTTGATTTGGTTGTAACCAGAGAAACCGTCCATGAAAGAAAAGACTTTGAACTTGGCGGTACTGTCGACCAATACGTCAATATGAGGTAATGGGAAGTCATCCTTCGGACTAGCTCTATTAAGATCTCTGTAGTCTACACACATCCGAACTTTGCCATCTTTCTTAGCAACAGGCACTATGTTGGCTAACCACTGAGGATAGACCGATGTAACAAGGAAACCTGTATTGATCTGTTTCTGAACCTCCTCTTTGATCTTGTCAGCCATGTCGGGACGAGTCCTTCTCAACTTCTGCTTGATCGGCGGACACTCAGGTCTCAACGGTAAACGATGCTCCACAATGTCATTGTCCAAACCTGGCATATCTTGGTAGGACCAAGCAAACACGTCAACATACTCTTTGAGAAGCTCCAACATCTTCTCCTTAACTTCCGGGATAAGCAATGCTCCGACTTTGACTTCCTTTCTAACTTCTTCATCACCCAAGTTGACCAACTCTAAAGGTTCTTCAAATGGTTGAACAATCTTCTCATCATGCTCAAGCAAACGGGAAATCTCAACAGAAATCTCTTCATCATCCTCTTCTTCGGCTCTGAACACAGGGAATTCAAAGTTGGGAGAGGGCATAGGATCATTGTTTTCGATGGTTAAGTCGTGGATTAATCTGCACATATGATTATGCTTTATTTTAGAAATCGATTTGTGCAAATAAAACAAAAGGTTATTAATTAATTTTCATTACTATTTCCCCGAAAAAGTGAAAAATAAAACAGTAATGGACAAAATAACATTTTTATTCATTAAAGGGAAATACTTGAAACAAAGAGCCTAGACATATCTCTTTTGCCTTGGGTAGAGCAAAAGGAATTATTTTTCATAGCCCGACACAAAATACGTTTCGCCTTTGGCAGAGCGAATTTTTCAAAGGAAAATAAACAAAACATTACTCGGAAATGTGCATAACCACAGGAACATCAACAGCTATCCAGTTTTGGCAAGCCAATCCAGGCGTCACAAAAACGGGAAAATCTTCCTCGGAATCATCATCTATGATAGCATCAACCTCAGGATGTACAAACCCTGCACTTCGGAAAACCTCTTGAATCGGATGAACAACCACCTCTTTCTTGACCCTTGCAGATACTGGATGAAAACCCAGACCTTCCCCAGACTTGTTCTCGGGTAACGTCAACACCTGGCCCCATCCTTCGGCCGAACCACTTTCCACCACTCGCCGCGCATCCTCAAAAGAAGAGATGGATGTCCCTTGCTTCTTCACTGTATTCTTAGCAACAGATAGACCCTGGAACTGGGTCCCCACATCCTCGTCAGCATCAATAAAAGAAAATGATGATAAATGGCTCCACTGTATTTGGAGAAAGTGGGGACCTTGAACTTTTGTGGGATGACAACCCTTAAGATGAGTCCTAATTCTTCAAAGTCCAAATCGGGTACCCTCTGAATCTCCAAAACATTCAAACAATTCTCTAGTTGTTTGTATTTATCATCAGCAGGAGGATATTACTCCTCAGAGTAATCAGGCTCTTCCTCTTCCGCAGATGCTGGGTCGTTGTTCACTTCTTGGGTCCCGTCTCCTTGATTATCTCCTTCACCTGATGATGTTGCAAAGTCCAAAGTTCATCTGGCTTGTCCTTTAAACCTTCTTCCCATGATCACATCACCGGTTGATTTCTTCGCTTTCTTCTTCTTCTCTTTGGCCAGCAGAGTCTTCAACTCCTCTTGTCCTTTTGTCAAAGCCAAGAGCATTTGTTGAAACTGGGCGTTCTTCGCCTGAAAGAAACACACGTTATATTAAAAATCCAAGTTTGAATACATCATGCCTCCTTGGGCTTACAATGAAAGAAACAAAATACAACCAAACTCCTAAGACAAAAGGCTGAATGCATCCACTTTGGAGCAATGTAGGCATTCAGGTTTTTCTCTTCATGAAGAAGTTTAGTGAGCTCCAGAACCTTCTTCTCACTGGTGTAATACTGGGCTTCAAAGGTGTCTCTCTCTTTCTTCAACTGAACCCAAGCTTTCTGCAGGTCTTCGAGAGAGGTAGGCATGTCAGGATGAAGAACGGTGTATGAGACGTCTCCTTCAATAACAAGCTCTATGATGACGGGAAGGATGGAAGGGTAAGGCATCAAGAGACTCTGGGCACGATCCCGTACCCACCTAAGGTAAGGCTCGAGAGGGATAGAGTTTTTATGTCCCAAAGTCCTACTGTCCACCTTGTTCACCATTCCCGAAGCACGTGTAAACCTCTGGCGGTAACCTTGGTCTTCTTTGTCGTAGTCGAACACCAGACCTTGGATGAGCATCTCGTGAGGGTCGTCTCTCCGGGCATACCCAAAGTGTCGAAGAGCTAAGTAGAGGTTGTAGGTGATACCTCCCCTAATACCAAGAAGAGGTATGTTAGGGAACTCCCCACAACAGTCAATGATAGAAACATCTTCCAAGGATCTCGAACACTAACGGATATCAGAGTGGGTGAGAGACATCATCCTTTGGGACCATGTCAGTCTTTGCTCGTTCTTCAATGTTGATTGAGGTAGGTGTGAAGTGAACCACTTAGCGAGTAGGGGGATACAACACAAAAGAGTACCTCTTTTCTTCATGGTGTGGGTATGAAGGCAATGCAAGATGTCTCCTAGTAAGGTAGGTATAGGATTGTGAGAGAGAAAGACTTTGATGGCATTAATGTCTATGAATTGGTACGAATTGGGAAACAGAACCAAACCATAAAAGAGAAGAGCTAGGACGTCTTTGAAAGCTTGGAAATCCATGTCATCCTAGAATGAACGAGCTTTTTCCAATAGAAACTTAGCTAGAAAGCCTTTAACCCCGCTTCTTATCTCCCAATTGGCTATGATGTTGGCCCTCTTCATATGCAAAGCTTCGGCGATGACTTCAGGTTTTGGAATCCCTTCTAGACCGGTGAACGGTATCTGATCAAGCACGGGCACCCCTAAGAGTAGGGAGAACTCTTCCAATGTAGGTACCAACTGATAGTCCGGGAAAGTGAAACAATGATGTACGGGATCAAAGAATTAGAATAGTACACACATCATTTCTTCTTGGAAGTTGAATGTATCCAAACTGAGGAGTCGACCATACTTCTTGGTAAAAGGAGAATCCCTGGGCACTCTTGAAGCTAGCTCTTGAAGTTGAGGGTGTGCTTTTACAAAGCTGATTCGAATGGTGTTTCTTCAGAGGGAACTCATGATCTACAAAACAAAAACAAAGATAAATTTCTAAATCCTTGAAATGGTTAGTGAACATGCGTATGATGTTCATGATGTTTATGATGTTTATGTACAAGTAAGTATATACACACAACAAACAGGTCCCTATGTTTTAGGCTTGCATGAGTTTTGTAGGTAAGTACCCTCTTGAAGTGTAGTTGGCTCAACCTGTCCTAGTAATAGCGATCGGGTTCTAAAGGATCTCAATATCACCGACCTTTCTCTTAAGAATTGTCTCAGCACAACAATCTTTTCTTGTGGCTGAGATATCCCAAAAGTCTAGCCTCAATGAGTGTAGTATCGAGTATCAACCAATTTTCAGCTCTACACCAAAATCGGCTATCTCACTACGTCCTAATGGCCAAGTTTGTTCAATTAGGATTCTAAAGTCAATTAGTGCTTCATGACGCCACTCAGTGGCCCTGTATTCTCCTCGATTCACCATGAGGGATACCGGTACCCACAAATGCGTCACACTAACATAGCCATTGTTTCAACCATATCGGTCTATGTTGTACAGTTTCCACAATCTATTGCTATTTACCTAAAAAGGTGTCCCAGATTCGGGTGGAGGATCAAAGCAAGATCAATGCAAAGAACTAAATATAAAGCACACAAATCAAATAAAGAAAGCAAGTAAATATGATCTAACCCTAAGGTAACCCCACTTTTAGAATGATTTCCCTAGCAGAGTCGCCAGTTCTGTGATATGGTAGGAGAACTGACTTGGTGTTTTGCGTTTTGATCGCATTTATGCGGATAGCAAGAGTCGCCACTGACTTTTCTTTTATCCAAAAGGAAAGGTAAAAAAAGCACATGAAAGACCTTTCGAGATTATTTCTCGGGTTCGGAGGGTAGATTATGAAAAGGGAAGGTATTAGCACCCTTTTCATCCATGGTTTTCCATGGGCTCTTAGTTACTTGTTTAAATCACTTACTTTTGTTTTGACAGTGTGCTTGTGGTGTGGGCTTTGAACGTGTTTTGAAAAAATCTCTTTGTAATGGTTCTCGTTTCTATAAGAACGCGTACAAAGTTTTGTTTGGAAAGATGGTTCAAAGATATGTTTGTGGATGTGTTTTGGAAAGTGGTTTTTGAAAATACATTTTGCAATGGTTCTCGTCTCTATAAGAACGTATACAAAAGGTTTTGTCTTTTGAAAATATTTTGATATGAAAGTATTGGTGTAAAATGTTTTTATCGTGAGCAAGCGAGTAACCGGGAGCGAATTTACCTATTTGAAAGGTCTCAAATGTTATTTTATTCCTCCTTTAGATGTTGATATCTTACCATTGATTTGGTAAGAAGCCCCATCGTTGGATGTAAAGGGACAGACGCGGGTTAATTTTACAGTCATCGAAAGCAACTTATGTGACGCTTTAGCAATTTTTGTAAGGGACGATATCGTTTTATCGAAGGCAACGTCGAGGGTCATCGAGGGACTACGATCTTTTTTATCGAAGGGTCATTGCTAAAACATCCCATACTCGAGGGACATGATTGTATTTCCGAGGCAACGAGCGAGGTTACCCTAGAGGTGCGTGTGTGAAAAAGTTTGTTTGTTTTAAGTTAATTTTATCTTTGAAATTAGGTTATCTAGCTATTGATTTTTCAATCTTGCCATACACGCCTAATTACTATACAGTAATGAATAAAACAATAAAATGCGAAAATTGAAATTCTACGCTATTACAGAGCTTCGGGAATGGGGGTACAAATTAATGAATGGGGGTGACAGTAAAAGTCTAGTTAAACTATTACAAACCATAAGTCAATACAATAACCGAAAGAATGCGAAAAATAGTAAACTACGAGCAAATAAAAAAAAATTATTTTTTTAGTGTGTTTTGATTAGAAAAAGGTATATATATATATATATATATATATATATATATATATATATATAATGGTAACATAACTAAAACAAAAGTTAATCTTAATTAAGTTAAAAATTTAAGATTATCCAAAAAAAATTAATATTCTAAAATTTATTAAGACAAAACGAAAACTAGTCAACTTTAACTAAAGAGAAATTTTCTTTTTTTTTTGTATTATTTCTTTTTAATTGCACTAATCAGCCTAAGTTAATTACTAACATTAAAACTAATTAACAATTTTTTTAGATTTTTATGAAATGTCCTTTTTTTAAAACAAAGGACTTAATCTAAAGACAAATTAATTCAAAAAAATTAAAAAAATAAAAATGCTGTTGGGCCGGTCCACGTTGACCTGGTCCCGAGCCCAGCTCTTATCCAAATGAAATCATGGGTCTTCAAAAAACCTAAAGTGATGAGGCTAATTCCTCTTACCGATTGAACCTCACTCTGTTCAACAACAAACTCTAGGTTTAACTTATTATCTCTTTGTTCTAAGTTCGTCTCCCTCAAACCAAACGAAAATGACAACAATCTTCTGGTTCTCCTAGTTCTAATAACGAAACAAAAACCCTGCTTATCTCTGTATCTCTCGCGACTATGTTTTCCCAACTGCATTTCATCCTCTTTGCCTCTTCATTCACGATTTCAGAACAAACAAGACACTACAAATTACAAGAATAATGGATAAATGCAGAGAAACTGAAAAATACCTGCTTTGAATATTCTCAGAGGTGACGAACCCAAGGTAAGATCGATCCTTTTTCTTTGCTTCGTAAGAAAAACCTTGTCTTTTGGATTCAGATGTTGCAACATGTTGAGTTGTTGTCAATGTTTGCAGATTGGTTGATGTACGGTTGCATTTTAGTGGAGGTTTAATCGATGATGTTGCATGTGGTGGCCGACCAATCTTTTCTTGTTAACAAACTTTGTCTGTTGGAAATTTGTTGATGCACGGTTGCGTTTTAGTGGAGGTTTAATCGATGATGTTGCATGTGGTGGCCAGCCAAATAGAATCAGGGGAGTTTTTGCTTTATATTTTCTCTTCTGGGTTTGAGATGATTTATATTTGTTGAATTTTTTGCTTTGAGTTTTTGTAATTTGCTGGTTCTGTGATGTTTGAGTTGGTTTGAGACAAAGGGTTTTGTTGAACTTTTGGTTCTGAGTTTTTATGATTTGTTGATTTTGTGATGTTTGAGTTGGTTTGAGACAAAGGGTTTTGTTGAACTTTTGGTTCTGAGTTTTTGTGATTTGTTGATTCTGTGATGTTTGTGTTTTTTGCTGGTATTTTTTTTGTGTATCAACCTCTCTCTGATATTAATGCATAGCCTTTCTTTTATATTCAATGAGAGTGTATTTTGGGGGGAAGTATTGGCGAGTTTGAATGGATTTGATATGCTGATTTATGGCTTTTGAGTGCAAGTTGATATTTTTTCCATTTTAGTGCAAGTTTGGCAGGTCTTGGACTGTAATATAGGCTGGTTTGCTGGTTGTTTTGGGTTGCTTTGCAAGGCTACCAGATTGTTTGTATGTGCGCAGCAACTTTGCACAATTTTGGGATTGGTTCTATGGCTTAGGTGATATCCTCCCAACTCTATTTTTCCTCTTTCATTTTTCTGTGAAATAAAGAACTTTTGCTTTTGATACATTTGCTGAAGGGTTTGCTTGACTTTAGGAAAGTGATGACATGACATGTGAACAAGCTGAGCAAGTTGACTTGTATTGCAATATTTGATATCTTTGGCTTGTAGCTTGCATTTTGTTTGTTTTGTTCTGTTGTATACATGTGTTGCTGCCTTTGTTTATTATATGTTGGTCTGCAGCACTTGTTGTGGGTTTGTTGTAGGTTTGGTTCTGCCTTGGACAGCTTGCTTGTTGTCTGCTATTTTGCTTGTTGTTACTTGCTGCCTTGTTGTTACTTGTTGCCTTGTTGTTTACACTTGCTGCCTTGCCCGTCCAATTTATATATTTATTTATTTTTTTCCCTTTTTTGTGAACCAAAACCTAGGTTTTTTTAGATTTGCAGAAATGGGGAGAAATGGACAAACAAAATTTTGATTCCTAAAAGCAAACCCTAGTGATGAGAAGAAATTCATTCTAAACAAATAGTTCCTGAATTTTTCACATACTTGCTAATTTTTCTTTTCCTTGTTTCATGTGCAACTGAGAATTGGGTGATCGAGGTTGAAAGATAAAGAGGCTATAAAGAGGAGTGAATGAGTTTCTTGAAGATGAAGTGAACGAAGAAGCATTATTTCTTTCCTTTTCCTTTTGTAAACAAGACAAAATGTGATTTGTATCTTAAATTGTAATCCTCTTTGAAGTATATTCTGAAATTGTTCTTTTGTAACATAAATCAATGGAACCTAGAAGTTTATTTGAAAACTTGGATGATGACCGTTGAATTGGAATTGAATTTTTTGAGTTTCGGGTAAATTCTTCCGGATTATGGAATACTTGATACAAATTATTTATTGAAAATAAATTTGAGCTTGAAATGATGCTGATTTGTATGGTTCAAAATTGTCCACTTGAATGAAATTTAATTTTGAAAGCGGATATTTCAAACGTGATTAGCCCGAATATCTCAAAATGATGGATGCAACTGAATCCTTGAACCATTCTTGAAAGATCCAACAATTCTTCGAGAACATTAGTCAAAAATCAACTTTAATTCAAATAATCACCAATGCTTCAAACACCCATGACTTGAACTAATCAACAAAACATCCAATAAATCCAGCACCTAACATTCTATACCATGAACGATCTCATCATAAAAGCAAAAGTCTTGAGGAAACGATTAGGACAAGAACTAAACTTAGGAGTTATGAACATTCTAAATCACAAAATGACCCGTAGCATTTTCACCAACTTTCCCTAGCCTTTTAAGCATAATTCGACCTAGATCCTTGAAGAGAAATTGTTGATGACATCACTTAGGACAATATGCAAAAATAATCATCTCAAGGTCTTGTAATTTGAAGAAATAATGATCAGAAGGCCGTTACTTGAAATTAGGTCAAAATTCAAGATGTGACTTCTAACACATTCGAATTTTGGTGATCTTCTACACGTAATCAGCTCTTGACCTTTGAAGAGAAATTTGAGTTGGCATCAGGGAGAATCATACGCAAGGAAAACCACTCAAAAACAATGAATAATGAAGAAGTTACAATCGTTTGAATTTGTTCTCGCCAAAAGGGTTGATTTTGGTGTTGTTGTAGTCATTTTCAGTCATCTGAACCATTGATTGAGAAAACTTGTATTGCGAGGTTTAAAAACTGGTTTAAAATAACTCCGAGGAGATATGAAGACCTATGAAAATCATTTGAAACCTTGAAGGCTCAATTTTCTTTGAGAAGCGCAAAACCCTAATTGTTGACTGGTTGCCTAGGAAGAGAATCTGCTTGATCAAATTTTGAGCCAAATTGAGTGTTTGAGAAACCCTGGGAAAGCATCTTGAGTGGAAAATGGGAGAGAAAATTTTGGGGTACAACAGCTGCCCCTGTTCAATCTTCTTAAACTTGAAAAGTGAGATCGACGTGTTTGTTGTTCGTGGCTTGAAAGTAGAAGATGATTGAACACTAGAGTGCCCATAAATTTGCACTTGATGATGCGCTGGTCGATTGCGTAAGGAAATGGGCTTAAAGATTCCTTTTGGAGAATCGTCAGATATGGGCTTATAGATACCATCCAAAGATGATTGTTGACAGAAAGTCTGAACTCGATTTTAACAGAAAACGAATTAGAATAAACTGTTTGAGAGATTTATCTAAACCAGTAAGAATGTGGAAACAAATCAGAATAAACCGTTGAGAGATTTAACTGAACTAGTGAATCTGGAAACGAATCAGAATAAACCGTTGAGAGATTTATCTGAACCGGTAAGAATCTGGAAACAAATCAGAATAAACCGTTGAGAGATTTATCTAAACCAGTAAGAATTTGGAAACGAATCAGAATAAACCGTTGAGAGATTTAATTGAACGAGTGAATCTGGAAATGAATCAGAATAAACCGTTGAGAGATTTATCTGAACTAGTAAGAATCTGGAAACGAATCAGAATAAACCATTAAGAGATTTATCTGAACCAGTAAGAATTTAGAAACGAATTAAAATAAACCGTTGAGAGATTTAACTGAACCAGTGAAAATCTAGAAACGAATCAGAATAAACCATTGAGAGATTTATCTGAACCAGTGAAAATATGGAAACGAATCAAAATAAATCATTGAGAGATTTAACTGAACCAGTGAATCTGGAAACGAATCAGAATAAACCATTGAGAGACTTATCTGAACAAGTAAGAATCTGGAAACGAATCAGAATAAACCATTGAGAGATTTATCTGAACTAGTAAGAATCTGGAAATGAATCAGAATAAATCGTTGAGAGATTTAACTGAACCAATGAAAATCTAGAATTGAATTAGAATAAATCGTTGAGAGATTTATTTGAACCAATGAAAATCTAAAAATGAATCAGAATAAACCGTTGAAAGGTTTATATGAACCAGTGAATCTGAAAGAAATATTTTGCTATGTAGATGGTTGACCAGTCTTTTCTTGTTGAAAAACTTTGTCTGTTGGAAATTTGTTGATGATAATTTCCTGTCGAATGACTCTTTCCTGCAAAAGGTGAAGAGTTAATTGTATGCAATGCTATGATGTATGCAATGCATGGTGTGATGTTGTTTCTCAAAATGAATGAGATTGCATTGTATGTACTTGTGTTGTCAATGCTATGACGTATAGATGCAAATGTATGGAATTAAAGATTGTTTGTGTCGTAGTGTTGTTGGAAGCGGGGAAAATAAATCCCTTATGAAGCACTGATGGGTGAATTTCAAAATATAAAGTCTATTGTAGAAGGGAAACGCCAGACATTGCTTGTAGACTTCATGAAATCCTGCTGGGGAAATCTGAGAAGTTGGGCAACTTACTGGGGAAACTCTGGAGCGGTAGTTGCAAGTTTTACTCTGTCAGGGATATGAGAACGCTTGATACCAATAGGCTGCATATTGGGGATATGTCAGCGATTTTGTAGTAGGATGTATTCGCTTCCGCTCCTACTGGAGAAGGTTCCTGCGGGGATCTTGTGGAATGGCTTATAGATATTATCCTATTTTTTAAAGTCATTACTAATTGTTTTTCCATTTTCTGTTTATTTGTAAAAGTAATCACGTTCAAATGCATATGTTCAAAAATAAATCATTGGACGTTTTTGTAAACAAAACACAGAAACAAAGAAAAACATATAGTTTTGCACTTCTAAAGGGGATATCTTTGTATTAACTTGAATAAGTATTCTTTTTGTACAATGAGACAGACATTCTAGTAAGAGAATGTCGTCGTAAAAAAATAGGAAAATTGATACAAAGAAAGGATAGCTATATGCAATAATCCCATGGGATTCCCATTCTGCTATAGTCTTCATGCCTCTGAGTGTCTTGTCCACTTGTCGCCTCAGCGAAGTTGATTGGATTGATTAGAACCATTTGAGTTGATTAGTCAAGGCTGAAAATTGTCTACAAGATGATCCAACGGGACATAGTCATACGCTTTAACTCCCTAACTTTTTTCTAGACAGCCCTTTCGGGTTTTTGATACACTGTGATATCCTTTGTTGCCCAAGCCGCCCTTTCGGGTTTTCAGCTTGCCAGGTGTATATATTTTTTTTGTATTTTATCCCTAATTTTTTCCCGAACCTTTTGGTTCGCCGGGATGCCCTAATTTTTTCCTAGGTCAGTCGACCTAGCGGGTTCCTTTTCATGCGTAGTATCTTTTAACTATGTTCATATTTATAGGGTGCGGGAGGTCGTCGCCATCCATATTGGTCAAGATCATTGCTCCACTAGAGAATATGCTTTTGATTACAAACGATCCTTCATATGTAGGAGTCCATTTGCCCCTGGGATCACCTTGTGGCAAAATGATATGCTTGATTACCAAGTCACCGACTCGATATACCTGACGTTTGACCTTTTTGTTAAAAGCTTTGATCATGCGTTTTGGTACATCTGACCATGACAGATAGCTGCAAGCCTCTTCTCATCAATAAAGTTCAACTGGTCTAGTCGAGTCTGGATCCAATCTTCTTCGTTTAAACCAGCATCCTTCATGATCCTCAGAGAGGGGATCTGGACCTCAATAGGTAAGACAGCCTCCATGACGTATACCAAAGAATAGGGTGTTGCCCCAGTTGATATGTGAGCTGTGGTACGATACCCATGGAGAGCGAATGGTAACATCTCATGCCAGTCTTTGTATGTAACTGTCATTTTCTGTATGATCTTTTTAATGTTTTTATTTGCAGCTTCGACATCACCATTCATCTTTGGCCGGTAAGGGGAAGAATTATGATGCTGGATCTTGAATTGCTCGCACAAGGCGGTGATCATAGTGTTATTTAGATTTGTACCATTATCAGTGAGGATTCTCTCTGGGATACCGTACCGACAGATGTGGTTCTGTTTGATGAACCGGGTGACCACATTCTTAGTAACGGAAGTAAAGGAAGTTGCCTCAACCCACTTTGTAAAATAGTTGATGGCCACTAAGATGAAGCGGTGTCCATTGGAGGCCGTTGGCTTGATTTCCCAAATCATATCGATTCCCCACATGGCAAAGGGCCAAGGAGCCATCAAGATGTTCAGAGGAACCGGAGGTACGTGCACTTTATCCGCATAAATCTAACACTTTTGGCAAGTCTGAGAGTGTTGATAGCAATCTGCCTCCATGGTAGGCCAATAATAGCCTGCCCGTAGGATTTTCTTTGCCATCGTATGCCCGCTGGAATGGGTACCAAAAGTGCCTTCGTGCAGTTCAACCATGATCCTTTCAGCTTCAACCTTGTCTAAGCACCAAAGTAATACAGAGTCATGACTGTGTTTGTACAAAATGTCGTTACTAAGGAAGAATTTAGCCGAGAATCTTCTTAGGAACTTCTTTTCATTCACTGAAGCTCCTTCTGGGTATTCCTGAGACTCGAGATACCTTTTAACTTCATGGAACCAAGGTCGATCCACTACTTCTTCAGTACCGATCTCATGACAGTAGGCTGGTTCATTCATCCGCTCAATGGTGATTTGAGGAGCCTCGTTATCCCAATTAAATTTAAACATAGATGACATCGTGGCTAGTGCGTCTGCTAGCTGATTTTCTTCTCGCGGGAAATGCTTGAAGGTGATATTCTTAAAATGCGGTAGCAACGTCAAGACATGTTCTTTGTAAGGGATAAGGTTGGGGTGTTTGGTGTCCCATTCCCCTTTGATCTAACTAATTACCAAAGTTGAATCTCTAAATACATCCAAGGATTTGATCCCCAAGTCTATAGCAGCTTTGAGACCGAAGATGCATGCTTCGTATTCTGCCATGTTGTTTGTACAGCTGAAGCAAAGTCTGGCAGTAAAGGGAGTATGACATCCTTCTGGAGATATGAGTACAACACTGATATCGTTGCCAAGTGCATTGGATGCTCCATCAAAGAACAGGGTTCATCAAGATCCTTGTTCAGGTCCGTCATATGGTATGACTTCTTCACAGTTGTCTAATGTCATGATGTCTTCATCCTGGAATTCAAACTTCATGGACGGATAGTCTTCCACAGCTTGGTGAGCAAGGTGATCAGCTAATACACTACCCTTTATAGCTTTTTGGGTAGTATATTGTATGTCATATTTTGTCAGGATCATCTGCCATCTTGCTACTCTCCCAGAAAGAGCGGGCTTCTCAAAGATTTATTTATCGGATCCAATTTAGATATCAACAAAGTAGTATGGGTCAGCATATACTGTCTCAGCCGGCGAGCAGCCCATGCCAGAGTGCAGCAAGTTTTCTCGAGCAATGAATATCTTATTTCACAGTCGGTAAACTTTTTGCTCAGGTAATAAATAGCCTGCTCTTTTCGGCCAGACTCATCATGCTGCCCCAACACACACCATATTGAGTTTTCTAAAACAGTCAAATACAGTATTAACGGCCTTCCCTTGGTAGGTGGCAACAACACAGGAGGATCTTGTAGGTATTCTTTGATTCTGTGAAAAGCAACTTGGCATTCGTCATTCCATTTGACTACTTGATCTTTCTTCAAGAGCTTAAAGATTGGCTCATAACTAGGTGTCAGGTGAGAAATGAACCTAGCGATGTAATTCAAACGTCCCAAGAATCCTATGACTTCCTTCTCAGTACGAGGAGAAGGCATCTCTTGTATTGCTTTAACCTTGGCAGGATCAACCTCGATACCTTTGTTGCTGACGATAAAACCTAGGAGTTTACCAGACCATACACCGAACGTGCATTTGTTTGGATTCAGCCTCAACTTATATTTCTTCAGCCTCTCAAACAGCTTCTGTAAGTGGTCAAGATGCTCTTCTTCCGTTTTTGACCTGGCTATCATATCGTCTATGTAGACCTCTATCTCATGATGTATCATGTTATGAAATAAAGCTACCATGGCGCATTGATAAGTTGCCCCTACATTCTTCAGTCCGAATGGCATAACCTTATAAAAGAATGTGCCCCACTGTGTGACAAAGGTTATTTTCTCCATATCCTTAGGCGCCATTTTGATTTGGTTGTAGCCTGAGAAACCGTCCATGAAGGAAAACACTTTGTGTTATGCCGTATTTTCAACTAGAATGTCGATGTGGGGAAGTGAGAAATCATCTTTGGGGCTTGCCCTATTCAAATCTCTGTAGTCCACACACATTCGCACTTTACCATCTTTCTTGGGCACAAGAACAACATTGGCCACCCATTGGGGATAAGAGGTGACAGTCAAAAATCCAGCATTGAATTGCTTCATGACTTCTGCTTTAATCTTTTCTGACATTTCAGGCCTCATGCAGCGAACCTTTTGCTTTACTGGAGGAAAATCTTCTCTTGTAGGCAGACGATGTACCACAATGTCTGTATCAAGTCCCGGCATGTCTTTGTACGACCAGGCAAATACTTCAACATAATCGTGTAATAACTGAATCAGGCGCTCCTTGACACTGGGTTCCAAATTGGCACCCACCTTGACCTCCTTTTTATCCTCCTCGGTACCTAAGTTAATTGTTTCAACCGGATCTTCGTACGGCTGAATGGTCCTTTCTTCCTGTTGCAACAACCTGTCCAACTCCCCTGGCACCTCACAATCTTCCTCACTTTCGTCGTCGGCTTGGTAGATCGGATTTTCAAAGTCACAATTGGTCATAGTAGAACCGTTACCCATGGGATCCTGAGTGGGTGTAGATTTGTATTTTAATATGTGAGTATGTGTAAGAGCATAGATATCTTTGAAAGAAATAAAATGTAAGAAAGAAAGACAAAGAACACAAAATTTGATACAAAAACATCTATGATTCATTAATGACATATGAGAATGAAGTGACAACCCTCACAAATGGACCCTTGTGCCTCGGGTAAGACACAAGGTTTTAAAAGTTTGAATTGTTTAAATATTACACGCCTGAGAACATTAAAAGACAATTACTCTTGAATAAAAGTAATATGAATGAAATCTTTGGCCTCCCAATTGTTGAGCCCTCCGCCGATGGTTGGGAAAATCCATTCGTCCATATCACAGTTGTCATCATTGTCTTCCACTGCATTAACTCCTTGATTGCTGATACGCAGAGCTGGTCCCCCAGTGCAAGAATGTCGAACAACTCTTTGGGCCTCTGAAGTGAACCCCAACCCAAATTTGTCGGACTTGTAGGGAATATCCGGAAGCTGACCCCAGATGGTACACCCGCCTCCTTCAACTACTACTCGAGCATCTTTCAAAGAGGCCATCTTCAGTGGAGGTCTGGTAATCTTCGGGACCTTTGGAGTAGACATGGTTGTCACGACCGTTGCTAGAACCTCCTCAAAGTTCTGACAGGGAGTCTCGATGAATTCACCATCCATTTCAACATACCTGAAAGAGTTCAAATGACTAACCATGTACTCTTCCTCTCCGTGAACTGTGACAATCTTTCCTTTGATCGGGTATTTTAGCATTTAGTGCAAGGTTGAAGTGACGGCACCAGAACCATGGATCCAGGGTCGACCCAATAGACAAGAGTATGAAGGGCGGATATCCATCACATAGAAGGTTGAGTTAAAAGTTTGTGTTCCAATTTTTATGGGGATACTAACTTTTCCGTGCATTGTCCTCTTGGAACCATCAAAGGCCCTTACTATGATGTTGCTAGGTTTCAAGATGAGCCCCTCGCAATCCAGTCGGTCGAGAGCATTTTTGGGCAAGACATTCAATGATGAGCCGGTATCCACCAGAACATGGGCAAGTATGGTGCCCCTGTATTTAATGGAAATATGCAAGGCATCGTTGTGCTTCCTTCCCTTACAGGTTAAATCAGTTTCAGAAAAGCCCAATCTGTTATCAGCAGTTAGACTGGCCACATACTTTTCAAATTGGTCGATGGAGGTCTCTTGGGGCATGTAGGCGGTCTTAAGAAACTTTACCAAGGCTTTGGCGTGGTCCTCGGAACACAAAAGTAAGGACAACAATGATATATTAGAGGGGGTTTGCCCCAACTATTCTACAATGTTGTAGTCACTTTTCTTGATTACCTTCAGTATTTCTTCTATCTCCTCTCTAGAAGCTTCAAGGATGATCTCAGGATGCTCTCTTGCTTGGACAGGCTCATTCAAAGCCTCTTCGCCCCTTGTATCGGTAGCAGGGATAACAATAGGAGTATCATTGGGAGTGTCGGTAGGAGTGGCAGTAGGAATGATCACAGGAGTAGCAACGGTCTTTGGAGAAATATCAGGTGAGAAGACTCTTCCACTTCTTGTTATTTTGTTGGTCCGAGTGATATTATTGATATCAGGATCAATATCTCTCGCAACTTCTTCTTTGACAGCCAACTGATCTTGCTTGACGCCATAGTAATAAACGTCAGCCCCATAATTCCAGGGAACAGCTTTATCCGAAGAGTAAGACATTGGTCTTGGCATAGTGATGATTAAAGGCGCAGACCTTGGAACAGATGTAATCCTGACAGTTCTTTTGGTGGAGACCCTGGGAGGATTGTCGGAAATGGTGATTATCGAAACATCTTGATAAGAAATTCTGGTAGGAGGAAGCTTTTCAAATATGATTTCTTTACTACTCATCAGGCGCTGGACACCTATCTTTAGTAACAAACAGTTGTTCGGTAGAGACTTCTATAAGTGACAATCTTCATCGCAGCCTAGTGTTGTACCCTAAAATTTTCCCTCTCATTCTTCAAGGCTTTTCTCATAAGGATTCTCAAGGTTCAAGCTTGCACAAGTACTTTGGAATTTTCTAGTACCAAAATTAAAAGGAAACTGTCAAAAAGGGAGAAAACAGATAAAAATATGATTTTGACAAAATTTGGAGAAATACAAGTGTTCTTCATTTCAGCTCCTTCGATTGGCCTTTTGGCCTCTTTTGATTCAAGCTTGGCTTGCATCCTTCGACTGGGCATGGGCCTCTGGCACATTTTGGTTTGGATTCACAAGGAAAAAGCCTCTTGTAATCTATTTCATTTCCAAGGCAAAAGGCTCTCTTTTAGTATCCTTCGAGTTGCACTTTTTGTTCCCTATATGCCTCTTTCGAATCTGAACATTTTGTCCTCCTACATGCACCTTTCATTTGGACATGTTGGTTCCCTTTATACAAGCTTCGTTCGAACATAGATCTTTTACGTGTTGGCATGAAGTCACAAGACAGGGTCCCTCTATGTAGACTCTTTCGTTTGACCACATGTAACCCCTGGCATGCAAGCCTTCGATTGGATATGAGCCACCTTCACACAAAAGCTTCGATTGGAGTTTTGGTTCCCTTCGAATCAGCATCTTTCAAACCCAACTCTGAATCCTTTGATGCAGTCTTCTTTAGCACATTTCTAGAAATCTTCGAAACAAGTGGAAAATAGGATTTTGAAAGGACACTGATCAAATATTTGGACCATGCTACATGATATTATTTTACAAGCCTTAATGCTTGTATTTCACTCCATAATTAATTGCTTACACTTTGGATTAAGTTATTGTCCATGTGATTAAACCTTTGTCCAGAAGATTATTTTCTTGAAAGTGAATTTCTTAGTACAAATCCTGTCCTAAGCCCATGCTTTGCTTAAATCCTATTTGTACTTCACCATAAGTCAGGGGAGTCAGCCCCTTTTAACCAACAACTCCAGTACTTCACCTTGGGATCTTGGAAAATCTAACTTAGCTTAATATTCACGTTTCTTCCAAGCCACCTTTTTGTTTAAACTTCCAAACCTTTTCTCTATAAATAGAGAAACCATTGACAAAGAAAGGAGCCAGATTTTTGCTAGAGAAAAAATCATAAAAAACACTCAAACTCTCCCATATTCTCAAACTCTCCAACATTCTCAAACCTTCAAAACTCTAAGATTTTTTTGTAAAAAGGCCTCACTAGTGTACCTTTCGATTTACTTCCCCTAAACTGTAGTAACCTTAGATTCACGCATCACCATCATATACTCTCTTTCGATTCAGTGACTGCCCAAACCAAGCAGTAACAAAACTAGCTTCAGGAAGATCCCAACGAAGCTCCCTCCACCATCAAAGAAGTCACCTACAGCTCTTTCGATTAAACACTTCAAGAGGTAAGTTCTCTCTAAACTTGGAACTCTTTCATTTAAACATCATATGCACATGTCAACAAATAAAAATGTAGATATTTCTAGACCATGATTTAGCATTAGATTCGGACTGCTCTTATGCTGAAAACTCAACCTTAATTAATTATAATTTGGACTTTGAGACCCATTGGTTTTTGTGCTAACCCCTGGACTGTAGTTATGTTTGGATGTTGCATTTTAAGAACTTGAGACAGGTTTGTTATACCCTTCGATTGGCTAGTTGCACAAGCCTTTCGAATCACAATTTGAGGGCCTAATATGCTTACAAGGAGTCAGCAAGGAGCCTGTGGAAAAGCCAGAACCTTGTTGTTTCCAGACCTCAGACGAAATCCATAACCTTTTCGTTTCCATGCCTCAAACAAAAGATAGAACCACTGACTCCAACCCCCAGTCGAAGGAGACAAAGGAAAATCGAAGGGCATGACTCCACTGACTCCAACCCCCAGTCGAAGGAGACAAAGGAAAATCGAAAGCCACTCCCTCACTGCTTTCAACCCCCAGTCAAAAGGCACAACATGTTGTCCCACTGGTCCCAATCGAAAGGCACATCATGTTGACCATGAGGCCTCAGTCGAAAGTCATGCCTTCATCCTTTTCAGGCCAAATTGAAGAGAGCCAGAAAGTGCAGAATCGAAGGGTTTTCTGCCTCAATCAAAAGACCCTCATTTTTCTTGCTTTTATTTTATTTTTGCCTTTATATTTTCATGCAATTCAATATGGTTGTAATAGTGTAGGATTTTATCTTTCTACGCTTTATTACTTTTATATGCTTGCTAGTAAATAGGATATGTATGGCAAGATAAAATCAACAAGTAGACAATCACTAATAAAAAACAAAGCATGAAAATAACACACACGCACACTTGCACCCCTAGGGTTTCAATCCACTTGTTGCCTTCAAAAATGGGCCATGATATGCATGTCAAGTACTTTGGCAAAACAAAAACAAAACAAAAGATCATAGTCCCTCAATGACGCTACCTGAGTTGCCTAAACAAAATGATCAAGTCCATCAAGAAAATTGTCAAAAATACTTGACACCATTGCTATCATGGTCTATACGATGACCCGCGCCTGTCCCGTTTAACATCCTAACACAAGGTTGTTCACCAAATACAATGGTGAAGCAACACTGTTAAAAGGGTTAAAAACATAAGAAGGATCTTTGAGTAAAATAGGGTAGACAACTCTTAGTTACTTGATCAAAAATCTTGCAAAACATCCTTGCCATTTTCAAACACACTTCACAACACAAATTCAAAACAATTTCAAAACAACTTTCAAAACATTGAAATATCTTTTCAAAATGACACACACCTTTGTATATATTCAAACAAGAATTATTACAAAGGTTGCCTAGACAAGGCTTCTTTTTCAAAGCATTTTCAAAAACCACACACAAAGCACCATTTCAAACAATTGAAAAGCAAAGGCAAGTGATCTAAAACAAGTAACTAAGAGTCCATGGAAAACCATGGATGAAAAGGGTGCTAGCACCTTCCCTTTTCATAATCTACCCCCCGAACCCAAGAAAACATCTCAATGGTCTTTCCTGTTCTTTTTGACCTTTCCATTGGATAAAATAAAAAGTTGGTGGCGACTCTTGCTAAACCGAACATTTGCAAACACAAACGCAAAATCTCAAGTCAGTTCTCCCACCGTATCACAGAACTGGCGACTCTGCTGGGGACATTTCTAAAAGTGGGGTTACCTTAGGGTTTTAGATCACCTTTACATGCTTACCTTGATTGCTTTGATTGCTTTACTTTTTGGGTTCCTTGTTTGGGTTTGTTTTAAATCCTACACCCGGATTTGGGGGCACCTTTTAGGTAAGTAGCAATAAACTATGAGGGAACTGTGCGGGGTATACAGACATGGTTGAAATAGTAGCTACGTTAGTGTGACATATTTGTGGGTACCGGTAGCCTTTGAGTCAATCAAAGAGAATACGGGGCCGCTGAGTGATGTCATGAAGCACTAACGAACTCTTAGAGCCTTACTTGACTATCTTGGCCTTATTAGGGGTAGTGAGATGACCGGCTTTGGTGTAGTCCGAAGTTGGTAGATACTCGATACTACACTCATTGAGGGTTGTTTTCTTGGAATATTTTGGTCGCCAGTTAAGTGGCTAAACCAAAAAAATGAACACAAAATAATTCAGTGATATTGAGCTCCTTAGAACCTGGTTTCTATTTGTAGGACAGGTTGAGCCAATTAACTTCAAAGAGGGTACTTACCTACAAACCCCATGCAAGCCTAAACCTAGGGATTTGTCTGCTTTGTGTGAATATGATTACCTGTATATACACTTGCTTACTTTTTCATAATTGTACATAACATCATAACATCATACCATAGCATTTTCAATAACCATATCAAGGATCTCAAGGGTCTTTGATGCAGGGTCACGTTGAACCAGACGTCTACCAAAGGGCAAGAGGTTTCATTCTCCTCTAAACAAACACCGTCAAAGATCAAGTACAACAACTTGAATCGAGGGATATGACCCACTTGACATGGTGAGCTTGATTCTCGTGGAAAGACATCCACCGATACAAAGTTCTCCAGTCAAAGATGCTGATCAAAGTTCAACCTCTAACATTTTCTTGTGTTTACCCCGAGAGATCCTTGAAAACATGCATCCACATATCATGCATTGTATCATAACAGGTTTTCCTTTTCAGGTTTCCTTATTCTCCTACTGTTTATTTCAGTAGAGATGGCTCCAGAGAGGACTATCAAAGATATCCAGGCTCAAAACGCTCAACTTCAAGAATTGTTCTTGAACCTGTCCCAGGGGCAAGAAGAAGTGAAAGCTCTCCTCACAAGGGGCATGGTCCTAGGGAATCCAGACGGCATCAGGAATGATCAGTTGGAAGGGATACAGATTGAGTTGGCAACAATGAAGATCCAGATGATGGGACAGCTGGTAGGCCAGATGGCTCTCATTCAAGACCTGGCTCAAAGACAAGAGGAGCTCAGAGTCCTCGTCAACAAACTGCTTCAAGATAACCAAATGGGACAAACAACTAGGGTTGAAGATCAAGTCATCATTCAACCTCCTTTGAGACAAGAAGACAAGGGAAAGGCTCCCCAACTTTCCTCAGGGTCGCAAGCCAAGCAACAACCTCGCCAGCGTCAACGGGGTAATCGGCGTAAGAAAAATAAGTTTGGAAGATATTTCTCTGAGACTGACATACCATCATCTCTAATACGGAAATGCTTGTTGGAGGTCAATCTGCTTTCTTTAAAGGATCCTCTTCGGAATCCCAATACCTCTGCTCCTGGCTATCACCCCGACACATCTTGTGTATACCACTCCTATAGTCCTAGACATGACACCGATGACTGTTGGGCTTTGAAAAACAAGATCCAAGACTTGATTGACAGAGGAGTGCTAGAATTCATGCCAGATGGCGAGATGAAAATCTTCCGCTGAGGGTTCTCCACCTGAAATGAAAAAGTTCGAACTAAGAGACTTTTGTTTCATTTGAATTTTCAAGTTGTAATTTCTTATTCAAACAATTATCTGTTGATGTCAAACTCTGTTTCATTAATGCATTGCATATGTTTGTCTTGAATTCATCCATTCGTTTTCACTATTCTTGAACTATGCTTTCTACTTTCTTTATAACATTTAACCCTTGCAAAAAAGCTACAAGCCTTTAGAGGGAGGATGACGAAACAATACCATAATCTCATACAGTATGCTTTTGGACAGACCTTGCTGACGATGTACAGGCGTTTCTTTCAAATCCTAAACACTGGATTTATAAGGAAGATAATCCCTAGTCAACCCCTTCAAGCCAAAGAAGTAGAAGTTTTATGTTTTAAACACAAGTTGAAACCTTTAATCAAACCTGGGGCAGGGTAGTCTCTCAGTTAATTCAAAAGATGCGCATTGAAGTTGCAAACTCTCAGTTCGTAATACAACGAATGACATCAAAAACATTCCTTTGGAACCAAAAGACAGTGATGGTTCTTTATCTCATAGGCAGTCATTATCTCTCAAAAAAAAAAATCCCACTGAGTCAAAACCTACAAGGGAGGCTTAAGAAAGCTGGGGAATCCCGCTGATTGTAATCTCGAAAACAGGAACAGTCAGGCAAAAGTTAGGGATAATGAATCAAAAGAAAGAGGTCGTTATAAATCTTCAACAACATGAAAAATGTTGCAAAAATGACTGCCTTCCAACAATTTCAGCTTGTGTGGACCATCACCAAAACGTCGTTCCAAATTCGAATAGAGTTTGATGCACAATTAACTGAGTTTAGGATTGAAGAACATCATGAAGAGCGGGTGGGTACAAATATACTTTGGGCCTTTATCCTTTGTTTCTTAAACCGTGAACCAAGCCACATTATAACCCTTCAAAATTCCTAATTGAAGCATGGGTTAGTTCGAAAGCATACTGTTGCAAAAGGTATCCTGACTCCTGTAAGGCTTTGCCCTAAATCTTGTGTTGAATTTGTCTTATAAAAAGTTTTCTGCTAAAAAACGCATTTTTTCAAAACTTCGAGACAAGCATAAACTTTGCATTATTTGAATATCATTGTTCGTACATGGTTATTTGTTTGACAGCAAAGAAATTCATACAGTGAATGTTCGGAGGAACGAAAGCTCTCTCAGTGAGTAAAATCACTTCAAGTGGGATGACACTCCCATGGCAAAAATCTCCTATCAGCAAAAGGGGACTTGATATGGTATTGTCTAGTAAACCTTGGACAATCCAGTCAAGATTTCAACAAATCTTTCAAAATCCATTAAACCTAGGGCAGTCCAGTCAAGATTTCAAGAAATCTCTCAATTACAGATTAACCTGGGGCAAGTCTCCCTCACCATCACTTGGGGAATTTAAACGTCAATCTCATCAAAGGGTTACGTACAGTCCAAGTTTCCTGGCAGTGCCACAAGCACTTGATACTAGGGGCAATGACGAATCTCTCCGAAATCTTTCTGAAAAGAAATTCAAGCGTCCTCGAGAAGTTCATCACCTCTCTAGCAGACCAGCAGTCATGGGTTTATTTCCCCAACATTTGTCAAGGAATTATTCTCCAAAACAAAATTACATTTCAACAACATTCATAGCGTACACAGATTGATCGGTCATCAAAAATTCCTTCATCACCTGTTGGAAGTTACGGTCGTCAGAGATTCCTCCATCATTCGGTTGAGTCAAAATTAATCCAAGACCCTCTCTGTTTTGGTCAGATCAACACTAAGATCTCTCTAATTCTTATGCCAATGGAAGATCTTCCGGGTTTTTGATATTTCGGATAAATCTCCCAGCGATTTATTCTGGTTTTCTTCAATACCAGAGATGAAGAATCCAACTCTTTTCTCCTTCATCAACTCGGGATTTATTTTCCCCAGTGAAAGGTCATCTTGAAAAACATTACACCTTCGTGCATTAAGACATCATGCAACGCGATCTCATTTATTTTGAGAACATCGTTGTTTGATATATGCCACTAACCTTTACCTTTCAGGAAAGGTACAATCAAATTCAAGACACAAAGGTTTTCTTTAGTCGAATTATGGATAAGTTCCTAATTTCGACAAAGCTTTTACTCCAGTTGAATTCCAGACAAGTTCCTAAATCTCAAATGGAAACAACTCACCAGCAGAATAATGGACAAATGAAGCTCCTAAAATTTTGTTTCTCTCAAGAATGAAGATTCTCATCCTTGAAACCTCAGAGATTGGTATACTCCCAAGCTCTTGATACCGTTAACAGAATGAAGATTCTCACCCTTGAAACCTCAAGAGATTGGTATACTCCCAAGCTCCTAATACCGTTAACAGAATAAAGATTCTCATCCTTGAAACCTCAAGAGATTGGTATACTCCCAAGCTCCTGATACCGTTAACAGAATGAAGATTCTCATCCTTAAAACCTCATAAGATTGTTATACTCCCAAGCTCCTGATATCGTTAACAGAATGAAGATTATCATCCTTGAAACCTCAAGAGATTGGTATACTCCCAAGCTCCTGATACCGTTAACAGAATGAAGATTCTCATCCTTAAAACCTCAAGAGATTGGTATACTCCCAAGCTCCTGATACCGTTAACAGAATGAAGATTCTCATCCTTGAAACCTCAAGAGATTGGTATACTCCCAAGCTCCTGATACCGTTAACAAAATGAATATTCTCATCCTTGAAACCTCAGAAGATTGGTATACTCCCAAGCTCCTGATACCCTTAACAGAATGAAGATTCTCATCCTTGAAACCTCAAGAGATTGGTATACTCCCAAGCTCCTGATATCGTTAGCAGAATGAAGATTCTCATCCTTGAAACCTCAGAAAATTGGTATACTCCCAAGCTCCTGATACCCTTAACATAATGAATATTCTCATCCTTGAAACCTCAAGAGATTGGTATACTCCCAAGCTCCTGATACCATTAACAGAATGAAGATTCTCATCCTTGAAACCTCAGAAGATTGGTATACTCCCAAGCTTCTGATACCCTTAACAGAATGAAGATTCTCATCCTTGAAACCTCAAGAGATTGGTATACTCCCAAGCTCCTGATACTGTTAACAGAATGAAGATTCTCATCCTTGAAACCCCCGAAGATTTGTATACTCCCAAGCTCCAGATATCCTTAACAGAATGAAGATTCTCATCCTTGAAACCTCAGAAGATTGGTATACTCCCAAGCTCCTGATACCGTTAACAGAATGAAGATTCTCATCCTTGAAACCCCAGTAGATTGGCATACACCCAACCATCTGAACCAAAACGCCTGAATGAAGATTCTCATTTCTCACTTCCCCAGTATATTGGCATACACCCAACCTCCTGATATTTCCGACAGAATGAAGATTCTCATTCTCAAAGTGGTGTAACATCTGAATTTCTGATATTCCCAACAGAACAAAGATTCTCATTCTCAAAGTGGCATACAATCTGAACTCCTGAACTTCTTCCAAAAGGGAATAAGCTTTTTCCAGAGCCCTGAGCTTACTCTCCAGCAGGATAGCTACTCTTCAACAGTATGGCTATTCCCCACAGAGTTTCTTACTCCCCAATAAAATCAAGATTCTTATTCTTGATTCTCCGGAGTTTTCTTTACTCTCAGCATGAATTTGTCAGAATTTCAAATCCCCTGCAGATCAAAGATTCTCGTTCTTGACTCCTCAACGCCAATTCCCCAAGCAGAAGGAAGACTCTCATTCTCAAATCCTCACAGAGTTTTTCAGATATTCCCCGGCAAAGATCTCCTCAAAATAGGAATCCCCAGTAGATTGGCATACAACCCAAACTCCTGATTTCCCAATAGTGGTCCCAGTACTTCTCATTTTCAACGATTAAAGGATTTTTAATCCCCGGCAGCAGTCAAGGATTTACTTTCCCCGACGGCGGTCAAAGATTTTATTATCCCCAGCTATCCAGGATTTATCTTCCTCAGCAAGACGCCTAATCAGCTTACATGCGCATTCATTACATTCATATATCATAAGCATTGATATAACACATACATTACATCATACAACATAACTTTGTGTTTCAGTTAATATTTACCCGTCGCAGGATAAGTTTAGCAAGTTTCAAGCTTCAAGGATTTCTGAAAACAGTTCACGGATGCCTCCCGACACGGATGCTAATCTATTTCTTACTCAGACCCCCAGCTCAGAGATGTTCCAAACATGTATACCTTTCTGATACTCACCCTCTCACCTACAACATATAGTTCAACAAATATTCTTGGATGGCATCTTTAAGCCCATCTCCGACAAGACTCTGTCACATCTCCAAATGGAATCTTTAAGCCCATTCCCTCAATTATGCTTTGACGAGTGCAAATTTATGGGCACTATAGTGTCCAATCATATTTTACCTTCGAGTCGCGAAAGGCAAAATTGCCAATCTAACTCTTCAGGTTCAAGAAGATTGAATAGGGGCAGTTGTTGTACCCCAAAATTCGCCCTCTCATTCTTCAAGGCCTTTCTCACAAGGATTCTCAAGGTTCAAGCTTGCAAAAGTACTTTGGAATTTTCCAGTACCAAAATTAAAAGGAAACTGTCAAAAAGGGAGAAAACAGATAAAAATATGATTTTGGCAAAATTTGGATAAATACAAGTGTTCTTCGTTTCAGCTCCTTTGATTGGCCTTTTGGCCTCTTTTGATACAAGCTTGTCTTGCATCCTTCGACTGGGTATGGGTCTCTGGCACATTTTGGTTTGGATTCACAAGGAAAAAAAGCCTCTTGTAATCTATTACATTTCCAAGGCAAAAGGCTCTCTTTTAGCATCCTTCGAGTTGCACTTTTTGTTCCCTATATGCCTCTTTCGAATCTGAACATTTTGTCCTCCTACATGCACCTTTCGTTTGGACATGTTGGTTCCCTTTATACAAGCTTCATTTGAACATAGATCTTTTACATGTTGGCATGAAGTCACAAGACAGGGACCCTCTATGTACACTCTTTCGTTTAACCACATGTAACCCCTGGCATGCAAGCCTTCGATTGGACATGAGCCACCTTCACACAAAAGCTTCGATTGGAGTTTTGGTTCCCTTCGAATCAGCATCTTTCAAACCCAACTCTGAATCCTTCGACGCAGTCTTCTTTAGCACATTTCTAGAAATCTTTGACACAAGTGGAAAATAGGATTTTGAAAGGACACTGATTAAATCTTTAGACCATGCTACATGATCTTACTTTACAAGCCTTAATGCTTGTATTTCAATCCATAATTAATTGCTTACACTTTGGATTAAGTTATTGTCCAGGTGATTAAACCTTTGTCCAGAAGATTATTTTCTTGAAAGTGAATTTGTTAGTACAAATCCTGTCCTAAGCCCATGCTTTGCTTAAATCCTATTTGTACTTCACCATAAGTCAGGGGAGTCATCCCCTTTTAACCAACAACTTCAGTACTTCACCTTGGGATCTTGGAAAATCTAACTTAGCTTAATATTCACGTTTCAGCCAAGCCACCTTTTTGTTTAAACTCCCAAACCTTTTCTCCATAAATAGAGAAACCATTGACAAAGAAAGGAGCCAGATTTTTGCTAGAGAAAAAATCATAAAAAACACTCAAACTCTTCCATATTCTCAAACTCTCCAACATTCTCAAAACTTCAAAACTCTAAGATTTTTTTTGTAAAAATGCCTCAGTAGTGTACCTTTCGATTTACTTCCCCTAAACTGTAGCAACCTTAGATTCACGCATCACCATCATATACTCTCTTTCGATTCAGTGACTGCCCAAACCAAGCAGTAACAAAACTACCTTCAGGAAGATCCCAACGAAGCTCCCTCCACCATCAAAGAAGTCACCTACAACTCTTTCGATTAAACACTTCAAGGGGTAAGTTCTCTCTAAACTTGGAACTCTTTCATTTAAATATCATATGCACATGCCAATAAAGAAAAATGTAGATATTTCTGGTACATGTTTTAGCATTAGATTCTGACTGCTCTTATGCTAAAAACTCAACCTTAATTAGTTATAATTTGGACTTTGAGACCCATTGGTTTTTGTGCTAACCCCTGGACTGTAGTTATGTTTGGATGTTGCATTTTAAGAACTTGAGACAGGTTTGTTATACCCTTCGATTGGCTAGCTGCACAAGCCTTTCGAATCACAATTTGATGGCCTAATATGCTTACAAGGAGTCAGCAAGGAGCCTGTGGAAAAGTCAGAACCTTGTTGTTTCCAGACCTCAGACGAAATCCATAACCTTTCCGTTTCCATGCCTCAAACAAAAGATAGAACCACTGACTCCAACCCCCAGTTGAAGGAGACAAAGGAAAATCGAAGGGCATGACTCCAGTGACTCCAACCCCCAGTCAAAGGAGACAAAGAAAAATAGAAAGCCACTCCCTCACTGCTTTCAACCCCCATTCGAAAGGCACAACATGTTGTCCCACTGGTCCCAATCGAAAGGCACAACATGCTGACCGTGAGGCCTCAGTCGAAAGTCATGCCTTCATCCTTTTCAGGCCAAATCGAAGAGATCCAAAAAGTCCAAAATCGAAGGGTTTTCTGCCTCAATCTAAAGACCCTCATTTTTCTTGCTTTTATTTTATTTTTGCCTTTATATTTTCATGCAATTCAATATGGTTGTAATAGTGTAGGATTTTATCTTTCTGCGCTTTATTACTGTTATATGCTTGCTAGTAAATAGGATATGTATGGCAAGATAAAATCAACAAGTAGACAATCACTAATAAAAAACAAAGCATGAAAATAACACACATGCACACTTGCACCCCTAGGGTTTCAATCCACTTGTTGCCTTCAAAAATGGGCCATGATATGCATGTCAAGTACTTTGGCAAAACAAAAACAAAACAAAATATCATAGTCCCTCAATGACACTATCTGAGTTGCCTAAACAAAATGATCAAGTCCCTCAAGAAAATTTCCAAAAATACGTGACACCATTTCTATCATGGTCTATACGATGACCCGCGCCTGTCCCGTTTAACATCCTAACACAAGTTTGTTCACCAAATACAATGGTGAAGCAACACTGTTAAAAGGGTTTAAAACATAAGAAAGATCTTTGAGTAAAATAGGATAGACAACTCTTAGTTACTTGATCAAAAATCTTGCAAAACATCCTTGCCATTTTCAAACACACTTCACAACACAACTTCAAAACAATTTCAAAATAACTTTCAAAATATTGAAATATCTTTTCAAAAAGACACACACCTTTGTACATATTCAAACAATAATTATTACAAAGTTTTCCTAGACAAGGCTTGTTTTTCAAAGCATTTTCAAAAACCACACACAAAGCACCATTTCAAACAATTGAAAAGCAAAGGCAAGTGATCTAAAACAAGTAACTAAGAGCCCATGGAAAACCATGGATGAAAAGGGTGCTAGCACCTTCCCTTTTCATAATCTACCCCCTAAACCCAAGAAAACATCTCAAAGGTCTTTCTTGTGCTTTTTGACCTTTCCATTGGATAAAATAAAAAGTCGGTGGCGACTCTTGCTAAACCGAACATTTGCGAACACAAATGCAAAATCTCAAGTCAGCTCTCCCACCGTATCACACCTAGGAATAGACCGGCTTGCAGTAGATTCTTTTTAATGGTCAACAAAGGAGTAACTAAGTCATTCACGGAGGAGACATAACAATCATCATCAATAGCGTTGATACCTTGGCCATGTCTGGACATTGGCGCCGTTACTACATTAGGCGTTTCTAGGGGTCAAATTCAATATATTTCGCATCGATAAGGTCTTGCACCTTATTCTTTAAGGCACAACAGTCATTTGTATCGTACCCCGGGATTTCAGAATGATAGGCACATCGAGCGTTTGGGTTGTAGCGAGGAGAAGCAGTATTGGGGTTCTTGGGAGCTTCCTTTAGATTTGCCATATTGGTCTTCAGAAGGTGTGGCAAAACTTGAGACATGGTCATGTTGATCCGGGTAAATTGTCTCATAGGCGTTGTGATACGGTGGGAAGAACTGTCTGTTTTTTGGAATGTTGGTTTGCGTTTTGCGTTTGTTTTTGCAAAATGTCGCGGTAAGCAAGAGTCGCCACCGACTTTTATTTTATCCAACAAGGAAAGGAAAAAAGCATCGAAAAATTCCTTTTTTTGAGATATTTCTCGGGTTCGGGGGGTAGATTATAGAAAGGGAAGGTGTTAGCACCCTTTCTATCAGTGGTTATCCACGGGCTCTTAGGTACTTGCTCATATTGTTTTCAAAATGGTTTTCTTTGTGCTTGTGGGTTTGAAAAAGTTTTTGTTTTGAAACTTCGATTTAACTCTTGCTTTTTTCCTCAAGAGCGTATGAAGTGTTTTTGAAAACTTTGTTCGAAAAGTGTAAGTGTGAAGAGTTTTTGTTTTTGAAAGAGCAAGTATCTAAGAACCATCTACCTACTCGAAAAAGGAATTGTTCTATGCTAATGTCCTTTAGACAATGTTGCCCTACTATTGATGAGTAGGTATCCCCGTCGTTGGAGTTTAAGGGTCAATTTGAATGTGGGACTTAAGGTCACTAAAGCAATGTTAGGACGCCTTAGCGCTAACCCTAAAGTCTTAGATCATTTGTTTGAGGCAAAAATATCTGAGGCAACCATTTCGAGGCGACTATGATCTTTTAGACAAGAGGGCAACCTCTAAAACGACATATACTCAATGACCGCGTACGAAGGCAACCAAGTGGGGTGTACCCTAAGAATGCGCATGTGTGAGTGTGTCGTTTTCAGTTAGTTTATCTTTGCACATGTTAAAGGTGACCTAGTTTTGATTTTAAAATTAGCATTCAGTCTTGTCATGCAAACCTTATTATCAAACATCTAACAATTATAATTTGCGGAAATAAAATGCGGAATTTAAATTACAAGGCGTCAGGTATTCATATCGCCAAAGACAAACCCTTTGAAAAATAAAATAAAGCGATAAAAATAATAAAAGTCCTATTTAACTATTTTAATCCGGGAGCAAGTACATTATTGGATAAAAATAAATAACGTGTGCGGGAAATTAAATCGAGCGCATGATTAGGGTTTTGACCCTTTTGGTTAAAGAAAATATTTTTTGTTGTTTTTTATTTTAAGAAAGAAATAGCCTAAATTAATTACTAAATTAAATTACCAAATTAATTAAATGAAAAATAAATTATTTTTTGAGTTTTGATTATTTTTAAGAAAGAAAAAAAAATTAATCAGATTAGTAATTAAAACCTAATTAAATCTAATTAATTTTAATTATTTGCAAAATAGGTTAAAATTATTCTAGAATTAAAACCTAGATTAATTAATTAGTATGAATTAATAAAATAAAAGTTAAAATTTGATTGAATAAAAATGTTTTTGGTGATTTTATTTAATAAAAGAGGAATTTTGATTGGTTAGAATTTAAATAAAAATAATAAAACTAAATAAATGAAATATAAGAGAGAGGGGTTTGGGCCTGTTTTGGGAGTATGAGTAGCAATTTGAAGGCCCAAAAACGCTGGCCTTTATGGAATTTCTGGGATCTGGTGCTTGTGCATTGACCAATGCCTTGGTGGACCTTCAGCTTTGAACCACCAGATCTGGCCTTTGGACATCTAGCCTTTGGATGCATGAGGATGCACGGTGGATAACAAGACAACGCGCACATAGGAACACCTGAAAGACAAAATTAATAAGGAAGTGAGGGACCTGGGATTCGAACCCAGGTCCTAAAGGATAATGCGTTGCACGTTTGCCACTACACCATGTTGTTCTGTTTGTTAGTATAATATGAATAAACAATAATATAATAAAACAAAGTTAATGGCCAGAACAAAAATAAAAAACGTGCGCTATTTGAATAACGCAATGGATGGACGCCACGTATTGTCCCTGTCCTCCCAACTGTGGCTAAAAATGCAAAAACTTATACCAATGGACAGGGGTCCGTCACTACAAGCCTGGTCCATTCCAAAATCTTGCATAGGCCATGAAAATGCAATCTAAGAGCATGGTTGAACTCGTCGTCTCCTCCTGATTATAACCATGCCCATTATTGGGGCCAATTTTCCCTGAAACGAAAATCCCTAAAACTAGAAACAAAACCCTAACAATGGTGGTTTGTGCTACAGCGCATATAAATGGAATTCGTTGTTACAGAAGGTTAGCAAATGACATGGTAATCACAAATATGCAGTTATTTCATGAAAGTAGTGCCTAATTTATGAAACACGAAATCAAGAACAAGGCGGTTTTGTGGACCACTTACAGCGCTTGGGAGGGTCTGAAAACACGTTGTCTCGATTGGTTTAGCTTGTGAGAATTGTCAGGAATCAATTGAGATATGTCTCAGCTCTTGAAAACACCTCTAACTATGATTTTGATCTCAAGCTTTTTTTGAATTTTTCAAATCTTGTTATGCCTCTCTCTGCACTTTCCAACCCTGATCTCGTATCCCTTGGCTTGCTTATGTAATATGCTTTGTATTAGGGTAACAAATATGGTCCAAACCTCTCCATATCAATGCACATGAATTAGATTTCATTCCACCATTAAACCTTTCCAAATTTAATTCAAATCATATCTTCTTGTACACTTATGCCTTGATACGAGTTTGGAGATGTGCTAGCTGTCCATTGAAGCCTATAATCAACAAAAAATCTTTGGTTATCAATACTTTTGATTTTATGTGATTTAATTTGATTTAAAATGAGTAAATTCAAATAAAAATCAAATTAAATAATAAAAATGAGATATGGACACATGGCTGAAGCTAGGGCACGTGGGAAATAATGCAAACTCAAATCAAGTGGAAAAGAATGGGCCCATTTGACAAAATTTGAAGTTTTTGGGATAGTTGACTTTTGGCAATTTTGCAAAAAAATCCAACTTCAACAATGCATAACTTCTTCAATTTTGAACTTTTGCAAGTGTTCTTGGACTTTTTAGAAATCTTGATATATCCTCTAACCAACCCTTTTGGTCTCATCTCATTTTGATATTTCATGTTCAAGTTATAAGCTTTGGAAAAAAGGTGTTTTTGTTGACTTTCAAAAATGACCTATAATGTCCAAATTCATGACTTCTTGTGAGTGCATTTTTTGATCTTGGGGTATGAAGATGGATTGTAGAGAACTGAATCTTCTTCAAAATGAGCTTTGGATGGGTCATTTCTCATAAAGTATGAGAAAATTATGCTTGGTCAAAGTTGAGTTGACTTTTCTTGCAAAACCCTAATTTAGCAACTTTTGAATCTTGATGAATTGTGAACAATCCTTGATGAATCATGATCAACCCTTGATAAAATGATAAAATGTCCTTAAAAATGAGAATGTTGACAGAAAATCTTGAGGTTTGACTGTTTGTAGGTCACAATTGACTTTTGCCCTAGCACAGTCGATTTTTGGACCTTTGGGCATTTGATTGAGCAAACTTCCTCTGCAAGGCTTGAAACTTGTCATGGATGATCTTGAGAAAATATTAGGACATTAGTGAGCACTTGAGGTCATTTGGATTCAAAGATCTTGATGCAACACAAAACCCTAATTTGGGGTTGACTGCCTTAGGAGATAGCTTGTTTGTCCAACTCTTGAGCAAACTTGAGCAGCTTGGAGATTTTTCTTGCAATGTTTTGAGGAATATGAGAGGGAAAATTTTGGGGTACAACAGCTGCCCCTGTTCAATCTTCTTAAACCATATGATGTAGATTGGCTTTCGTGCCTTTCGTGATCCGAAGGTGGAAGATGATTGAACACTAGAGTGCCCAGAAATTTGCACTCGCATGAAGTGGTATCAGCCTGGTGATATCGGGAATAGGCTTACAGATGCCATTTGGAGATTTTCGGTGGGAGGATGGGCTTGAAGATGCCATCTGCAGGAGTGTCGATCGCATAAGAGGTTCCTTAGCGAGAACTTGCATACCTGTTGTTGTGGAAGATTCCGATGGGGAAGCCTGATCTTCGTTGAGATTTAGGAACTTGCATGTACTTCAACTGAGAGAGAATCTCTGTTGAGTTTTAAGAACTTGTCCGTAATTCAACTGGGGGGAAATCTGTCGAGATTTAGAACCTTATTTGTAATTCAACCAAGGATGATTCAGTTGAGATTTAAGAACCGGTCAGTACTTCGACTGAGGAGAATTGCCGAGATTTTGAACCTTGTCTGTAATTCAACCGAGGATAATTCAGTTGAGATTTAAGAACTGGTTAGTATTTCGACTGGGTGAAACATCTTCATCGAGATCTAGGACTTGTCTGTAATTCAACTGAGGATAATTCTATTGAGATTTAAGAACTCGTCCACACTTCGACGGGGGAAAATTGTCGAGATTTAGAACCTTATCTGTAATTCAACCGAGAATAATTCAATTGAGATTTAAGAACCGGCCAGTACTTCGACTGGGGAAAATATCTTCATCGAGATCTAGGACTTGTCTGTAATTCAACCGAGGATAATTCTGTTGAGATTTAAGAACTCGTCCACACTTCGACGGAGGAAAATTGTCGAGATTTAGAACCTTATCTGTAATTCAACCGAGAATGATTCGGTTGAGATTTAAGAATCGGTCAGTACTTCGACTGAGGGAAATATCTTCATCGAGATCTAGGACTTGTCTGTAATTCAAACGAGGATAATTCTGTTGAGATTTAAGAACTCATCCACACTTCGACGGAGGAAAATTGTCGAGATTTAGAACCTTGTCTGTAATTCAACCGAGGATAATTCAATTGAGATTTAAGAACCGGTCAGTATTTTGACTGAGGGAAACATCTTCATAAAGATCTAGGACTTGTCTGTAATTCAACCGAGGATAATTCTGTTGAGATTTAAGAACTCGTCCACACTTCGACGGAGGAAAATTGCCGAGATTTAGAACCTTGTCTGTAATTCAACCGAGGATAATTCAGTTGAGATTTAAGAACTCGTCCACACTTCGACGGAGGAAAATTGTTGAGATTTAGAACCTTGTCTGTAATTCAACCGAGGATAATTTAGTTGAGATTTAAGGACCGGTCTACTTCGACTTGGGTAAAAGCTTCATAGCTGAGAACTTAATTGCATCCTTCATGAAAGGTTGAGGTCAGTCATATGCAATGCATGATATATATCAATCAATGATGTTCTCAAAATAAATGAGATTGCGTTGTATGATGCGTATATGCATGTGTCATGATGTATGGAAATGTAATGCTTTTAGATGGGGAAAATAAATCCCGGATAGCTGCTGGAGAAAAGAGCTGAATTCTTCGTTTCTGTTGGGGATGGCGAACGAAGATGATTGTGAGAATAAACCTGCAGGAGAGGATAGCTCTGTTGGGGAATAAACTGATGAGGATATTACTTTGTGGGGAATAGATGCTCTGTAGAGGATTTCGTTGATAAATTCCGCTGGGGATGAATTACAGTTGCTGGTGATACTGAATCCTGTTGGGGGTTGAATTCCTATTTGTGAAAGGAAAGGACTCCGTTGGGGATGACTTTTCAGTTGCGACTTCACTAGGGATAACCTTTAAGGCTCTAATGGGGATAATCATTTGAACTTGCTGGGGACAATCTTCCAAAGTTTATTGGGGATGATTCTCCAAACTCTACTGGGGAAGCCCTTTTTAGACTGCGCTGGGAAAAATTTCAAACTCCACTGGGGATATCTTGTACTCTGCCGGGGAATATCCTTGTACTCCGCTGGGGAATATCCTTATACTCCGCTAGGGAATATTAAGACCTTTCAGTGTTGTTGGTAAGTAAACACTGCTTGGGGAGAATATTATCGATTCATTTATAGTTGCAAGCCTCAGCTGGGGAGAGTTAATATTACTGTCTTACTCTGCGGGGAGTGAATGCATCTCAACCATATTCTTCAGCTAAATTTACCTTGTACCTGGTGGACAGAGCAACTGTACAGTTTGGTCAATTCTTATTTGCCCCTGTTTCTGATATTACAAGTAATGGTCTTTTGTTTCGCATGTAAGTATTTATGAGCATCAATTAATGTCAAATGCATATATCAAAAATGAACATTGGACGTTCTTTGAAAAACAAAACAGAAAAAGGAAAAATAGTTTGAATTTTCTCTGAAAATGAATTGTATTGATTTTGAAGTTTGGCATGTAAATAGGCATTTTTTGTACAAGAGGCTGACGTCCTAGTAAGAGAACTCCACTGAATAATAGAATTTACATAATTTGTGAAAAACTAAACAAAACAGCTATGTGAATAATCTCCACTGGGTTCCAACTCTCCTATTGCCCTTATGTTCTCGAGCATCTCATCACTTTGCTACTTGGTTGAAGGTAGATCAGATTGATTAGTGTCGTCCGAGCTTGATGGTCGATACCGAAGTTTGGTTGTAAAGTGATCCAATAAGACATAGTGTTACACTTTGATCCCTAATTTTTTCCTGGACCGCCCTTTCGGGTTTTTGGTCCACCGGGATACCCTTTTTTGCCCAAGCCGTCTTTTCAGGTTTTCGACTTGCCGGGTGTACAGATTTTTTTTTATTTTCATCCCTTATTTTGCCCGAACCCTTTTGGTTCGCCGGAAGGCCCTTATTTTTGCCTAGGCCAGTCGACCTAGCGGGTCTTTGATTATGCGTAGTATATTTTCACTATGTCTATATTGACGGGGTGAAGAAGGTCGTCACCATCCATGGTGGTTAGAATCATAGCTCCTCCTGAGAAAATGTTCTTAACCACAAATGGCCCTTCATAAGTAGGGGTCCATTTGCCCCTGTGATCACCTTGTGGCAGTATGATGTGCTTGATTACCAGATCCCCAACTTGATACTCTTGTCGTCTAACTTTCTTGTTAAATTCCTTGATCATCCTCTTTTGATACGTTTGACCATGACAAATAGCAATAAGTCTCTTTTCGTCGATTAAGTTCAGTTGATCAAGCCGGGTCTGAATCCAGTCATATTCGCTCAAACCTGCATCCTTCATAATCCGAAGAGAGGGTATCTGAATTTCAATGGGCAATACGGCCTCCATATCATATGCCAAGTGTTGTACCCCAAAATTTGCCCTCCCATATTCTTCAAGATTTGGCAAGAGCATGGTCCAAAATCTCTCAAGGGTTGCACAGTCCAATTGCCCCCTGATACAGTCAAAATTAGGGTTTTGGTTCTTGCAAAGAAATTGAGGTTTCCAAGGGTCCAATCAAGTCCTATAAGCCTATAAACATTGTCAAGCATCCATATGTCAAGTTTCAAGACTCACAGCATCAAGTTGCACAGTCAAAAGCCCTAAATGCTTCACAATCAATTGCAGGGGCAAAATGGTCATTTGACAGTCAAAAGTCAAAAATTTTGGTCAACATCTTATTTTGAAGCCACAATCATCATTTGATCAATTCTTGATCATGATTCCACAAGCATGGCTCAAAAAGTCTCAAGATGCAAAAGTTTCTATTTTTGGACAGCTGAAAAGTCAACTGCAAATTGACCAAGGCATAACTTCTTCATGGTTCATCAGAAAAATCCCATCCAAAGCTCATTTTGAAGGGTATGACATTTCCTACAACTCATCTTCACACTCCAAGTCCATGAAATGCTCTCACAAAAAGTTATCAATTTCAACATTATAGGTCATTTTCAAAAGTTAACAAAAAGGCACTTTAAGTCAAAGACCATAACTTGAGATTGGTAAATCAAAATGACATGGGACCAAAGGCATTGGTTAGAGGACTTCAAGACATTTCCAAAATGTCCAAGAACATGATCATAGCTTCAAAATTGAGCAAGATATGCATTGGAGAAGTTGGGAAATTTTTGGGAACTTTCAAAAGTCAACTTTGCCCAAAAAGCTTCAAATTTGCCAATGGGCCTCAAATTCTTCCTTGAATCATTACCCAAAGCCTATGCACTACCCATTGAGCTTAAGAAGATTTATTTTCTTATTTTTAATTAATTAATTGAATTTTTATTATTATTAATTCATTTAATTAGTTTTAATTGTAGAAAAATATCAAATAATGGTTGTCAAATCTTTTTATGCAGCAAATATACTCCAAATATGCTAAATATTTCGTGCATCAATCAACAAGACAAGATCTTCCATAATTGGCAAAGTTTCCATGGAAAAAGATTGAAAAAAGATATGATTAGCAATCAAAGATTCAAGTCATCAATTCATGGATTCATGGGCTTTATTTTGACCTAATTTGCTTCACATACTTATGCAAGAGTGAACCCTATTGAGAAGGACACGAAAAAGCTGCTGCAACAACATACTCACTTTGCAAATTTTCAAGAGAAACTTGAAAACTGAAACCATACTTGCAGTGCCTTTCCACGCCTAAAAAGAATTCCATCATCTTGCCTGAGTTACCAGGAAGCTATTGCAACCAAGAACAGGCTCTCATACTCAAAGAAACGGTAGAACAGAGTCACGTTTTTCACAAATATTTCCATAATCGAATTTTGATTTCTATGCATCATTCATGTGTTTTGATTATTGATTTATGCTACTAACATCTCCCTGAAGCTTTTGGTAATGTTTAATTGTTCTAAAACTGCTTGTATCAAAATCCACCATTGAAGGATATTAGGTTTTAAGAACATCCAAATTAGGGCTTTCCTTGTATGGAAAAATTGGACTTCCAAACTTATATGGACAAAATCATGGCAACAAGATGAATCGATTGAAACCCTCGCGCTCAATTTATTTAATTTGTGCGCGTGTTCGCTATTTTTCACAGTTTCAGTTTGTGGGGGTTTAAAACCCCCGCTACTTGTTTTATATTCTACAGGAAGAACAAAGAAGAAGCATGCGTGGCGTCCTGTAACTGGAGCATTTGAACTTTAGCGCGTTTTTTTGATTTCATACCATTAATATTTGTTTTTCTATATAATATTTGTTGTGTAATTATTTAACAAAAGCGTTTGGCAGCTCAGTTGGTGGATGACACGCTTGGTGAGTGCTGGGACCTGGGTTCGATTCCCAGGTCCCCCCATATACTTAATGATTTTTGTTTTAACTCCTTCCTGTGCAGCGCTCACTCAATGGCTCACCATACACGCTCATGCTTAGGCCTGCCAAGTGGACATGAGATCAATACAGTGGCCATAGAATGAGGTCTATCATACGCCTGGGTCAACCAACGTGCACATGATCCATGAGAAGTCAGCAAGGCCTTTGTTCTAATGGGCCAGAATTCCACAAGCACCTCCACATGGGCCAGACACCCCCCTTTTGTTTGTATTTTAAATTTAATTTTCTTTTCTTTTTAATTCTTTTATTTGCTTTAATTATTTTTATTTAATTCACCTAAAATAATTTTCTTTTCATAATAAAAAACAAAAAAACCAAAAAATGTTTTATATTTATTTATTAATTTCACCACTAACATATTTTTGTAAATAAACTCTAATAATTAATCTAGTTTAATTTAGGTTTTAAATTCTAATACTTTTCTTAATAAATAAAAAATACATAGAATTAGGTTTTTGGCCTTTTTATCTTTTTCTTAATTAATTATTATTAATCACCATTATTAATTATTATTATTTTGTAAATAAACATGTAAATTAATTAACTTAAATTAGGGTAACTTTAATATTTTTTTCATTAATAATTAAAATATATAGAATTAGGGTTTCATCTTGATTTTAATTTTCTTATTTTCATTAAATACAAAAAACATAAAAATACTTTCTTTTCTTTACTCAAATAATTATTATGTATTAATTTAATTTCAAGCAAAGGGTCAAAACCCTCGGACGTTCAATTCATCTTTTCACACATTATTTTTCTTATTGATTATTATGTAACTGCTCTCCGGATGTAATAGTAATTAGGTCTTTTTACTTTCCGCATTTTATCAAAACGGGTCTTTGTACTTTGGCGATGTATAGACCCGCGCCTTGTAATAGCGTAGCCTTTATATTTCCGTCTTTTAATTTTCCGCACTCCTAACTGCTAAACTTGCATGAAAGAATGTATGTAATTAAAAACAACGCGTAGTTCACAATGCCATGATCAAAGATAACTGTTAAACTGAAAACAACACACAAATACACACACCACTTCTAGGGTACCCCTCACTTGTTGCCTTCGAAACGTGGTCGTCAAGTATAGGACGTTTTAGCGGTCCTTATGTCCATGATCCAGTTGCCTCGAAACAGTTGCCTTGAAACAGTTGCCTTGGAACAGTTGCCTCGAAACGGTTGCCTCGGATTAAAAAAGGATCAAGGACATAAGGGTAGCTTCTAAGGTGTCCTACTGTTGCTTCGGTGACCACACTGTCCCTACTATCAAATTGACCCGAACACCTCCAACGGTGGTGCTACCTACCTCTCAATGGTGGGATGGCACTACCTTAAGGACTTCTACACAGCCTAATTCCTTAGGGTAGGTAGACGACTCATGGATACTTTCTCTATTCAAAAACAAAACAAAACCCTTTTCGCACCGACACTTTCAAAAAGCTTTCAAAACAAATTTTTCAAACACTCTTGAGGACAGATACAAGAGTCATTCAGAAATCTTTCAATGAAACTTTTTCAA